>OZ035882.1:150591784-151791784 GCA_964034835.1 Muscina levida
CAACCATCATGTTTTATATAGGAGGTTAGTTGTATTAGTAAAAAAAACTAATATAGGTCGTATGCGTTATATAATGGAGCTACATGTAGCTCATACGTAAATTGCATTTACGTGTATCCGTTTTGAAAATCTAGCAATATGCAGCTTTTCCTTTAGAAAAGTTGTTGACCGAGAAATTTTAATATAGTAATTTAAGAAAAAACAGGAATCTTTTCGTAAAAGATATTACTCATACGTCAAACATCGAATTTTATATAGCAGATATGTCCGAGGTAAGAAATTTATTCGTAAGTTGGTGAAAATAAATATTTTAAAATAAACTTTTCCGGCTATCTATGATTTTAAGAAAGTAAATTGACAAAGTAGTATGAAGCGTATGCGTAATAACATTTACTTGTTTAAATACTTAATATTTGGCGACAATCAACTTTTTGCACAGAAAAGTTGGTAACATCTAAAAGTTGCATACAAACCATTTAAAAGATGATGTCTTGCAACTTTTTGCGAAAGGA
The DNA here is from genome assembly GCA_964034835.1 of Muscina levida. Classification (NCBI taxonomy): domain Eukaryota; kingdom Metazoa; phylum Arthropoda; class Insecta; order Diptera; family Muscidae; genus Muscina; species Muscina levida. The sequence goes on from OZ035882.1 coordinate 150,592,297, forward strand.
AAAAGCTCTCAGAGTTAGAGTTACGTTGTTTTATAGAAATTCATTGACCAAATTTTTGAGTAAAAAATTTTGGGGCTACGAATCATTTCATAGTAATTTAATATAACGTAAATAAAAATTACGTATTTTTATGAGAAAAAAATTGGCGATTGTATATTTTTTGCCCAGGAATGTTGATGATGGCGAAAATATTCGTATTGAAATTTATGTGAAAATTTGATGGTAAGATATTTTGCATAAAAATATATAAGTCTAGGATTGGTTGAAAAATTAATATCTATAAAGTAAAAGTAAATATTAATTCACGGGGGTGTAAAGGAAATTGAGGTTTTCTATAGGTGTATAAATTGGACATATTGAAAATTTTTATAATTATAATTTCAAATATGGAAAGCCTTAATTTCACTTTACTCCTTGTGAATGAGGTGAAGGATATAGATATATCAGCTTTTTACATAGCCAAGTAATATACTTCCACTTTTTTCAGACATACCATTCTATGCAAACTTGTTCCAATAGTCCTTAAAGACATATTAAGTAAAACGAAAACTTTGTTCAAAAAACGGACATATCAAGTTTTGCTATAATGGTACAGATATAAAATAGATGTGTCAGAGATAACTCTCTTTATTAAAATATTGATAAAAAGAACTTTTTGATAATCTAAATTCTCTATCAATCACATTAAAAGAAATGTTGCATGAGGCGTATTAATAACAGATTGGAGCTATGAGTAACTCATACGTAAATAAAAATTTCGTAAATAAGAATATTTTCGTAAAAACATTATTTTGTATAGATTAAACTTTGCGACAAAACTTTTCGAAAATAAAAATTTCCTCAAAATTAACTTTTACCTTTAATTATTTAAATTTTGAAGAAATGATGTCGTACGTTAGCGACATCTATAGGACAAATGTAGTACTTTCCGAGACATATATTATCTTGTTACGATTGAGCCAAAAATAGCTATAAAAAAACAATTGTGGCTGTTTTTTGGGGGGTGGGGGAGGATCAATTTTTTTTTTTAAATTTGGGTCGAAGTGATCTTTAATATTTGCCCTCGACTTTGGAAACTTTTTTTCGTGACCCGATCTATTGTACCACCATGCTGATCTATTGTACCACCATGCTGGTAGGTCACTGCAAATTTCTCTTCCATACCATCGACTCACTAATTAGGTTCTACCCTTCTGAGGGTTAATGAATTTATGTTCTTTATATGCAAACTCTTATCAAATTAACAGAGATATAAAAACCATAATATCAAACAGTTACGACTTTCATATGCAAAATTCCCTTTTTTGTTTTGGACAGAGCTACACACGTTGATTTGAGGGGGTCCCACGAACAAAACGAGTCTCTGTCAATTCATTAAGAAACTGTTGACTAAAATCTTCTACAATGCGCTTAAACTTAGTGGACAACTTGTTGGCTGGTTTACTAATGCTGAACCAAATGAAATACAGTAAAAAAGTAAAAAAAAATACCAAAAACAAAAAAGATCAGCTATTAATAGTGGCAGTAATTTATTTCGCATTTCAGGCTCCAGAGAGGCGTTTGGATTTTAAACTCTGTACTGAATGTGTACCGAAAGTCAGTAAATTCACACCAGAAATTAATGCTTTTTTTGCAGAGAAGGGAAAGGGGGGAAGGCAGCACAAAAAAAAAAACAAAAGTTGAAAGAATAGCAATAGCAGCAGCGTGTGTACTTAATACAGTGGAGCACAAAAGTTTGGCGTTAAGGTAATACTTTTCTGTTTTTTAGTTTTTCAAGTAAGTTGTAAATAAGAACCTATATCAAAATTTCGATCCGACAGAGTGATAGTAAATGAAACACTCTTTCTACTACTGGTGTTATCTCAATTTTCGCAAAAATTGGAGTTACCTAGTATTAAGGAATATTTTTTATTTTTATTACCCTTGATCGTTACAAAATTTTCACACAATTTCTTGTAGGTTATTGCAAATGCAATTGCTTTATTTTATAGAATATAAAACAAAATTTTTAATTTAGTTTTATGTTTTAGGTGTATTCTCATTGATCGTTAGAACATGTCACAGTTTAACACATGACTTTGGGACTCAATTCTGAGAACCGCACCTGAAAGTAGGCCCCAAAAGATAAAGTTCGGCATCATTCATTTTGTAAAGTTACATGCCATAATAATATAATATTGATTTGAAGTTAGTAAGTCTCGTATAGAGGAATTTGTGACGTTTTAGGCTCTTTTAAGTTTACAACTTTTTTTCTCTTACTGTCTGCTAATATACTACTGGTTAGTCAGTAATGCATTTCACTATAGATCCGCTCAGGAAATAAATTAATCTATTGTAATGACAGTAAACCAACACACACACACACACATCGTCAAACTTTGCAACTGAAAGGAAAACAAAAACACATTTGAAACAATAGAAAATCCAACAAAAACAATAATTTTTAGCAATCAACTCAATTTGTATTTAATATGCTTGTGTATGTTGTTATTGTTTCTACTAGAGTTTTTGTTATTTTATTACCGACGCCGATGCTGGCGCTGGCGCTATTATTATAGCGTACTTTTAATTACATTTCGCTGACACTGTCGAAGTGAGCGACATCTCACACACACACTGAATTAATATTGATGGTGATGGACCTGACTCAAGGGGTTCGAGGAGGAGAGGACCAGTTTATAAGGCAACAAAAGTCGAAAATCTTATGAAAATAATAATATTGAAAGATAAACATAGAAATTTTACAATAGCAACTTTGCTTGTATTTAAATGTAACGATGTTGCAAGTGATTGTATAAAATATTAAAATGCAGCACAAGTATATAGTTTTGGTCCACAGAGCCACCTGTTTGGTGCAACCAATGGCATTTCATCTACTCCAGCTATACCAGATACTGGTTCTACCTGTCTTAATGTATGGCTCAGAATCCTGGGTTATGACACAAGCGGATGAATCGGTTCTGGCGGTATTCGAGAGAAAAATACTCCGTAAAATATTTAGGCCCACCATCGTTAACGGAGAGTATCGGCGTCGTATGAATCATGAGCTGTACGAGCTGTACACTGACAATGATGTGGTCAAACGATTTAAGGTGCAACGGTTGCGTTGGCTAGGTCATGTTGTACGCATGGACGAAAATGCTCCAGCTCGAAAAGTCTTCGACAATGAACTCGATGGACGGCGCAGAAGAGGGCGACCAAAACTCCGTTGGAAAGACCTTACAGAACCCTGTGTGACTAACTGGAGAAGCGCAGAAGATCGAGGGGCTTATAATATTTTTCTACGTGCAGTATACAATCCACTGGGATTGCATAGAAGTACCAGCTAAGTAAGTAATGGCATTTCATCTATAAAATATTATATATTGAAATATGAAAATTCATAAGTTCATTCATATTTCCATAAAAGTCAATTTAATGAACGATATGTGACGACCCAGTAACATAACAGCATTAATATCGCTTAATGTCGAATTGCCTGCCACAGCAAATTGCAACGGTTTATACCATCGCTTTGAATTTTTGGATTGTTGTTGTTGAAATATCAAGTTTAAATAGAATAGTACAATTAATGCATGGTAGGTGGCGTGCGAATAAGTTCACTAGCAGAGGTTTTATGTCGACAACTTAGCATATCAATGAATGTTAAGATTTTCACGTTTCTTGTATAAAAATGCAGAATGCGCTTACAGTTTCAACTGTAAAGATTTTATACATAAAGCCACCCATTTTAGTAAATCCGATTCCATTAGAAAGAAAAACATATTTTTCTTTTACATCCCATAAAAGCGATATGATAGACTTTCTCGCTATATTATCAACAACATCGAGGGGGGGGGGGAGCCTTTATGGACAGGAATAGAACTCCGCGTGATCATTATGTAAAAGCAGGCCACTGTGACCAGTTTTAATCTTTTAAAAATTAATGACCGATAGTTGGCGATCGAGTAATGTCACTGATTACGTATCGCTCACCATGAAAATGTCTACAAGACCAATGTGCTACAGTTCATCCAAAAACCAAAAACTTATGATAGGTGGTGGCCACGTGGCCAAAATTAAAATTTTTAGTTTGTATTTTACCATTTTTGTTGTTACACAAAATTTTATAACACATCAAAGAAACCATATATATACATTTTTCTAGACAACCTGCGCTTCAAAAATATGAAGACGAATATGATGAAATATTAGAAATATGAAGACGAATTCGAAGATGGTAATATAATCAAAGAGAGCGACACTTAATGTATAATTTTATTTTCACAGCATAAAAATAAGATTTTAATTGAATTAATATTTGTTTTTATTTGTTAATTATAAGTAAGCAAAGCAAGAAGTAGAACTTTGGATCAATTAGGAAGAAAAAGTTATACAAATGACAACATATAACAATATAATTTTATTTCTGAATAGAAATTATCATTTTCTTAACTTAAATAATTTTGGCCAGAAAAAATTGATTTGAAACCATTGTGGAATGGTACAAAAACCGCACGATAGGTGGCGGCTGAATAAAATCAATGCATTAGCCTAATCACCATGACAATGCCAACAATGCACATATTTAATGCACAATCTTTCGATTGCTATGAGTTTTTGTAAAGTCATTGTTCAAATATGAAAATTCTAGAGAAGAGTTCAAACAAGATGCAAGAGATTGCACGATAGGTGATTGGTGAAATATCATATGATACGGGACAAAGTGTAACACATTAAAGGAGACGAGTTAGAGCCTAAGCATCCTAAGACTGAGCCATGTCCTTCTGTCTGACTGGATGAATGGCTGGGGGGAAGGATAACTTAAGTCGACCTTAACTGATCCTTATGAAAATTTTCCAGTATTAATATTATGCAAAATTAAATAATGGGTTTGAAAATGGACAGAATAACCCCACCCTTCTGGTACCTCCTATACAAAATAACCTCTTATTGTATAATTTATAAGAGGAATAGTACAAAAAATGCACGATAGGTGGCGGCTGCATAAATTCACTGCATTAGCCTCGATATCTATGAAAATGCACAACAATGTACATTTTTTAATGCACAATCTTTCGATTATTTTTAGATTTTGAAAAGTCATTGTTAAAATATAAAGATTCTAGGGAATAGTTCAAACATTGCACGATAGGTGCTTGAATATAAGAAGAGTGGTTACCAAATTGCACTATAAGAGATTGAATCCGATACGGAACAAAGTGTAACACAATAAAGGAGACGAGTTAGACCCTAAGTATCCTAAGACGATTGAGCCTTGTTCTTCTGTCTGACTAGATGGACGGCTGGTGGGAAGGATAACTTTAGTCAACCTTAACTGATCCTTATGAACATTTTCCTGTATTAATATAATGCAAAATTAAATAACCTCAACCCCAAACCACCTATACAAAATTACCTCTTATTGCTTAATTTATAAGAGGGATAGTACAAAAACTGCACGACAGGTGGCGGCTGAATAAATTCACTACTTTAGTCTCATTCACCATGGAAATGCCAAAAAATGCACATTTAGTTCAAACATTGCACGATAGGTGTTTGTAGACAAGAAGAGTGGTTATAAATATATACCCCCACCCTCTCTCTCAAGATGTAAAAGAATAGTTAAAAAATTGCACGACAGGTGATTGAAGACATATCATTTGATACGAGACAAAATGTAACACATTAAAAGAGATGAGTAAGACTCCAAGTATATTAAGACGACTGAGTCATATCCTTCTGCTCGACCAAGTTTTTGAATACAAACAAAATTACTGGCGCACTGTGGCTAAAAGCGATTAGAAATGGAACAAATTAATAAACTTATATTTCTCTTAGTATTTACTTACATACACTCGACTATCAGACAGATGATCGTGAGTTCAAACCACAATTTATCCATCTAACTTAATGGGAGTTTCAGGAGCAGCTTTTTGAGACTGACAGCATCCCACGGTAAATGAAATCCATGACATCAGTATGACATTGTAAGCGAGCGATCTAAGTACTTCGAATGTCATGCGTATCGTCTACTTATTATAACTTTATTTTAAAGTGGCACCTACTAACATCTTCACTTACTTCATAGTCATAACTCCGCTTATAACGTAATTGCAACTGAAATGGCACTTATTGACATCGTCGCTTACTTTGTAAGCGAGAGCGAATACATCAAACAGCCTATGACACTTAAAAAAAACTTAATTTCCTTTTACACCTCAGGAATAACGTATGGGATAGCTTCACGCGTTGTTGAATATTTGTCAGTATTAATATTATGCAAAATGAAAATGGGTTTGAAAATAGGCATAAGAGACGCACCCCTTCTGGTACCTCCTGTAGAAAATTTCGTATTACTGGATACTTAATATTTCTTTCATCAATTCCAAGGACACTATTGAAGGATATTTTAATTTGGTTAGTTTGATAACCTTGTTACAGTAGACAAACCTTCAATAAACAGAAGACTTTACCACACCCTTCTGGTACTGCCATACAAATAACCGAATTGACCCTCATGGTTTTACATACATATGACCAAATTTTGCGTAATATTTACGTTTATAAAAATTTTGACTTAGGATAGAAAATTGAGTATATCGACTGACCGCTTGTGGTACTTCCCATATAAAATTATCTATTTTTGGAATATTAATATGCCTCAAATAACTTCCAAAGGTACATTTGAAATATATTTAAATTTTGTCAGTTTAATAACGTTGTAATAACAGACAAACTCTCAGAAAATCGAAACCCTTGCCATACCCCTTCTGGTACTCCCATACAAATGACCGAAATTGCCATACAAATTGTAAAATAGTTTTACACACATAGTATTTGTGTAAGTACACTGAATGCAGTCAAATGTTGCGTAAGATGTACGCTTATGAAAATTTGACTCAGGAATGAATATGAACTATATCGGCTTTCCATACAAAATGACTTATTTTTGGAAAATAATATTTCACCAATAACTTACAAACGTGCACCTAGAGTATATTTGAATTTGGTCAGTTAAATTATTTTGCTATTTGACACACTCCTTCTGGCACCTCTCCTACAAATGACCGAAATTGGCCCCTAAGTTCCATATGCATATATTTTTTCTAAGCCTACTCAATTTAGTCAAATTTTGCACAATGTAAAAAAATCGGACATGTTGCGCTACCCGTACTAGTACCTCCTATACAAATTAGCCTATTTTGCGAAGACTTATATTTCCAAATCATTTTTTAAAGAAACTTTCCTATCTCTAATTGTTTACGCTCAACAAGCAGACAAATAACACTGTGGAATGTTTTCGGCGTCATTGTCTGGGGGGTGTGACAACAGAAGCCGAAATTCATATGAAAAAATAATATTAAAACAATTTTTGTCATAGAAAAAAAAACATATTTTCCTTTTACAACCCGTGAAAGAGATATGGACGAATCTAGTCGTATAATTTCTTTGAATTAGGATCGATCACATTTAAAATGTCAACATAACCAGTTTTTTCATCACTCTTCTGATTGATTTCGATTTTTGAGAAAATCTTGCTGAAATATAGTTTCCAAAGAATAGTAAAAAAAAGCACGATAGGTGGCGGCCAAACAAATTAACTGCTTTAGTATCGACCTCTATCTAAATGGCAACTAAAGCTGTTGCCATATTTAAGATATAAAAATTAGTGTAATGAAATCTGTGCAGTTTGTAATGAACTGCAATATCAGCCACAATAATACAGTTAATGAACTATAGGGGACAGGTGAATACTTTCATTGAATTTATATATCTCATCCTCAAAATGTGAATAACAAAAGTTATTTGTATTATTTCTTAGAAGCTATATTTTGGGCAGCTGTTTTCTATTTAGTTTTACAAAAACTAATATTACCTCAACTAGTATTGCTCAGACACTCTGCAACCGGCGCCATCATTTCTTCCAAGACTAAATCATGGTGGGGTTATTTATCCTTCAATTTACCTGACTGAAATTTCTATACTGGTTTTTAGATATGAAAATCAAGAAATACAATTTGAGTCAAGGAAATTGTGCAATTTTCTGGGGAATAATGGATTGCAATTGACAGTCGCTATAGTACACTTAATGCACTATAGGGGGCAGTTGTATATTTTCATTGAATTTATATATATCTCGTCCTCAAAATGTTAATAACAAAAGTTGTTTGTATTATTTCTTATAAGCTGTTTTCTATTTAAATTTATAAATATTAATATTATTCAATTGATTTTACATTTTTGTTAACTTCCATTAGTATTACGCAAACACTTTGAAACCGGCGCCTTAATTTTTTTCATATGTACACATTTAAATTCACTTAGTGGCTTTATCTATTTCCAAGCATCTTTACGTGATTTCTCTGTGGATATTTAGTTAGTAGCGTTTAATTTTTTTTTCTCAATTGCCCTCTTTCGCTCTCTATCCCTCTCTATGCGATGTTATTTCATTAATTTGAATCGTTTAATTAGTTTTACATGTGACATTTTTTGCGTGTCAATTAAAAACAACAACAACAAAAAAACACAAAAGCTGCAAACTAAATAAATAGTGAATAATTTGTTTAAAATATTTTCTATTACTAATTTGATTTGCTGTGATTGTCGCTCGCTCACTGTTAAGATAGCTATCGTGGTCGCTTATGCACATGATTGACTTTTCGCTTGGCATAATTTTTCGGTACAACAATAGTAGTGTGGTGTTTTCTTATTAATGATATCATGGCTATAGAAAATAAACAATTACTTAATAATTTAATAAAGATTTCAAAAATACAGTTAGAATAGAATGTGCGATGAGTGTGTTGTGTGTGTCGTGCCGCTATGTTTCGCATGCGATTGGACATAGCTGGCAAAGGCGTTAATCAAAGATAAAGTGAAATGTACTTGAAATATTTTCACCAATTGCGATTGGTTCACTTTGGGCCATACCACTGATTGTCGTAGAAAAATATTTTTATAGTGTATATATTCGCCGAAGACAATACAAATGCAATGCATATGTATGTATGCATACATGTAGCATATATATATAGTTTAGAGATTATTTATAAAACTGTCGACAAATACGCGAATCGCGCGAATTGTTTTAAATTAACACTAAGTTACTAATTGAAAGCAACAAATACTGAAACGCAATGTATGTGATCTCTATGCAACATATTAATTAAATTTTTTGCCATTTGATTAATGGCTGAAATGGAAACATATGACATGGAATAATTAAGATTGTAAAATGAAATCGCTACGATAGTAAGATTGTGTAAGGAATGTTAGAGAGGTATATTTATTAAAAAAAACTGATTTGGTAATAAAGATGAATACTTAAGCGACGGTAATAATTCTTAAAACCGTTACAATACTAGGATTATATTTGAAAAGTAAATAATCAGGTGTATTCCTCATACCTATATTCAGATTTCTTCAATATAAACGACAGTCAAATATTCAAATGTAAAATTTGTGCAAGTTATACATTTAACGGCATAAGTCACGCGCCACCTATCGTCGGATTATTGCAATTTACCTATACTGCCTTTACCTATACTCAGATTTCCTCAATGTGAATGACAGTCAAATATTCAAAGGTAAATTTGTGCAAGCTGTACATTTAACGACTTAAGTCATGCGCCACCTATCGTCGGATTATTGCACTTTACCTATACTCAGATTTCCTCAATGTGAATGGCAATCAAATATTCAAATGTAAAATATTTACAAGTTGTGAACAACAGTCATATATTCAGAAGTAAAATTTATCCAAGTTTTAACATTTAACGACATAATTCACGCACCACCTATCATCGGATTATTGTACTATATCGGAGATTCCATCGTTGTCATCACAGCCAAGTATTCAAATGTAAAATTTGTGCAACCAGTAAACAACAGTCATATACTTAGAAGTCCAAGTTGTACATTTAACAACATAAGTAACGCGCCACCTATCGTCGGCTTATTGTGCTATTTCGAAAGTTACATCGCTTTGAGAGACTTAGAAAATAAACCAATTTTTTTGGTATACCCCCGTCGGCCAAACCATTGGACTATTTTAGCTAAAGCATCGCCATTTAGATTACCTTAAATCAATCTTGTTTATTACTTATCTACAAATTTCATTGACAACTACAGAACCATTGTTATTTACGGCAACTCCCACTAAGCTGCCATTCAAACTGTTTCTGTTTTTTTTTTTCGTCCAATAAATTCAATTTTTTTCTTTCGTGATTTAATTTAAATAATATTCCTTTTATGATTTCGTTTGGTTTGTTAATTCCTTTTGAAGGACTTTTATATGTTATACGTATTACAAATCTCTCAATAACTGACATTGTGGTAAAGTAAAGAAAAAAATCTTACCTCATGATTGTGACATTTGACAAATTGTTATTATCTACGAATGTGACATATTTACATGACATTTTGGCTGTTAATAACATACACATTGTTTTCGTTCTCTTATGTCAGTTTAAGTCATTCATGTTAGGTAGCTGTTGGCCATAATTGTTTTCATGTTGTCTGGCAAACGCTGAAACAAAATAGCTACCGGTTTTTGGCAGACTTTTTAAGCAAACGCTATGTTTGCAGCGCTTTAAAGCTAAAGCGGGCTGGCGACAGCTACTTCAATGGCGCAGTGAAAGAAAGGTAATGTATGTAAAAAATAAAAAAAACAAAAACAGGCGGGATAAAGTAATAATATAAATGTTATATTTATCAGCACGCAATTTGTGTAAAGAGATTTTTGTTTATTATTTTTTAATGGAATACAAATGCTGGGAATTTTGTTGCACAATTAAAAGTAATAATAGAATTTATATGTTTAAAGAAGTAATTTTAATATGAAACAGAAAACAACAGAGAAATATTTGTTACCATATAAAATTTGTTTGACTTTTTGATATACAAATTTGGAAAAAAATTAGAAATAGATTATTTATTATTGGAATAGTTCAACTTTCTGTCAAAATCCCTACATACCTCGAAGTGAAGTAGAAAATTTTTGAATAAATTAACTTTTCTCCCAACATTTTTAGGTTTAGGGTAATGAGATTAAAAACTATAAAATATGACATTCAATTTCAACACAAAAGGTAAAAAACTTAAAATAGTTGCCCAATATCTGTTTCTATTGTAAAGTTATTTTGTAACTTCCTAAGATATTTCAAATGTTCAGAAATGTATTAATAACCATTATTGAAATTCACAGCCTTCTTAAACTTACTTAATTTTCGTTTACACCCCATGAGTGAGGTATGGGATGATAGCTTCTCTATGATTCGACTTACAAAACGGCACCAGCTCTTTATAGACAAATGTAAACATCAGCTGTTTGAGAAGACATATCGGTTGACTCGAAACTATACTGCGAAGTTGCAGTAGGTCGTACTTCGAAGCGGCCGCTGATTAAAGAAAATGTAGATGAATCGAAGCATTATTTTACAGTTTTAAATCAGACATCCTAAGATATTTCAAATGTTTAGTCATAATTCGTTAATAACCCCAATTGAAATTCAATACCTTCGCTTTATCATCTTTCGACGTTTTTCAAATTGGAAACCGTTTATATCCTATTGATATTCTTTAAAAGTAGCTGCGATTCCTAATTCATAACAATCATACGTTCCATGTAACGTCATAATTAATGACACTCATTCGCCTCCAGAAAAAAAACTTAACAAGATACAAAAAATTACCGCTAATTTTGAGTAAAATAATAAATTTTCGACTCTTTATATAGAATAGTAATTGAGCGCAAGAGATCCTGTCGAAAAGTTTGATATTCTTTAAAAGTATGTGCGATAATTAATTCAAAACAATCATACGTCACCTGTAACATCATAATTAGTAACACTCATTCGCCCCCGAAATAAACTTTACAAGATACAAAAAATTGCCGCTAATTTTGTGTAAAATAATAAATATTCGACTCTTTATATAGAATAGTAATTGAGCGCAAGAGATCCTGTCGAAAAGTTTCTATAATGTTTGTCGTTGACGAAATACTTAAGAAAAAACGAAAAAGAATCCCTAACATTTACTTTTTAAAGATAATTTTAACCATATATTGGCTGCGAATACCATGCCATGCCTGTGATTTATTCGGATAGTCAAATTTTTGATCAGTCTAATATAAACATCCACGAGTAATGAACGCTTTCTACCCTACATAATTAATTCCTTTTTAAAGTTATGTTTCAGAAGTTTTTAAGTAACCATTATTGTGATCACACGAATTCACAATTGTCGTTTTCTACTCTTTGGCTTTTTCAAACTGTTGAACAATTGAAGTGCACAAATAGTATAAGTAGTTGTTCCTATATAATTCAAAACAGCCATACGTCCCCTGTAACATCATAGTTAATAACACTCATACTCCTCCATCAAATAATTTAAAATGAAACGGGAAATTAATGCTAATTTTCTGTAGAAGAAATAAATACTCAACTCTTCTTTCATAAAAGTATTAAGGCACACGAAAGCATGTTGAGAAGAGTCCTCAGGGCTTTCTTTTGACAATGTTTGATTTTAGCAGCTAACTAATTGAGAGAATATGGTTTCTTGGTGAAATTTTCTTAAAATTGATCATAGATTCCGATCCTGGTATACGATTTTTGCGAAAAGAAAAATTGAGGCGCCCTAGTATTTATTTTAACTAAAAGGGCAATTCATTTAAATCTTTTTGTTTTAATTTCTATAAAACCATTTAAATAGAATATCTGAATCGTTATTACAACCTCATAACATTCTCCGATTTTTACTTTTTGGGGATAATTTCAGTCAAATATGTGCCTAATCACTTTAATATAAAACATTACAAGTAATTTTTGTTTTTCTATCGAGTGCTACCAAGATCCTGCGTAAAGTGTGAAATCGTTTGGTCAAGGTCTTCAGCCACTCTTCCCGCTACTGCTGAAATATTCTCCTTGGTATGAGCTGAATGTGGTCCATTCGGTCGGGTATTGTTCTTTTACGTTAACGTAGACTCAAATTTGTAAACGGTATTGAAAAATGTGGGCTCGAATGTTCGTACCATACTTGTGTACGAAAAATATTATTTATAGAATGCTGTTATTTGTAATATGGGTTTTTCCAGGGAAGGACGGACGATTTTATAGTAAAAATTTGCTATATTTTTAACTTGTTGTTTTTGTAATCATATAATGAATTTATTGAACTTTAATTTACAAAACTATATATATCGTTGGAAAGTCTCTTATTTCCAAATTCGCTGAGAAACTTAAAATCGGTTCATATTTATCCGCGTTATTGACTTATAAGTGCGTAAAAGTAAAAAAAAAACGGGTTTTTACCCGTAACTAAAAATTTTCGGGGGATTTGGGAGTTTTGAAAAACAGATTCTTGTAGTGCTCAGCAGCACCTACAAGAAAAATAGTATAATTTTCCAAGGATTTTTTTTTTGCTCTGTGTTATCCATAGAATATTGAGTATGTCCGTAACGTGTGTCCGCAACGCACATTTAGATTGATGTAGCATAAACTGTTAACTTTTTTTAGATGTGATTTAAGTTGTTTATAAAACCGCAACATATCTTTATTATTTTACCAAAAGAGTATACTGGTCATATAAGAAAATTCGCTAAATCTTCGCATCTAATACTTGAAAAACTTATGCCCAATATCTTTTAGTTATATGATTTAGCTAAAAACAATCATACGTCCCCTGTAATAATATTATTGATAATACCCATACGTCTTCTGCTTAAAAAGACTACGAATACGCTCTCAAAGCGAAAATATAAATCGTTGCTTTATCTTTGCTTTAGACTCTACAAAAGAGTAAATCCCTTTGACTAATTCCTGATATACATAATACTACAAAATCTGTTTCACCACTACATATGGTTGTTACGATTTATTTAAAAATAGTCACACGCCACCTGTAACACTATTACAAATAACACTCATACGTCATCTGCGGAATTTAAGAAGAACGAAAATATAGAAAGAATTTTAATTGTAAATCCCTTTGCCTAAATCCTGACATAAATAACACTTAAAAATCATATAACCCACTGCCTATTGGTGTTATGATTTAGTTAAAAACAGTCATACATCTCCTCTAACAATATTATAATGAACACTCATACGTCTCCTACACCGAGATATGTATACTTCTACACATTTTCAACTTTATACAAGAAACTACTTTTAGTCTGTTCATAGCCTTAAACACTATTTTTCAACTTTTAAGTCAAATGCTTAGGGGCCTTTAGTTATCTTAACTACGTTTTTTTAAATATTCTACAACTGAGTATTAACCAATAGCTAACTAAGAGCTTAATTCGAAGAATAAGAATATCCTTCAAGAGCTGGTTCAATTCAAAATAAAAATTGTCAATATTATTATAACACTTATAAGTTTTCTGATATAGTTACGAGGAAACGAACAATAATTTTACAGTACAAGCAGCTTAAACAATTTATAAAAACCTTTTGGCTACATTATAAAAATACTTTTCTTCGAAAAATAGGGATAAAGAATATTTACTAAATTTTGATGTCTTAAGGACCTCTCATTTTTATTGTGTATTCCAAAAGAAGAGGATAAAAACTTACAGGCGACAACATGATCTTTATAATGTGCAGTCTTATTCAAAATTTTTTATAAATAAGGCCGTAGATGACCAACTTTAGATAGCTATATAATATGAACTGTGAGGAGTTTCGACTAATTCGCACGGCATTGTAACGGCAGCGACGAACATATATGAGAAATTACTCGAAGAATACATATTTCTTGCGCAAGAGATACTTGTATTCATCGTTCTTAAATTATCTTTGATATAATTACTAGCTGCTTATAACTTACTAGCAGCTTATGCGCTCTATTTTTATTTGCTAATGTTTAATTTAAAGCAATCATACGTCTCCAGTGACAAGACTATTGAAAACACTCATACGTCTTGTAGGACTTAACAAAAAGAAGCGGAGATGCATACATCTATGTCACATACCCGAAGTTATGTAACAATCGTATTTAAATCTTTTCAAAAAACTTACTTTTACACTTTTAATATAAACATTCTAAACCATCTATTGTCGTCAAAAGTATTTCTTGCTAAATAAAGCATGTCCTTATCACAGATTTGACCTTTCAATACTTTATTGACATGATACTCTTTAAGTTTCCATTATATACTTCTAACATAATAAACATTTATTTACGTTTTTGTGCCCCAATAATTTCTTAACCTCTAAATGTCGCTTTACCATTTATAACCCAAAAACTTCATTGCAGAAATCTCTAAGGTTATCAAATCAAGTGATGAACATTTTAGCCAAATTCACAAAAGCAATTTGATTTAATTTCACTTTACAACATCACTTTATTTCATCAGTTTACAACAGCTGATATTAAAACGGGCTATTAAAATATGTAAGTCGCTGTGAATGTCTGTCTCTTCGTATGTATGTATTCCTGTGCACATGTAACCCTTAGTCTGTGGCCCCAAAAAGGAAGTTATTTGCCACAACAACATTTAGCATGTTCATACACTCTCTTGTTTGCCTCTCTTTTCCTCTTCCTCCCTTTCCCTCCCTCTCTCTCTCTCTCGCGTTTAGTCACTTAACCAAGGGACAAAGAGCAAGGTTCACTATTGATCCATTTTTCTAGGAAATGAACTATTCCTCTAAATGCAAATACACGTAGGAGTAGTGGGAAAATCCCTGAAAGGCGGACACTTTGCCAGCGAACTTTGAACTGAAGACCATTCGGTGGTGGCAAGATGGATAACATTTGTTTAGAGGACGACAATTTGTGGTAGAGCTAAGGGGTTCTGGGCCAGTGTCGGAGGGATGGATGTTGTTGTATGGTGCTCTTTATTACTGGCATTTGTATATATACGTTCGTAAATTTTACGAGCTTTTCAGAGTCGTGCACGCACGCAAAACATAGTTTTTTTTCTTACGCTCGCTGCTTTTATAACGTTCGGTTTTTATATTTTGTTGCCAGTTGGGTTTACCATGGTTGTACGCCAACATGTTGCCACACACACACACACGCAAACACATACAACCACTTTAGCATGTAGCATGAAACATGAAAAGAAATGAAAATGAAAATGAAATTGAGCCAGCCGCCATTGTGCCACGTCAAAGTGGCGCCTTCGTTTTTATGATGATAGCAATATGGCTGGTAACAGAAATACAAAAATTGTTGCTTTTTTCCATCCTCTGGTCCCGCTGCCGGCCTCTGTGTGGCCATAGTCGTGCGAGCTAAACATCAGCATTCTTAAGCTTAACACGAACTTAAATGTCCTTTTGTATTGTGTTGTGCGGAGCAGTAAAGGAAAAGCGGAAACACCACTGCAGGAGATATCACACACACACACACACACACACACCCTTACTAACTAACTCAAATCCAAAGAGTGAAAAACAAAACACAGAAGAACAGCACAGCCATTAAACTGTGTCTTACTGTGAACCCCCAAGCGGCAGGGGGTCGTTTAATATCATCTAGGAAATGTTTGCACTACGTACAATTTAGTGAAGGACGAATCGCTTTGACTGTTCGAGAGCATTGCAAAAAACGAAGAGAGCCAACGCCAACATGAAGGCACTGCTGTCTGGGTTTCAATTTCAGTTTCACTGTGTGGAAGCAATTATTAGTTGTAGAGTTTTGTATGCGAGTTGGCAACATGGCTAACCTTAACTCTACAATTTGTTTTAGCAGTTTTTGGGGAGCCGAAATAGGGGGAGAGTTTGACGCTTAAAGTAAACTTCAAAGATATGTCAGAGTAAGAGATAAAATTTACTAATAAAAAAATAGATAAAACTACTAACACATATAAGAAAAGTTTCTTGCCAAGAATATAACATAAATTTGCAATGCTAAGCTCCCAGCAAACCATTTTCTCCGAATTCGGTCAGATGTCTGACAGAAAGTCTGCACAAGTTTCCGATTCTGATGCCGAATTCTGTCAGCATTCTGTCCGAAAGTTGTATGGGTGGTTGACAAGAATTCGGACCGAAATGTCTGGGGGAAATCGGAAACTTTTGCGGACTTTTCGGTCAGAATTCGGTCAGATATCTGAAGGAAATTTGGAGAAATTTCGAAGGGACTTTTGGATTTTTCTGAAGTAACTCTGGCAAATAATCCGAATATTGCTAGAAATATCTGACAGTATACGGATATTTTATACGAGAATTCGTGAGATTTTCGGACTGAATAAATGTATGAAAATCGTCAGAGAGTTCCGTTTTTTTGTTTACACAAAAATTCCAAAAATTATTTCTTCTTAGTTTTTACTTGTCTTCTTCTGGCAATCATTTTTTTAACAGTACTTCAGCGCCTTTTTCACTTTTTTTCTAATTGCCTGACAACAAGACATTTCTTTTCTTATTTTCTGATACATGCTATATTCACCTTTAAATGTTTGTAAACCTTTTCGCGACGTCTTAATATATTGATTGCACAATCATAACTGATAATGGGGATCAGTGTTGCCACAAGAAATTTTTTTTTCCGACCAAATTTGTTTCTAAATCCTACCAAATTGGGTCAAAACCGACCAAAATTTTAACGAAAAAAAAACAATATTTAATTTATAGAAAACTTTTATTAATTAAACAAAAAATAATATAAATTCAGTCTATTATTTTAATTCTTTAAATAAAAATATATACAAAACTATATAAACAAAAAAAATGTCCAAAATCTCTGTATATATGATTTTGGAGATCATATTTGTCAGTAAATCCAAGATCATTTTTAACATATTTTCAGTTCACTACAGTTTATTCGGGGTTTTAAAGTCTTTTTTAGCTGACCATACAGTATGCGGACCTTTGTTCGTGATTAATTCTTTACAAAGCATGATTCTGTTAATGGTATTAATTTCAAGTTTGTTTCTTAATTTAGATTTTGTAAGAGATAGAGACGAAAACTTTCGTTCAACAGCGGCTGAACTATATGGTAGTGAAAGTAAATTAAAGGCAAATTTAACTAAATTTTCAAAACAATGTTCATTCAAACCATTTTTTATAGCAGATACATTTTTATACCATCACCCTTAGGGATGAGGGTATATATCATTTGATACGAAAAAAAAGTGTAACGCATTAAAGGAGACGAGTTAGACCCCAAGTATCTTAAGACCAAATTCGTTTCAGAACTTTTTAAGAAGAATGAGCTATGTCCGTCTGTCTGGCTGGCTGGCAGGCTGGCTGGCTGGATGGCTGGTCAGCAGGATAACTCGAGTAAACCTTAACGGATCGGTATGAAAATTTACCAGTATCAATATTTTTCAAAACGAACTTATGGGATTGTAAATGGGCTGAATAGCCCCACCCCTTCTGGTACCTCCCATACAAAATTACCTATTTTTGGAAAATTAATATTTCTTCCATAACTTCCAAACGGACAACCGGAGGATGTTTGAATTTGGTCAGTTTATTTACCTTGCAAAAGTAGACAAACCCTAAGAAAACCGAAACCTGTGCCTCACCCATTTTGGTACCTCCCATACAAATGACCGAATTGACCCTTATAGTTTTACATACATATCTTTTTTGCAAGTAAACTTAGATCACTCAAATTTTGCGCGTGATGTTTGCTTATAAATATTAGACTCAGGTATGAATATGGACTATATCGGTATACGCCTTCTGGTACCTCCCATACAAAATTACCTATTTTTGGAAATTATATATTTCTCCAATAACTTCAAAACAGTCACTTGGGGGTTATGAACATTGGTCGATAAATTATTGTTGTGATAGGAGGCGAAACCTCAGAGAGCCTAACTATTTGACACACCCCTTCTGGTACCTCCCATACAAATGACCGAATTGACCCTTATAGTTTTACATACATATCTTTTTTGTAAGTAAACTGAGATCACTTAAATTTTGCGTATGATGTTTGCTTATGAAAATTAGACTCAGGTACGAATATGGACTATATCAGTTCACGCCTTCTGGTACCTCCCATACAAAATTACCTATTTTTGGAAAATTAATATTTCTCCTATAACATCCAAACGGACTCTTGGGGGGTAATGAAAATTGGTCGATTAATTTATGTTATTATAGGAGGCAAAACCCTGGAAAACCTAACTATTTGACACACCCCTTCTGGTACCTCCCATACAAATGACCGAACTCACCCCCATAGTATAACAAACGTATCTTTTTTCTAAGTACACTGAATTCAGTCAAATTATGAGTAATTTGTACGCTTATGAAAATATGAATCAGGAGTGAATATGGACTATATCGGGTCACCCCTTCTGGTACCTCCCATACAAAATTACCTGTTTTTGAAAAATTAATAATTCTCCCATAACTTCCAAACGGACATTTGAGGGGTAATGAAAATTAGTCGGTTAATTTATATTGTGATAGGAGGCGAAACCTCAGAAAACCTAACTATTTGACACACCCCTTCTGGTACCTCCCGCACAAAGGACCGAACTCACCCCTATAGTCTTACATACATATCTTTTTTTGTAAGTGCACTGAATTCAGTCAAATTATTCGTAAGTTGTACGTATGAAAATTGGAGTCAGGAATGAATAAGAACTGTATCTGTTCACCTCTTGTGGTACCCCCTATCAAAATTAAATTTTTTTGAAAAATTAATATTTCTCACATAAATTCCAAACCGGCACCTATACCCCCTACACAAATAAGTAAAGTTTTGGACGATTTTGCACCACAAGCAGGGGAAAAAATATATATAAGTAATTTTATTTTATTTAAAAATCTATTCATTTCAATAACTCAAGACTTCAACAATATCTTATATTGGGTGATGGTATTTATCAGTCAGTTTACCTGACTGAAATTTCTGTACTGGTTTCAAAACATGTCTATACTTAAATCAGGAGAAAGAGATGTCTCGCTGAGGCGCAATAAATTCCACTCTGTCACTATTAAATCTGGATCACATTCAACAAGACTAGAAAATTAAAATAAGAGACAATATATCTAAGTTTTCCGAAGAAATTACTCTTGGGGGCTTTATTATATTTAAAAGTTTAATGTCTTCGCGCTTAAAATCAAATCGATGTTTTAACTGATCCAAAAATTCAACATAGAAATTTAAAACGTTAGATTTACGTTCATATATTTCAGAATCAGTTAAGTTCGCTTTTAAAAAAATTCCGCTTTTGAACTAATGAAAATTTTTGAAATATTAAATTTGCTTTGTTTTAATAATCAATTTCAACATTACTGTTTATATATTCTCTTTTACAAAATTGCTAAGTATTAAAAGAAAATTTGTTTTAATACAAAATGCTGTTCCATTTTTGTTCTGCACCCAATCGAATGAATTCTGCCACTCTTGCCTGAACTTTCGCTTAAAATTCTGCGTAATATCATTTGCATCACTGCAGGGAAATAGCACAAATAAATTACTGAGAACAAATTATAATAAAAATAAATATTTAAAATTTTTATTCAAAAATCTACCATAATCAGTTTGGGCCTACCATCCGACCAAAATTAAAAAATTGAAATTCGTCCGACCAAATTTGGTAGAATTCTACCAAAACGGCAACACTGATGGGGATGAAAAACACACATTGGAATGAGCAACGCACTTAAAAAAAACAACAAACAACAACAACAATAACCCGTTTTAGGAATAGCTAAACTAGTTTTCTTTTGTTGTTGTTTGTGAGAGAAAACAAAACAAAAAATGCCCTAGCGACAGGATTCTCTTGTGGGAAGAAGAAGAACAAAAAACACCCTTAAGAGAATGTGCAGACAAAATCGTTTAAAGTGTATAAAAATTCAGAGAACCTACAGACTTTTCGGACAAAATTCGGAAGAGTGTGCAGAAAAACTCGGTCTTATTTCTGAAGGCATTTATGACGATATCGTTCATTTTCGGCAAATTTTCTGATGAAATGTAAGAGAAATATCTGATGTCCGACACTTCGGAAGATTTGGTTTGCTGGGCTGTGAAAAGAAAACATAATTTTGTCTGTCGTTTCGGTAGACGTATGAGTGTTAATAATTATTTTTGTTATATAGAGTCAGGAGACGTATGAGTGTTAGATATTACTGGGTTATATGAAACGTTTGATTGCTACAATGATTATGAAGCATATGTTAAAAATTTAACAATAGAAAAATCTCCATTTAAGAAACTGAATACTAGAAATTTGATGAAATACCATAGATGTGCGGACAAAGGGCATGCAAACTTTCATGACTTAAACAGTCCTGTTTACAGGCCTACTAGTAGAAGGCAGAATTGACGTTCATAGCCATGCACTTGTCACTTCCCCGATTAGCCCTGTTGACAGGCCTACTAAGGGAAGGTAAGACAGATACTGTTGTTTATGAGAACCACATTTATGCTATTTGTCGTACAACAACTTATATCACTTGATAACCGACTAGGTAGCACGCCCAACTATGGGTACTGAGGTCGCGAGTTCGATTCCTGCTGTTTGAGTTTAAAAAAAATAGTTATTACAAATTGTACAAAAAAATATTGTGAAAGGGAATGTGCAGGCCTTGCCCGCCTATGGCGCCCTATGTTAATTTGAAATGAAGACTGCATTTGAAGGGTAGGGCTCTGACTGCCTTTGCAGGCCTGCAAGAAGGCATGCAAGGCCTAATTTTTTGCTGCTGGGATATTATATTGTGATGAAATTACAAAAAGCTGAGGTTTTTGAATGCGGTATGGGATAGCTTCTCGCGTTATTGTGGTTAACACTTTTATATTTTTAGATTTACAACAAACGGCAGCCACTTGTTTTTTGACGTATGCAAACGTCAGCCGTTTGAGAAGCTTATACTAGACATGGCGTTTGACTTGACACTATACTGCGAAGTTGCTGTCTTCAACATCGAGGGGACTGACAATGAAAGAAAATTTAAATGACTGAGACAACAATTGAACTATGGACCTCCCGCATGATAGTTGCGTGTTCTAACCATCATGCCACGGCCGGCCCCGAAGGATATTTTATGCTTTTGTTAAATTTTTCCTCCGACGTATGGTCGTTTCTATAAGGCTGCCCCTGGAAACGTATGATTCTTGGCAATTGATATAACATAAGGCACGTATGAGTATTACCTATAAAACAGTCCCTTATAGCGTAAGATTGTTTTAAATTGTAGTTAAGATAGAGATTTTTCTTTCTGATCGAACTTTATCTTTAAGACATTGAGAAAATATTACTAATTTTATACGAAATTGATGAAAGTTTTACAGGACATGTTAGATCATAGTATTTTTTAGATTTTTTTTTCAGATTTTATTAATATTGATTTGTAATAAAAATGCATAAGTGGTGTGTATTTTGGGCTTGGATTTAAATTGCCATAGATGTATGATGGCTACTTATACAACTGTTACAAAAATAAAGGATTAATGGTTGATATAACAGTAACAGTATCGAATGCATTACCAATACGATAACTCGAGCAAATTTATACAGAGTCAAATGAAAATTTACCAATGGTAATTTTTTGCAAGTAGTAATTTGGAAAAGTTGGAATAATGGTATTATCCCCTTTTGTGTATCTTTCTTACAAAATTACTACATAGTTCCCAAAAAAAATTATGTAGTTTCTCTTAATTTCGAGCTGATGCAATGCACAGTGGCACGTGCAATTATTTTAAAGCACTTAATTCATCCTGTTATAATGAGTCGGCTGAAGTGCAGAATATGGGGCGGGAGCCCGATTAAAAAAAAAATATGCCATTGTCTTCGTCTTGGTCCCCAAACATCGGAATGGTAGGTCAAAGTTGGCGCTCAGGCCCATGGGGCCCGGGGGGTCAAAAAAGGGGCCCCTTTCGGCTCTATGATGACCCCCAGGTGCGGGTACTCAATGAAATTTTCGAGACGAATCCAACGATGTTATTTTTAGGTTCCTACGGGTCTCCTGGACCGAGTAAGAGCCATTGAATTTCCGGGATATACCAAAAAAAAATAATTTTTAAAAAATCGTTACAACTCTAATTAAAAAACAAACAATATTATAAAGGGATATATAAAAAAAAATAAATTATAATTACAATACATAGCTTTTTTTAAATATTTTCCAAAATTTTCTTCATTTTTTCCACTTTAATCCTTTTTTAATCAATTTTCTTCTTCCAAATTCTTCTCTTTGGAATTTTTCTTGAATTTTTTTAAACATTCTTGAAATTTTCCTTTAAAAAACTTAAAAAATTCAAAAAAAAAAATCAAATTTTCACACATTTTTGATGACATTTTATATTTCTATAGAATTTTTCAATTCATTTCCTTAAATTATTCTAATTTTCCATGATTTTTCCACATTTTTTTTATTTTTTACGCATATTTCGTTTTTAAGAGCATTTTTTTTAGAAAAATATCCTTTTTTTAAGCATACTTTATATTTTTTAGAGCATCTTTTTCTAAAAAATCGGCAAATATACTCAACTAAATCGAAGAAGTGAAAATAAGCAAACTGAACAATTGGGGGATAGGCAATTGATCACAGTTGATGGCGTTGTTGTGGTCGTTAACACTTTGCCTTTATAAATGGCAATAGACCCAGTTGGCAAAGTGCCGCATGTGACATGTTTTGGTCATTGTCTCCATCGATTGTGTGGTCCTAACAATGAGCAAAACATGTCACGTAGCTAACGCTGAAGGAGAAGAAAAGTGTTTTGTAAAGTCATGTTTTTGTTGATTTAAGGGCATGTTTTATGACTTGAAGAGTATTTTTGTATTTTTAGGGCATATTTAAAGCGCATAAAACACAATCTTTAGTGCATATTTTCGGTTTTCTATATTTAAGGCATATTTTAAGCGCATAAAACACGATTTTTAGTGCATATATTGGGTTGCTATATTTAAGGAATATTTTAAGCGCATAAAACACGATTATTTGTGCATATTTTCGGTTGCCCTGGTGATTACTGTTTACTAAATTCTCTATAAAGAAAGTAATACGATACTTCTGATCATAATTGTATTCACTTGACGTATGAATAATATTAAATTTTTTTGAGACAAAATCTACGATATTTCTTTTACTTTAGCATATTGACCTTTCTTGTTAGTGAGTAGGACTTATAAACTTTATTCTGTTTTCTTAATAGACATGTCGATTGACTCATGCCCGCATGAAAATCGCGTGTTCTAATCATCATGTCATGGTCTCTTTGTTTTCCTTCTTCCACCAGATATAACTGGTTCCATACAGAGGTGTCTTCCTTTCCTCACCATGACAGCTTCTATATGGTCCCTTTGTTTTCATTCTCCTATCATATATAACTAAACATATACAAATGATTCTTCCCTTTCCTGACCATAAAAGATTCTACAAAAGCCGTTGGCTGCAAAATTCGGCCTTACCTCTTGTCTGTCGATGATAGAGGCAAGACTAACACAAGTATTGATGTCCTTTAAGGTCTAAACAGTGAACAAAGGTTTATAGGTCATACATGAATCCCCTTATTGGCCAGATTTTGCTCGAATATACTTGATTAACCCAGTAGTATAATTTCTGATCATATGACGTAATAGTATCTAGGTATAATTCATTTGGAGCATGTATAATAAAAATTTTGTTATTAAGATAGTATATATTTCTTGTATATAACATAACGAACATTTTTATTAGTAAAAAGACTTATCTGCTCAGATGACGTATGATTAATATAAATTTTGTTTTTTGACGTATGAGTGTTTTAAATTTATTGTGCACTTGACGTATGCTTAATATAATCCATGATATTATTTCTTAATCAATTTTCATGATATTATTACATTTTATGTAGATAAACGATGATTTTAAGGTAAAAAAAACTACCAAATCACGATTAAAAACTTTTTAAATATTTTTAAAAACTATCTGACTAAAATTTCCTTGTAATTCATCACAAATCCTGTGCTTTGCTTTAAGGGAAAATTTTGTTATTAAGACAGAATATATTTCATGTATTTAACATATTGAGCTTTCTTGTAAGTAATAGGACTTAACTGCTCAGATGACGTATGAGCGATATGAATTTATATTGCACATTGCGTATGATTAATATAAATTATGTTTTAATACAAAATGTAATACGCTTCATATAATCCAACATTTAAGTCCTGATATTATTAAATTTTATGTTGATACACGATGATTTAAGTAAAAAATTACCAAATCACGATTTAAAATAAATAATGATTTGGAAAACTAAAGGACTAAACTTTCCTTAAAATTTATCAAAAACACAGGAATAATTTTGTTATTAAGACAGAATATATTTCTTGTATAGGACTTAACTGTTCATATGACGTATGAGTAATATAATTTTGTTTGAAACATACATAACGCTCGTATATTTTTTTTGGACAAAAACAGTACATTTCACTGACATTTTTTAAAAAAGCAGTACATCCATTTGGGAAAACAGTACTTTTCGCAGTACATATTTACATAGCATATATATTTTATTCAATATGTAAAAAAAATTAACAATCATTTCAAGAATCAACTTTTGTGGTTGTTTTGTATTTGTCGTTTGAAGCAATTTGAATAAGTAATGCCGGCTTCGTTTTGAGGTAATTGTAGAAATTAACACATTTGTACTTCATATTACATTTAACGGTCAGAATCGCCTTCAATGATTGCACATCTAATCGGGTTTAGTCTGACGTCCAAGTTTTGTTCACTGCAGAGAAGATTAGCTCTACTGATGCTGAAGTTCCTGGCAAACATAAAATATATTCAACGAACGTGGCCATTATTGAGATGAATAAATATATTCAATCACCGATCAGCATTCGAAACATTGCCTTCTCTCCATTGCATAATTTTGTCGCTCGTTTTTGATATATCTAAATTGGGTGTGCAAATATACCGCATTTTCATTGGCATTGTACAAATTGTATTCGCTTAACTTGTTCATAACGGCTTCGACTTCATTCCATTAGTATAAAAGCATTCAAATCAAAGCAGGCGAAATTACCGAAAAAATCAGTGCGTAAAGCAGCCATCTCAATCGAATTGTATCCATTGTCAATAAGTTTTTGCTTTTCTACTACTACAGCTGGGGATAAAAAATCATTCTCTTGACGCATTTTTAGTATTTCTTCGAGCTTATTTTTTAAGTAAACAATATTATTGCATGAATTCGCTGTTCATCGTTTATATTTCTATTATGTATCGAAAAACAGTACTTTGAGGGAGAAAAGCAGTACGCAGTTTTTGATGTCGAAAAACAGTACAGTACTGCGAAAAACAGTACAGATACGAGCCTTAAACATACATGATGTATGTTTAATATAAATAGATGGCGTATGAGTGTTATAGATTTATTATGCGCATGACGTATGATTAATATAAATTATATTATTAATACATATTGTAATACGCTTCATATAACACAGTGAAACATGTTTCAGCTCATTGGTATGGGACTCAATTCTGAGAACTGCACGTGAAAGTAGCCCCAAATAGAAGGATTTCTGCATCATTCGTTTTGACAAGTTACATGCTATAGGAATTTAATATCGATTTGAAGTAAGTGAGTATCGTATAGGGGAATTTGTCACGTTTTAGGCTCTTTTGTTTGACATAACTCGAGAACCACTAGTCCGATTTAGCTAAAACAAATTTAAAAAGTTAAGAATAACACTTCCTTTAATCTGTCCTTTTCCCTACATAAGGAACACGCACTTTTCCATTCATCAAATGATTTTGAACTGGGTTTATTTTGTAGCAGTTATAATAAAACTGCTGTACTTTGTGGAATATTACTTATGATAATCATACGCCACCATATAGCAATATAAGAAAGAGCCTAAAACATGACAAATCCCCCTTACTAACTTCAAATTGATATTAAATTATTATGGCATGTTACTTGACAAAACGAATGATGCAGAACTTCTTCTTTTTGGGGCTTCTTTCGCGTGCAGTTCCCAGAAATGAGTCCCAAAATCATGTGTTGTACTGTATAATCCAACAGTTTTAGTCCTGATATTATTAAATTTGATAGACTGTGTGGTAAGGTAAAAAGTTACCAAATAAATATATATGTGCATAGGTATATTCGCAAAAATCTGATTACAATTTTGCTCAAATTCATCAATAATCCTGTTTAGCTCTACAGAAAATAACACACTATGTTTTTGTTTAGTTAACAGCCTCTTCCCCAAGTAATAATCCAGACTCCGTAAAAATGCAACACCGCCCACTGTGACTACCCAGCAAACCATTTTCGCCGAATTCGGTCAGATGTCTGACAGAAAGTCTGCACAAGTTGCCGATTCTGATGCCGAATTCTGTCAGCATTCTGTCCGAAAGTTGTATGGGTGGTTGACAAGAATTCGGACCGAAATGTCTGGGGAAATTCGGAAACTTGTGCAGACTTTTCGGTCAGAATTCGGTCAGATATCTGAGGGAAATTTCGAAAAATTTCGAAGGGACTTTTGGATTTTTCTGAATTAACTCTGGTAAATAATCCGAAAATTTCCAGAAATATCTGACTGTAAACGGAAATTTTTTACGAGATTTCGTGAGAATATCGAACAGAATTCTGAATATATGTACGAAAATCGTCAGAGATTTCTGTTTTTTTTATTTACACAAAAATTCCAAAAATTATTTTTTCTTATTTTTTACTAATTTGATTACTAGTTTTTCTAATTTCATCGTCTTCTTCTGGCAATAATTTTTTTTAGCAGTACTTCAGCGTCTTTTTTCACTTTTATCTAATTGCCTGACGACAAAACATTTCTTTTCTTATTTTCTGATATATGCTACATATATTCAGCTTTAAATATTTGACACATATTTTGCGACGCGACGTCTTAATATATTGATTGCACAATCATAACTGATAATGGGGATAAAAAACTCACATTGGAATGCGCAACGCACTTGAAAAACAACAAACAACAACAACAATAACCCGTTTTACGAATTGCTAAACAGGTTTTCTTTTGTTGATGTTGTTTGTGAGAGAAAACAAAACAAAAAATGCCTTAGCTACGGGTTTCTCTTGTGGGAAGAAGAAGAACAAAAAACACCCTTTAGAGAATACGCAGACAAAATCGTTTAAAGTGTAAAAAAATTCAGAGAATGAGCAGACTTTGCTGACAAAATTCGGAAGAGTGTGCAGAAAAACTCGGTCTTATTTCTGAAGGCATGTATGACGATATCGTTCATTTTCGGCAAATTTTCTGATGAAATGTAAGAGAAACATCTGATGTCCGACACGTCGGAAGTTTTGGTTTGCTGGGTACTCACCCACACCTGTGTGTGCGTGCGTGTAACCTTATGCCGTACAAACAAATGTGTCTGCCTGCGAAGGAATATGAATAATCATTAGCTTCTACTACTACTACTATGTACACAATGGGTCTCTATTGATATATAATATGTATGTGCAAACATTCCAGTGCGTTTTAGGTTTAGTACCCTGCATCTAAGTTTGTTTGATGGCTTGTCTTGACTCAAATTGTTGTTTTTACGCTATGCTTACCATTTGTTTTCCTTTTTTGATGAATTGCCTGTGCACTGAATGAATGACCTTCAAAAGCCAACAAGCAGCCAACCAACAAACAACACAACAGGATGAAATATTACAAATGATTTACGACGACAAACATTAAACAACGTCTAATAGTTGGAAACGAAAGAAAGCAAGAAACAACACAAATGTATTTTTGAAATGTCTGACATTTAATTATAACTTTATTGTTGCTGTGAACTGTTGGTTTTTGTTTGCTCAAAAAAACACGGTAAGGACATTATTAGTTAAAGTCTAAGCTTAAATACTAACTATAAATAGTAGAAAAATGTCCTTGGGCTAAATTGAACTAAAGCCAAATGATAGAAAAGGTAACAAGGTTCAATGAATTGAGTTTAGAACAAACTTTTGTACAGAAGAGTAAAGTTCAAAGGATATCAGGTTTTCTATATCTATTGTGGGAATTAAATATTGTATTACTGTTATGTCAAAGTTTTCTTAAAATTTTGTGGTACTTAATTACGGTTTAACTGTTATCTCCTATAGGCAACACAAAATTCTTAATATTATTGTTATCTAGAAATCTGTGTAATGAATTATTTCTTGCTGACACTAGAAAGGTCGTTAGTATCTTTTAAAAACACACAAATTTACCTTTTTACAAATCAACAAGAATTTATATAAATAATAATAATAAGCCAACAATACCTTAAAGCTTGTAACATAAACGATAGGAAGAGTTTTTGATTAACAACTTGTTATTGTTTACCCGCATATGGAATTCTTGGAGTATAATTCATCACAACGGCAACACATTTATATAAACGTTAAGCTTATCAGACATAATGGCTTCGCTAACGAGAAATCATACTCGCGTCTACCATGATACATAGTACACTACAATGGGTAAATGCCTAACAACTACCATCACCTAGAGATTAAAACGTTTAGGCCATTTTGTAATCTAGGAAATATGAAAATGTTGTCATTATAATTTTTTTGGGAAACCAGTTACCCAGTCCCCATGAACCCATATTTGTTCACCCCTTACATTGTAATTTTAATTTACATAGTAATCTTTACACAAATAATTGCCTTCCGTTTCGAAATTCTATTGTGTATAACCAGTCTCCGGCCTCTGGTGTCACAGCAGGCCATGGAGGATTTATTGAATATTTTTTCGATATCGCACAAATGTAAATTTACAATTATCACCTATAAAACTGACAATACCCACCGCCGCCACCAGCCTGGCCCTAAACCTGTATTTGAGTAACACATTGAAGCTTTTACCATAATTTATACTTCCGCTTTTTTTTGCTGCAAAATTTCAAATACTCGATATGAAAAACAACAAAAGCAAACCTGTAGGTTGCTATGTTTTCGTGCTGACAACTGGTCGTCTATAGTTGTTGACAACACAATGGGAAAACAACCCAACAACAACAGCAACGAGAACAGCTACACCAACGACAACAGCTCCAGCAGCAGCAGCAAATAAAGGTGTGAATAGATGCTACAAAATTATTCAATTAAGAGATTAATAATAAACAAACAAATACAATCCCGATACGATCAATAACACAGCAACAACAGGCGACATCAATGCATGATCAATTGCCCAGACATTGACGCGACAAATCCAAATCATGTGAGTTGAAATGTGATTTTGATGTTGGGGTACAATTAAAATGTGTGTGTTATCGACAAGAATTAGCATCGAAAATATAGCAGCGAAAATAAAGAACTATCAAAACTGCTTAATTGTATGAAAAAAAATTAAAAAAACTTTTAATTCAACTGAACAATCAAAGTTTACTTTAATAATTGTTCGACAATTAGTGATTCATTAAGAGGCTGTATTTTTAAAAGTAAAGAAAACTCTTTTATTATAATAAAAAGTCAAAATTTTTATAATAATCAGCAAGCAAAATCTCCAATATTTAATTGTTAGAATACTGAAAACTAAAAATGCACATTTAACTTTAATAATTCAGCAGCAAAAAGTGATTCATTTAGAGCCTTGTTTTTTAATTGTAAATAAAATACTTTAATAATAACTACATGTCGAAATCTGTATTCTAACCCGAAGGAACAATCTCCGACATTTTATTGTAACATTTCACAGAGCTATGCAGTCAAATTTAACTTTAATACAGCTGAGCAGTCAAAGTTTACTTTAATAATTGTTCGAGAATTAATGATTCATTTAGAGCTTTTGTTTTTAATTGTAAAGAAAACTCTTTTATTATTATAAAATGTCGGAATTTTTATTATAATCCGCAAGAAGAATCTCTGATCTTTATTTGTTAAAATGTTAAAAACTAAAACTACACATTTAACTTCAATTATTTTGTAGTAAAACTTAATTCATTTACAGCCTCGTTTTTTAATTGCAAATAAAATTTTTTTTACAGTAACTAAATGTGGAAATCTTTATTCTGACCCGAAAGAACAATCTCCGACATTTAATTGTGAGAATGCTTAAAACTAAACATTTCAATTTAACTTTAATAATTGTGCAGCCAAAGTGATTCCATTAATAAACTTTGTTGAAACTAAAAAAAAACTCTTTACTACAATTAAATGTCGAAATCTGTTTCACAATACGAAATAACAATCTTTGATATTTAATTGTAAGAATTATAATACATAAGCAGTCAAATTTAGCTTTAAATACTGTGCAGCATAGGGTGAGCCTTGTTTTTGATTTGTAAATAAAAATCTATAATTATAACAAAATGTCAAAATCTTTATTATAATCCGCAATAGCATTCTTCGACATTTAATTGTACCGATGCTTTAAGTTCACCAGTTAAATATAACTTTAACTTTTGTGCACCAAAAATGATTCACTTAGAGCTTAGGTGTTTAATAGTAAATAAAAACCTTTTGCTATAATTAAATGTTGGAAACTTTGTTATAATCAAAGATTATTATCTTAAAAATTTCACTTTTGAAAATGATTTCATTCAAATGTTTTCCGCAACTACAACTTAGGTGATCTCTTCAAAAAGTTAAACTATAGGTCACTCTGTTCATTATTGTCACAGCTAACTCCCGTAAATGATGACAACGTGGCTAAGCAAGCACTTAAATGGAATCCCTTCCATCAGGCAGGTCGTCGGCGTGGAAGACCACGTATAACATGGCGACGCTCCACCGAAAGCGAAATGAGCAACCTCGGCGTATCCTGGAACCAATTAAGATCGATTGCACAAAACCGTGTCCGATGGCGGACGGCTGTAATTGACGCCCTTTGCTCCAATGGGAGTTAGAGGAACACATATATATATATATAACTCCCGTATAAGAGCAGGAAATGTTTACTTCTAAGTCTTAAGTCGTGGGTGACATGTCTCCGAATACCCTCGGCATTACATAACCTCTAAGCAAATATTTCAGAGGTACGATATCATACAACAGGCGTGAAATGTTAAATTTCGTCCTTTCTAAAATGAATTATCCTAATATACACAGCAACGCTTGTCATCCACACTCATCGTCGTCATGTCACCAGTACTACAATCTGGAGAAAGAATTATATTGCGTCCTTTCCTAGCTACAATATAGGTTCTTACACTTTAAGAAGTTTTCTTTACAAAAAGCCAGCAGCTGTCGCATTCCAGGGTTCTTTGACTACACACTTTGTATATTGAGGGCAGTAAGGTGGTTTGCCGCAGCAGCTAAACAGTGGTGGGTGCAAAATCAACTGCACCACTCGTACTGGATTATTTCTTACTGGAAGACTGATCCTTACAGTCTCTAATCAACTAGTAGGGACAAAGTGTCCGCATCGATTGCCAGCAGAAAATCCATTCCTCCATTCTCAGAATATTGCCCGGAGGAGATTTTCTCCCAGTTATGTTATGTTTCGCCATCTGATCAATAGCTACCTCTTATCGCATTAATGTGTGGTTGAATCCACATCGTAGCTATCTGCTGAAGTGGAAGTACAGATTTAGGAATTCTGGCGAGTTCACCAAAACTATTCACCTTGCTTATGAGAAAATTGACCGTCTTCCCATTTGCACAGTCAATAGTTTAAACTTCCTCCGACCAGTACACATCCAGAAAGCTTGCCACATCTGGGCTTATACTGGCATCGGCCATACTCAGTGTCAACTTCTCCTCAAGTGCGGCGCAGTTTACTGTGCTGATTTTCACGTCGGGATCAGCCACTTGAAGAGAAGGATTGACTCTCAAGCTTGGTTGTTTCACTGGCCGCTTCGCGCCTTTGACGAGCGTGTCAGCAGAGCGAGCCCTCTTAACTTTCTTGTAATTAGGTGACAAGCTAAGAGAATCGCCCAGCTTCGTACCCTTCGCCATCTTTGAAGTTGATGGCCTCGTGTTTATAACTGGTGTTGATAATTGAGGAGCCGTGAATTTATCATCCACAGCTGCCCCATCGCTGTGGGTGTTGCGATTTTACCATCCACAGCTGTCCCATCACCTGCGCGGTGTTGCTGCGATTTTACTAGCAGCCAATAAATAAGTGAAGCCCCTTAGCAGACTCCCTAAGGAAGCTGGTGTCAGGATATTTCTTTGAAGTTTCTTGTCTATCAAGTAACTCCATTAATCGCACATATATTCAATTCCCGTCCCCATTGTGAAATGTGATATATACTTATGGCGGATATGGAAGCAATCTGCTTAGCTAAAATGTCTACCGGCGAAAGAAATAACATGATGAAGGTGTTAATACATTTTATTTCCTTCTCTGAAAGTATTAAGCACCTGTCACCATACGATAACACCGAATATCATAATCGGTCTCATCCCTGCTGTATAAAGCTAATAACCCTTATAAGGGGAATCCCCTATTTGCTATCTATGGCCCTATTACACATGTAGTCAGCGTAGAAGTATTCTTACCCCTTCTGTCTGGATCTAAGCTCTTTGCATCCCTTTGCTAGTGTAAGTGCAGATAGTGATAGTACTAATTACTACTAGTGTAGTGATAGTACTAATACATATCATAAAAGTGAAATCCTCCAAAAAGCACCTCCAGTTTGTATATTAATCCTAACTAATTTATTTACCCCTTCATTTGCTCAAATACAAAATATCCATAGCACTCTGTAGAATTTCTTGTTTCCCTGTGAACGTTGGGAACACAAAATATCTCTTCTGTATATGCAAATAGCTGTCGGCCAACACATTCATCCGCTTGTTCGTTCATTCGTTCGTTCGTTTGTTTTCTCCAACAACACAAGAAGCGTTCTCCGTTTAGAACCTTAACAAAAGTAACGTGTAAATCGGGGGATAGTGTATTCACATGCCACCAGGCGCCCAGAATCCACTAGCAATCATATTTAGAACACTCACGTAGGAGAAATAACAAAACCTAACTCGTCTCGCTTTGCCCAACGAATGAATGTTCTCGCAACAACAACAGCAGCAGTAATTGCCTACATAGTCAGTGTTGATAATTTGGCACCTTTGAGGGGAGCCTCATCCATCTCTTTTGCGAGTGTGAGTGTATGTTGATGTGGGGGAGCCAAGAACATTATCCCACTACATAACATATAGGAGGACAGGCGGCAGGCAGGGAAGGGAGCACAATACTTGGTGAGTAGTGTAGTTGCACTAAAGATTTGGTGTGTAAAAAATATTTAAAGGCGGGGTAGCGGGGCAGCAGAGGT
Organism: Muscina levida; assembly: GCA_964034835.1. Taxonomy (NCBI): domain Eukaryota; kingdom Metazoa; phylum Arthropoda; class Insecta; order Diptera; family Muscidae; genus Muscina; species Muscina levida. The sequence goes on from OZ035882.1 coordinate 150,626,352, forward strand.
TGGTTAGTAGATGTTTACAAAGTGATATGTTTGTTTTTGCTTAAACGAAATCTACCTCTCCGCTCGTTAGACTTCGCCTTAGGTGTTTGTTGTGTGGAACCCTCCCTCTGCCCTTGCTCAACCTTTTGCCATTGGATGTTAAAATTGCATGTGTGTGTGTCGTCCATATAATCTTAAAGCGAGTGCGGAATATTGTTCGTTTCGTTCGTTTGTTGTTAATGCTTCGTTCGGCTTCGACATTAGTAGTAGTCGCTGATTCGTTTGTCATTCGGTATTTGCCGTGTGTGTGTGTGTGTTGTGTTTCGCTGGTGTTGCTGTTGTTGCCGCTTGTCTGAATTTTGTTTTTGCAAAACTTTGTTTTTGTTAGTGGGGCTTTGCTGGTTTATTATGATTATTTTGCCAACCCGACCAACCTTTCGTCCGTCGACTGGCGACGACGACACTTATGCGGCGCAACCAATCAGCTCGTGGCATAACGTGATCGCTGGCAAATCACATGCAAGCGATGATGAGAGAATTTGCTAAAAATAGCCACTAAGCGATTTTTTGTGTTTCAGCAATTTTTTCCCACTGACGAATCTCCTCAATGAACGTTAGACCCACTGTACGTCTTCCGTAGCGTCGTCGGTGGACGTGTATGTGAGGGCAAGGCGGATGGAGGGGTGTAGGTTTTAAAGAGTTTTAGCATTTTTTCAATTTCGAATGCGTCTTTGTTGTGGCTGAGAGGAGAGGCTGGGGAGCCTAGGATTGTCGGGGGGAGAGCTCTAGAACGAGAGTGCATGTTGGCATGCCGCTTCTATTCATCGTCGTTGTCGTGGTTCGTAGGTAGTTGTTTTGTTGTTGTTTAATGTTCGTTTGAATGTAAGTTGGTCGGGTCGTTGAGGTGGTTCGTCTGCTTAGTGGGCCTGGCCGTCAGACTTTTGGTATCTGTGTTAGTTGTGTTATTTAGCGGATTGTTGTTGGGGCTGCGCTGTCTCTTTTTTTTTTGCTGGCCGTGTGTTTGTTGTTACTCTATTCGCGTGCATTATTTGGCGTTCGCTGAAGTTTATTTATTTTGTTGTACATATGTGAATAATTTTCTACCGAGTGATGATGTTGGGGCTTTGCCGATACGAGCAGTGGTTGTTGCCGTTGTTGTTGCAGCGTCTGTTGTTATTGCTTTTTTTTTATTAATTTACAATTTTCAACATTAGACCGACCGGTTGCGGTTATTTGCAATTTTTGTTGTTGATTTTTCGTTTTGGTTTTTGGTTTTGTGACTTTTGCTTTGATCGTCGTCGTTGTCGTCGTCGTGCTCGAGCTTTGGAATTGCAAATGATAAATTCCATTTGATAATATGCCGGAGAGCACTGGTGGCTGCCGGTTGTGTTGCTGGCTAAGTGCGGCCGCCTTTAAAACGCTTAACCGTTGATTCGTTTGTTCGAGTATGTGTGGAACGTCTGCCAGCCAAATTGTTTGTGAATCTTTGGCAATCCCACAAGTATCTTTTTAAGTTGTATCTGAATATATTGCGTAGCTCAAGTAGCTCGTCCGCCGCATGACTGACTGGCTGGCAGCCGGCGTGTTGGCCATTTGCCGTCTTTGTTGGGATGTTTTCTCAATTTTTGTTTGCCTCTTTTCTCTGTTTATTTTGGAATTAATCGCTGCTATAAGAAAAAAACTGAATTTCCTTTGCACCCCATGATTGAGGTATGGAAACTCTTCTCTGCTTTCCTTTAATCAGCAGAAGATGGAACTTACTCTGCTTTAGGTCTTAAAATAACTTGGAGTAATCCTCTCTCATTAAAAACAGCAGAAAAATAAACAAATTAAATACAGTGGGGGAAATTTATTAGAAAATTAAAGCGAACTGCAGAAAGTACAATGAACAACTTGTTTAAAGTTAGTTTAGAGGCTATGGAAGTTGGCAGAGAATATAACAGTTCCTCAAAAAGACTAAAAATAAAGGAAATCAATTGTCAAATGCAGTTTTATATTCCGGCATATGTCTCAAAAATGGTATATAATATGTTGCCCTAGGTTATCGGTTTAACATACACATCAAAACATAATTTGGGACTCAATTCTGAGAACTGCACGTGAAAGTAGCCCCAAAAAGAAGAAGTTCTGCATCATTCGTTTTGTCAAGTTACATGCCATAATAATATAATATGGATTTAAAGTTAGTAAGGGGACTTTGTCACGTTTTAGGCTCTTTTGTTTGACATAACATAAATACTATATAACATAACATAAATACTAAATACCACGTAAATCATCCACGGAGTACAACAGTTTAATTGTAACTGTTACAAAATAAACCCAGTTCAAAATATTTTAATGAATGGAAAAGTGAAACTCTTGCTTATGTAGGAAAGCGTTATATGAACAAAATAAAGGAATTGTAATTCTTATCTTTTTTAATAAGTTTCTGCTAAGTCGCACTGGTTGGTCACGAGTTATGTTAAACAAAAGAGCCTAAAACGAGACAAATTCCCCTATACGATACTTACTTACTTCAAATTGATATTAAATTATTATGGCATGTATCTTAACAAAACGAATGATGCAGAACTTCTTCTTTTTGGGATACTTTCATGTGTAGTTCTCAGAATTGAGTCTTAAATCAATAAGACAAAAAATGTTGTACTGTGATATTTTTCTTCGGTTACAACTGAACATTAGAAAATACGAGTAATCATTTTATGTCTAAAATTTTCGATATGATCGACCATAGCTTGTAAACGGTTAGTAGTACATGATTTCTAAACATGCAGCTTTGTAGTCCGACATGAGGTTTCCACAAGTGGTACATAATATATTGCCCTAGGTTATCGTCTTCACATACTTTTCTTCGTCATCGTCAGAACTTTAGAAAATACAAAATAATCAATTTTATGGCCGATTTTTGCGACTATATGATCAACCATATCTCGAAAACGGTAAATATAATACGATTTCTATAAATGCAGTTTTGTGGTACAACATGTGGTTCAACAAATAGTATATAATATATTGTCCTAGGTTCTCGCCTTCATATACTATTCTTCGGTAACATCTGAACATTAAAATATATTTTATGGCGGATTTTTCCGACCATAGCTCGTAAATGGTAAGTAGTATACGATTTCTATAAATACAGTTTTGTAGTCCAACATGCGGTTTAACAAGTGGTATATAATATATTGCACTAGGTTGTCGCCTTCACATACTTTTCCTTGGTAACATTTAAACATTAGAAAATACAAGTATTAATTTGATGGTAAATTTTTACGATCATGTGATCGAACATAGCTCGTAAATTGTAAGAAGTATATGATTTCTATAAATGTAGTTTTGTAGTCCAACATGCGGTTCAACAAATGGTATATAATATATTGCCCTAGGCTTTCGCCTTCACATACTTTTCTTTGGTAACATCTAAACATTATAAAATAAAAGTATAAATTTTATGAAGGATTTTTCCTACGATATGATCGATCACAGCTTGTAAACGGTAAGTAGTATACGATTTCTATAAATGCAGTTTTGTAGTCTACCATGCGGTTCAGCAAATGGTATATAATACATTGTCCTAAGTTATCGCCTTGATATATTTTTCCTCGGTAACATCTAAACATTAGAAAATACAAGTATCAATTTTATAGGGTATTTTTACAACCTTATGATCGAACATAGCTCGGAAGCGGTAAGTCGTATAAGATTTCTATATTTGCAGTTTTGTAGTCCGACATGCGGTTCAACAAATAGTATATAACATATTGCCCTAGGTTATCGCCTTCACATATTTTTCTTTGGTAACATCTGAAATTCAGAAAAGACGAGATACCATTTTATGCGTAAGGTTTTCGTAAGGATTATATGATCGACCATAGCTCGTAAACGGTAAGTAGTAATGGTAGAACTAAGCCATTCATCCCAATCGGATGTAGCGTATAGAAGACTATAGGTAACACACAGACACACACTATTTCTGTGTATAACGTATACGTCATTATAACATCCTACAGATTGAGATACAACTTTAGTTAATTGTTCCTTAGTTCTCTGGCATAGTTTACGCACTACTCGAGATAGTCCACAAAAGTTTCAACAGTAATTGAGTTCCAAAATATTCCAAACCATTAATGGTAAGTTTTCCCTATATCTTGCCCATAAGAAGTCCTTCCTTTCTTCCTTCCATTATATATATCTTAGGCAGCTTGCCTCTATTTTCTTCTACCTGTATCTGAAATTTATTATTTTTTTTTAAATGCCTTACAAATAACATCTAACGTTCCAAAACTGAATATCCCATCAAACTCTCATGCCAAGCAGTCTATTTGTGCAACTTTTATTTTTAACGCAGTTAAAGCCCTTACCCCCTCGGCCCTCACCTATTCCCGCATATAATGACGTATATATTTTTTTCAATAAATTGCTAAATATCCACTATCTATATACTATAAACAATATGGGTAAAAAATTCCTCACCTTATCTAACTAACACAACAACTTCACACAGACGTCAACGTTTCGTAGTTAAGTTCTAAGTATACGATCCCATATTTTTTGTGTCAGCCTATCGAAATTCACGTACGCCATGACCAGTAATCTCAAGCTCTGAAGGACGTGAGACATATCGATTACATATCGATTTGTAAGATAATCACAACGCACACTCAACAATTCACGAGTTTTCGAAATTCCAGCTATCACGAGTATTATCTATTAAATACTCATGTACATATTTCTTAACTAATGAAATCTACATAGCGCAGACACTCGAAAAAGCTTTTCGCGCTATTGTCATCAGCATTGCCCGATAAATGGACAGAGGAGACCGTGTGTTGTTTTAGGTTGTATTACCTTACCGAGATATGTTGAGGGTTTCTAAAGTGTGAATGCCTTGATAAGATAACCTTATCGCTGATTTTTGTTGTTGATGTTGTTGTTAATTGCATTTCGTTTAATGTTACTTTGCTTCCATCGAAGTTATCAGTGTGAACAATTGCAATTGATAAGGGCCCTAAGGTAGAGACTTTGTATGGCAAACTTAGGTAAGCGTCATCAATATTGCGGTGAATTGTATAGGAAATCAACTGATAGGTCAGATTTTGTTGTAGAAACATCGAGTTCGGAATAAATGCAATTTATAGCGAAATATGGTAGAAATTAAACAAGTAAGCAAGAGGCTCATATAAGTCTTTGAGTATCTTAGATTTAACAAAAAATTAGCAGTATGTTGGGTATCGCGGAAAAATCAACAAACGTTGGGTTTACTTTATGCTTATTTGATGAGTCAATACTAAAAAGAGAGACTTCTAGTGTGGTTTACCAAGTTTTTAGGTTCTGGCCATAGGTCCCCGTTTAGTACAAATAATAGACGATAGGTGGAGTATCAGTTAATTTCATTATATTTTTTCATGGGTCAATAGGAAAAAGTTAGGCTTCTAGTCGGCTTATGTCGTTTGTCAGGATATTTTGCCTTTATTGTTAAGTTCGGGCCATAGTTCTTCAATTAGTACAAAGAAAAGACGATACGTGGCGCATGAGTTATTTTCATTATATATGGCACTAAAAAGGACCAGTTTCAAATGTTAAATCAGCAGAATTTAGGAAGACTTCTATTGCACCTAAGTCATTAAGCCAAGCGTGGTTCTGACCAAGGTCTCTCAATTAGTACAAGTAATAGGCAATAGGTGGCGTAAGAGTTATTCTCCATTTTTTGGAGAATAAAATCATAAAAGTCTTTGACTAACTCAGTTTTAACAACAAATCAGCAGTAAGTTGGGTATCGTTGAAAAACCACTCGGTCAAACAAACGTTGGGTTCACTTAATGCTTATTTTGTAAGTCAAAAGCAAAAAGAGAGGTTTCTAGTCGGCTTAAGTCGTTTGCCAAGATGCAAGACAAGTTCTTAGGTTTTGGCCATAGGTCCTCGTTTAGTACAAATAATAGACGATAGGTGGCGGGTGAGTTATTTTCATAACTTCTTGTAATTGTAATTTTCATTACTGCAGTGTCAAATGTTAAGTCAGCAGAATTTAGGGAGACCATGTACTCTCAATTAGTACAAATAATAGACTATAGGTGGCGTATTTTGTTTAATATTTCCCTACAATTTTGATTGACTTCTTCAACCTTTTCCGGAGTTTTATTTAAAATATTAATACTTCTATTGTATGTTAGTGAGCATCCAAATTATTTCTACTTTTAGAATCGCAAGAAGGTCAGTGGAGGAATTCTCTCATCCATAGGGAATGTATTCATTATAAAGAGAGTTATATACTGACATATCCAAACACAATTAGTTCTGTCTAGTTTTTTAGACTGACTTTCGACGAAAGATAAATAGTCGATTTGGCTTTTCTTTTCGCGTTATTTCTTCCAAAGTCTCATCGCAACCCGATGTAGCGTATAAAAGTCCAAAGAACACAAATACATACGGACACACTATATCGGCATGTTACCACTAGGTTCATACAATTTCTATGCCACTGAGATGAATCTTCGATCGTATGGAATAATCGAACAAAGTTTCAGAAGTTGTCTGTGCTAGTTCATGGTTTTAAATGAGTCTGTTACCCTCTCCTGCAATCAAACGATTTGCATGCAATTGAATACTACTTTCCCGTTTCAGGCAGCCGGGAATGAACCTTAGAGAAGGCTATATTTAACACACAGACTTACATATACAATATGTCTGTATGTTACTATTAGGTTAATATAACGTACAGTTGCCTGGAATAAAACTTAGGCCGATCGTTCATATGTTGTCTGGAAAAGGGGTTCTTTAGGGGTTCTATCACTCTTTAATCTAAAATTTGTTATGCATTTTTTGGCGTAACCAAACACGAGTAACTCTGAGCAGTTTCTCAGGCCGTCTAATAGGAAATAATAATCAGTGTTGCCTTTTTCGATGTACCGTATAGAAGGCTATAGGTAGCCTACAGACTTACATACACACTCTGTATGTATGTTACGCATATGTTCATATAACATCCATATATTTGGAATAATACTTTGGCCGGTCATGCCAATGTTATCCTGGAGGGTTTTTTTTGGCGGTTCTGGTACTCCTGCCCGCAGTCAAAATTTCCCTATGAAGTTCAATAAAGTATTATAGTTTACTGCCGTACCTATGCACATTAGTTGCTTCTTTATTCCTAAAACTATAATTACCAACTTATTTTTTACCCCACGAATTATACGAAAACTTCCTTAATCACAATCCGACCTTGGTAAATGACAAATGCCTGACCGATTTGTATGAATAATAACGGCATTTCTTGTTGTTACGTACAATTTCTTTCGGTACAATTATTGGGGATAGCATTTTTATGGGACCTGATACCTTATCACAACTATACATATTTCGGCAGCCCATAGACCTTGAACCCTGACGTCGTCGTTCATAGCATACGGACCGCAATTGTTTCCCAGTGTTCAGCCATTGAGTGCACACCGTATACATCTATCTAATCATCAGTGAAACGGAAAGTACGAGGGCTGCTATATATATTTCTGGCCTAATAATGAAAATGCGAATATTTATCATCAAAAATTGTTTTATTGTTTTTCAAAGTATTCTCCAGCCTGATTTATACACTTTTGCATGCGCTCAAACCAATTTCGAAGCAATTTTTCCACTCCGATTGAGACACCTCCAAAACATGGTTTTTGAACGCTTCAACAGCATCTTCTGGGCACAAAAATCGTTGACCACGCATTTTTTTCTTGATGTGCGGGAATAAAAAGAAGTCATTGGGTGCCAAGTCAGGGCTGTACGGCGGATGACCCATCAATTCGACGTTTTGGCCGGTCAAAAAGGCGCTGGTTTGAGCCGATGTGTGAGAGCTCGCGTTGTCATGGTGAAGAATGATTCGTCTTCTCTTGTTTGTTTTTCGAATTTCTCCGAAGACTTCAGGCAAACAAATTGTGGTGTACCACTCAGAATTGACCGTCCTTCGTTGCTCAAGCGGAACAGTCGCCACATGACCAGTTTTGCCGAAGAAACAGGCGACCATTTGCTTCGAAGTGCTTCTTCCACGAACAACTTTCGTTGGATTTGGCTCGTCTTCGAAGACCCACACGGTCGATTGTTGTTTTGTTTCGGGCTCATACGCATAGATCCAAGATTCGTCACCTGTGACGATCTTATGAACATCTTTTGAAGCACCGCGATCGTATTTTTTCAACATTTCTTTGCACCAATCGACACGAGCCTTTTTTTGAGCGATTGTCAAATTGTGCGGGATCCAACGACAACAAACCTTTTTTACGGTCAGGTGTTTATGTAATATCGAATGTATGCTGGTGGGAGATATGCCCAAGGATGCCTCTATCTCCCGGTATGTCACATGACGATCTTGCATTATTAGTTCACGCACGGCATCAATGTTCTCTGGCACAACGGACGTTTTTGGACGACCTTCACGGAATTCGTCGTTGAGCGAACTGCGACCACGATTAAATTCGTTATACCAGTTTTTCACGGTGCTATATGATGGTGCTTGATCATACAAAGACTTAAGTTCATCGATGCACTCTTGTCGGGATAATCCACGTCGAAAGTTGTGAAAAATGATCGCACGAAAATGCTCACGTGTCAATTCCATTTTTTTAACGGAATGGAATTGTTCAAAGCTCTGTAAGTTTAACAATTCACGATTAAATGACAACACGTTCTGAGAGATGTTATGCTAAAAAATGTCAACCTTTCCAATGGAAATATCAGATTGCACCTGGCAACACTTATTGTTGCCTAGGCCAGAAATATATATAGCAGCCCTCGTAACTGAGACATAGCAAACCCAGCAGCAACCCGGCAACTAACCAAAGGCCCCATCAAACCCCCCGACAACAACAGCAGCACCACCAACATCTGTTGCTGACTTCCATGTACGAATGTGATGTTTGATTTTAATTTGCGATGACAGACGACTTGCATTAACCTAATTTCCGATATTAAAAAGCAAGTTTGATTGTGTGTGTGTGTCGTATGAAGAATGAGTTTCGATGCTCTACCAGCAGCCACATATTGTGCATACCAGAAATGCCTGCGAGATCATAAGTTCCTCTCGGCCCCCTTATGTTGTGTCATAAACAACAGCAAAGCTTCTTGTTTCCCCCAAAATCACCAAAGTGAGGGAGCCCAGACATATGAGTTGTGAACGAACACTCCTGTTGCCTGTTATGTTGACTGACTGACTAACTGCTGCTGCGGCTGGCGTTGGTGGTGATGGTGTTGGCAATGAAGCGTTGAAAAGAGCTGCGCATTACTAACACACATTCGTAGCACTCAGCCATCAATCAGAAATTGAAATGTATGCAAAAAGGAAGAAGCAACAAGAATATAAAGAATACCACTGTGTGTATGATAATAAGGCACAGTGGGGTGGAATTGTTGTGGAAGTGTAGGAATAATATATCGTAAAAAAGTATAGATATCCCCCGGTCGGAGAAAGTATAGATATCTCAAGGTCGGAGTAAGTCAAATCATTTAACATTGCTAGATAAAGATAAAACTGATTTTAGACTGGTATCTTATTTATAATCCTTTGAAGCCGTGGAAAAAACTATAATTTCTCTAGATGGTTATCGTCATAAAATTCGGTGTTAACTCCGTCTGTGAGACTGTTGAAGGCATGTTATAGACCCGTTAGCTCAAGCTAATCATTTGGCATGTTCCACGAAGAGGATCATGATTATAGGCAAGACAAATTGGAAGTTAGGCTACAATAGACCAGCAGGTAAAAACTTACCCACAGAAGGTTTTAAAATCCCAAGTTTTTTTTTCAATTTCCAAACAAATGAATCTTGACTTAATGATCAGATTATATAATTGTGTAAATAGACCATATCTTGAAGTCAGGCTCGTAGTGGGTTCAGTGATTTTCTTCTAATAAATGTGATGTTAACTGGTCGAATCAATTCAAAAACCACACAGTGGCTGAGTTTTTAAAAACTAAGGTATTAAAATATCGAATGATATATAACAAACCCCAAAGGAAACTTAGCAAAAACTTTCCTAGACATGTATTGAATCCTTTGCCAAAGTTACACCACAATCAGATGTGACATAATGGACTCTATACGGAACATACAGACTAAGTGTGTTTATTTGTCTGTTTGTTACCTATAACATCGTAAACTATACGTCCGATTTTCATGCAACTTAAAAACAATTATCCTCAGTTATCTGGGATAGTTTTTCACAAAAGATAGGATGGATTAAAGGATACACATATGTACATGTATACATAATTTTTTATATTTTCTCCTAATATGTCGTCTAGGTTCCTTAAGTCGCTCTGTCTCCATACGGGGGTCAAGCAAAAGGAAAAAGGTTTTTTTTATATTCAAAAACTTTCCCCGTCATGTATGAAATTATTTGCCAAAGTTACATCATAATCAGATCAGACATAAAGGACTCTATACGGAACATACAGACAATGTGTGTTTATTTGTCTGTATGTAACCTATAACCATTCACATCTTGCACTTGATTACAACGCACTTTAGACACAATAATCCATAGTTATCAGTACGTATAAAAGTATACACATAACGAATCAAATACATTTGTAATTACTTTGGCTTAATCCATCGCACAGTAGCGAAACCCCAAGGAAATATCTAGAGAAACTCTACCAGACAAATATGCAACGCAATACCAAACTTATTCCAATCGGACAAGCCGTATGAGACTATATACATAACATACAGACAAAGTGTGTTCGTATGTCTGTATGTTACCTATTAACTCCTATAACGCACATCCGATTATAACAAAATTTTGACATATTGACCCTTAGATATTGGGGATGGTTTCTAATAGAATATATAGTCGGTTGAATGAAAAGATTGAGAAACTATCTATAATCTTTTTCATTGCTTAATAGTTCATTATGTCTTCTTAAGGGATTCTGTAAATATATAAGGGTAGAAGCGCAATTAATTTTTAATAAATATGAAATTTTTTCCGTAAAATCCCAGAAATCTGCCAAAATTAAATGAAATGGATAATTACAGACTTGGAAACTAAAGTGCTAGAGAGCCAAATACATTGAAATAACTTTCAACTTCATACCAGTCATAGTACTCAGAGAAACTTTGGTAATAAGACAGTGAATGTGCTAAAAATGTAAATACCTTTGAAATTACTTTGGTTCCATCCCTCGCTTAGTAGCGAACCCCCCAGGAAATATTTGGAGAAACTCTATCAGACATGTATGCAAAACTATGCCAAAATTATTTCGGAAACGGGCAAGCCGTATATGACCCTATATATAACATACAGACAAAGTGTGTTCGTATGTCTGTATGTTACCTATAAACTCCTATAACGCACATCCGGTTATCACACAATTTTGACACTTTGATCATTAAGTAATTGAGATAGTTTGTAATAATAAAGACAATATTTTTATAATTATAATAAAAATCTTTATATTTTTATAATTTCTAACAAATTTAGCTTATTTTTTGACAAAGTGTGTTCGTATGTTTGTATGTTACCTATAAAGTCCTATAACGCACATCCGGTTATCACACAATTTTGACACATTGATCATTAAGTAATTGAGATAGTTTGTAATAAAAAAGACAATATTTTTATAATTTTAATAAAAATCTTTACCCATTTATAATTTCTAACAAATTTAACTAATTTCTATTAATTATGTTAGGTTCATTTAATTTTGTATAGGGTGAAATAAGACCCTGTGCCTGTTATGGGTTTAGTGCCTAGATTATTTAAGTACCTAGAACTTTGACGAAATGGCGCAACTTCTATAGTTTCTTATATTATGATTATAACATTTCAACTAATTTCTTAAAGTTTAAAACGAAATCGTTTCAAACTCGTCGACATTATGTTTCTAAAATGATAAATGTCTTTTTCCTGCCTTCTGACATTTGATTTATGAAACTCATAATTGTTGTTGGGTAACAACAGCTCTTCATAATCGCCATAAGTTTAGAATAAATGCCGTAAAAAACGAAAACTGTTACTAATCCCTTTTTCACACCGATAAGAGCAGCTTTTGTCTTTCAGTCATATGTTTCATAAATTTTCAACAATTTCGTACTTTAATCATCATCATCCCAAACGAAACACCACTCATCATAAAAGCGTACGAATAGCCCCCGCCCTCACTCATCCGTCCGTCCCCCTGGCCTTGCTGCTTGAATGAGTGTTCAAAAGAAAATAATAACCAAACACAAGAAGAAAAAAATAAAATACAACAAATTAATGAATTTATTTGTTATTGTTTTTATTTTTGCTTTTATTGGCTGCCAAAAAAGCACAACAACAACACCAACAACAATTACACTCAAAAGATTCAAGGTCACCTCCTGCGCACAACGATGAAGAAGCGCTCACTCACACAATTACAAAGGCGGCCATAGACGACTAAAGACGACGACAACGACGACTGCATGCATTTGCCGACTAAAGACGACAACGTATGACTAACATTTGAAAATGCATTTAAGCGCAAGCGCAACAAACACACTAGAGGTCCCCACACCAAAAATAAAAACACACACACCCGAGTGTCCCTCTTCCCGCCGTTCCTCCACTACAGATAACACTCTACACAATAGCTTACACTTTCCCCCCTCTAACCCTTTCTCGGCAACACTTCCACTTTCAATTCTAGCTGGGTTGCCAGCGTTGTGATAAAGGAACAAACAAAAATGTGGTGACCTTCAACTTCAACCACAAAACGTAACGAAAAAATTGCCAAAAAATCAAATGACTACAACACAAACAACAACAGGCTACACTGATGCATTGCAAAGATACAATCTTTTCATGTGGATGGCGAGCCGATAGACTGGAGGGGCCATATAGAAACAACGGGGGGCCGGTAGTAACATGCAGTCAATACAATACCGGCATTAGTTGTTTTAATCTCCCACTCTGGCACGCAGTATTTCAGAGAGTCACAGAGCGAGAACGTTGGCGTTTCATTTACTGCAGAGAGTCAAGCTACAAATCTATGCCACTTAGGTGTCCATACCCCACCGCAAGACGCAAAAGCTACAATCCCCACAACATACAGCACACATGAATATCCAGTACACTGTGCTCTGTTAGCTCTTTATGTGTGCGTGCTGTTTATTTTTTCGTCGTTGTTGTTGCGGTGTGTTTTCAACCGCACGGAGAATCTTCTACTCACTCAAACGCTTCATTTCGTTATATATTCTTTGCTTTTGAAATCCAACTGGATGGATGTTCCAAATGTTTGGGGTATAACAAACACAACAACGCCAAACGTTGCGTTGCAAAAGAGAAGTGAGAAATTTTGGAAACAATAACAAAAGAAGCCAACAAAAAAAACTCCACATTTTATCGAAGTTAATTTGTTGTTTTTATTTTTTGGTAAAGCATTATACAAACATTATTTGGGGAAGTAGTTAGTAGCATGTTGGGCCAATTAGACTGGTATCAAGACACGCTACTTAAGATAAATTCTTTACAAGTAGATCATGCAAAAGGAGAGATCTATCAGTGCAAACTTGCTAATGTAGCTTCTAGAATCTAGATGCTATAGTTCTGAGATATAGGATATTCGAAGAGATATAAAGAAGCTAGCAACAGATTCGGATTTTATTGCCAAAGTAGCTTCAGGGATGTTAATTACACAGTACAACACATGATTTTGGGACTCTATTCTGATGCTCTGCATCATTCGTTTTGTCAAGTTACATGCCATAATAATTTAATATCGATTTGAAGTTAGTAAGTATTTTATTGGGAAATTTGTCACGTTTTAGGTTTTTTTGTTTGACATAACATAAATATTATATGCTGGCGTATGATTATCATAAGTAATATTCCAAGAAAATTATACGCCACGGAGTACAAAATAAACGTAGTTCAAAATCATTTGATGAATGGAAAAGTGAAACTGTTACTTGTGTAGGGAAACGTTATATGAACAGATTAAAGGAATTGTAATTCTTAATTTTTTAAATTTGTTTCAGCTAAATCGGACTAGTGGTTTTCGAGTTATGTCTAACAAAAGAGCATAAAACGTCACATATTCCCCTATACGATACCAATCGATATCAAATTATTATGGCATGTAACTTGATATTGGATAAATGTTTGCTATCAAAAGATCGGTTACAGAAACGGAATCGAAACCAACCCAGAAAAGCATCTGATTCAAGCAAATGCCCTATATATTCTACTACCCGATATAGAAGACAGTAACAGACATAGAATGACTGGTTCCGTCATATTGTATCAGTTATATAGTAGGCTGACTTCCTTGGAAAGTTTCCCGAAGTATTCTATACAGATACCACAATCAGTGCTACGGCTAATAAATTTCAATTTCCCATAAATATTAAACCGCGAATAGGAATTCCGTCTCAGGTCCACACACCACAATTCGACAGAGAATCTATATCTGATAAAGCAGATATAAAAAAAGACTTCATCCATAAATTTTCAAGCTAAATACCACATTTTGTATCTTCCCTATACATGCAGCTATGGAACTTATACTAAAACTTGTAGCAGAATTTAAATTATGGTATGTATAGCAGCATACTTGTGGGAGGCACATACAAAGACGTGCTGACATCAAAAATAAAGAAAACTGATTAACTGTTTAACTGAATGGTAATCTTGTCAATAACTTGTATACTGTATGGTGACATACAGGACAATACTTCGGCTAACGTCTCATAGGTGACTCACCTTTTTGGTAGAGACGGATATGAAAAACTGTACAAAGTCGATTCTTTGGGAAATCACTTCTAAGAGTCCAAAAGCTTTCGGTTTTTGGGCTGGCTGAAAGGACACATGCTGTCGTATAAAGATTCCGACAGTAATATTGGGAAGATAGGACATTTGGTGTTTATTTATTAATTTTTATACTTTTGGCTTGCCCTTGGTTGGTTGGTTGGTTTGCAGTCATCTCCTTCGTAGAGGAGATCACTTATGTCCCTATGAACCTATTGTGACACCCGTTTGGCATTTGCGTTGGGCTGATTGTGTTGCCAGTTGTCGATTGGGAATCCGTAGTTTCGATCCAATCCGTCCAGTTGTAGATATTACAAAAGTTGTTGATTCTTCCGATATCCAAGGATGCAAGAAGAAGACTGAAAACCCTAATCCAGTTTCCTTCTGTATAAGGCTGGGCAGTTGCATATAATGTGGTCGGTATATGGTTCACTACTTATATTCCCACAGTAGATACATTTCCTCTCTATTGCGAATGCCATTCTGTTCGCATGTCTGCCTATGGATCCATGTCCCGTCAGGAAGGTAATAATTTTTCTTATCTGGTCCCTACTTAGGCCTAGATCTGCAGAGTAGATACCATAGCCGACCTTGTCATTTAGTTTGGACCCATCAGTAAAGCTGTTTATTGGTCCATGCATAGCATTCTGTAGGACGTTCTAGTTTCGTAGACAATGATTAATATCCGTGCACTAATCACGTAGTCAGTTTCAAGTGAGAGGTTGATATGGTTCAGGATCCTTGGGTATCCGATGGAGGGATCCTAATGTTCTATCTCGTTTAGTTGAATGGCTGATTTGAGGGGCGGAGTATTTGCAGCTCAGATAATAGATAAAATAGTGGTAATAGATTAAGTACCGTGTAGAGTGCTTTAGAGGAAGTCGATCACATACCACCGGGTGTTAGGAGACAAGAGGACAGTTAATCACTAATTTGGCTCTTCTAATCGAGCGCATACTACTGTACTACAGATGCATATTGTAATATTGGCTTTACTATAGCATTGTTAATCCAAAGTGTTACCTTGGGTTTGAATTCCCAGGTATTCCTAATAGCTTTCTGGCATATATATAAATCTATAAGTGCCTTGCTGGATCTGCTTTCTATTTTCTGTCTTCAATTAAGCTTCCTGTCCAAGATGAGAACAGGAAGTCTAAATAGCTCTTAATGTTTGACTATTCCGAATTTGAGGAGACATGTCGATTTCTCGAATACTCGAGTTGTTGTCAATTACAACGAGGTAACATCCGCATAAAGAATATCAGATGGTTCAATCGCGATGTTAAATAGCTGTTTTCTCGGCGAAAATCAAATGCTTCAAGTTTCATGCTTCTTAATGCATGAAAAATACAACTCAAACTCATACTTGTCTGGAACACTTTCTTCCAGCATGAAGTAAAAATAGGCCAGACACATTCATATAGTACTTTTATTTTTGAACCTTGCAGTAGAAGTACTGCATTATATTACCAAAAGGGAGGACCTTTTTCTTAAGAATAAATGGAAATAAAGAAGGAATACTTAACGTTTTCTAGTATCTTCAGAAAACCCCGCAACTGAGTATGTAAAACGTAGGTAATTGGAATAGGAGATACTCTTTTAAGAGAATTCAATAAAACTTATGAATTAGAATAGAGTATGTAATCAAGATATTTTGTTGAAGGTTTTTTCTGCTAGATTTAAATTTTGATTACTTTAGCAATGGTACGATTTCAGTGATAACTTTAAAAGTGCTTCTTCAGAAACTGCTTGCACTTGGGCTTACCAACTTTCGGCGAACTAATAAGGCGGTAGTAGGAACAGCGTTTGATTCCATAATCCATAAAAGTTATTTTTAATAAATAAAAAGATTTATCAAGATTAACATGAACAAATGATTATTTTTTTTATTTGCCAAAACTGTGTCGAAATCATCAATTTTTCCGGAACCACATTACAACTTTGACTAAACTGCAAAAGTTAAGTTGTTGGTGCTCTATATTATATGAGCAAAGTGCTAATTATTGCTCTAGATAAATAAGGAAATACAAACCTTACCTAAAATGTCGCAATTCAGCAAGGTGTTAAATAAGTAAAGATTTATACAATACGGAAATCGAATGTCTTAGCAGTATTACTATACAGGTACTGATAAATCATTTTGGCTAATACTATGTTTGTTGGCACCAATTCCACGATTTTTTCTTTAAAATTATTTAAATTTATAATAAGTAACCCAACTTCTGTTAGCCTTTCTAATACAATTCTAGTTATGGTCTTAGTATTTCAAGCAATTAGCCTGCATCAACCAACATGTCCAGTGCAAGAACTGAACTGAAGTTGCTTCAAATTGCTACAAATTCTCATGTTGCACAGTGGGGAAAAAAAGTTTTTTTGGACATTTGAAATTTTAGGCCGCAATTCTTGACCGATTTTCAAAATTCTTTTTTTGTATTATTGGAAACAAAATTGTGCACAGAATGTACGTTTTTTTTTTGTCAAAATGACGACCTTCACCGATTTGGGTTATTTTTTACATACGACTTATTTAAAACTTTTCCAGGTTGTAAATTAAGTTTTGTTCTAATCGGATAATTATTATGAGCAGGACACCGAGTTAAAGTGTGAAAATAGTGCCTCCAAATATTTACTTGCAGTTGAGCCAAAAAAAATTTTTTGTCTCATGTTTTCATTGAGTTTAATTCGTAACATATGTTCACACTAATTAAGGTCAGTTTGAAATTTTTAGGGCACATAACCCAAAAAATATTTGACATTAAAGTCCAAAATTATTTTTTCATCGACTTTGACATATTTTAAAAAAATAACGGTAAGGAATTCGGAATAAAAAAAACGTACATTCTGTGCACAATTTTGTTTCCAATAATACAAAAAAAGAATTTTGAAAATCGGTCAAGAATTGCGGCCTAAAATTTCAAATGTCCACTGTGTGTTGTTACAATTCCAGTCGGCCTATGCTTTCTAGAGTTTTCATTGACATTGGTAATTGCTAGAAGGTCTTCATGGGAGAGTTGCTATAATTACTGTAATTTTATAAGGTTTAAATGTTTCTAAACCTTTCGTTGCTGCCTAAGATTTGTTGTTATTTAACATATGTTATTCTAACTTGGCTAACTAATTAATAACCCAAAAAGTTTAACCAAATTTTAGCCACCCCAACAACGGGTTTTAATTAATTCTATTAATTTGGATTAAACAAAAACCCTCGTGCTTCGTATAATCCCTGCATAAGTGGAGTGGTGCAGCAGTAGGGTGTAAATACTAAGCTAACTTTTGCGTCTGCGTTGTGGAGGTGGGCGAGAGAGAAAGAGAGAGTGAAATAGAGCTCATAAAATAGCTGGTGGTTGTTTTGAGCGAGTTTATGACTTTCTGACAGAGATATACAAAAAAAACACTTTACCCCTAAAGAACTCTACACGAGTTCTTGTATAGCCGAGCGACTCGCTGCTACAGGGGAGAGTCATTTTTTTATTCAATTGTTATTTGCTTACTACGGCTACGTAGTAATATGGTTGTGTGGAGTCTTCGCTGCTACTCGCACTCTCATGAGAGTTTGCTGGTCTGGTCGCTCGTGGTGTTTTGTATGGTTTTGTTTTGATACGAGCACATTTAATAGCGGTCGATGGTTTGGCCGACGTTTGTTTGGTTTACTCTTATTAAGTTTCACTGTTTGGGCAGATAACACAATGTTGGCTGGGAGTTCAGTTCTTTGCAAGTTGTAGCCATGAACGTACCTATCATAAGCTAGTTGTGAGCAGTAGAGAGTAGAAACCGCAACAATTCAAATGGAATACAAAATAAAAAAAAACACAAAAACAAAAGAAACGTCAAACATTAGCAGATTAACAAACAAACAAACCAAATCATACAGCTGAAAAAGAGCAAGCAAAACATTTTGAGATACCCCAACTGTAGCTGTAGCAGATTTTGAAAGTTCTAAGCGTACGCTCTTCCGTTCTAACAGTGCTCTGTCTGTGTCGTTGTGTGATTGCTCCCTTACGCGCGTTCGTGTGGTCGTTTTGACGCTCGTCGTCGTCTTGTACTAGAGCATTCGGGGGACTATGGACATTTTGCTAATACTCGTGGGGTTTTATTAGATTGTGTGTCGCCCAAGTGAGCAAACGTTTCGTCGTCGTTGTAGAGCACACTCAGAACGCGAACGTTAACGTCGTCGGTAGTAGACCCATACATCCGCCTGCCCACCCGCCCCCTTCCGCTCTTACTGTGTTAGAATCCGTCAACTTAGAATACGAATAGAAGAGCATGCTGCTGCTGGCATGTATATGTAGTGTTTACTGCTCCAACGGCAGCAACAACAACAACATCAATAGCACACATATGATGATTAGTTTTCGCAAACGTTAACGAGTGCTCAGTTTGACTTTAAGCGTTTATTTAACAAGCTGAAATCGTCGCGTAAGCAACACTCGTGCAAAGCGCTAAACTTGAAAAAGAAAAATCCAATAAGACAAAAAAAAATCTTAAAATTGTCTAAACAACAATACAAAATTTAACAATTTCCGTAAACGGGATTACAACAAACCTATGCAAAACTTAAACAATTCTAAAAAGAAAATAAAAATGAAATGAAAATTAATATTTTTTAATAAAACAAATCTTTACCCTAAGAGTGACGACCTCTAGATCTATGGCCTGTTTTTGAAACCCCTCATGCCTTAAGGCTTTTCAAAGTTTATAGTGAAAAATGCTTAAAAATATTTAAGAAAGAAAGAAAAGAGTAAAAAGAAACAAACGAAAACAAAGTGGTCATGCTGTAGTCCTTAAAGAGAAAACGTCTTTCAAAAGAAGCGTAAAACCTTAAATACGCCGAAAATTTTAAAATTTAAACAAGTGCCTGATAAAGATAGCTAAAAAAAGAGTTAAAAAAGAAAATAAAATTAATATAAAAAAGAAAATCACCAAGTGCAATTTTTATTAATTAAATAAATAAAAAAAAACAAAACAAACAACAAAATATACCTATATGTTAACAAAACAAGCTTAAAAAGTTTAAGGAAAGCCCAAGAAGCGTTAACCACAGTGCCTACTAAAAGTAAACAACAACAAAAACAACAACAACTGTATAACAGCCACATAATTGGAATAATTGTTTAAAGCAACCCCCACACACCCTCTCCTCAGCCTTCTTATAAGCATTACTACACCTACAACACCTTTATGGACAGTGCGAGTGCTTTATATACAAAATTAAGGATTTCGTTTATTGTTTATTAACGCCCACCCAACCACCACCCACTTTGGTTACTTTGTGGTGTTTATAAAACTTTGGATTTATCTAGACAACAGCTGTTCTGTTCTGGCAGTCAGCGTTTGGGTTAACCCAGCGATCAGCTGATTGATGCTGAAACCCCCCTCCAGGTGATGGATAAAAAGGTAAGTGAGAGTGAAGAGAAATGTTATAAATCAAAATCGAAAACAAATAGAAAACATAACAAAGGTTATGTAAAGAAGCTTAAAAAGTTTGAGCAAACATAAATAGTAAGTTAACTAAAAGTTATTGATTAATAGACTTGAAGAACACGTGAGAAAACAAAAATTTAGTTAAATTTAAAAAAAAGTTAAGATGAGACAGTTTTATTTATTAACATTATATTCGATTTATTTCAATATAATAATAATATTATAAAATACTAATAGCAACTAGCAGCTAAGGTCATCGGCTAAGAGATAATTTAAAAGATTTAACTAAATCAATTTTTTTTAAATGTCAAATTAATTGTAATAAGCTTATATGCAGGGAACATTAAAATTAAATGTGCAAAACTTTTACTTGATTTTGCAATACATTGAAAATATTTTATATTTTTATAATTTCATATTTAGCTAAGAAAAAGAAACAAAATAAATGTGTTAGTTTTAGTTTTTACGAGAAAGGCAGTACTTTTTAAAGAATACCACGATATTTTTGTTCATTTAATAAAAGACTAAATTATTTGATTTTTGGTTTTTAATACATTTTTTTTTAAGAAACTGCTTTTAAACGTTTGATGGAATTCAAAGCTATTGTTTGTGAAAAGCACTGGGAACTTTCAGGGAATGTGTTAAGCTTAATATTTCCTAAGTTAAAGGCACGAGATTCTCAACCGAACTTTTAGCTATAGTTTTCTTAATGTATAAGAGGAGCTGGTAAGACGTTTTTATTTATTTCTTTCCTAATATGTCTGTGTGTTTGGCACATGTGCCTAGAGATTTACTTTGATTACAATAAAACTTTACTCAAATATCACCTATCCATCAGCGTAGGTTTCTAACATAGTACAAAAATTTGAGAAGACATTGCTTTACATAGTACTGAAAAAACTTTCTACTAAAATAGTTATAATGGTCTATTGAATTGCACTTTTAATCATAGGAAAAACATATACTAAAAATAGTTAGTAATAGATTTTGTAATACAATTTCTATTTTTGTTATCTATGTGGTTTAAAAAAAATTATGCCATAAAACAATATTTTACGGATCCAGAAATCAAATCCTTAATAATCTCCCCCAGGTTCTCAATAAAGTTGGGGATACTGTCTGTGTGTTTTCCATAAGCTCTTCTAGGAATCAATAGATTTCAATAAAACTTCGTACGAATGTCGCCTACACATCTACGAAGGTTTCTAACCTAGTATCAGTTATAATATTGGCAATCATTTCAACGCATTCGTTTGAAACAACCGACTGCATACATACGTGTGTTGGCTTATTAATTTACGCTTTTAGTTAAATTATAAACATTACTTAATGGTCTCTAGCGCTTGATATTATAATTATATATATATTTTTTTTTTTGTTAACTGTTCAAATAAAATCATTTAATAATAATAAAAAAAAATTGTAAAGTAGAAATCAAACCCTCAAAATCTTTGTAGATTCTTTCTGTCTGTGTGTTGTGCATAAGCTTCTATAGGAATCAATAGATTTCTCTAAGACAAGATGTTATAATAAAATTAGATTTTGATTGTTAAATGTTTAAATAAAATCATTTTATAATAATAAAATAATTTTCAAACTAGAAATCAAAGTCTCAAGAACTTTGTAGATTCTGTGTGTCTGTGAGTTCTGCAAAAGCTTTTATAGGAATCAATAGATTACAAAAGAACTCTGTACATATGTAGTCTGGACATCTACGAAGGTTTCTAAAATATTTCAAGTTTATATTTTGGCAGTCATTTCATCGCATTGGATTGAAAGATCCGACTGCTAATACATACGTGTTGGCTTATCAATTTACGCTTTTAGTTAAGTTATAAACATTACTTAATGTACTCTAGGGCTAGATATTATACTTATATTTAATTTTTTTTATTTATTGTTTAAATAAATTTTTTTAATAATAATAATAAAATGTCAAAGTCTCAAAAACTTTGTAGATTCTCTCTGTCTGTGTTCTGCCTAAGTTTTTATAGGAATCAATAGATTACAATCAAACTTTGCACAGATGTAGTCTGGATATCTACGAAGGTTTCTGACGTAGTACAAGTTTATATTGGCAGCCAGCTCATCACATTGAGTTCAAAGTTCCAACTGTCAATACATACGTGTTAGCTTAATAACTTACACTTTTAGTTAAATTATAAACATTACTTAATGGTCTCTAGGGCTAGATACTATACTTTCCTTTTTGTTTAAAGTTTAAATTCAATCTTTTAATAATAATAATAAAATGTCTATGTCTCAAAAATTTTGTAGATTCTGTGTGTCTGTGTGTTCTACAAAGCGTTATTAGGTATCAATAAATGACAACAAAACTTTGCGCGAATGTAGTCGGGACATCTACGAAGGTTTCTAACGTAGTACCAGTTAAAATATTGGCAGTCATTTCAACGCATTGGTTTAAAATATCCGACTGCTAGTACATACGTGTTTGCGTATTTATTTCTACTTTTAGTTAAATTATAAACATTATTTAATGATCTCTAGGGCTTGATATTACAATTATATTAGATTTTTTTTTGTTAAAATTAAAATCATTTAATAATAATAAAAAAAGTGCAAACTTAAAATCAAAGTCTCACAAACGTTGTATATTCTGTCTGTGTGTAGTTTATATGCTAGTATAGGGTTCATTAGATTACAATGTTTCTAACATAGTTCAATTACACATATTAAAAGTTATTACATCGCTTTGGCTTGAAATATCTGATAACTAGAACACACGTTGTGGCTATTTATATTATGACTAAATTAAATTGGTTATAAAAGCTTTTATTGTTTTTTATGTAATCTTACCTTTTATAGAAATTGAATTATTTTCTTATTTAAGTTAAATTTGTTTGTAAAAAAATTAAAATTTAATTAATTTAAATTAAATACAAAATTATTAAGTACTTATTAATAATCTCCACTTTCATTTTTTATGTGTGTTTATCTTGAACTCCTATACGATTGATACGATTTTAAAGAAACACAGCAGAGTTGTCTTATACACATTAGCGCTGGTTTCTATAACAGCACAATTAGTGAACGATAGATGGCTTTCAGTTTTTTTTAATAAATGAGCAGAGTTATTCTAGGTACTTAAGCGTTGGTTTCTGCTTTATAATTTGTGAACGACAGGGGACTATTTGATATTATTATAACTAAATATAAAATAAAGTTTTTTTATCTTATAAGAAATTTAATTAATTTGTTCTGTTGTTCTAGTTTTTTAAAAGAAATTTAATTTTTTTACATTTAAATTGAATTTCTTATACTATTTGATATTTTTATAAGTTAATATAAAATAAAGATTCGTTGTTCTTATACGAATTTTAATTAATTTGTTCTGTAGTTGTAGTTTATTAGAAGAAATTTAATTTTTTTACATTTAAATTGAATTTCTTCTACCTAATTTTATAGATTTCTTCTGTAATTTATAATTTTTTGTCAAATATTTAAATATTTTCTTATGAGACTTAATTTTTTTTAAACTAAATTTCATTATTTTCTTAAACAAACTCAATTTCATAAAAATTTCATTATATTGTTATAAAAATTAAATTTCCTATAAAATGTCATTTTTATCTTTTATAAATCGAATTTTTTATAAGATATAAAATTATTTTCTTATACTAACTAAATTTCTTTATAAAAGTATAATTATTTTCCCTTTAAATTTCATTTTTATAAGTAAACAATTTAATTTAACTATTTCCTGTGCTCCAGACACATTTAACATTCAATGTTAGCCAATTTAGCTTGACACACATTTCCTTTCCACACTTTTCCTCCCAACTGTTTGAGTGACCAACGAAATAGTCACTATGGAGCAGAACAAACCCATTAAGATTCATCATTTCTCATCCAATTTCCTGTATTATCTTAAGGAAGTCATTAATATTTGTAGTATTTTTATAAAAATTGAAAAAGCCAAAAAATTATTTTTAAAAATCTCTAATGTATACAATAGCAAAATGAATGGATGGATAGATGGATGTTTGGATGGATAAGTGTATACATGATATATATACAAAATGTAAATACTACAAAACTTTGCGTACTGCATACTCTTTCCTCTTTCACTCTCTCTTTCCCTCTCTCTCTGTATATTCTTAGAGGCAGCTGTTTAATATTTAAATGTTAACAGGTGTTTTGTTGTTCTGCAGATTTTCAAATTCTTTAAGACACAACTCAAAAGTGGCTAAGGTGTGAGAATTGTATAAAGGCACTCGTAAGCGACCGCCAGACTTTGAAATATGACTGCATATTCTCTTAGAAACCGGGGCAGCCGCATGCTGCTTAGATTTCATTATAATATTTCGATTTTCTGTGCGATTATGAACATAACAAACGTACGAACGAATGAAAAACAAAATATTATTACTTAAATCTAAGCAGTATGATAATCTTTTATAATTTATTTCAAACACACACGCGATTCAGGAATTTTAAATACAAATAAATATTGTGTGTAGTTGTTGTTTTTTTTTGATTTTTTCGGAGGGGCAGCTAAACTATTATTTTCTGTTTTGGACGTAACAGCGTGTGCTTCAAATTGTTGACGTATATATATTTTGAATTTTGTTTATAACAATGTTTACTTTTAATTAACGTATTTTATCCGCGAAGATTTAAATGATTACAATTTGAGCTGGATGTGATGAAAAATAAAACACATTTTATGTTTGATTTAATTTTTTTCTTTTTTGCTAATGTAAATATTTATATGTTTTTATTTATATATTTGGTGGGTGAACAAGGGGAGTGGAGAGAGGAAGTCGTATGCAAATAGCTAGAAAATAAATAATATTTAGTTAAAAAAAAACTGCGGTACAGCTATGTAAATGATTCATAAATGTTTGTTACTCAAAAAAAAAACTAAGAAATATATAGGTTACTATAAATAGTATTTAAAGGGAACGACCATTAACTTTTAATAAAATATTGTTTATTTTAAGATTTTCTTACTATCTTCCAACTTTACTTCTACACGTTTCTTGTGATTATAAAGAAACTTTGAGATGTCGTGTAGATATCTGTGATGTTTTTTTGTATAATACTAACTTTAATATACAACATGTGGCTCTACAGCCAGTTGTAGTATGTAGTACAATTTTTTGAATGTAGGAGGCGCTTCTGGTTAAACTCGTATGGACTATTTTAAATATTCTTTTAAAGTGAATGACTTCAAGCAAAACAACAATTTCAAAGAAAACTCTTATGTAATTAAATTTTACATGTTGAATTACACTTTCATACATTTCTTGCAGTTCAGTAGTAACTATGCTAACATGTTGTTTAGCTATCAGAGATTTTTTTCAATATTTGATGTACAATTGGTGGCTCCATAATTTTATCGCCTTATATTGCCTATTTATGTGTCTGTTATATTAAAATGAAGTAAAGATTTTTTCAGTCTATCACATAATTCTTGTCACAACTCTTAGGAAGGTTATATGAAAAACAGAAAACTTAGGAAAAGAAAACTGCTGCAAAACTAAATACTAAACAAAAATTCATACATACAATATTTATTAATAATTTCCACATTCTTTTTGTCTGTGTGTTTTGCTTAAACTCCTAAACGTTTGATATGATTTAAAAAAAACAGCAGAGTTGTCCTATACACATAAGCGCTGGTTTCTTTAATGGTACAAATAGTGAACGATAGATGGCTTTCTGTTATTTTCATTAACGAGCAGAGTAATTCTAGGTACTTGAGCGATGGTTTCTACTTTAGTACAATTTGTCAACGATAGGCGACTATTTGATATTTTTATAACTTAATATAAAATAAAGATTTTTCAGTTTATCAAACACGATTCTGTTAGATGCAGAACCCTTAGGATAAAAGAAAACAACTACAACACTAAATAATAAACAAAAATTCTCGTATACATAATATTTAAAAAAATTATCTCCACTTTCTTTTTGTCTGTGTGTTTTTCTTAAACATCCAAGCGATTGATCCGATTTCAAAGAAAAATAACAGAAGTCTCATATACACATCAGCACTAGTTTCTTTAATAGTACAATCTTAAACCGAACGATGAAAAACATATTCGTGATATCTTAAGTTTTGACCTCGAGCCTTATTATTTACAAGTTGTTATTTTATTTCAACCTAAATCTAAATTATAAATCTATATATATAAAAATGAAATGGTCCACGTATGTCATACCATCACATGAGAACGGCTGGAGCGATTTGGCTGATTTTTTTTTTATTCGATTCGAAATTTTCCGTAGATTGTTTGTGTTGAAAAAAATCAAATCCAGGTGGCGCTAGGGTGGATTTATATCGAAAATTTGAATGCATGTACCAATTCAACTGAAATTTAGAATGGATATTCGTTTGATCATGAGAGAACATTTTATGTACAAATGGACCCGGTAGGTGGCGCTGGGGTCGGTTTACAATCAAAATTTTAACGAAAGGGCCAATTTAACTGAAATTCAGAATCTATGTTTGTTTGATCATCAGAAAAAATTGTATGTACAAATGGACCCGGTAGATGGCTCTAGGGTGGATTTATATCGAAAATTTGAATGCATGTACTAATTTAACTGAAATTTAGTATTTATGTTTGTGGAACCTTAAGAAAAAATTGTTTGTATCAATTGACCCGGTAGGTGTCGCTAGGGTGGAATTATAATGAAAATGTTTACGAATTAAACAATTTGACTGAAATTTTGAATGTATATTTGTTTTATTATGAGTATTTTTTTTTATATATGGACCTACAGTTGATTTGGCTAGGGTTGAATTAGTTCGAAAATTTATATCCATTGTCCGATTTTTCTTAAACTTAAAATATATGATTTTTTTGACATGAGAAAATTTTGAATATCGATTGTCAGATTTTACTTAAACTTAAAATATATGATTTTTTTGGCATGCGAAATTTTTGAATGTATGTTTGGAACCAGTTGCCGGTGTTTAGCTTATGATACACTTAATTTTTGGAATGTCATTTAGTTACTTTTTTTAACATCTAGAAGTCTATATATACAAAAAAGATGTACATTTTGATGTCACCACTAATTGTGAAAACGGTTGACCCCATCATTTGTCCCAAAATTTCAGTGAAAGTTAAGGATTGGCTGTAGATAGTCACCCAGACCGCAAAAAGGGTTAAAGAAGAATGACTAACTTTTATAATGGCGCACTTCCTACTGAATTAGAGAGCTTCACAAGGTGTTTTTTCCCATTTCAAAATTTTAGGGGACAATAACGAAAATAGAAATAACTGTTGATATCACCTAGACCATACGGTTATTGGGGTTGCTGAGCCCAATGAATGCATTTTGGAAATTCGTACTCCTTAGGATAAAAAGGTACAATCACCCAGTACACCAACGCTGAAAGTTATATGTCAGTCAATCGGCTTAAAATGTGGTTTTAGAATATATGCCTATCAATAAGTAAGTTTTCATCACATCATGGCCGACACTGCAGATTCGTTTTAGCAATTCTTATAATAATATATAATAACCTTAAAGATATATGAATAACAGAATTTGTCCGGGAAAAACCTCGCCCTTTAAATTGAAATATTTTAGAGGTCCAAGAAATAAACCAATCGTTATTAAATTTCAACTACACTCAACATATTTTACAAAAATTTGGAGGCAGGACGAAGTCTGCCGGGCCAGCTAGTAAATTATAAAAAAGAATCTTCGCGCCTGCCACCTACAGTTTCATACCTTAAGTAAATAGTAATGACTGTAAATTTTCTGTAATTATATTAAAACATACATTTTATTTAGTTTGTATTCTATAACGAGGTCATCTACAATGTTTACGAATTTCATAAATATTTGCCACTTAGAAAATTTTAAGGTTTTTACGATTTTCCTACAAATTAACTCCTAATTAAATTTAGTATTTATTAGGTTTCCTCAATATAATTCAACATTTTGGTGTTGATGGGGTTACATTTTAATTTTATTTATTTTTTTATATCTTTTACGCTCCACAAAGAAAAACGCATAAACTGTATATGTAGTATATACGTAAATGTATACTCAACATGTCCAAATATGTGTCATATTTATGAAATTTATGGTGCTTTTTTTTATTAAGAAAAATCTATATATCGCCTCAATATGTCAGAAGATTTCAATGTTTTTTTTTCAACTGCGTATATTTTACTTATATCTTTGCTTAATGAAATTGTTGAAAATTTCCATTTGATTTTTTTTAATATATGTACTATATATGCACTGCTGGTTTCTATACATAATATATATATACATATATGTATTTTGGCATTTGTTTATATTCTCCAACGAATTTGCACATATCGCATACACGAGGAGTATATATGTATGCGCATTATATGTCCAAATTTTGTGCACATATATGAATGTTTATGCATGATGTATGTGTATCTATACCAGAACTTAATGTATACATTATACAATCAATCACAAAAGTAAACGTCACATGGATAATGAATTGTTTGCTAAGAGATAAGTGGTTGCACATGTTAATAGATAAATATTTTACGAGTTGGCAAATTTTTTAGAAATGAGTGTGCATAAAAAGGTTTTTAAAGAGAAGTTGATATTTTTATACAATTAGAATGAAAATAAAAAATTAAAATAAATTAACAAGAGCTGAAGTGTTTAAGGGATTAATTGAGAGAAAGAGTAGAAAGTTGTTATATCGTGTATTAAATAATCGTTATTAATTTTATATTTTCTCGAGCTGAATTTGACTTTTTTAAACTCGTTATCTTATTATTACCTTTTTTGGTATTTCATCGTAGGTTTAAACAAATGACATTTCATCGTACGTTGTAACGAATCACCAGCGGTAAAAATACACATCAGCTGAAAATAAACGTGGCCGAACAAGCCTTTAAATTCACTACAATAACAACTTAGAGTCAGCAGTAATTATATTTCTCTATATTTTAACAAAAATTTTGTTTTTTTACTTTCTCTAGTGCTCCTCTTAACTCTTTTTACCCTTTACCAGCGGTGAAAATAGACACCAGCTGAAAATAAACGTGGCCGTTCATGCATTTTAAATAACTACAATTACAGCTTAGAGTCACCAAAAATTATGGTTATCTATATCTTTAACAAAAATTTAGTTTTTTTATATTTTCCAGTGCTCCTCTTAACCCTTTTTACCCTTTACCAGCGGTGGCAATAGACACCAGCTGAAAATAAACGTGGTCGTACAAGCCTTTTAAATAACGAAAATTACAACTAAGGGTCGGCAGTAATTATGGTTATCTATATCCTGAACAAAAATTTAGTTTTTTTACATTCTCTAGAGCTCCTTTATCCTATCCCTCCTTAACCATTCTTCCCATCGTAAACTTTTGCTAGCATCTGTTTACATTTTTAGTACACACCATTGAGTATCGCGTACAACTATATACAATTTTTCGTTTCTAATACAAAATTTATGTTGTGTCGCAACTTGAAATTTCCGCACTGGAACTAAAATGCCAACGTCGGGGCGGCACAGCAACAACATCAATGCCCCGCTTACAGTAAATGTACAACAGCCCCGGCACCGTCAATTGATTTTAGTATTAACACATGTTGGATCCATTTTATATATCAGCGTCTCATAAAAATTTGTGCTGTTTTCAATTGGGGTGAGATTTCTAAACACAAAATACTAAAACGAAATATGTACATTAAAAGTCAACATGACTGACTATCAGGGTGTCTATTGAGCGAACAAATACAAAAACAACAACAACAAGAAAAAGAGGAAAAACTAAATTCAGCCGCTGCTGTATCTGATGAATGCATAACGAATTGCAAACATTTTTGAAACACAGATTTTTTGCCATGAATACCAAATTGCAAAGTAAGGGAGGGGTGGCTATCACATTGTGCAAGACAAGTGGGGATAACAGATTACCAAATCCCAAAGATTCCCATAATGATAACCGACTTTTGTAGGGTTGACTTTTGCCATACTTGTATAGTCGTCCCTTCCTCCATTTGTTGGGCGTCCTTCCTGCGTGCGCTGCATGTTAGCAATATTGAAATGTTCGTTCATGTTCTAACAGCATAAAAACTTAATGGCACGTTAAGACACACTATTATATGGGTCCACATCATCATACACTTTGTCATACTCCCCATGTTAGCCATGGATATAAAGACAACGATGAACTGGGAACTTTCAACTAAAAACAGGGCGTAGATTTGTTAGATTTATGTAAAATGTAAGAACTCTTATTGTGTGTGTGTTCGTTCTATATGGTAGAGCGGCCTTGTTATATGATTGATTTAGATTTATGATGCTGTTACAAACAAGCCCAAATAAGATCTAAAAGCATAACAAACCCTAAAGGCGGCGGCGGCGGTTGGGGAGACAGACGGCCTGTACTACCAAGCGTCCCTAAGCTCAAGAATCATTTGGCTTTTAAACAAAGTAAGGCATTCATTAGATGCCAAGTCGGGTTGTTTGCCTTTTTTGCCAGCCTGCTTGCCTGCCTGCTTTTCGTTGTACAAATAAAAACTTAAGTAAACCATAACAGAAACTTCTTTTGTTATACAGTATATCCCCAGCGTACGGAGCGAAGCGTAAGACCCCACAACAAACAATAACAACAACATCACAATGATTTTGAATATTGATTGCTGTGAAAGATGTTCAAGATTAGACGAATAGCGTGGATGGCAGTGGGATTTGTTCAAAACAAAAATTCACAATAATGTGAAAAAAATTAAAGGCGATATATAGATGGAAGGAAAGGGGAAGTGGGGTAGTAGTAACATGGCCAGCCGGCGAGAAACAAAAAGACGCAGTAAATCTTTAGACTTAGCAAAACGCAAAATCATAGCTAGTTTTTATAATCTTATAAAAAAGGAATCAGAATCTTGTCATACCTTCCCAAGAGAAATTTGTCTAAGTTTAATTTTTCCCAAAATAAAACATTTTTTTAATGTTAGTAATATATCGTCGGTATACAGAAAAACTGACTAAGTCCACTTTTTCTGTTTCAAAGTTATTGGTGATTTAAAGTTTTTGGCCGTCTAAGTTTTGATACAATAACTACACAACTTTTTTAAATATATATAAGATATGTTTACATAGTTTATGACTTTTGGAACACTTTTGCATTATTAAGTCCATTTTACAACAAGGTGGACTTGGTCAGTTTTTCCTGCATACCCACGATATCTCGTCTAAGTTAATAATTTCTAGAGGAATTTAGTAAATTAAAAATTAAAAACAATTCTATGTAAAGAACATTGGCAGAGGTATTTTTTTTAAGATAATTTTCCTAAGGAAAATTACTCAATAGAAATTTTATTACAATCCCTAAATTCCTTTACGTAAGACAGTCTTAAAAAGCAAAGTCGTTGGTAATCTAATTTCAAGGTCAATATTATAAGTTAGTCTTAGGAAATAAGTCCACCTACTCTGTTCTTAGCTTTTCTTTACAAAAATGTGCCTGAACTACATTGTTATCTTAAAATAATGCCTAAGGTAACCTATACTGAATAAATTTGCGTAAAATATATATTACGATTGCCTGAAGTAATTTATTTTAAAAAATTTTTTCTGATAAAAATTTCCTAAACGAAATTTTATTACAATCTTTTCTAAGCGAAATTTGCCTAAGTTAAAGTTAAGCTTAGAAAATATTGTATAAGACAAAATTCTGTTAAGAAGTTTTGTTAAAACCGCAAAATTTCTTAAGCCTCTTTGCCTAAGTCTGACTTTAAAAATTATGTCCACAGGTATTTTTATTCTTTATTTAGAAAATTTGCCTATAGACTATACATTCTAAACAAAATTTGTTTAAGTCCATCTTAGCTACATATGTTTTTAAAGTATGATTAATATCTTGAGTAATTTTATCTAAGTTTGCCGAAAAAGTAAGGTCAAATACTGTTCTGTTGAGTCTTTGCTTGGACAAATTTAACTCGCTAAAGAAAATTTGTCTGAGGTAATATTATCGATATAAGTTTGCCTGAAAGTCCAATATTTCTAGAGACAATTTGCCTAAGTCGGTCTTAGGGAGGTAATCATTTTTATAAAAATTTGCCAAGGAGCCCAATATTTCTAAAGACACTTTGCACAAGTCGGTTTTAGTGAAATTTTCATCAAATGTTTGCCTAAGGTAAACTTTATTCAAGTTGTAACTTAATTAAAACGTTCATAATTTCTTGAGACTTATTGCCTAAGTCGGTCTTACGAAGTAATATCTATTATATTCCCATATTTCTAGAGACACTTTGCCTAAGTCGATCTTAGAGAGAAATTTGCCTTGCTAAAGAAAATTTACCAGAGGCAATCTTTTCTTTTATAAATTTGCCTAGAAGCCTAACATTTCTAAAGACACTTTGCCTATGTCGGTCTTAAGGAGGTAATCATTTTTATATAAGTTTGCCTAGGAGCCCAATATTTCTAGAGACACTTTGCCTAAGTCGGTTTTAGAGAAATTTTAATCAAATGTTTGCTTAAGGTAAAATTTATTCAAGTTGTAACTTAAGTAAAAAAACATGCATAATTTCTTGAGACTCTTAGCCTAAGCCGGTCTCACGAAGTAATATCTAGTATATTCCAATATTTCTAGAGACACTTTGTCTAAGTCGGTCTTAGAGAGTAAATATTTCTACAATAGTTAGCCTGAGGTAAATTTAATTCAAGTTGTAACTTAAGTTAAATCGTGCATAATTTTTTGAGACACTTTGCCTACATCGGCCTTACAAAGTAATATCTATTCACTTTGTCTAAGTCGGTCTTAGACAGAAATTCTTCTACAATAGTTTGCCTAAGGCAAAACTTCTTCAATATAACTTAATTTCTTGAGACACATTGCATAAGTCGGTCTTACAAAGGAATATATATTCTATTCCTAGAAAAATTTAACTATATTATCATTTTTTACAAAAATTTCTACAGAAATTGTAATTAAAAACTATATGAATAATTTCAGCCGTTTTCCTAGAGAATTTGTTAGTAAAATGGTTGCGAAAGATAATTTGTCTGAAGTAAACTTTACGTTAGAAACTGAGTCAATTTATCAATCACTTTACCTAAGTCCGACTTTGAAAATAAAACTTGTTGTTAGTTCAGCCTTTTTCCTAGAGAATTTGTTAGTAAAAATGTTCCCAAATATAAAATTTGTCAAAAGTAAACTTTACTCCCGAAACATGGTTAAAAATTTTATCAATCACTTTACCTAAATCGGACTTTAAAAATAAACCCCGGTTAGTTCAGACTTTTTCTTAGAGAATTTATTAGCTGAACTGTTGCCAAAGAAAAGTTTGTCGAAAGAAAACTTTACTACAGAAACTTGGTTAAAGACTTTATAAATTTTCTGGAAACAAACTTTACCTAAGAGTTGTGCCTAAGTTAAATTGTTGTCAAATATAATTTGCCTTAGGTAAACCGAAGTTGTGATAGAACTGCTTCGCCAAGAAAAATTGCAAACTTTTCTAAAGAAACTTTGGTAAAAAAACATTACTTCTTGCTTGAGGCACACTTTACCTAAGACAGTCGTACAAAATAATAACTAATAACATGCGTGTAAGTTAAACTATTGCTAATAAAAATTAACCTTAAAGAAAATGTTGTACAGAAATTTTGTTACCTAAGCTATTCTTATAAAATAATATCTGAGGCAAGAATTTGCTAGCTAAACTGTTGACAAAGAAAATTTGTCTTAAGTAAACTTTGCTATAGTAACTTTTTTCTGGAAACACGCTTTAACTAAGTCGGACTTAGAAAATAATGCCTAAGAGTTGTGTCGAATATAACTTGCCTTAAGTAAACTTTTCTACAGAAGTTGTGATAGAAATTCTTCCCGATTTTAAACTTCTCTAAAGTAACTTTGTTAAAAACACTATTTGTATATCTTAAGACTCACTTTACCTAAGACAGTCTTACAAAATTATACCTAAGCGTAGATCCGCCTTGAACCTAGCAAAAATTTCCCTGAGTTAAAATATTGCTAAAGAAAATTTGCCTTAAATAAAATTTTCTATAGAAATGTTGTTACCTAAGTCAATCTTATAAAACGATACCTAAGATTCGCCTTTACCTCAAAAAACCCTAACTATGCGGGGGGTGAATTCTGTTGTTTTTGAGGTTAGTAAAGAAACCTGACGTGCTGGAATAAAATGGACTTCAGAGAGGACTTCAAATTTGAGTACCAAATATATGGATGAACTTTTTTTCTTACAGGAGTTGTAATTCAATCCGCTTTTGTAGAAGATACACAACGAAACATAATATTTTTTTTTAC
Source organism: Muscina levida (assembly GCA_964034835.1). Lineage (NCBI taxonomy): Eukaryota > Metazoa > Arthropoda > Insecta > Diptera > Muscidae > Muscina > Muscina levida. Next base: position 150,660,746 of record OZ035882.1, read on the forward strand.
CAAATTTATTTAATCTGAAAACGTATTTAAAGTTTAAACTTTTGAATTTTTTTTTTAATTAACGTGTTTCTTCACTTACATTTCTGGATAAATTTTTTAATTTTTTCTCCCGTCTGAACTCCTTTTTGAAAATTTTCGATTGCATTATTTTCTTACAGGAGAAGTAACTCAATCCACTTTTGTAGAAGAAACTCAACGAAACATAATATTTTTTAACTAAATTAATTTAACTTGAAAATGTATTTGATAGTTAAACTTTTTGCCATTTTTTTAATTAACGCCTTCCTTTACCGAAATTTCTTAAGAAATTTGTTAATTTTTTCTCTGCACTCTACTCCTTTTTAAAATTTATGTTCCCCCATTAAATGTTGGACTTTTAAGTCCCTTCCCAGACTTAGCTTAATTTGCTTGAGACTCAAAACAAAATAAAAGCTAATCATTTTTTATTATACAATTCCACTTTTTTCACATTCTCCCGTGTGCGTTTTTCTCATACGCTGCTGCTGCTGCTCGATTTGGCTAACAAATAAACCAACAAACAAAAAAAATGCTCATTAAAAATTTGTGTTTTTCGTTTTTGCTTTTTTTTGTTTTTTGTTAACTTGGTCGAGCTAAGTTTTAGAACTTTTGTTTGGTCTTAAACTGAAAACTGGTTTGCGGCGGGCAATGCGATTTTAACAACTTCCCAGCCAGCTTGAATACATGATTTGTCTGTTTTGGTGTTATTTGGTCATATTTCTTTTTATTTTATTATTATTATTATTGTACTATGGTGTTGTTGTTGTGATTTTGTTTTGTCTTATTTCAATGTGATGGTAGAAAACTTTTTAGCACTATGTATATTTTTTGTTTTCTCTTTAAATGTTTATAACGAAAGATGAGGTGTAAGAAAGCTTTATCGACTCTTATAATAAATTATTATGTTTTGATTATAGGCCTTAAAAATAGAACCCGCTTTTCAAGCTTACTATGTAATATATAAGTTGGCCTATATACTAAGAATTCTTTGGCTCTGTCTAAGAAAGTTAAAAATATCTGTTTTAGTCTAAAATATTTTACGATCTTTCTATTTTTGTAATTTCGGCTAAAAGTTATTTTTTATTATAATTCAACACAATGTCCACTGTTTCTTTATTATTCAGCAATTTCTTCATACACTGTCATTTTAGATATAAGAATTACATTACATTAAGTTTAATGAGTTCTTATTTTCATTCACACAGAAAAAAAATAAATGCTAACAAAATTTCGAAATTCTATTTATACTTGCTAATTAACTTTTAATATAATATGCACTTTTTTTTGAAAAGGTATCACCTTTGCAATGTTTTTTTAATTATTTTTAAATACTAGCTAACATCCGACAACAATTTAAATGGAAACTTTTTCGGCTCGCGGCAAAAATAGGGTGGAAAAGTGTGTAACGGAAAGAAGAATTTATATTATATTATATTTATTGTTAGTTAAACAACATATCTCACATCTATAACTATGTTATTTTGTTTGTAAATCTTGTCAACACTTCACGTGACTGTTTTCTGTTTTTTTTTTTTAATTTCCAATTACTCAACGATCATTGTTAATTAATTGCTGCCAAAAAAAAAATACTACAAAAAATGCCTTTAAAAAATTCCAAATCCCACAAGGAAATTTGATCCACTAATGCCCATTCATTATCTGTTTTTTCTCATTTAACGATCATTGGCTGACAATTAGGAAAGGCTTCTCTCAACATTGACTCACAAGATCACAGAGAGGCACACACACACACATTGTTTGTGATGAATAATCCCGCCGCTTGTCAAATACATTGTTTCTCTTGTCGCGTATGCTTATATAATTTGTAGCAAAAATTTGAGTAATTTGTTTTCGGTATTGTTATTGTTTCAAGAATATTTATTTACATAAAGTGTATGTAGGTTTGTAGTTTTTTTTATTTATTTTTTTTGTTTTTGTTTATTATTTTTATTGTTTTTGGGGTTATTTTTATGACTTTTATTAAGCAATGAAAGCCACACAATAATAAATATAATATGTATGAATGTTTAGGGAGGGCAATCCAAACCGACGAACATACAAACAATAATAAAAATATTAGTTGAATAGAAACAATAACAATAACAACAACAATTTCGACAATACCAGTAATTTCACGACCCAGCCAGCCAACAACAATTTAGAATTGGGCTTTATTTGTTGATTGATCTACAACACGACGACTGTCTGTTGTGGGTCTGTTAAACTCATATGTCAGACTTTTGTCACTGTTGTGGCTGTGACTATAGCTGGCTGGCTGAGCTGTCTGTCTGCGTGGCTTTTGGTATGTGGTGGTGGTGGTGGCATCTTTTCTGGTTTAGCACTCATTGTATACAAAAAAACAAAAAAAAAAACAAAGTTCTCTAACATTTTTAGTAATAAAATACTTTTTTTGTTGGTTTGAAAATCGAAACCTTATCTTAACAGTAGCTGTAGTAGCAGCAGCATTAGAAGCCACAACAGCAGCAGCAATTTAATTGCTAAAGCCTGACCTAAACTATCTGGTGTAGAAGAATGCTTAAGTGTCACATGTTGCAGCCACATAAACGGAGGGAAGTTAAAAAATATTTTAGAAAATTTTCAGTTTTTTATGGTTCTATAGATATAATAAAAGTTTGATATAATATAAGAGCTTTTTCCAACAGTAAAAGTACTGTCGGGCTCAATAAAGGTACTTTTTGATATAAAAAAAGTACTTCTGGGTACAATAAAAGTACTTTCAGGCTCAATGAAAGGTACATTTCATGTAATAAAAGAACTTTTGGGTACAATAAAATTGAAATAATAAAAGTACTTTTGGGTACTATGAAAGTACCTTTTAGTAAAAATAACTTTTGGTACTATAAAAGTACTTTTGGCACCAATAAAAGTACTTATCGGTAAATCAAACAACTTTTTGATAAAATTATAGTACTTTTCTATATAATAAAAGTACTGTTGAGTACAATAAAAGTACATTCTAGTACAATAAAAGTACTTTTTGATATATTAAAATTACTTTTGGGTACAAAAAAATAATTTTTTTATAAAATAAATACAATAAAAGTACTGTTTACATAATAAAATTACTGTTGGGTACAATAAAAGTACTTTAGCGTCTAATAAAAGTACCTTGTGGTCTATAAAAGTACTTTTTTATATAATTAAAGTACCTTGTGGTACAACAAAAGAACTTTAGGATACAATAAAAGTACCTTATGGTACAATAAAAGTAGTTTCTGGTACAATAAAATTACTTTTTGACACAATACAAGTACTTTTGGGTACAAAAAAAGTACTTTCTAGCTCAATAGAAGTAATATCTAATATAACGAAAGTACATTTGGGTACAATAAAAGTACTTTCTAGCTCTATAGAAGTAATATCTAATATAACGAAAGTACTTTTGGGTACAATAAAAGTACTTTTGAGTACAATGAAAGTACTTTCTGGCTCATTAAAAATAATATCTGATGTAACAAAAGTACCTTTGGGTACAATAAAAGTATTTTTTACATAATAAAAATAACTTTTGGTACAATAAAAGTACTTTCTGGTACAATAAAATTACTTTTTGATACAACAAAAGTACTTTTGTGTACAATAAAAGTACTTTCTGGCTGAATAAAAATAATATCTGATATAACAAAAGTATTTTTGGGTACTATAAAAGTACTTTTGTATATAATAAAAGTACATGATAGTACAATAAAAGTACATTCTAGTACAATAAAAGTACTTTTGCGTCTAAAAAAGCACCTTATGGTACAATAAAAGTATTTTCTGGTACAATAAAATTACTTTTTGATACTACAAAAGTACATTTGGCTACAATAAAAGTACTTTTGCGTACAATGAAAGTACTTTCTGGCTCAATAAAAATATTATCTGATATAACAAAAGTACCTTTTGGTACAATAAAAGTATTTATTATATAATATAGTAACTTTTGGTACAATAAAAGTACTTTAGGATGCAATAAATAAATAAATTACTTTTTGATACCAAAAAAGTACTTTCTGGTACACTAAAATTACTTTTTGATATAACAAAAGGACTTTTGTTTACAATTAAAGTACTTTTGCGTACAAGTACTTCCTTGCTCAACAATATTTAATATAACAAAACCTTTTGATACAATAAAAGTAGATTTGACTAAAATAAAAGTACTTTTTATATAATAAAAGTACTTTTGAGTCCAATAAAAATACTTTCTGGCTCAATTAAAGTATTTTTTGATTTAAAAAAAATACTTTTGTGTACAATAAAAGTACTTCTGGTCACAAAAAATTTGCTTTTTGGTTCAAGAAAAGTTACTTTTGGTACAGTAAAAGTACTTTTATGTACAACAAAAGTACTATGTAAAAAAAATTAAAGTACAATTTTGTACACTAAAAGTACTTTTTAGTAAAATAAATTTACTCTTTGGTACACTAAAGTACTTTTTGGTACAATGTAAGTACTATTTAGAGTAATAAAAATACACTTAAAATACTTTAAGGTGCAAAAAAGTAACTTTTGTGCAATAAAATTACTTTAATAATAAAAGTTATAATAAAAGTACTTGATCGTGCAACAAAAGTACTTGTTGGTAATATTTGAAATAACAAATGTACTCTTTGGTACATTAACAGTACTTTTTGATATTTTAATAATGGTAAATTATTACATGTGTCATTTTGGACACTAAAAGTACTTGTTGGTACAGCAAAATTACTTTTGGGTACAAAAAAGTACGTTTTAGTACTATTTATAAAAATGGAAATATCATTTTGTACATTAAATGTACTGGTTGGTACAACAAAATTTCTATTTTGGTACAGTAAAAGTACTTTGTGTACTATTTGGAACAATGGAGGTACATGCTGATACAATAAAAGTACTTTTTGGAACAACAATAGCTCTTTTTGGTACTTTAAAATTACCTTCAGGTACAATATAAGTACTTTTGATAAAATAACATAATTTTTTAATACAACAAAGTTCTATTTGGAACAATAGAAGTACAATAAAAGTACTTTTTTGTACAAAAAAAGTACTTATTAGTGCAATAAAAGTATTTTTTGGTACAACGAAAATAACTTTTGGTACAACGAAAAAAACTTTTTGTACAACGAAAATACGTGTTGGTGCAGCAAAAGTCCTTTTTGGTCCCAAAAATACTTATTAGTACAGTAAAATAACATTGCTGATAAAACAAAAAGAATTATTGGTACAACAATGTTTGTTTTTTTGTTACACTACAAATGCTTTTTGTACAACGAAAGCACTTGTTGCAGCAGCAAAAGTACTTTTTGGGCCAAAAAATACTTAAAATTAAATTTTTGTACTAAAAGGTACTTTAATGTACTAATAAATAATTTTTGCCGCAATAAAAGTACTATTTTGGTAAATAAGAGTTATTTTTTGTACTATAAAATTAATTTTTGGGAAAAATAAAATTACTATTTAGAAAATGAAATGTACTTTATGTAAAAATTCCTATAGTAGTTTACGAGTATAGTTAATAGTATAATTTTTGGTTCATTGGAAATATAATTAAATAAGTAAAGTTCAAATCATTTTGCAATTGTAGATCATAATATGCATTAATTTCAAAGTTATATGTAACAATGTGTCTGTGTGCTCCGTAGGGCATCCTATGTCATTCACTCGATTACAAAGAAATTTTGTCAAACATTAGTTAATGTGCCAGTGAATGTTTTCACATTACCATTACCGTCTCTTACATATCTGGAGGAAGAATTATAAGCCGTCACAGGTGGCAGTCCCAGGAACAGAGTTAAGATAAAAATATTTTTATTCTGATTTGTAGTCAAATGGTTTTCTTCATATTAACTTTATTATAACTGCAAACTTTTGCCCTTTACTTTTGTGTTCATGTTATTGTTATTTCTTTTCCCGGTTTGCCTCTTTTCACTCGCAATTTTTGTCAATTATTTACAATTTAATACCCAAATTTACGTTGTCCGGTATTCTCGTATCTCTTTCCGCTATTGTGCTGAAGATCTTCAGCTTTTGTTTGGATTTTTTTTTGTAGAGGTGGTTGGTTAATTTTTTTTCCGTTTGGTTGGTTATTTTTTCGGGCATTTTGTTTTGCTGCTGCTTAATGAACTTAACTTTGAACTTCAACAAACAAACAAAAAAAAACAAGAAGAAACGAAGAAAAAAACGAGGAAGAAACAACAGAAATAATGTTATGGTTGTTATAGTGTTTGAGGGCCACATAAATGGGCTTTACATTTTAAGCGTGCGCAAAAGAGTGAGTGAGTGACTGAGTATTCTTTCTAAGCTCTTACCGCCGGAAATACACACTACCTTAAAAATTAACGAACCAACGACAACAACGTCGTTTTCTTGTGCGTGTACTTACAAGAGGTAACATATGTCTGTTAACCATAGGGTATTTACATGTAATCCCCCTATTGTTATTAAGCAATTTTTGTTTGAATTTTTTTTCGTATCTTGCTGTAGCTTTGCTTTACTACTAGCGGAGGTTATTAATTTTTATTATGCACAGCTATCACTTAAAACAGAACAGCCGGCATACCCTAGGAATTGCTTTATAATTTTGGTAGAATTTTAATTAGTTTAGGTTTGAGAGAAGTTAAGTCGTCTAAGTTTTCTGTTGGCAGCTTAAGAAAATGCGCAGTTTTTTTATATTTTTATGTATTTCTAATATCCATATAAACTATGTTGCGCCAACGAAAATCCATTAATAATTATAAGGTTTAAGTTTTGACGTTGTAAAGTTTTTTCGAGTTTTTTTTCGGGGTCTGCTAACGCCCTCTTCTATTGTTTTGGTGAAAAAAAGGGTTTTAATAGAGTGTGGGAATTTTTTGTAAAGACCTTAACTTAACTAAATTTTTTGTCATAGTTAACTACGTATGTATGTGCCTGGAATATCTTTTAGATAATTGTCAGTTGTAATTATTTTGAAATTATTATCAATTTAATTTGGAGATTATCACTAAAGCGAAAAAAAACAGAGAAACAAAAAACCTAAACATGCACTAACATTTCAAGTTCATATCCATTATTTTATTTGTCAAAAAAACACAACGCACACACACAAAAACTGAATAATAATAATAATAACGCGTCTACCTCCTCACCCCTCTTAGTTTTCCTGACTCCCCCCTTATCATCATCCACAAATACTATAAACGAAAGGAAAAGTAAATAAATTATTCAAATCACAATAATAAAAAACTACACTGCATACAGAGCGACATTATCTGTCACATCACTAAGTCTACTGCGAGCAGACAGATGGCTGTATACTAGCGTAAAGACTTCGCTACAGTATGTACCGAGGTTTTTTTTTCGATCGCTTTTGTTTTCCACAATTCTTTTGTTGTTGCCTTCATTAATGCGGTATATATGATAAACCCTTAACTAAACATAGTACACTGTAGTCTAATACACTGCTAAACTAGTGTATCAGTCACTAGAGAGAGAGCAGAAAAAAAACACAACGTACTAAAACGCTGTCAAGCGTGACGAAACGTGATTAACAAAGGCCCACGTTAGAATACACAAACTGTTGGGGTAGCAAACAATTTATCAAGGGGAAAGGTTGTAGCAGAATTTTTGTGCGTATTTTCGTAGTTTGCTTTGAAGTCTAGGCAAATAAAAACAAAATATTGCACTGAAATATATAAATTACACTAAGCAAAAAGAAACTAAGCTACATTAATTGAAACTGGAGGAAAATTAAGAAATTAAGTTAAATCTATCGAGTCTATACATAGCAAACTCGAAATTTTGACGAACATATGTATAAAGCATACTTACTGTGTGTTCCACGTAGACTTGTAAACTAATCGATCGATTAACGAAATATTTTAGTAAGTAGTAGTCGAAGTATCTGCGCAAGTTTTGACATTAGTACAACAAATGTGTTATAGGTGGCGCAATTGGAAATGGCAATTGAAAATTGAAAAAAATTAACAAATTTAAGTCAATATATAAAAAAAATTGTCTGTGTGTTCCTCATAGGCTTGTAAACTATTTAATCGTTTAACAAGATATGTTAGTAATTGGTAGTCGAAGTAACTGCGCAGGTTATGACATTAGTGCAAAAAATGTGTAATAGGTGGCGCACAAATTGTAGTAAGGAATGTTAGTCTATATTTTTCATGTATAATCAAAATAACAAGATCTGCAATCGACAGTATTACCTTGCTAACCATAAGCAAATCTGCCAAAAAGTCTAAGAAGTAATCATAATCAGCTGTGTCTGTGTGTTTTGTATAGACTCTTAAACTGTTCCCACGATCGCCAAAAAATATTAGCACGTAATTTTCAAGTCCTGGGCGAAGGTTTTGACAACAGTACAACAAATATGTGATAGGTGGCGTACGAATTATAATCTAAATATATTAACAAGCTTTTTCGTCGTATTTTAAGGATTATTTACGGGCTCAATTTAAAATTATTATATATTTGATGCAGGTTGGACCAAAGGGTCGTCAATTTAAAAATGTTATCCTTTCAAACATTACTTACTTTACTTTAGCTGGTACTTCTTTGCAATCCTAGTGGATTATATACCGCACGTAGGGAAATATTTTAAGCGCCTCGATCTTCTGCGCTCCGTCTCCAGTTAGTCACACCGAGTTCTGTTAGGTTCTCAGTAACCTGGTCTTTCCAACGGAGTTTTGGTCGCCCTCTTCTGCGCCGTCCATCGAGTTCATTGTCGAAGAATTTTCGAGCTGGAGCATTTTCGTCCATTCGTACAACATGACCTAGCCAACGCAACCAAAACATTATTATAAGGATTATATAATGTTTATCGTTATAAACAGTATTATAAGGATTACATTACGTTTATCCTCAAAAACATAAGCAAAATCGCATAAATAACGCATTTGCAATTTATTTTGATAATTTCATGTAAAAGCTAAAGTGTGTCTGTGTGTTTCTTTTAGGGTTCTACACTGTTTACACGATCATCATGGTATCTTGGCAAGTGATTGCTAAAGTATATGCAAAGGTTTTGATATCACTGGAGTTGCTGTTAGAAAAATGTCGTTAAAGTTGCAGTATAACAATGTTTATCAATAATTTTCTAATATCTAACAGATATTTTAAGATCTTAGATTGAAAGTTTTAAGTTTTTTTTAGTTTTAAAATTGCCAAAATTTCGAAATAGTATCCGAATGCATTTTCATTTTTTAAATTGTTTACAAACTTAAATGTGTCTGTGTGTTCTATATGAATTTATAAACTCTTCGCACAATCGCTAAAAAATCTTGGCGGATATATGCAAAAGTTTCTGCATATATTTTTGATATAAGTACAATTAATATGCGATATAATATAAATATAGAATAACATTAAAATTGTAAAAAAAATTAAATAGTATAGTATTTGTTTTATGAATGTATGTTCCGTAGAAGAAGAAAAAAGAAAAGAAGTTAGTAAAGTTAATATAAAAGTTTTATCTATCTAAACAAGGCATGCACAAACGCTCGCAGCATGTGATCAGTAGCTGTATTTGGTACACATTTTTTACCAAATTTCTGTGCAACTGCGCACAATCTGCGAGCGTTTGTGAATGTCTGATCTAAACATAATCAAAATTTGAATTTCGTATGTACTTTTAAACACAATTGTGTGTCTGTATATGCTCCCTATATACAATTTGCACAATTACTTTGGCAAGATAATGACATGGTGATTAAAAGTTATGTATTGCTTGACATAAACAAAATCATTAAAATCTTTTGCATTTCAATAACAAAGAAAGTGTGTCTGTGTGTTCCTAATAGGTCCCTAAACCACCAGCATTTTCGCCGAAAAATGTTAGCAAATGGTTGCCAAGAAATGAGAGAAAGTTTAAAGATTAGTACAATAATTGCACTATAGGTGGCGTAAGGTATATCAATGTTTAAAAACATAACCTACATCTTTCTAATATCTACTCCCTAATTCATTATCTTTTACATTAACTTTCATTTGCCTCTGCTACTTACTACCGCAACTTTGTAACATTACTCACAATTATCTCCTATTTATTGGCAATTTTTTTTCGCCTTCCCATTTAGTCGAGAACACTTTGTGTCGTGTGTACAAATATTTTCGCCAACGTTTTAAATTGAACTTAGCGCAGCAAAAAAAAAAGTTGTTTGCTAAAATCACTCGAAATAACTTGAAGTACATAAATTTTAATTTGCAACACTTGAGCAAAATACTATACGGCAAATGTAGTCCGTCCATCTCTGTCACTGTTATCTAAATTAGCGATCATTTGAAATACGGCGGCTGCGATGCTGAACGCTGAGAAAACTCAAGCGTACTGTCAGCAACAGAGTTGAAGGAAAAAATCTTCTACTACAAACGATAGAATAAATAAATTTCACATTCAACTGTCAATTAGAAAAATTATTAGAAAATCTAACAACAATAACAGCAACCACCGCATTCATTGCCAGATTGCACGTTCGTTGGACGCGGCCAAAGGCTGGCTCGCAAGCTGGCTGATTGGCTGGCTGGCTGGCCTATTAATATGATTTTAATGGGACTGGAGAGCTAAGGGGAAAGCAATTACTATGCGAGTACTCGGGCAAAAGGGTTATGCAACTTATCGCCAATGACCTGCAGTTCTAGGTCCAACGTAAAGGGGGGAATTCCCCGCTTTAACCAGTACTATCCCTCTCTCTATATATACATTGGTGGTGGAGTGAATAAAGGCTATTCGCAAGCAATTTCGAACAGTGTTGCAAACATTAATTGCGTGCTTTCAAGCTACACGTACCATTAAACGGGGCGGTGAGAGGGCAAGCGGAGCCGCCGTAAAAAGGCGTGGGTGGTGGTAATGATAACAGGCAGGCTGGCGAGCAGGCATTCAGTCGCTTGCTGGTGCTACGTTCAAATTAAGGTGGCGTCTTGGCCAGCTGCCGCCGCTGGCGTTTTCGTCGTCGTCGTCGGTATATCAACAAACATGTCATTAGATACATTAAGGCCTTTGGATGGAAATCAACCTATACGTCAGTCAGACAGACACCAAACAAACAAATCATTTTATGGTGTCCGTCTGGCCGTCCAGCTATCTCTCTGGTGGTTTGTTATTACAATTTCGTTTGTGGCCCATTATAAACGTTATTGATTTTTTTTGCGCTGCTATTAAACAGATATTCTCTCTCTGGGCCGTTGATAATTTGTATGCATTTGTACGATCGCCTTTGGCCAAAGGCGATGGTACCATAAACGACATTTCATCAAGCTGAATGAAGAAAAACACAACCACTCGAACGCTTAATGCGAATCGCCATAATACAATAGCGCCTAGCACCGCCACCATAAGCGATGATTAATTATTTTAGCATTGATTTTTCCAGCCACCGACAGGTGTGAGAATTTTAAATCTGTTATAAAATCCATTATTGGCTCCGTCGTATTGTGGCTAAAATGGTTTTTAATTTGTTGCTGCTGTAGCTGCGGCGGTGTGGAAATATTAAATAACACACAATAAATGTTTTTCTCACTTTGTTGCACATTAACATTATACGTAAGAAAAACAAACAACAACAGAGAAAATGTACGAAAACAACAAAATATTTGAAATTTTTTTGTGGCTGCTAGATAATTGTATGGAAACGAATTTCATTAAACGTTTTCGTGCGGTTTCGAATGGTTGTCAAGAGAGGGAGAGAAAGAGAGGAAAAATCGTGACGCCTAAAGGGATTGAATTCGTAAAAAAAAATTGGATTGAGTTTTAGAACAGAAGGCTGGAAAAGTGGTTGAGAAATTTAATAAAAAAAAGAATATAAAATTGATCAACATAACGTTAACATAGTAATGTTAGGTTTAACATAATGTAAACTTAATATTTAACCTTAAAAAAAGTAGATTTTAAATAGTAAAGTTAGACCATTTAAGAGGATTCAGATATGATATATATTAACATAACGTTTACATAATACTGTTAGGTTTAACATAGTGTTTATTTTAAGCATAACCGGTTTAACCTATTAGTTTCGTTGTTATAATAATGAAGGTGGAGAACCTGAGAGAATTTAAAAGTGTTATACTACATTTACATAGCACTGTTATGTTTAAAATAATGTTAACTTAATGTTGAACATAAAAGAGTGCTAGTTAGTTATCGATTTTCAATATTTGACATAAAGATATTTGATTTGATGTATAGTTACATTAACATAAAGTTTAAATAGTACTGTTAGGTTTAACATAATGTCTATTTTATGTTTACCTAATAGTTTAGTTATTATAAAAACGAAGGTGGAAAATTTGAAGTGTTATATATATTAACATTTCGTTTACATTGTACTGTTTAACATAATGTTAACTTAATGTTAAACCCAACAGATTGTTAATTAGTTTTCGATTTTAAATATTGAAGAAATAGTTATTTTATTTTATATACATTTACATTAACATAATGTTTACATAGTACTGTTATGTTTAACATAAAGTTTTTGTATGTCAACCTATTAGTTTGATTATTACAATAATGAAGGTGAAGCGCCTGAGAGAATTTAAAAGTGTTATATATATTTATATAATGACATATCGTTTACATAACATAATGTTAACTTAATGTTAAACCTAACGGATTGCTAATTAGTTTTCGATTTTTAATACTTGACATATAGATACTAATTTTTAATATATATTAACATAATGTTTACATAGTACTGTTATGTTTAACATAATGTTTACTTTTTGTTTAACCTTTTAGTTTGGTTATTGTAACAATGAAGGGGAAGTCCGAGAGAATTTAAAAGTGTTTTATATATTAACATTACATTTACATAGCGCAGTTAAGTTTAACATAGCTATAACTTAATGTTAATCCTAACAGATTGCAATGAGTTTTTGATTTAAAATATTTACCAAAAAGTTATTTTATTTTATATACCTTTGCATTAATATAACGTTTACATTGTTTTGTTAGGTTTAACATAACGTTTATTTTGTGTTTAACCTATTCGTTTGGTTATTACAGTAACACACAGTACTGTTATATTTAACATAATGTTAACTTAATGTTAAATCAAGTACATTGCTAATTAGTTTTTGAGACATAATTATTGAATATGATATAAATTTCCTTTACCATGTTAAATTTTTTCATATTAACGTAACGTTTACATGGTGCTGTTAACATAACATTACCGTAATGTTTAACAGTTTATTTTTATTAATTTGCAACTAAAAATTAACATAACTATGTTACAGTTAACATAGTTATGTTATACTAACCATAGCCCATGATATTATTAATATGTTGTCCCTTGCGTGAGTTCCTTCAAGGTTTATTAACTTGCTGAGAAAGCGATTTGTAAGTCGCAGTCTATAAGTTTAAAATTAGTTCTGCCTAAAACTAAAGTGTAGTGTCTGTGTGGTGCATATAGACTTTTAAGCCATTCATGCAATATTGATCAAATTTTAGCTACGTCTTACTGATATAACTGTGACAGTTTCCAGATCATTACATGTATTATACAGTGGTAATCACGTACAAGCATAAGCAAACAAAAAGAGCTCTACAAATCAACTGAAAATTTTTGAAGTATCTGTGTGTTGCCTATAGACTTCTAAACCGTTCGTACAAATTTGACAAAATTTTAGCAAAGATTTGTTGACATTACTACGTCAGTTTTGGCATGAATACAATTAATATTCGAGGGGTGGCGCATAAAGGAATGAGCAAGTAACTACATTCCTAGGATTAAAAACCAAGAAATTTGTTTACTACTCCAAATTGTCGTATCTCATAACTTGTTGTGAAGTATTTGTAAGACATATTTGGCTAGATAATATATTGACAGAAACTCCTCTCCCTTACGATTAACAAAGTCATAAACACTCATGTTCTAAATTGGCTACTCTTTTACTAAGAGAAATGGTGTTCACACCTTTAAGCAAACCAGTAGATCCCACATCTACACACTCCCACCCTCACAATCTCTGATTCATCATTAACTGGATTTTGAAAATTATGCAAAATTTTGATAACAAAAGCCTTAGTATAGTGACCAGTTCAATAAATCACCACGCTTAACTTTCTTCAGGGAAACGACAACGACAAAGCATTTGAGTAAACCAACAACAACAACAAACCAGCAGCAAAGTTTAATGATACATAACAAACAATTTGCTCCAATTCACACACAGTATGCAAATTTATCAGCAAACTGAAAGCGAACAAAATAAAAAAGAGCAGACAAATTCACAAATTCGCACACACTCGTGGAGGCAGAGAGGGGCGGCCGGATGGGCGTACGGACTAGCTGCACGCTCACCCAGAATGATAAGTAAGGTACAAACTCGAACTATAAGCTTAATTAAATATAAATTTACTGTAAAAACAAACTATGTACAACAAATTACACATTTTTGTTGTTGTTGACTTACAATAGAGAACACAGGGCCAGCAGGGCGAGAGGAAGTCTGACTAAAGAATAGCCATAAATTATAACAAATGACAGTAAAGGCATAGAAAAGCAATCAGTGGTGCAAAAAATACAACTAAAACCTAGAACAATACACCAAAAACAATGCTTGATGAGAAGAGAAGATAGAGTGGGGGGAAGAGGGCAACAAAAACACCATCAGCCCCACTGCCACTAAAGAAAATATATAGATGAAGTTCATAGCCTTCGCATATATTAACATTCATATAAATAAATCTAAAGTAACAGCAAGAGAACAAACTTCTAAACTATTGGTACCGCCGACTATGCGTGACCGTCTGTTGGTACGGTCGGCCGGCCGTTTGTCCGCCTGCCAGTCTTGCTGTCTGCTGTGACGCTCACTCGCTCGCTCGCTAGTATTTAGTAGTTAGAGCCAAGCTGTCAAGTTATCAGGCTGACAAACAAGGTCATCATTAGCATTAAAATAATAAAATAAACAACAACAACGGCAAGAGTAACAACAATACAAAAAATAAATTTTTATAAAAAATCAACAAAAAAATATAAAAGAAACAACAACAAAATATAAAAAACAAACGAAAAGAAATTGAATTAGAAATAAATTGTATTAAATCAGTATAAGAACATAGCAAATTCCACACAGAGGATGGTTAGGGC
The DNA here is from genome assembly GCA_964034835.1 of Muscina levida. NCBI lineage: Eukaryota > Metazoa > Arthropoda > Insecta > Diptera > Muscidae > Muscina > Muscina levida. The sequence continues at coordinate 150,675,826 of OZ035882.1, forward strand.
AAAAGGAAATGAAGCACAGTGGGGGAAAATCGAGAAATAGAATAGTCATGTAATAGAGTAATTAATACACATTAAGAGAAAACTTAGTTAAAGCAAAGGGAAAAAGGTGAATTCTATAATTGTAGAAAGAAAATAAATATTGACATAAAAGAAGATATACTGCAAGGCGTTAAAATCTTTTATATATAATGGAATTGTGTGACTGAAACTAACAAAACACAGTTTTCATTAAAAACGCGAATAACATCCTCGTGGTCTTCCTTTTGGAAGGCAAAAGGAAGGGGTCATGACTGAGATTTACCGTGGTTTGGTTAATAAAACACACACACCAACACCTGTCTCTTAATTTATTTTATACATACCTGCTGCAGTCTAGGCTATAGAAAAACATACAACACCTTCCCCTTGCCATTTTCTCTTCATGGTTTCTTTAGGCCTGGAAAGAGGGGAAAATAAAAAGTGTTTTAATTTTTTTTTTTCATTTTATTTTATGTACATAAATATTTTATTTTTGTATTTTATTTTTTTTTTTAAATTTTATTGATATCTTCTATTCCTCTTATTTCCCCCACTGTGCTTAAACATTGTCGACTACATAGTACATAATTAAAAATGTAACAGCAGCTATAACAACAACACTCCGACTTATAGATAGCAACAACAACAAAAAAAGCACAAAGGGAAAAAACAGAATTATATTAACAACAACAACTACAACAAAACCTTCAACAATAGCAACAAGAAACCAACTCAATTAATTAGAAACGCCTGCTAATGATAGTACGTGGGTGGTATGGGTGGCTGGTTGGTTGGCTGGCTGGCTGGCTGACTAACTGCTTCAACGCTTGCTTAGACTACAACGCTCGGCTTTACGCATTTAATAGAGACGTTCCAAAGTCTTAACAGCGTTATGATAAATTTTACATTAGCAATTAACAACAACACACACGCACGCACACATATGTGCAGTAACTTTATAACCCCCACACTTTAGCTTGTGAGCTAAAAGCTTAAAGCAGCAGCGGCGCAACTAAAAAGTTTGTAACACAAACCCACCGGATTTCCGTAGAAAGAAAAAAAAAACAACAGAACTTGAAGCTAACCATGTGTTAGCTGGTAGATGGTTGTGTTGTTGTTAGTGTTTCTTGCGTTTTCGTCTAAAATTAACTTGGTACTACCAATGCATATCATTTCTGCCACAAAGACCACACATTTAGTGCTCGTCCCCGTCGGTATTGCGATACTTAGCACGCTACGCAACAACAGCAGTAGCAGCAGCAGCAGTAGAATGTCGTAAGAAAAGCCTGAACTAACAAGGGAGCGGTGTTGTTGCATGCTGGCTTTGTTGTTGTTGTTGCTGCTGCTGTTTACTGCTGTGTTTGCTTGAAATGGCCATTGTTTTTTTTTATTATTAAGTATGTTTCTAATATCATTTTACTGTTCTTCTTCCTCTTTCAAGCAACATTTCGCCAGGGGTCTTTAATTTCTTCGTTTTCTTTTTTCGCCGTTTTTTTATTATTATGTTTTTTTTTTCTTTGTGCTTCAGCGTTAGTAAAGTTTTAGCTTAATATGGCAGTAGTGGCAACTGCAAATGACCCATAAAAATGTTGGATAAATGCTAAAGAAACAGAAAATGAATTAAACAAAAAGCAGCAACAACAACAAAACATTAAAGTATGTAGGTTTATAAGCGTGCAAGCGGCGGACAATTGAGGAAGATACCCGAAATGGGTAGGGTCACTGTGTTTTTTTTTTTAATTACTAGTAGAACTCTATGGCACAACAGTGGGTCATAAAAGTTTTGCGACATACGAGAGGGGAAGAGAGAGAGAAAAGGGGGTTATAATAAAACAGATAACAACTTGAAAATGTTTCAGTTAAAAGTCTTTTTTTTTTTTTTTTATTTGTTAAAAGGAAATTTTATGTGGGGTTCAAATTGCAATCTTTGGCTGGAAAGTGCATAAAAGTATAACAAAGGATTTTTATTTTAAGGTTAAGCATTAACATAAAGGATAATGTGATTTTATAGTTACTATAGATGTAGTGGTGAACAATTTAATTTCGTGTGAAACACTGTAGGAGGGATTGCTGCCTTCGAAATGTACATGTGTGTTTTTATTGTTTTTTTTATATTGATATATATGTTTATATAAATTTTTTTAAAGATAGTACAATTAGAGAACGATAGGTGACGCTTTAATAGAGTATTTAAGGCGAATGGCATTAATTTGTTTTTTTCTATGTCTGTGTGTTTCTTATAGTTTTCTGTAAAAAGAGCTTAATTGTTATGAAATTTTGACAAGTTATTGCCAACATAATTGTCTAAGTTTCTCACATACATAGTACGATTAACGAACGATAGGCGGCACTTGAGAAAGTATACATTCGTCCTTTTCTGCGAATATGTGTTCCCTGTAGGCTCCTCTAAAATATGTTTTATTATTTTAAAACTCTGGCAAAATGTTGATACCATAACAGTCCAGTTTTTCTAACATAGTACAAATTACAAACGATAGGTGGCTCTTCAATATGGTAAGGAAAAAAATGGTATTAATTCGTTCGTTCTTTTCTATGTCTGTGTGTTCCCTTTACGTTTCTATAAAATTTGTAGGATTTTTATACAACTTAGCCAAGTTGTTGCTAAAACAATTGCCTAGGATTCTCACATACATAGTACAATTAACGAACGATAGGCGGCGCTTAAGAAGAATATTAAAAACAACGGTATATATTCGTCCTTTTCTGCGAATGTGTGTTTGCTCTAGGCTGCTCTAAAATATGTGTAATTTTTATAAAACTCTGGCAAAATGTTGATACCTTAACAGTCCAGATTTTCTAACATAGTACAATTTACAAACGATAGGTGGCACTTCAATATAGTAAACATAAAAGTAAAAAAATGGTATAAATTCGTTCGTTCTTTTCTATGTCTGTGTGGTCCATTTAGGTTTCAATAATATTGGTATGATTTTTATAAAACTCTGCCAAGTTGTTGCTAACATAATTGCCTAGGTTTCTCACACAGTGGAATTACCAAATGATACGCTATCCTGTTTTTGATAAAGTTATTAAAGTTATTTTATTACTATATCAAAATTAAATTACCAAATGGAAGACTATTGGCAAATGTTTCCACGTCATCACTTTTGTCGACTTTTTATGGTGATTTTTGTGACATTGCCAACGAAGTAGACGCCATTGTTAGTACCAATGTTGTTTAGATTTTTAATACCCCTATTTTTCGATCACTTAATGTTAAAAATCGAATGATATAGTATTGTAGAGAAATGTTAAAATATGAAATGTGCATTAGTGTTTTTTTATAGAAAAATTGGATTTAAATGGAGTTATATATTAAAATTTTCTTAATTCAGTATTAAAACTATTCTTCATTTCTATTGCTTAACATCCTGATATTCTTACTATTCATACTATCATTTTATTATAATTTATTTTTAGTTTTTTTCTGCTTTTTCAATCTATTGTAATTTATGTGAATTATACATTTCTTACTATCTTCGCCGATCATCTTAAAAGCGGTCTTGTTATACTTTTTGTTCTAGTTCATTACCTTGTTTATGCAATATTACGCTCTAGGCTTTGTGTTAACAATTTTCAAGCGACTTTCTTACAATCTCTAAATCTTAATTGTACAATTATGGCTGCGGTAGTTGCTTTTGGTTTTCAATCTACTTAATTTCAATAGTAGATATCAAATTATGGGGGGCTGTCTCGTTAATAGTCTAAACTTGTTGTTAACATGCGGTTGATTGAATACTAACAAGTTCTAGATCCTCGTAAACGGCTGGCTACCAAGATGGCTATCAGGATGTCGGTGATCTAAAAAGAAAACTGGCTAAAATTTTAAGGGGGCGTTAATGGCGTATTTTGTGCCCCTAAAAGGGGTAATCAGGGAAGCAATCAGTAAAAATATACACGGTTTAATTATACTCATTATGGCCATAAACAAATGAAGATTAATGCATTAAACTGAGCACACTCAGCTGGTGAAGTGCAAGATGCCACGGGAAATAATGTATAAAATTACTTGTCAGTTGAAGGCCCCTTCGGTTAAATTTTAAGTAATTAATATCAAATTACTTGCACGTTTACTGTTGAACATTTCAAATAGCTAACATAACTATTAACACAGCTCGGTCAACTCTAAATGATTTCCAAATTATGGATGCTCATGTTTACACTCCCATTTTTATGCAAACTCCGTAGCATAGTTCACGTCTTATCTGTTAGGTGAAGTGTATGCATTTAAACGCCCAATTAGTTATGCAAAAGCGCGTTTTTTTTTGTTGTGTCTCCTCTAAAGTGTTTACCCACAAATTGTTTATTATTTTTCACTCTCAAGAGTCTCTAATAATGTTTGCTGTATAAGCAAATTTAAAGTGATTTCCGTATTGCCAAGATAATGATTGTTTTGTCAAAGGTCTTTGAACCATTTGAAAAATGATGAGGGAGATCAGTGATACACCACCATTAAAGCACATGGATATCTTTATATCGCCTATAATTACTATTATATATAAATAATAATTAAAACAACTGAATTTGTATATATCAATCTTTTGCATATTTAGTTTAACACGTGGGTTGTTAGAGCAGCCAACAACAGTAATGTTAATAACAGGTGTTGGGTTTGGTTAGCTGCCTTGTTGCCTGGTTGTTGGCGGCGGCGGCGGTGTTGGTGTCTGTTGACATTTCTTAGATAGCATTGTTTATTGGAAATTTTTTTTATTAAAATTGCAATTTTTTGTCTTACTTTATATCATGTTGTTGCGGTTGTTGTTGATTTTTGACAATTTCGTTAGTATGTGTGGTGGTGTTTGTTTGATTGCACCTTGAGCTAAGCCGGTTTATGGAGGCGTTTATATTTCCACTCAAGTGTATGTAACGTTGCCTGTTGTTTTTGGCCAATGCAGAGGTGTTTTTTACTACATTTACTACTTATACAGATTTTTTTTATTCGATTTCATTCATAACTGAATGCTGTGTAATTCATTCATAAAATCAATGATGCATCTACAACAAGATTAACATGTTGATTGTATAAAATAGTCTTAACAGTTCGATATTAATGTGGGCCGTGTTCAGGTTCTGTAGAGGTCATAAACAGAGTTGCCACCAATGTGGATATGTCAGGCATGTTAAAGTTGGCCGAATTGTTAGCAGAATGAAGTACAGTACACAAATTGACAAAATTTGTTAAAAAGAATCTATGAAACTACCGCAAAATTCTTACCAAACACATATGTATATAAAAAATCTTAACAGTTTTATACAAAAATAGATTATATTTCCAAAAATACATTTTTATACATACATTACAAAGCAAAATTTCGTATTTAAATAACAACAACTGTTTCAATCATATATAATACAAACCATCTCTAATACTTCAGCTACAACTCGTCAAAGTTTTAACGAGATCCCATGAACACTATAGGAGTCTATGCCAAACACACAGACTCATAGGGTCTTACACCTAAAATATTTATTAATTTACAACACATGCTGCTATCGTTCAATAACGGGAGTTTTTTGTATGAAACAAACGCCGATACATAGATCACAGACTTTGCCGGCTGTATTGTTAACAGAATAAACCACAGGTCACGAGGATAGACTACTGTAGGTAACAGTTTAAGCCAAATTTCTGGATTATTAACTATATTAATCTATTCTACTTAAACATCATTTTAAACATAAATATCATGTCAACACCACCTGTTAGGTGTTATCAGGAATTCCCCCTGACTTTTCCGTTAACTCCTCCTCCCTTGTACTACCAGTAGGCGTTGCCAATCTCGCTAACGTTTAGTCAACAATTAAATGCCGCTTAAACTCTGTGATCATCGTTGAAATCTAGCCAACTAAACGAACAACTGATCATGTAATTATATCCGTAATTACTTCATCAAGTTTTAATTTTTATTTGATATTTTAGAAATAGTTCTATCTATCTGTTTGTTGTTGTAAATTTATCGTTATTAAAATGCCTAATGCAGTGTAAATTGAAATGTTAATTGTATACAACAACTGAAGTATTTGTTGAAATAATTGTTAACATTTTTGTTTTGTATTGTCTAAAATAACAACAACATCGCTGTGTAATTTGATAGCATTACAATACAATTTTTTCCTTTGTAAGTGTTGAGCATTTTTGTTTTTTCTCAACTATCTTCATAGTAAATATAATCAATTCTATATAAAAAAAAATTACTGGTGGCAGTTGAAAACGACCATAACATTAAAAACAACTCACATTTGCCACAGAAAAACTGACAGCTGTCACTACAACGCTAAGGGGTACGTACGTACAAACAACGAAACTAACAGCCATCAGTCGCATAACATGAGACACTTGTCACTGTGAAAACTTAGGCGAGAGCATGAATGGCACACAAACGGAACTAGGCACACGGACGGACACATGGATTAGGAGCTTAAACTTTATGAATGGAATGGAATCTCATGTATATGTTATATAGGATGCCTTGCCATGAGAAACTACTATAATTTTCTATAGCTAAAGAAAGCAACAACAACAATCGCAACAAATTCCCTTATTATAATAACAATAGTGACCCAAATATCTTTAGATGGTTTAGCAGTTTGCCTCACACAGTGTGCCATATGTGTGTGTGCAATGTCTGCTCCCCCATCCAACTCCTTTATGTAAGAGGAAACACATATGAAAATATTTACATTTCAACATGAAAATATTTGATGTTGTCTAGAGAAGGGTAGGAAGGTGGATGGTTAGACAAGCGGACGTAGATGTTAAAATGTTAGAACATTGTAAGGCTTTTAAAAAGTGTTTCAATCGTGCAACATTTTTATTTTGGACTTCAAAGTGCAATTTTGTCAAATTTGGACATTGGCTAATTTGCATTTCTGTTTATATTGGCATTATTTTGGTAAGACCATGTGTCCAAATACAGAAGACCAATAATACAGTGAAAAGCAAAAGTGAAGATAGGAAAAACAAGTGGATGATAAAAAGAAAAGGCTGTTTACAATGCAGATAATGCAAAGATTTGCTAATGAAAATAAAATTTCAAGTATCGTGGAGAGTTTTAAAAATTATGATTTAATATATAACTTTTCAGGCACTGACTTCTGTATGTTACGTATAAGCTCTTGTAACATTTCTCTTGATACAAAACAAATTATAACTAGTAGTAGCTAACATAACAGCAAAGGTTTTTAAGATAGTTTAATAAATGTAAGTAGCCATAAAGTTATGTAAATCCTTATAAGACAACTTCTTAAGTATATATACTACTTTATATATTTGTGCCTGTGTGTTTTAGATAGGTCCCTTTACCATTTATGATATTGCAATACAACTCAAGCAAGTTGTACTTTACATAACTACAAAAGTTTGTAATGTATTACAACTGAAGATCGCTTGAACAATGTTTACAGAGATAGCGCTATGAAGTCGCTTATTTCTATATTCAACAGAAACTGTACTATAGCAAACATACATGTCTGTTTGTTTTAGATAGGCTGCTGCACCTTTTATTCTATAACAATCAGATTATTGGAAATTATTCAACATATAAGAGCAAAGGTTTCTAATATAGAATAACCTATGAACTATTTAGTAAAGTTTAAAATAAAACTCAATGAATTTAATCATTTCTATATTTGTGCGTTCCACATAGTTTCTTATAAAACCACGTAGGTTCTTATAAAACTGGTTTATTTATTATATTATCATGGCAAGTTATTATAGAAATAAAAGCAACTGTTTACACGGTAAGATAATATAATTAACGAAGGTTAAGGGCTGCTTTAATAAAGTGTGAAAGAGAATTATACAAATTCGCTCATTTCCGTGTCTGTGTGTTCCTTAAAAGCTTCTATAAAATTTGCTGACTTAATACAAAACTTTGGCAAACTGTTGCTAACAGAACAGGCAAGGTTTCGAACATAGTACAATAAACAAATGATACATGGCGTTTGAGTAGAAGATGATAAATAACGTATAAATTCGCTCTTTCTAAGTCTTTATGTTCCACTTGGTTGTCTATAACACGCATTTGATTTTTATAAAACTCTATAAAGTTGTTGCTAACATAACAGCCTAGGTTTCCAACTTAGTACAATTTATAAACAAAAGGCGGCACTTGAATGGAATAAGGGAAAGAAAATTATAAATTCCGTCGTTAAAGTGTTCAAAATCGACTTTCATAAAATTTATTTTATTTGCAAAAAACTTTTGCATTTTGTTGCCTGTTGCCTATTGGCAACAAATTATTAATTATTGAATAATTGTGGCTAACTGACCAGTCTAAATGCATAACATAATACCGTAAAGAAACGATAGGATGCGCTTCAACAGTACCTATTTAAAAAGAACATTATAAATTCGCTCTTTTCTATGTCTGTGTGTTGCTTATAGACACCTTTTACATTAATTTAGTTTTTGTAAGACTCTGGTAAGTTATTGCTAAAATAACAGTTAAGTTTTCTGACCAAGTACCAATAACGAATGATAGGTGGTGCTTTAATAGAATTGGGAAAAAAAAGTATACAATTGCTCTGTTCGGTGTATGCATGTTTTACATAAGTTCCTCTAAAATTCGTTTGATTATTCAAAAACTTTGACAAATTGTTGCAAGCATAACTCTTAAGGTTTCTAATATAGTACAATTTACAAACAATAGACGGCGCTTAGCAAAAATATGAAAAATCGATTCGTTGAATTTGTTCTTTTCTATATCTGTGTGTTCCTTACACATTTTTTATGGAATTTGTATAATTGTTATCCAACTTTATCACGTTATAGCGGACATACCGGGCCAGGTTTTCAACGTAGTACACTTTATAAACGATAGACGGCGCTAAAAAAAAAAATGAAAAACGCTGAAAATAATTCGTTGAATTTGTTCTTTTCTATGTCTGTGTGTTTCTTATAGATTTCTATAAAATTTGTATAATTGTAATACAACTTTGTCACGTTATAGTAGACATAACAGAGCAGGTTTTCAACATAGTACAATTTATAAACGATAGGCGGCGCTTGGAAAAGGTATGACAAACGATGGCAAATAAATTATTTCGATAAATTTATTCTTTTCTATGTCTGTGTGTTAATTATATTTTTTCATGAAATTTGTGTAATTGTTATACAACTTTGTGACGTTATAGCGGACATACATAAAGGCCCAGGTTTTCAACATAGTATAATTTATAAACAATAGGCGGCGCTTGAAAAAAGTACAATGACAAACAAATAAAATCGTTAAATTTATTCATTTCTTTGTCTGTGTGTTCCCTATAGGTTTTTAAGAAATTTGTATAATTGTTATACACCTTTGTCACGTTATAGCGGACATAACAGCCCAAGTTTCCAACATAGTACAATTAACAAACGATAGGCGGTGCTTAATTCGTTAAATTTTTTATTTGCTATGTCTGTGTGTTCCATATAGATTTCCATGAAATTTTTATAATTGTTTAATAACTTTGTCACGTTATAGCGGACATAACAGCCTAGGTTTCCAACATAGTACAATTCACAAACGATAGGTGGCGCTTAAGTCGAATATGAAAAACATTTCGGCGAATTATTTTTTTTCGCTTAATTTTCCTACTCTTTTCACTCCCACTGTATCTGCTCATGTAGCAGTTTTTTCTGCCAATTTTTCTGTATTTTTTCCACTTTTATGGCCATAAACGACAACATGCAGTTATACTTGACCAAATGGCGGCTGAAACTGTTTGAAGATTTTGTATTTAGTTTTTTTTTTTGCTCTCCTCTATTTTGTGTGTTTGTGTGTTACGCCTCAAGCTTTTGACGTTGTGGAAACCGATACCTTCTCGGCGGTGGTAACATGATGTGTTAACAAAATTTGCCTCATGTATTAAGTTTAAAATGTTGTAAACGTTTAACGACACCGCGACAGAATGTACCTTAAGTAAATAATCGATTAAACAACACCTTTATGGTATTTCCTCTTCTCGCGCCTACAGCTCTGTATAAGGTGCGGGTGTCAATTTGTAATGGCTGACAGTAAAGTAAAGTTTAGTTAATTAAAAGTTTTGTAAGCCATAGCGGGGCTATGTATACTGCTAATGGTGTGTAAGGTTAATTAGGTAATAATTAAGAGGGGGGAGGGGGAAGATAGAAATCAAATAGACCAATAAGAATAAGGCGACAATACTACTTAACTCTAAGTAAGAGGTATTTAATTAAGGGTTAGTTGATTAAAGGAAGACTTGTATAAGTCTTAAAAGTTACAAGTAGTGAATTGAATAAAATTTAGGATAATTAACTATTTCTTAATAATTATTTTAGTATTTTATCATGACTTGTTTCCTTTAAACAAATTATTTTGTGTTTGTATTATGTTAAATAACATATTTATGTTAATTAATATGTTGTTTATGCTATTGAACAGAGTGGTTTATTATTTTTAACAGAGTGATTTATTGCCTTTGCTTGTTACTCGTTTTAGTTTAGTATGGTGATATATCAGGTTAAAACAAATTGTCTTATGTAAGGGTTATGTTAACTAACATACTTATGTTAATTAACACGCCGTTTATGTTGTTTAACAGAGTAACTTATTATGTCTAACAAAGTGATTTATTATCTTAGCTTGATAATGATTTTAGTTTACTATGATGATATATTACGTTTAAACAAATTATTTTATGTTAGGCTTATGTTAACTAACATACTTATGTTAATTAACACGCCGTTTATGTTGTTTAACAGAGTAACTTATTATGTCTAACAAAGTGATTTATTATCTTAGCTTGATAATGATTTTAGTTTACTATGATGATATATTACGTTTAAACAAATTATTTTATGTTAGGCTTATGTTAACTAACATACTTATGTTAATTAACACGCCGTTTATGTTGTTTAACAGAGTAACTTATTATGTCTAACAAAGTGATTTATTATCTTAGCTTGATAATGATTTTAGTTTACTATGATGATATATTACGTTTAAACAAATTATTTTATGTTAGGCTTATGTTAACTAACATACTTATGTTAATTAACACGCCGTTTATGTTGTTTAACAGAGTAACTTATTATGTCTAACAAAGTGATTTATTATCTTAGCTTGATAATGATTTTAGTTTACTATGATGATATATTACGTTTAAACAAATTATTTTATGTTAGGCTTATGTTAACTAACATACTTATGTTAATTAACACGCCGTTTATGTTGTTTAACAGAGTAACTTATTATGTCTAACAAAGTGATTTATTATCTTAGCTTGATAATGATTTTAGTTTACTATGATGATATATTACGTTTAAACAAATTATTTTATGTTAGGCTTATGTTAACTAACATACTTATGTTAATTAACACGCCTCTGATGCTATTTAATAGAGCGACTCATTATTTTTAACACAGTGATTTATAATCACGATTACATGACAAATTTTGTTTCTGCTAAGCTTATGTTATCTTACATATTTATGTTTATTAATATGCTGTTTATGCCATTTAACAGAGTGATTAATTATTTTTAACACAGTGATTGATAACCTTTGCTTGATTATTATTCTCTTTTACTATGATGATATATTACGTTTAAACAAATTGTCTTATAAAAAATCATATGTTAACTAACATACTTATGTTATTTTTAACAGAATGATTTAATATCTTAGCTTGATAATCACGATGACATGTTTCGTTTAAACAAATGGTCTTATGTTAAGCTTATGTAAACTAACATACTTATGTTAATTAAAATGCTGTTAAATTGATATTATTTAATACAGCGACGAATTATTTTTAACAGAGTGATTTATTGCCTTTGCTTGATAATCACGATGGCAAGTTTCTTTTAAACAAATTGTCTTATGTTAAGCTTATGTTAACTAACATACTTATGTTAATTAAAAGGCTGTTAAAGTGATATTATTTAACAGAGCGATTAAAGCTATTTTTTAACATCTTTAATTAAGTCATAACCATTATTTTTTATGTACAATGGCCCACTGTATCTAACTCTTATAGACTGTTAACTTTAACGTTCGCATTATTGACGTCTGTCATCACATTTCTTTGCCCAACACGTTTTGTTTCTAAGTTAGCAGTAGTTGTTGTTGTTGCTTTGCTTTCAGTTTATTATTAAAAAATTTAATAATAAATATTAAACGATAATGCATAAATTATGAGTTATAAACCTCAAAGAGTAAGTGGTAAGAGAGAGAGAGTGAGAGAGTAGGTTTATAGCAGGTAACAGCGCAAGAGCACAGAGAGCGAACAAAGCGTTATGTTTATAGAGAGTTTTAATTATTTCTTAAAGCCATTGAACTGAGGAGGTGGCCTAAGATTGTATATACTATGATTTAACAATTTTGGTAATAAACTATTTTAGCTAACGTTTTTGGGAACTGTTATTGTTAACGTGGGTTGTTATTAAAGTTGGCGTTGGTTAAGATTTTTTTAGCATACCCATTTCTTAAACAAGAGTTTCACATTTGAAACGGTGTTTAATGAATGAAAGTTAAAAGTTTATGGAAACTTTGTCTTAATTCGCTTATTAAGAGGAAATACAAGCAGATGAAATATAAAGACCTAATTATCAATCTAAGGTGTTGATTAACTTTAAAGTAATTTTTAACTTAATTCAATTAATTTTGTTGAAGTCAACGAAATCGAAACCTGTATTGAATTGTATATTCTATAGCGCTTGATATCCCGTTTTATTGTAGATTCTTGAAGATTTATTGTCTAGAAATATTAAATTTCGCTAGACTTCAAGACAGAGAGAGGAAAGTGACTAAACCCGCTTGGTTTCCTTAATTTTGCATAAATATTTAGTTAACTAAACCTTGTCGTTGATTTCAAGTGTGAGAAAAACAAGTCATTTATCAAAGACCCACAAATATTCAAAATTAACATATATCTAAAGCTCATTAAAAAACAAACGAAAATAAATAAAAAACACTAAAAACCGACAAAATTTTCATAATGAGTTTATTGTTTTTTTTTTATTTTCGTCAAGAGAAATATACAAAAATCAACACAAGAAGAGGTGTTAAATTAAAATATCATAAAATATTAAAAACCAACATTAATTATGTTTGAACGACGAAAAATATGCAAACTTCCTGTTTCCATAAGATTTATTACAAAATTCAAACTTAATGACAGCTAATATGCAGGTAAACAAACAAATAAGGTAAAAGACAACAAAATATATATATTTTTTTATATTCTTTTACAATTAATTTGTTAGCCAACCACTAGCGAAAAGTGTCAACAAATTGTAACCATATGCCCGGCAGCTATGGTCAAAGGTAGCGATGGCCTACTGCCCCGGCCATACAACAATTAATTTATGTTTGTGTTAACAAAATATTAAATCAAATGAGACTGCTCTTCTTTTTATGTCTCCCCCTATAGCATGACAGATTTTATGCTGATCATTATACATGTTAATGACAGCGTAAATTGAAAAACAAACTCACATAGAAATGTGACATTATTATTGTTAACTTTTTAATAAAACTTTATTTGTTTTTGTTTTTCATATTTTTATTTTTTTTTATTTCGTATTATTTTGGTCTCTAGCCAAACTTAACAACATTTAGTTTTATACATTTTAAATTGCCCATAAATCAAAGCATTTAATACGGCTGTTTTATTATTTTTTATATATTTTAAGCTTTAAGTAAAATACACAAATTAACAGTTTTCAAGCCCCTTAAAGAACTGTCATTATCAAATTACCATAATCCAAGCCCACCTTATGCCAGCGGGTCGGATTCACCACATTCCCTTAGTTTCAGAGCATCATTTGTGAAACTGGTTACCTTGTTTGTCAATTCAATTAAAACAACAACACAAAACCATAACTATTTAAATTTTTAGAGAGACAATAAAAAATTTTATAATAAAAAAAATATTTAGCAGCATATTTGTCATACATTTGAATTTTGTAAATTTACAACTTTTCCCTAAGATTTTACATTTATAATATAGTGTTTTTGTTTTTTTTTCTTCTTAAGCTTTGTTAAAAGGCCTTGGTTGTTATTTATGACTAAAGCAAAGGTGTATATTATGGCAAGATGCTATAAATATCGAAATTATCTCTAATACTTCCGCAGTTTTAAGGGGGACCACAGCCAACAATAGAGAAATCCTAAGAAAGTTCCATAAAATTCTATAAAAGAACAGAAACTAATTTTAGAATTAGAAGAAGAAGAAAAATTAACATAAAAGCTGAAAAAACTTGGACATTTTGTATAGCTGATATGAAGCAGAAATAGAGATCAAATTTCTCAGCAGTTTAAAAAATAAGAATTTTTTAAGGATTTTTAAAAAGTACCAAGTATCAAATTTGGAATCAGCATAAAAAAAAAGAATTTTTAAGAAATTTTGAGGAGTGCCGGCCTGTTAAGCGCCAAACTCATTGATCAACTGCCCTCTTGAATTATAAAACTAATTAAATCTCTATTAACAATGATATTTTGCAACATAGTACAATTAATATACTATAGGTGGCTTGTGTGTCGTTGCATAGAATGCTTAACTTATGCAACTTTTCTGAATACACTTAAAAGAGCCTAAAACGTAACAAATTCCCCCAAATCGATATTTAATTATTATGGCATGTAACTTGACAAAACGAATGAAGCAAAACTTCTTCTTTTTGGGGCTACTTTCAAATGCAGTTTTCAGAATTGAGTCCCAGGATTTTACTATTGAATTGTAACAGTGCTCTCATTTAATGTTATATTCTCCTACCCTTTGCTAAGTGTAAACAACAACTTTTCAGCTTTAAATGGCACAGTGTTGAAATGCCCTCGTCTGAGTTTGAAATCAATCAAAGCAAGAGAATCTAAAGTCCACTAAACAGAATGCAATTTTGGCATCAGGTTTTAAGGAACTAAACAAACTTTGGACTTTTGTGATAATGCCAATAATCTGTTGTGACTTTTCTCTCTCGGCTGCGCCAATTTAGTTAATTGACTATTTTACAGAAAGGAAAAAAAACTTAGGAATTTTTTCTTTGATAAAAAACAAAAAGAAACAAAAAACAATCACCTGAACTGAAAACAAATTTAATTCATTCATCATTTCTAAAAGTTTTCGTATGCTATCACCTCAAAGCACTTATCAAGAGGAATCGAGGGGCGTGCAGGGTTCGGAATTTTTGGTGTTTGTTATAGTATTCCTAAAAGTATTTGGTTTTTTGTTGTATTGATTATGTGCTTGTGTTGCTTTTCATTTAAATCTCATTCATCATCCATTGAATGAATTAAATGTAGTAACTCTGTAGCGCCACAATGATGTTGTTTTTGTGTTTTTGTTTTTGTCTCTGTCATCACACAAGTGTGCCACAAGACTGAACTTGTTTTAGTCCCTGCCCCATTGGCCTCTTTCCGCCAATAGAATTGACTCAATAACACAATTTTTTATGTTTTGTATGCAATTTCTACTGTCCGACTGCTTTTAAGCAGTATATGTTGCATGCCACTTGTGCATGCTGGCACAGTAGTACTCGTATGTTCCACTTGCATTTGTTAGTTGTAAAAACAGCACTGTGCGTCAGTGTTTAGTCGTATAAGCAACACTGACTTTGAATTGGAATGCAAAGCCAATATCAATTTCATCGTTTAAAGGAAAACGGACGGACGGACACACACCAACGAGAACAACAAACTTTGGTGATATTGTGTTTGAATGAATAGTAAATGAGGGGCAAATACAATTTGAGTGTGAGCATTCGTTTGGCATAGATTCAACTGACAGCGACAGCGTAAAAAAAGGTTAGTTAATGGGTCAAATATTTGTCATGAATTCTTTGGTGTTTCTGTTGGTCTTTAACACATCAGCCGGGCGAAAAAGTGAATAATCTTGCAAGTATTAGAAAATTAGGGTTTTTTTTCAAATATTTAAATTGAAAACACTTGCAGTCAATTCATTTTCATTTCATTTGAAAAAAAAATGGTAATCGTAGAATCGCTATTAACAACCCCTCACGTAATCCCATACAATTTAAATAGTTTAGTTCCTCCCCCTTTAGTTTCATTGTAAACATTAAGTTTTGCAGCAACTTTGTTTTTACATTTTTATGATAGCTCGAACATGTCGATCATATATCTCTGTATCTATTCGTCTATCTCTCTAACCATCATCGATTTTATGACCGTTCCATTGAGAAACTAAGTACCCCAACCCAGTTGATGTTGCCATCATTGTTGTTAGGGGGGTTTTTATTACATTTTATTTTTACTAATTGCAAAAAATGCCAACTTTTTTTTATAGCCTCATGTTTTATACGACTCTCGGGCCATAAATTGCAACACTGTATGGGCCAAGTGGCAAGAGATTTCAAGGTTAAAGGCTGCATAAAATATAGTGTGTATACATAGTTTTTACCGCAAGTGTTTGGCTTAATGGCGGCGGTTGATGATGGAAACCATTTATATGTTAAATAAAAATTGCAATTTATTTAAACAATGTAACAAAATTGCAATGAAAAGAAGTGAAAAAAAAATTGTTGCAAATATATTTGAACATAAAGTGAGATGTTATTAGTATGATAAATGAATAGCCAGGGCTTTGAAGGTGACATAAATGTTTATCCTACTAGCATTTTTCGTTATCCGCACTGTTGCGGATAACAAAAAAAGCAAGCTTATCCGCAAAAGATTTTTTGTTCAAAATATAGTTAAGCAGAGCGGAACATTTCCTTAATGGAAAAAGCCATCCTCAAATATTTTTTGAAAAATTTTGTTGACCACAAATATTATTGCAGGCTTTTGGGTTGTCCGCAATTGGTTTTAAGGAATTATTTTGTTTAAATCTGTAGTTTTGTTAAATTATTGCGTCTGTTTCAGAAGTTTCATTAAAATTTCATCGTCCGCTTAAAATTCTACAGAACTTTTTTTTAACTTTTTGCCATCCGCTTATAATAATATAGTAAATATTATAATCCGGAAATATTTATCTATCGTTGTATGTGTTCGGACACTTGTTTTTTGCTATTTATGCCGAACGGAACTTTCTTTTTTAACTTTTTGCCATCCGCAAATATTTTTTCTGAAAAATTTTGCCGATCACAAATATTTTTGTAGCGTTTTGTGTTGTCCGCAATTGGATTTAAGAAAATTTTGTGTTCAAAAATATAGTTTTGCTAAATTTTTGTGTCTGCTTTTAAGTTTCATTGAAATTTCACCATCCGCTTATAATGTTATAGTAAGTATTATAATCCGCAAACAATTTTCAATCGTTCGGACACTTGTTTGTAGCAATTTATGGGAAAGAAAATTTTTAAAACTTTTTTTCATCCGCAAATATTTTTATGATAAATTTTGCCAACCACAAATATTTTTGTAGAGTTTTGTGTTGTCCGCAATTGGTTTTGAGGAAATTTTTGTTTCAAAAATATAATTTTGCTAAATTTTTGTGTCCGCAAATATGTTTCATTAAAATTTCATCATCCGCTTATAATATTATACAAATTATCATAATCCGGAAACATTTCTATATCATTGTATTTGTTCGGACACTTGTTTGTGACGAGCGAAACATTTTTTTGAAAGTTTTTGCCATCCGCAAATATTTTTCTGGAAAATTTTGCCGACCACAAATATTTTTGTAGCATTTTGTGTTGTCCGCAATTGGTTTTAAGGAAGTATTTTTTTATAATTCTACAGAAAATATGATTATCCGGAAGTATTTTTTAGTCGTTTGATTTGTTGGAAATTTAATTGTAGCTATTTATGCTGAGCGGAACTTCTTTTTTTTAACTTTTTTCCATCCGCAAATATTTTTTCTGGAAAATTTTGCCGAACACAAATATTATTATATGGGTTTGTGTTGTCCGCAACTGCTATTAAGGAATTATTTTGTTCAAAAATATAGTTTTGCTAAATCTTTGTGTCCCCAAATACGTTTCATTAAAATTTCATCATCCGCTTATAATATTATAGTTAATATTATTATCCGGAAACATTTTTCTATCGCTATATTTGTGTGGGTACTATTTGTAGCGAGTTATGCGGAGCGCAAATATTTCTGTTCAACTTTTTGCCATCCTCCAATATTTTTATGAACAATTTTGCGACCACAAACATTATTGCAGTGTTTTCAGTTGTCCGCAATTGTTTTTAAGGAATTATTTTGTTCAAAAATATAGTTTTGCTAAATTTTTGTGTCTGCTTTTACGTTTCATTAAAATTTCATCATCCGCTTATAATATTATAGTAAATATTACAATCCGCAAACAATTTTTAATCGCCATATGTGTTCGGACACTGTTTATAGCAATTTATGGAGTGCGGAACATTTTTTTTAAACTTTTTGCCATATTATTTCCATACAAATCGGCATTAATATCTGGTTTATCAATATCTATGGAACTGTTTCAATAATGGCAGTACCATCACGTCTAAGTTGAGTACATCAATTGTATAAGGTGACTTTGAATAGTTGTTCATATTTGAGTTAAAACGACTATGAAATTTTAAATTTTATCTCATCTCTACACAATTATTGCTCTTACCCGCTGTGAGTGCCCTGTTTTATCAAATCTCTAATTTTTTAATACAATATATTCATTAATTTTTTATAAAGTTACTATAGAAAATAACAAATTATCTGCTAACTTAACAACAGGATTTTTTTTGTTGAAGATAATAAACGACATCTCTATCCTCACTCAAGGTCACTGCAGTTAAGGTCATTAGTTTTTGCATTTGTTTAAATAATTTCATAATTAAAATCCGTTCTTAAGCCCGCATAGTCAGTCAACCTACAACAAACAGCCCATCCATCATTTACTGAGACAAGAAATTTCACAATTGTGATGCATCAAAATAAAATTAATGAATTTGCAAAATGAAATAATCTATTAGATAAAATTTGGCAATATTAGTTGAAAAATTACTATGAATGGAATTCTATTTTCTTGTTTATAAGGCTAAATTGTTAAAGCCATACAATAGTGAGTTAAGTTTTGCTAATTGAAATGTGATGAATACTAACATTTAAAATCATTTTGAGAGATTTATATGAAATGGTCTCCTGAGAGTTAATAACAGTTTAACTTTCGCAATATGTGTGGCTATATCACGTGATGCCATATTTCGTTGGATGACTGGTAAGGAGGTCTCTAACACCTTTCAAGGTTAGCCTCAGGCCAAACGCCATTAGTTTCTGCATTTATTCTAATTATTTCAAATTAATACGTCCATTATAAACCCCAAAAAAAAATCTTGCATTCATTCATCACTCATTGTGGTGTCAACCGAGTGTAGGAATCTTTATAAATTAGCGAAAACAATTAGCCAAATTAATTTATCACAAAAACGATAAACAAAATGCATAACACGAAAAATATCGTTAATTAAAAACTTCTCTTCATAATATGTGGACTTAACAAGTAAACACAGATAGCCAGCCAGCATCTGTAGAATATTAAATAAGTAATTAAATTAAATTTTGTGTAAAAAATAAAGAAGAACAAATAAAAATCACATTAAGTAAATGAAATTGATGAAACAAAGAAAAAGACGCATTAAAATTAAGAGTAAAAAAATAACATTAAAAAAATAAATATTGAAATTTAAAAATAAAGTAATTTAATCATTTAAAAAGATCCAAAAAACAAGTGTTTTCAATTAAATCTAGTCCTGATGCCAAAACAAAAACCAAATCATTAAGTGTTTCGCTGTATATATACTTATATTTTGCAGATTTGAATTTCATTTGTTGACATAACTAGGGCGCCACGTATATAGCGTTTATTGTACTATCCTTCATGAATAACTTCTCTACTTTAAGGTTCTATCATTTAGTGTTTGGATGTTAATACGTTTAAAACTTGTAAATGTTTGTATCGCCATTGGGAATTTTATATCTAGGGCGCCACCTATATAGCGTTTATTCTACTATTCTTCACGAATAACCTTTCTTCTTTCAGCTTCTCTTATTCAGTGTTTGTATGTTAATACCTTCCAAATTTTAAATGTTTGCATTGCCTACGGGCATTTTATTTCTGGACATAACTAGGGCGCCATCTATATAACATTTATTGTACTATCCTTCATAAATAACCTCTCTCTCCTTTTAGGTTCAAACATTCAGTGTTTTTTATGTTAACACGCTTATAGTTTGTAGATGTTAGTATTGCCTATGGGAATCTTATTTGTTGACATTATTAAGACGCCACCTATATAGCGTTTAATGTACTATCCTTCATGAATAACCTCTCTCGTCTTTTAGTTCTTTTATTAAGTGTTCCGCTGGTCATTCGTTTAAAATTTGTATATCTCTGTTTTTCCTATGCTAATCTTATTGACATAACTAGAGCGCCACCTTTATAGAGCTTATTGTACTAACCTTCATAAATAACTTCTCTTCTTTAAGGTTCTCTCATTCAGTGTTTTTTATGTTAACACGGTTATAATTTCTAGATGTTAGTATTGCCTATGAGAATCTTATTTGTTGACATAACTTTCGAGCCCCTATATAGCGTTTATTGTACTTTTTTAAGAATAACCTCTCTCTTCTTAAGCTTCCCACATTCAGTGATTTTATGTTAATACGTTGAACATTTGTAGATGTTTGTATTGCCTATGAGAATCTTATTTGTTGACATAACTAGGGCGTCACCTATATAGCCTTTATTGTACTATCCTTCATAAATAACTTTTCTCCTTGTAGGATCTCTCATTTAGTATTTTTTTATGTTAAAACGTTTATAATTTGTAGATTTGTAATTTCCCTCTTCTTTAGGTTCTTTCATTCAATGTTTTTATGCTAATATGTTTAAAATTTTTACATGTTTGTATCGCCTGGCTATAACTAGGGCGCCACCTATATATTGTTTATTGTACTATCATGTAGAAATAATCCCTCTGCTTTTTAAGTCTTCGCGATGGTATCAATATTTTTTTAATTTCCTCTTTTTATCTTAATTTTCTTTTGTATTTTAATCAATTTAAATTTATATTTCCTGTCCCAAATGTTGGCCTTGCAATCGAAAATTCTTTTCTATTTAATATCACTTTTATTTTTTTTATAAATAACTATGACTTTTATTGATGATATTTGTTAAAAACTCATTTCAGTATCATAGCATTTTCGTGATTATTATGACTTTGACTAATCAACAAAATTTATTAATTAATAAAAGCTGTTAATTTTTAACTTGTTGTTTTTCGCATTTATTGTATTAGTGTTTCTTTTGTTTTGTATATCATCCAAAAGTTTCAAAAAATTCATTTGCCAAATTTTTTTTTTGTGTTTGCTTTCTTGTTCGGCTCTCTCTATTAATGATTCACAACGCGACTGAACATACCCTGTACCCATACAAGCGTCTTGTATGGACGTGAGTGTTCACACACAAAATACGAATTTGTCTTATCAACAACAATAATTATTCGGTACATAACTTTAATTTAGACATGCAGTCGTTTAATAATTTATTAATTGCTTGTTTGTAGAAGACCTTATATGATGACTGACCGAACAAATAAACTAAGTTTTAAATTGTTATTAGTATTCCGCACACTTGACGCTTGAAAGTCTAAATTTGTTAATGTTTGTTTGGTAGTAGCCACCATGTAAATTGGAAGGAAATGCTCGACCGCCCTCTGTTATTTGGTGGTGGAAATTGAGCTTTTGTTGCTTTAGCTCTAATGAGATTTTAATGTTTGAATACTATGTATAACATTTTATTTTTTGTGCTCAAACTTCACAGCGGAAATTGTTTATATTAGCGTTTTATATTGCGCAAATGTGATTTTTTCTTTAAACACCTAAAATCATTATTTAATTTTCTGTTTTTTTTTCTATTTGCAGCTTTGAATTCAATAATTATGGTAAGTTTTCCCTGAATTATCGTGCAGCAATTAATATTTAAGCAATTTTTTTTTAAATCTTGGAATTGGTTTATTACAATTAATATCAATCATACGTTTGAGTGATATTCATCATACGCAGCCATTGATGATTGCTGCGGCTCTTTACAACATTTAGTCGGCACTACGCTTTTCCCTCCGCTTAATTGTTCCATTAAACATAATCTTATTAAATCATTTTGCTTATTGACCCACAGATGTAACATCCAATCAATCAAAATCAATTTACAACACGCCATCAATTAATAAAAAAAACCACCACAACAGACACGCTCGCACAAAACCTGCCCCCCTTCCCCACCAATTAACGGACAGGGAAAAATTAAGCAACGCAAAATAAGAAAAAGAAAAACGATTTCACATAAATCACAAACAGAAAACTTTGTGCGGCTCGACCGACAACAAGAAGACGAACCCCTTCATGGGGCTGAGAACACATGACAGTGGCGGTGATGACTCAATTCCTTGCTGGAAGTGCGTCAATCCGTCAGTCGAGTCGGCCTGTCGCTCTTCCTCACAAAAGGAAGTAAAGAAAGTGGAAAAATTAATGCCAAAGAATACCATAAAAATAATTCCAGAATTTCTCTAGTTTACTCCGCGAAATATTCAATCACTATGAATCGGCATCAGAATGACCTTCATGGCGGCATAAGCAAATATTTAACTATATCCTTATGTATGTTTAACTATATATTTGAGTATATAGTATATGTACATTTGTGTGTATTTGTCTATTTACTTCTTGTCTCCATATCTCCATTTCATGTTGGCTCAAACTTTCTAGTGCGTAGTAGTACAATATCCAACATTTACATTTGTAACACAAACAACAAAGCTATAGAAAACAGCCCACACACAGAGTACAGTACAGTGGTGGGCAAAAGTGGAAAGAGAAAAATAAAAGAATTCTGAGAAAAAAAGCAACTAAATAAAAAAATCATTCCAAAGTATTTAGAAATGATTGAAGACGACAAATTTTAAAACAACAATACATGCGGATAATGTTATAAAATATTTGCGGACAACTCCATTTCTTCTACACACAAAAATAATTTGTGTTCAAAATTGTTGCGAAATCAAAAAATCTGTTCAAAGTATTTAGAAATGATTGAAGACGACAAATTTTATAACAACAATACTTGCGGATAAAGTAACAAAATATTTGCGGACAACTCGATTTTTTAAATAAAAAAAAATTTCTATAAACTTCTTTTAAAAACACTGGTCTTGAGCTTGAAATAAATTCCAAATCAAAAAATAATTTCTCTCACATATTTTGAGGAAAAAATTTTTATATAATATATTTCAAAACTATGACTTTTTCTGAAATAAAGTCGGGCGGTAACGAACTTTTGATAAAAAAAATTTCGAAAAACGAGCGTTTCAATAACAATAATATCACAAGACACAATATTTTATGAAAATAATTGGAGATGACAAATTTTTTTATAAAAAAATAGATGCGGATGAAAAAAATTTCTACAAAACTATCGCAGAACAAAATAAATCTTACAAACATTTTGCCGACACTAAAAATTCTTGGGGATAGAAGCAATTAAAGCAACTTTTCTTTTAAAACTATTAGCGGGATGACCTTTTTTGGTAAAAATTTGTTTGCGGACAACAACATTTTCGATACAAGTACTTTCGCATGGTATAATACTTTATCAGAATATTTGGAGACGATAAATATTTTATATAAAACTGTTGCGGATGACATAAATGTGCACAAAAATATTTGCGGAACTCAATAAATTTTACAATAATTCTGGAGATAATAAAAATATGGTACGATTGAAATAAAATACCTATATCAAATATTTAAATACCAAAACTATTTGCCGACAGTAAAAATACTTGCGGATAGAAACAATAAAGCAACTTTTCTTAAAAAAACATTAGCGGATGACCTTTTTTTGATAAAAATTTGTTTGCGGACAACAACATTTTCGATACAAGTACTTTCGCATAGCATAATACTCAATCAGAATATTTGAAGACGACAAATATTTGTAAAAAATTGTTGTGGATGACATAAATGTGAACAAAAATATTTGCGGAACACAATTAATTTTACAATAGTTCTGGTAATAATAAAAATACGGTACGATTGAAAGATTTAAATACTAAAAATGTTTCTTTAAAAACAATATTTTCCATACAACTACTTTCGCATAGGAAAACACTTTATCAAAATATTTGATTTTACACATTTTTCTACAGACTCTGGCAACGATAACAATAATTAAGCATGACGTTGCAAAATAACGAACATTTAATCATAAAAATGTTTGCGGACAACAACCTATACAATATTTAATTAAATTTTTTGGCTCAATATTTGATAAAGATAATTTTTAACAAAAATTTCTGCAGAAATATTTTGCAGACCAACATAAATTTAACAAAAATTCTTGAGAATATTTGGGGATAAAAATCCAGTATAAAATATTGACAAACCATAAATTTAATATTCAAAACGTCAGTTGATTTGTTACCTTAGATAGACATTTTTTTGCGGACAACGACATTTTCTGTATAAATACTTTCGTATGGCACAATATTTTATAAAAATATTTCTAGACGACAATTTATCTTATATATAATAAAATGTAGCGGACGAAAAAATTTCTACAAATATTTGCGCTACCTTATTTTCCCATTACTCAATTTGTCTTAAAAATATTTGCAGACGAAATCTTTTGCAATAAAATATTTGCGGAAGACAAAATTTTTTACAAAAGTAATTTAAATATATATGGAAAAAAAACTTCAAAATACAAAAAAAAGTACAAAAATAGTAAATTTTAAATCTATAAAAACAAATCCTTTTCTATAGAAAATACTTTTTTATCGCAATTTTTTTTATTAACGCACAAATTCATTTATAATAATAGCCACACAGAATATTTGCCAATTTAGAAAGAAATTTGGGCACGACAAAGCTTGGTTTCAAATATTTTCTGACGACAGCATATTTTCCAAAATCAAATAAAAAATATTTTTAAATTCTTATTTTAATATTTTTAAATTTTTATATTTCTATACTTTTATATTTCTATATTTTTATGTTTTTTATTTTTATATTTTTATGTTACTCTTCCCCACTCTTTCTCACAGGCTACATGCCGCACCTTGCACTTTGTCTTATGAAACCCTCATCCGTTCTTGGTATTAACCTTAATAAAAAATATCTGACTGACACAATTTCCACTCCAAATCATTGCGATAAAAAGGGATTATATTATTTGTCCGGTCACTCTTTTTTTCTGTTTGTAAACGTAAGTAAACTTTGCAATAACCTCCACAAACGTAAAGTAAAAAAAAACTACATACATAAATCGGTTTCTAAATGAAACGGAAATTATGGCGCCACCATTATCATTTCGGCATTAGACTTTTGCGGTCTACGGCGGCCAACGCAACAACTGGCAACAAAAAACGAACGACCGACGCATGTTTGCAAAACATTTTCAGTTTTCAGAACATTAACATGACGTTTATCATAATTACATTTAAACTGCATAAACACACACACACACAGAGAACATTACATAGCAGTCAGTGCTCTCCCAAACGCTTGAGAAAATTTCTGAAATGAAAATCAAACTACGTGACCATTTCAAGTGAACAACTGAACACAATAAGTGTGAAAAAATACTTATTATTAATAATTGTACATACAATAATTTTGCAATGTTTGCTATGAAATATTCTGTAAATGTTTAAATTTCTAGGAAAATATTTTATTACAAAGCATTTCGTTATACACAACCAAATACTCACAAGCTTACAGTTTGGATAGTATGTGTGAGTGTGTGTGTGTAAGTCCAAAGGACATTTTATGCCAAACAAGGAAGTCATTTCTTTCTTTAACTACACGTTTAACGCGGCGCCCTATTGTCTGAACAACCCCCACCACTAGAACTTTGTGCTTACACACAATAAAAATTCACTCACACTTAAGGACGTTAGGTTGAAAGAAGGCGGGGGTGTAGTGGTTGGTGGGATACACGCATATTTGTGTGTATGGCGGTGATATACATATCATGGCGACACTAAAGGACGAAAGTGGGCGACTAGGGCAAGGTTGTTAAGGAAATTCAATTCAGGACATATTTAGAATAATTAGATATACAAAAAATATATGAATCAAAAAAGTAATAAAAATATAATAAAATAAAAACATAAAAATATAAAAATTATTTAATATTAGTTAAACTATAAAAATATATTAAAACAAAACCAAAAAAAATATTAAAAATTTATTAAAATATAAAAATATTAAAAATAAAAAATATATAAATATAAAAATATAAAGGTATAAAAATATAAAACCGTAACAAATTAAAAATTTTAAAATATAAACATATAAAATAAAATATTAAAACTATAAACATCTAAAACTATTATAAAAATAGAAATATAAAAATATAAAGGTATAAAAATATAAAAATATATAAATATAAAAATATAAAAGTATAAAAATATAAAAACGTAAAAATTAAAAATTTTAAAATATAAACAAATAATATAAAATATTAAAACTATAAACATCTAAAACTATTATAAAACTAGAAATATAAAAATTTAAAAATATAAAAACATAAAAATGTAAAAATATAAAACTATAAATATAAAAAATAGAAATATAAAACAATAAAAAAAAATAAACATATAAAAATTTAAAAAAACACATAATTGCTGAATGAGTTTCACTAGAGCTGTTCTCATAAAAACGATTTGTTTGGCAAATAGTTATGACGACACTCATGCGCCACCTATAGTACATTAGATGCAGCATTTGCAGATATGTAAAATGCAACAAAGCTATTCACTTTTTCCCACAAATGCATAAGAACGTTGTAGAAACTATCATGTTGTATAATTTTTTTCAAATTAAGTGTCTCTTAAACTTCGAATTGTTGTTAGACCAATGACCCTTACAACGCAGCTGATTTTTTAATCTAATTTTCTTTTTTTTTTTCAATTTTATTTATTAAGCCAATTTACTTTGTTGCTAATGTCAAATTTAATAGCATTTCTATGTTTTTTGTGTATACGCTGTGAGCTTTGTAGTTTCCGACGTGCTGCTTGCTCCTCGCTAGTCGCCATGGTCTTAATTTCCTTGGCGAACGTAAATACTTAGTGAAAGCTGTTAAATAAATAGCATTAGTGTCAGGTTACCATAATTTACCCAGAAACCTCAAACCAGCACAAGCGTAATTTTCGAAATCAACAAAGTCATCATAAGGACATGCACACACACACACTCGTAGGTAGCAAGGACATAAAAGGAATTAAGAGAAGAATAAAAACTAAAAAAAGCTGCAAACAACAACAACAACAGTGGTGGCCTGAACTCCCTTTATGTGCAAAAGAACAAAGACTGTGTGAAGCCAAAAAGTTCCTTGGAAAGTAAACTGAAGCCAAGCAAACGACTCATGTCTTGCGCTCTTCCTTTCTCTCTCACTCTCTCGGACTGTGGCAATGCAGTTTCAGTTGAAAACTGGGTTATATCAAATCAGCGGAGAAAACACAAGAAATTGTCGAGTCAACTGTAAAATAAATAGTTTGTAAAGCCAAAACTAAAAAAAAAAAAACAAGAAGCCACCAACACTACTACCGCCCAAGCAAGTGATTGTACCACACAGGCGGGGTAAATGTGTCAAGGTTGCTTCAAATTATATTTAAAGTCGTCACAAAGTGGAGTGGCCTGAAATTGAAAACTCTAGCGAACGCATTCATTTCCGCTGTCGACCTCAGTTGAATATCATTTCCCGTAATCTCTAAGGACCTAAAAGCACGCCAGTCCATATGCAAAGCCCCTTTGCCATTTGCCATTGTCCAGCTGCAAACACACCCAGGCATTAGAGAGGACTAAGGATCTACTTTGGGGAAAGATACTGTGTAGCACTCCCTTAGTAACCAAAGTGTTGATAATTTATTTGCTTTTGTGATATCTAAGCGTATTTTGTATTTCAGTGCGTTGGATAGATGTGGATAAATGCTTGTGCGCCTCTCTATTTCCCGTATAATTATAATTCCGGGTGTGTTGCCGCGTCTACATTTACTTTGGGGGCGCTCTGCCTCATCGCTACTCCAGCTGTAGATAAACATTTAAATTATGGACTGTCACTGTTTTTTTGCAGTATCACTATTCAGTTTTTCGTGGGTTAATAGAATTCGTTGGTGTCGTCGTCGTCGCATTTGGTTCTAAACGGCGACGTTGTCTAATTTCATTAATGCAAAAAAAAAAAGAACAAAAAATTTGCGAGTGTCAATTTACGCATATGTGGGACTGCCCACCCCTGTATATTGGCACAAAGGCGGGGGAGTTTGGGTCACATAGAAGATGTGAAATTTGAAATACTCACCACACTGTCTTGCACAGTTTTAATTATTTTTTTGTTGTTTTATATTTGCTATTTTATGGCAAAACACTCATTGGCCATATGTTAAATTCAAATCATTTCAATGACATAGAGAGAGGGAGAGGATGAGAGAGACAATAAATAAAGCGAGGGTAATAAATTTTAGACAACTGCGATTAATATTTATTGCAACACATTTATGGAAAACACCCGAAAACTACCCATAAAACTTTCACCCATCCTCAGATATCCAAATGGCTTGGAATCGACCACGATACCGCACAAATACAGCAAGGCAAGACATATCAGCTTGGTATACTAAAGAATTAACAACGAAATTATCTATAAATCTAATGGCACATATAGGAAAAATAAAACAAAATGTGAAATAAACTAAATTGTTGAAGAAAAATGCAGCACTTATGAGATTTCTAAGCAAATAGCAACAATTTGCTAAAATAATGTGAATGTTATTACAGCAATAATATCAGTTCAGAAAATTTTACAGAACTGTTAGACAACATATTATGTTACCATGATTTTACGTTAAATAACATTTAAAAAAATATAAAAATAAAAAAAAAATTCAAAATATACAGACATAGAAATATAAAAATATAAGAATATAAAAATGTAAAAATATAAAAATATCAATATATAAAAATATAAAAATATAAAAATATAAACATATAAAAATATAAAAATATAAAAATATAAAAATATAAAAATATAAAAATATAAAAATATAAAAATATAAAAGTATAAAAATATAAAAAAATTAAAACTTAAAAATAAAAAAATACTAAAATACAAAAATATAAAAACGTACAATTATAAAATTACAAAAATATAAAAAAATAAAGGAATAAAAATAATATATTAATATAAAAATATAATAATATTATATAAAAAAATATAAAAATATATAAACATAAAAAAATATAAAAATTAAACAATATAAAAATATAAAAAGATAAAAACATAAAACTATAAAATATAAAAATATAAAAGTATAAAAACTAAAAAATATCAATATATAAAAATACTAAAACATAAATATATAAAATTATAATAACATAAAAATTTAAAAATATAACAAAATATAAAAATATAACAATATAATAATATAAAAAATAAACAAACATAAAACAATTAATAATATAAAAATATAGAAACGTAAAAACATAAAAAGATAAAAACATAAAACTATAAAAATATAATTATGAAATTATAAAAATATAAAATTATAAAAATATCAAAATATAATAAGAAATATAAAAATAAAAAAAATATATATAATACAAAAATACAAAATTATAAAAATATAAAAATATAAAAATAAAAAAATATAAAAGTATAAAAATGTAAAAATATAAACATATAAAAACATAAAAATAAAAAATGTATAAAAATATCAAAATAAAAAATGTATAAAAATATAATAGCAGACAAATATAAGAAAATACATTAATATAAAAATGTAAAATATATAAATATGTGAAAATTTTAAAGTAGAAAAATATAAATATTATTGAGCGTTGCGGCTATTATTCAATTTTTTTCGTTCAATTTTTACAAGAGACAGTAGAAAGGTTCAGATAGGACTGTACCAACAGTGAAGGTGGTCTATCATGCGAGACCAAAACAAGATTTCTAAATAAATTCATTAGTTGTTTTGCATTGAAACTTAACTTTGTACACCTTGTACCATGCTCACAAACTGAGAGAAGGATATGGCTGATTTACACGCTATCCACCCATATCCTCTATCTCCTGTCAAATCAGTACATTTTGATTTCCTATCCACCTTCCAAAATTCTTTATTACTTTGCTATAATTTTGTAATGTTTGCCTTTGCTTTCTACTACATGTTTTCTAATTAGGCTATCTCGCTCATGTTGTTGAGGGGATATGAGTAGATATGGGTAGATAGCGTGTACACCATACTTTATGTTCATATTGTTCTTCCATATGTTAAGGCCACAATGAGGCTTGGTAGGTATGACAATATTTATGTATATATCAATGATCAGCGTCGAATTCTCGAGTCCATTTAAAATGGTTCATCCGTCCGTCTGTCCCAGCTATTACAGCCACAGTTTAAGAGCTATCGAGTTGAAATTGGTGTATACAAGTTGGTGGTACAAAAGAATAATTCAAAAAATTTCATTTTCTGAATAAATGATTTTCAATTTCCGTTTCCGGATAAATGAGTAGAGACAAGCTGTATACATGTCGGTAAAGTGTCTGGTAGTGCTCTGCTTAAAAGCAGCTTAACGTAGAACGCTACACTACACTAAAAATACAAAAACTCTATACCAGCCACGAAAATTTAGATGATAAGTTCTTAAGGGCGTATACGTTTAAGTAAAGAGCTATAGGTAACTCATACGTATAACATTTACGCTATAAAACTATGCAGTGCCATCTATAGTGCATTAATTTCACTATTTCGGGAGAAACTTAAACTTAATTTGAGTCTTAATTGTGTATCATTACGTTATATTTTATAAAAACTAGCAAAAATAATCTTTCCATTACTGTTTTACATTATTTTATTACACAATCTAATGTAAACACTACTTGACATTTATTTGATAACAGAATCATAACATTTTGCGGCAATATTAGAAAAAGCTATACTTCACTTGATCTTTCATCAAAATCTTCTTGTTAAAGATAACCTTAAATACTAAAAGAATATAAAAAAGATACCAGTATTTATTTATCTTTTTTTGTAATAAAAATTTCGTTATTAATAACTGCAATTCTGCAAAGATATGCCAGTATTGTTGATTCAATTGCAGCAAAGTTGATTAAATAGCAGAAATACTATTGAAATCACTCGATAATGTCAACAGCCGCAATTGTATTTGTTAATAACGATACCAAGCTTAAACAATCATGGAAAGTGTCTTTACTAACGATCACATCGCATTGAAACGATCAGCATATGAGGTGCTAAGACGGGCCCACGTCCGTCCGTGCAGCCGTTGCTCATGTGCGCATTGCACAATTCATGTGTAAATATTGGCGTTAAACTAAGTGAGTTTTCTTACTGAACTCAATGACTGGCAGACGTTTAAGCCCGTTAGATATTGGCCAGTGTACCGGGTGGGGGGTAATGCAACAGGTTGTTCGAAGCGTTCGCTCAACGTCAGCTGGGGAGCAGTTTGCTATTTATTTTGTTACGTTTACGGTGTTGCATCGATTGGTATACAATATTATTGCCGTGACCTCAAAAAGTGAAGTCGTACATTTCGAGTTACGCACTTTAACTATGCGTAGCAGCCGCCAGAGAGCCATGATTGTGGAAAACGAATTCGAAATTCTGACAAATATACCGGAGACGCAGAGACAACGTACAGCACTCGTGATCATGGGGCCTTCACCTTAATCCGTGCGGGAGATTTATGACCAGCCATTAGTTGGTTGTACACAAACGGCTTTATTTAATTGATAACTCTATTCGGGTGATTAGCAGAGATGTAAATGATTTATTAATCATTTCCCGTTTTTCCCTTATTGTTTACTTAAGCGAAGTCTAAAAATAGAAATTGCTATTTAACTACGAAACTTATGATGTTTCCGTAGTAAATGATAAGTGGTAGTAATTAGCATATTTTCAATTAGTTGTAAGTTAGTTTGAAAATAAATTGTTGCTAGACATGATAGCTATTTTAGAGGAATCTCGTCTCATGGTGCTTTAGGTGGACTACCCCTAAAATTTAATGACTACTTGAAATTTGTTTGTTTCCATTATTAACAATGCGTTTAATTAATTTATTAAATAACTTAATTGGGCGTTATTAATGGTGGTTCCATTGACTCTGCGTTTAATGTATATTAGATTTTGTTGTTCAAAGCTGAATATTTTGCTCTAACACATAAACGCAATTATTATTAACTGCAGCAAAATTTTATAACATTTTAGTGTTAAGAGGAATGTGTTGAGGAATTTTTGATAGAATTGTTAATTAATTATGATAAATTGTTTGGTTTTAAATTAAAAAATAATTTATTTTTAAATGTTAACATGAACAAATGACTATATAACCCTAACAATAGAGGGTATTAAAGGGCACACGTTGCTGTTGCTGTAATAAAAAATTTAGAATATAAATTAATGGTTAATATAAAAAATTTAACTAATGTGTAAATTCCAATATCCTTTAATCAAGCTCCCATATGTCAATTGTGCCAATTTCTCATTTTACACTGCATATGTCTGAAAAAACAAAAAAAACCCTCCCCAAAATTACTATTGAAGAAAATTATTAGCATCTTTTTCGTTTAGTACATGAGCTCTTTTTGGCACACAACCATTAACCAAGAACAAAAGCACACACAAAAACTTTTGTGATGTTCAATAATTTTTCCATTATTTGTTATTTGAACACAACACAAAACAGATGATTCATTGAACCGCCCCACAGTAGAGAGGACTGACTATGGCCAGATTCTGGTTGCCTGCAAAGACGCTACATTCGCCAACGATGAAATGAAACAGGCGCGAAACGCTAAGGCGTTAAACCTATTGAAAAAAATTCGAATATCGTCAAACACAAAAAAAAAAAAATTTAATTTTTTGACTTTAACAAAAACATATAGCGTAGAAAGAAATATGGTATTATACCCAACGCATATCTCATCAAGAACACATACACCAAACACAACAAAAATCGAGCAGCTACAAAAAAACGTGCTTAATTTTTTGGCAATTAAACGTAATGATTTTTGCAAACAGCCAAAACCCGAAAATGTTTAAGCAAACACGTTTTTATAGTCATCCAAAGGCAAAACGATGCAAAAAAAATCAATGGAGGCAAAACAAATATTACTACTAATGAAATGAAATACATGAAGCAAATATTGAATTCTGGTTTTACGTAATAATAAAAAATGCAAATAAAATTAGCCATAAATTGCAGCGAGAAGAGTTATGAGACATATTGTGGTCGCAGCTTAAAGGGGGTAATGAAGAAAACACAAACAAAAACTTAACAATTTACACAGTAAGAAATCACGAAAATGTTGTGGTTTTTAATAGGAACTTCTCAACGTGAGGGTGATATGGTGAAATTTACAAAGAAATGCAATCTATAACATTGTTTTTGAGCTTTAAAAGAAATTTTGAAAAATTGTGGCTGGTAATTTGTTTCATTGATCTCGCGTTCTATCTCTGCTCTCTCTCTCTCTCTCTCTCTTCTATGTAAGACGATCAAAGTGCAGGAGACAGCTTCCTTTGAGAAACACCACATTATACCCTTAAAAAATTAACTGTCCAGGCGCTATTATCAGTAATTTAGGTCACCCAGCCAAAGTGGAATATTTCCTAATTTTCTTTATATGCTAATTATTATATACAGTTTCAGCGGACCTATCTCTCTTTTTCAGACGATAAGAGTTCCATAAGCAGTAGTACCTTCTACCCTTTAATAATGTTGAGTTTTTTTTTTGTTATTGGTAATAGTAGATTCCCTAACAACACCAAGATCGAGATCGGTCTCAGCACCGACCTTGGCATGTTGGTAAGAATAGGTGCCGTGACGTAACCCCACACGGACATAATCCCCAAAACGATTTTGGGGCTTGGGGCCCCCAATGAAATCTGCGGACATAAGCCCCAATGGGGATTATGACCGAATTTGTAGTTGTATTTAGTATTTCCACATATGAAGAGAACAATTTGAAATATTGTTATTGTAGCGGGGGACGAATGCGGGGGGGTCACGCCCCCACTTCATCAATTTCATCAAGCTTTTCTATTATTTTAAGTCGCAAAATTATTTTGGGTGTTATGTCCGTTATATTTGTTGGGGGTTATGTCCGCAGAGCGTGACGGACATAGGCTATGCAAAGGGAATATATTTAAGCAAGTAAATATTGGTTTTTCGGTTTTTAACATGAACAAATGACTTTTTGAAGTTATCCTACTACGCCTAACAAAAAATGGCACTAAAGTTTTAAGCCAAAACAAAAGATACTTGTTTAGACTATATTAACAAATTACTTGTAGACCCTTTACATTATTACAAATATTCAATATCTTGATAGTTTTACTACTAAAACTCTAAGCTACCGTTTATAATCAGAATCCCACCAACTGCATACCCCTTTTCGCTCTCTCCTACATCGACATCTGCTACAACGAACAACTAGTTCTCACAATATTCTCAAAAAATAAATACACTTCATTTAGTTTATACCGAATAATGTTGTTTACAGTATTAATTTTATTGCTATCCCCTGCCCGCACACAATTGACACAATTCGAATTTATTGTCTGTCATTTGTAAGAGATAATAAGGCAAGGACGTCGCTAGCGAGCGTGTACTTATATGTTCTTATGATCGATAATAATCTCTTTATATTTTGTACAGTAAATGCATAGATTCTGCTGGTCATATCAGCTACAAAAATAAACTAAATAATAAATTAAATAAATGTAAAAAAACTTAAACTTGTGCTTATCATTTAGATACCGCAAACGCTCATGTGAACCGTCAACGCCAGCGTATAGCACGTATTACGTCTGAGCTGGCCGTAGCCTATAGTATAGCGCTTAATGTTTACAACTCCAAACGCATTGAATTCACAAGACGTTTTTGGCCGAGCCAAAAAAAAAGTAATTAATTACATTTTTAATTCATTTGTGACACTCGAAACGATTACAAAGCACAAATTCAAACAGTCTGAAGACGAACGATCCAACCTTACAACAAATTGTTAAATAATCTCAGGAATTTTCGTTAGGCTTTAAAGTTACTATACAAAAAAGCAACAAAAATACGCAATAATTATTAAATAAAACAGCGTAAAAATACTTAAAATATTCTCGACACAGAAATCAATTACTACTCTACAGCCATACTGAACAGCCATAAGGGAGGTCCACGAATAGACAGAAACAACAACCAACCGACCACATTAAATAACAACTTCACAACTTCCTTAAGAGAAATTACTTGTCTGCATTATGGATTTCAATGATAAACGCGTGTCAATGTTATGGTTCGTTGTAAAGTCATAAAAAAATCACCCCTGACTCGCAGTGCTCTCCCCCCCTCCTTCGTTTAGCATTCTATCATAATGGCTCTTTATGGAATGTGAGAAATATGTATAAAATTCAGACATATAAATGAATGAATGAAAGAAATCCCTTTTGCTTAATGCACTTAGATGCGTGCCACTGCCACAAGCACTCATAACTCGCACCCTCTAAAAAAGAATGTTGTATTGCCGCAGTGTGTTGAATGAAGAACGAATGTTCACTTTGCAGTGTTGTACGGATATGTCAGCAACAACGTTATGCTGGAAATGTTGCAAGCAGACGTTGTGTCTGTGACCCATATTTGGGCCCTGCTGCCACTGACAACGTGTGAGAAGTGGCCGAGGGACTATGATGCCGGAGCGAGGGTTGTTTAAATTTAAATGATTAAATTGTGAAATTATTTATAAGTGCTGTTGTCTTAAAGCTATAACGAGCTGTGAGTACTTGGGAGATTAACATGTTGACTAAGTTTTTAAAATGTACTATGAAATACTTTACATTTTAATTTCGCGAAAAAGTATGCAATGCTTTTTTGTATACTATGCTGAGAGGAAGGAAGTAAGGGAAGAGTCTATTCCATAAACTAGGAAAAGTAAATTTCGGAAACTTCGGCCAGAGTGTATTCTAGAAACTTTGGGGGGAGTGTATTTTGGAAAACTTTGGTGCAAATTCTTCATACAACCTTAGATGTCAAAAGCTGCATCTGTGAAAATGTTGTATGTAAAGTTGATTAAGAAATACTCTAAGAAATTGATACATGTAATTCAAGTTTCGCAAGACTTTTTTGTGTAAATCTATCGAGAATGTTCCTGATAGATTCATTAGGCGTCCTTTTGTAACGTCTATTGGAACTGAACAAAGTAAACTAACAAGGCGACAGATATGTACCGACGAGACAAGTGGATTTCCCTCCTTAATATTAGTTCGTTTCTATTCCCACTAGTAAAACTTCTGTTCAATTGTACTGTAGATATTAACATGAATAAATGCCTATTTATCAGGAAGATCCTAGTTCATCATTCTGAATGGCTACATCTCTTGGAATTGAACAAATTAAAAAACACGGCGACAGATAGGTACCGACGAGACAAGTACTGAAGGACGTCAATTTCTCTCCTCAATATTAATTTGTTTCTATGCCCACTAGTAAAATTTCAATTCAATTGTATTGTAGATATTAACATGAATAAATGACTATTTATCAGGAAGGTCCTAGTTCATCATTCTGGATGGCTGCATCTTTTATGCGATTAGCCTGAAATCAAAAAGTTAAAGGAAGAATACAAATTGTGATTAATTTTACAAATATACAAATAATACTCAACAGAATTTTTACCATAATTTACTAAGGTATCAAAACCGATATAGTTGGAGGTATACTCAATAATTCCGAGGATTTTTTGGGCTACAAACTTAAATTGTTTCATTTAGTGTTAGAAAAACATTCATAAACACAACGTGTCAGCAAGTATTTATGAATACTTGTTCATCGAATGTCTCACCCCATTCCGATTCATTCATGATTATTGACAGGCGCCTTATCTTTCAAGTTGCAGTCTCAATTACCGGTCTCTGTACTTATGGCCTTTATGATTCAAAAAATAAGTAACGGCAGCCTTTCGGTTTTATTGTATGACAAGCAAGTGGTTTTTACCCTTCGCTACATCGAGGGTCCTGGAATTTCTCCGACTTCCACCGCTGAGGATCCTTGGGTCCTTGCTATGTAGTATCGACCTTCCACCTTTCCGTAGTATTGATGTGAAAGCATTGCTACTTGTGTATATGTAAAATTTCCTATTTCTCCTCTTTCTAAGAAA
Source organism: Muscina levida (assembly GCA_964034835.1). NCBI lineage: Eukaryota > Metazoa > Arthropoda > Insecta > Diptera > Muscidae > Muscina > Muscina levida. Next base: position 150,712,960 of record OZ035882.1, read on the forward strand.
GGCGACCGATCCTGTGAACTATGGTTTCATTCATCACAATTGGGTAGCGGCCACATTAACAGTGAAGCTGCTACTAAATGATATGCTGGGGATCAGCAGCCTACGGACTTAGTTTTTCGTCTAATCGGTTGGTGTAGGATCCTCATGAGCGTATGACGAAGCCTGTGTTTAAAACCGTAATCGCTGGTAGTGTCTTCGGGCTCGAATGTGGAGTTGCATTGCAAACGAGCGTTACATACCTTGGCTAATGGGGGAGTATGTTCCACTGTTGACTTACGTAATTTGGTAGCTTCGACCTGGTAGGCAGAGATGACAGTTGCTGTGACTTGCTTACAATATTGGCGACTCATATTTCTAGATAGGCCAAGTTTACTTTACCATGGAAGAGCGCTGGTAATTGCGTTGTATTATTCTTAGTATGTTAAGGACATCATGGCAAAGGCCTTTAAGTCAAATCTCAGGCAAAACCCTAATATAATCTGTTAAAGCAATTCAGTTTAAAAAAAACCGCAGCTCCTTAGATATCCTGGCTTCTGTGCTTAAATCATTTTCGTTCTTTACACCCATGAAATGAACATTGCAATGGTATTCTTTCTAAAACAGTTTTTCAAAACATTTCCAATCATTTAAAATTATCATGTATGTGCCAGATTTTTGATTTCATTTGTAGGTCCATTTTTGAGTTGATTTCATTTTTTAGTTGCCATATTCCTCAGTTTTTGAAAAGCACTTTATGCTGATCCCTGTTTCTCCTTAGAACTGGGATAAGTATTTCCTCCTTTTTGCAAATATGTCATCAAATTTTCCTGGGATTTTCTTTTTTTCTTAATTGTTGTTATATCTGAATTTGCAATTTATTGTATGCTAACTGCCAACTAAACACCCTGTTTCTATCACCCCAGTTCCAGTTTCATCATCATCATCATCGACGACATACCGTTCCACCATTTGGTTTATTTTTATTAACCATTCAACATTTTAATTAAAATTCTTTTGTCAAAAGCGGCTCCTTCTTCCTACAACTCTACTACTAAATCACACTGATTGTCATCGGCAATTCCTCTAACAGCCACTGCCCCTACTCCTCCTCCTGCTTCGCTGCTGCTTTGTTTTGCTATTAATTTTCTTATGATTTTCTAATTAATGTCATTGATAGCTCATAACCGTAGCGCGTAGCAGCATAAAGTCTATTCGGTTTACTGGCATACCCACCACCATCACCATCCAGCCATGCCATACTATGCTTCCCCTTTGGTTCCTACCGCGTCTGAGCTGCCACTAAACTATTTCCCACCCTTTCGACGTTGGACCAACCTACAATAATCTCGCATAGTTTAGTGCTCAGCATGGTGGAAGGCAGTCAATGCCGCCAGATGACTTTATGGTTAATGAAGTGAGTGGCAACAACAACAAACACAACAATGGGGGGATATTAGTTCAATACTTTTTCAGCTCGTTTGGAACGTTTGCTTGAGTTACTCATTCATTGATCGGTTGTTTGCTTGCTTTACTTTCCGTTTAGATACTTTTTTACACTTTAATTAAAGTTTTGCTGTAACAACAGAGATAATGAGAACTGCGACAGTGTGGATGATGGTGATGATGGCGGTTGGGGTGCTGGTGACGGTGATGTCGGTGGTTCAGCTTCGTATGCCGGTACATTGTTCCTGCTGTTTATTTGTTTCTTACGATTCATCAATAAAGAATTTTTCTTTAACGTATAAACCGGGCAAAGGGGGAAGGAAGGGCAAAAACTTTATCGATTTGTTTTCTCTTCTGCTTCTTCGTAACTCACTTAAAGACCCGTAATTATTTTGTTCATTTCTTTTGAGGCTATAAAATAAAAACTTTTTGTCTCCAATTTCAATTTTCTAATTTCAATTCCATTGCCCTCTTTCAGCGCTCATGATTAGTATGCAAGGCGTCGTCATGTATGCGAACAGAGACAAGTTGAATATATGTGTGTGTTTGAGTGTGCGTGGGACGGACAAATCCCATAAATTTCCCATAATAGCATTAAAGTTTTATGTTGTTGCGTTAACAATAAAATCCAAAACTTGCAACTTTCTTTATTAAATTACAAATATTGCCAAAAATGTCCTGGTGGTGGTGGCGGCGGCGATGGTGGTGTTGGCTTTGACGCTGGTGTTAGCTGCTCACTCACGACACATGGCCTTTTACGGCCGTGGCCACTACTTTGTTATGGGCCATTTTGGTCTTCTTTGCATTTTATGAGTTTATGCGTGAGTATTTTGTAAAAATTGATCACGTCGCAGGGAAGTTGTAAACATTTTGTGAACGGTTTATGCGGCCTTTCATGTATATTTTTATTACAAATGCGAAAATGTGTAAAAATTATGTTAAACTCTGCCAGGAAAGAGTAAAAAAAATTGTAAATAAAAGTCGTAATATAGCTTAAAAAAAAACAACGTTAAATAATAAACTAAATAAACAAATTTACTACTTTACCAAATGTAGTTAAAAAATTAAGATAAAAACCTTTAGGTTTAAAAAAAAACACTTACTAATATTGGATACTATAGGGAGCCTTTGATTCACTTGTTATCCTTCCTATACTGCTCTATTATCCTTTAATGATACATAAGGCTGTTGGCTGTCTAAGTTCGTTTGGAATCGGGTATAAAATATATGAGCTAAGGCTTAACACACAGACGTACATACACCCGTCTATACTACCCTAATAACCACATCCGATACCTAAGGCTGTTACCTGTCCAAGTTCGATTGGATGGTATGTGAGCTAAGGCTTAACACACAGACACACTTTTTAATTTAACGCTCATAAGAGAAATCGGAAATCTTTTTTAATAACTAACTGAAAAAGGTTTGCAATTAATCTTACAAGCATTTGTTCAATACACAGACGCTAACCTCCATTGGCACACAGGGTGAGGCATATCTTACCACATCTACTGCTCGAAGTAAACTTAGACTAAAATAAGATTCAACAATTTTGACTCTTTGCCCAAATACTCTAGCAGCGATTGCCGCAGTCCCCGTGATACTCCCACTAAAGGGCTGTCTAGAACTAATCAGGCGTGAGGCTAAGTGTCGGTCATTCTGATTCAGGAACTGCCAGTTCTTTCTTCCATATATGGGTCTGTAGCTCACGGTTGCAACACAACATTCCAAATACTCTACCAGCGATATTGGTTCCAATCACAGTCCAAATGAAACCCTCTCTACCGGTCCTACACCGATTGATCCGGCGACAGACCAAGTTTTGGCGCTGTATATCCTAGTTGAGGTCTATCTTACCACCTCGGCTACTTTAGGGATCTGGAGGAGTCCCCGGTTGTAATGCAACACCCCGAAGACTATACTAGCAATTTCGGTTACAACCACACCCCCTGTGTAGCTCCCACTAGGAGTCCTACACCAACTGATCAAGAGGGAGACTAAGTCTCGTGGCTCTAGATCCCCACGTTGCAGTTTGGGAGCAAGCTACCGCGACTGTCAGTTCTTTCTTGTAGTCAAAAGTTATAAAGCTGGCTATATCAGTATATGACATACACCCCCTTTGGCCAAGGTGAGGTCTATCATACCACCTCAGCTACTAAAGGGGGTTTAGACCCTGGTTGTAATGCAACACCCCGAAAACTCTACTAGCAATTCTTGTTACAACCACACCCTCTGTGTTGCTTCCACTAGGTGTACTACACCAACTGATCAAGCGGGGGACAAAGTCCGGGGTCTCCTGATCCCCACGCTGTCGGTTCTTTCTTCTTTCCTTTCCCTCTATAAGCTACCAAATTGAGTATGTCCGTATGAGCTGCTGCTGCTATATGAGTCTGTAGCACCCGGTTGCAATGCAACACCCCGAAGACTCTACCAGCGATTTCAGTTACAATCATAGCTCTTGTAAAGCTCCTACTCGGAGTCCTACGCCAACTGATAAGGCGAGAGACTAAGTTTTGGGACTCATAATCGTACACTGTTGTGTTGGGAGCAAGCTACAACAACTGTCGTTTATTTCTGGCAGTCATAAGGCAACAATTTCTAACATTAACTTTAAAATGATGACATTGTGAAATTTCATAAGAAATCACTAGTCACTGTAGTCAACAGATATTACTCAACCACAGACGTTAGAGACAACAACACCATGAAAAAAAACCGCAAGTTGGCGTCTGTTGAGGATACCCTCTACAAATTCTTGTGAATGGATGACACGTGCGCAATGCTTTTATCATTTTCCACTACAACAATTTACTTCCTTTATCAAAGTTTAAGTAGAATCACAAAAAAAATACAATCACTAAAGAACTACCGGGTAAATGATAAGAAACCGCATAATACACGGAGACTTAATATAGCTATGATTACAGGCTAGTGATTCACGGAGATGTCTCACATACAAGTGATTCAAGAAGTTAGTTACTAGAAGATGTAACTAGATAATTAATATTATTAAAGTGCGAGTGCAGAGAAACCACAAATTGTAAAATAGTTTTCAATGAATCTGCGGCGAGACCATATCAATGATTTAGATAAAACTGTACTGAAAACAAGCTTGAGTCTAAAATTACTTTTATTCAAGTGCGAGTGCAAAGAAACCACGAAGTGTAAAATAGTTTTCAATGAATCTAAGAGACCACATGTTTTAGATAGAACTGTACTGACTACAACCTAAAGACTGAAGTTGTGCATTTGACCTATACAAAAGCTTAAATGGAACTTATTTCTCCTTTGCAATAGAACAGCGTGCGAACCCAGGTCTCCTTAAGGATTGGGGGTGTGATCTAAACATCATGTAGCTAAAATGGGAAATCCCCGAATTAAAATCAAATATGTTTTTTATATGATAATCAAACTTTCACTCACTCCCACGTGTACGATGGGAAATTACCAAATTGACAAAAAGTATTTGCATATGAGCAATGACAAAACTTTTTGCATGATCTGTTCAAATATTTTTCCTGGACCAAAGGTTATTAAAAATAAATTTTCTTGCTAAATCTACTTGCCCTAATTTTTCTAAGTATGCCAAAATACCCAATATTTATTGCTTAGTTTAGTCTCGAATATAAATCGAAATAGGAAATATTTGAATACTCACAATATGTAAATGTTTGCCTCATATCTTTATAATAAACTCTTTGATATGATATGATTCATTCCTTTGATGCATTTTAAGAGCTCCAACTAAAGTTCCTTAACATTAATCCTTCTATCTCGACCGTTTTTTTTAACCCCCATATTATATATGGAAATCCTTAGCAATTTTTTTAAATTTCTACACAGTTATTTGCAATTTATAAAAGTCCCTTCTTCAAGGAACTTCTCGACACATTTCAAATGAACTCTTTAAATTTTGACATATTTCACATAAAAAAGTTAACATGAACAAATGACTATTTGTATTTTGATGTTGCAAATTATATTTCTGTTATTGCTGATACCAATCTTCAAAACAATGCCCCAGAATTGTGTGCAAGTTAGAACAATAAGCATACATTTTGTGGCATTCTCGTATACATCTAATTTTAAAGCATATGCTTTTAACATGACCACCACGTCCATGCCATTAGTGCTCGTGGTTTCCTCATATTATTATCTACTGGCATTGTCTGTGAGTGAGCGAGCATCTTTCTAAATCTATTAAAAACGTTTGTCTTGTTTCAGATTTTTCATTTTTTGCTTGGGCCTTATATTACTTAAGCAGTTTTTTTGTGTGTGTGCGATGTTTTAGTGTTCCATTTAAAGTTAAGTTCTTTAATTTTCCTTGTCTGTATGGATTTGAAGCAGACCTCTCTAGTCGCAGTCGTAAGACCGCCTGAAACCGCACACGAAAACACCACAACGAGCATAGAGAACAACAGAAAACAAAAAAATTATGATTTATGACTTTTTATTGTTCCCGTATGGAACTACTTGAACATGTTAAGTTTCTTTCACAAATGCGAAGGAATGCCATGTCTTTTGGCTTTGACTCTACTTGCTGGCTGGCTGCGCACTCGACATGTGTTTGAATACTTTGTCAGTATTTTCAGTTTGTGTTGTGTGGTGTTTTTTTGTTTTATTGTTGCTGTTAAGGCAATGCGATTTTGGGGGATAGGAAATGTTATATATACATACAGAAGAAAAAACAACAACGCCATTATGAGGGTTAGAATAAAATAACAAACGCTGGAGGAAGAAAAAAACCACACCTTGTACATAGATCAAAAGATGGTGGGTCACACAGAGGCTCAAGAGGGGCACAGACAGCTAAATGGACGGACGGACGGACGGACGGAAAGTTGACTTATTTTTAACCCAACATGCCAAGACTACCATTACGAGCTATTGCAAACGCTCCAGCGAATGTACAAACAAAACTTTATGGTTATTTTTAGCTGCTAAATTTTTTAGACGTTCTAAATATCTATGTCATTAATTGTTTAATTGAATTGATTAAATATTCCAGCGCGTAATTAATGCGACTACTAAAACACATTAATTTCAATTATATTTCAAGATCAGCATTTGTGTTGTTGTTGCTGGTTGCACACAGCAACATTGATTGGACAACCCGATTTGTCAGTCAGATCAACGTAATTTGGAAACAACAACAAATTTATGAGTGATATTAAATGAAATATTTGGGAAATTTACTAATTGAGCAAATAACTTAGAAAATGTTATAAATAATATAGCTGAACTTTCAAAAAAGTTTCTTGCGATATTAATGTTGACCTTAGAGTGAACCACTACACTTTATAAAAAAAATTCTTAACATTAACCTGATGTACGGCCGTAGCTAGATGATTAGGACTCGTTACTATCATGGGATATCCACGGTTCGACACCTGTCTCCAGTCATGTACGGTTTCTTTCATCGGCGATCTCCTCGATGTTGTAGGCAGCAATTCCATACCTCCTTCTTGGTGTGTGGTTTTTTCTGTTAACATAAACAAATGACTATTTTTTTCATTTTTCCATGGTTCGATACCTGTCTAAAGTCATCTACGGCAGCCTCCTCCCCCTCGATGTTGCCGACTGCAATACCATTCCTCATTTGTGGAGTGTAAAGGGAAATAAAGTTTTTTTTTCTATTAACATAAACAAATGACTATTTTTCTTAATGTAAATATTTAAATTTATTTTCTTTTGGCATTGACTTAACAATAATTCTCTCTTTTCCCCTCTCTCTCTCTCTTTTCAGTTCTATCCAGTACCGGGGCAGTGTAATGGAACATCAACAACAATTCTTAATGTTAACAACAAATCAAAATCTACAAAATTTTCGTTATAAATGAAAGACTTGTATCGGTTTCTATTATTCAAATTAAAAGAACAACAAACATTTCTAATATAGCAAAAGAAGTTACAACTTTTGCTACTATACTCCCCTCGCCCCCTCCCCTCTGTAACGAAGGCCTTAAACTGTGATTTTAATTAATAAGTGTTTGCTACAAACAACAACAACGTCAAAAAAAAAAAAACTAAATATTTAGCTGTTAAACAAATTAAAAAAATTAGTTCTACTACTCACTCACTCACACCACATCGCTCTCATATTAATCGTTAAGAAATATATATATTTTTTTGTTTTTTTTTTTCGTAAACTAACGCGCGTAAAAAATGTTTAATTTAAATATACCACCTTCATCGCTGTTGGGTGTGGAAGGCTCTGGGGGCCTATGCTCCAAGCCTAATACACCCGAAATTCTTAATTCTCTAATTGCCATGACAAATCCCCTGGATTTTAATTTTCATGCCAACAACAATCATTCGGCAGCTTCAACACCAGGCTCGGTGACAGTGCGAAATTTCAATGCAAATGCCCAGGTGAGTTATTTTTGCGCATTATAAACTTTATAAACATAAAAACTTACTTCCTTGGAAATTCGCCTAAATTTTATTTGTTATTTTTTCTTTCAATTATTTGTAGAACACCTCCCAGGACAGCTGCCATTCCAGCAGCTCGTCAACACCTCTGGATTCACCTGCTGGCACAAATACTACACCCAGTGTACAACAGGTTAGTATGAATGTTGTTGTTATTGTGTACATTACACATTACTTGCCCCTGCCCGCTTATGTTTTGTCTAAAAACTACTAGGCCATAGTATTACTCATTCATACGGTACGGGTAGATTAACTAACTAAATGGACGCACACAGCGCACAAACAGAAAAAAAACGTTTTTTATTCATTCACAAAAACGAAATGATGCCATTTAATTGGAGACGTTTGCCAAATGCGCCCACGCTTCATCTGACTGCGCTTGGCTATGTTTTTGTGTATGTGTTGTTCTTGCTGCTTTCGTTAAGTAAAGTTGAAGGCGATTTGCGTTGTGGAAACAGAGCGGTCTGCCACAACGTGGGACAAGAAAATTTTACTATTTATTATGTTAAAGGTAATTTTCCATATAAACAAATGAGTAATAAATTTGTTAAATTTTATAGCTGTAGATTTCGCAGACTTTAAGACAAATCAAGTAAAATTAAAAATGTTGATATGTCACATACAATTTTTAATCACAATATTCTACATATTTTTAAATTTGTAATAGGAATATTTTTGAGGCGTTTAACATGAACAAATGACTATTTTTTAAATGTCGAATACTTCCATTAATAAACTGTACAAAAAATCTTTACGTTAGATTAAATTCTCGTAAGAATAATTCTATCACTATTCGTTCAATGTCGCTCCGCAGATCGCCTACTGATAGCCAGTAATGTCCAAAAGTCAATCTTATAGGCAAATCAAGTTAAATTAAAAATTTTGATATGTAATATACAGTTTTTAATCACAATTTTGAAATCTGTAATAGGAATATTTTTGAGGCGTTTAACATGAACATATGACTATTTTTTAAAATGTTGAATACTTCGTTTTGTAAACTGTAAAAAAATCTTTACTTTAGATTAAATTGATAGGCAGGTATTGTTTTTTGCTGGGAAGTTTTAACCTCTTAGCGCGCTTTCCAATCGGCCTGTGACAGGTTCAATAACTGTAATAACCTGTCACCAGTTATATATCTGGTATTGGGTAGTTTTAACCTCTTTTCCAACAGGCCAGTGACCGGCTGTATATCTTGCCGATTGGATAACACGCTAAGAGGTTGAAACTTCCCAACAACGTACAAGCCGCAACTATGAAGAAGAAGTGGAGATCACGGAGCATCTTCTATGTCCTATGATGCTTAGATGGGTCACCGCAAATCGTGCCCTCTGTATATCCAAGGTATGCCAAATTTGTTTGGTCGCTGCGCTAGTGGGATCTTTCATTCATCTTTCCTTAGCAATGAGGTTTAGTTTCTCCACAATTAGCTGTATTTATGCGATATTTTTAGTATAGTACAATTTGTAGACCATAGGTGGCCTAGGAGCTATATCCACTAATAGCCTTAACGTATGAGCAACAAACAAATTTTTAATTTAAGACATGAGTGAGTAAACGAGATAAGGTCTTAGCTCTATAAAATTTGCTCCTCTCTGGTGCAAATCGCCTTGTATCAGCTTTAATTCTCATTTCCGCATTTCTACAGACTCCTCTGTATTTGCTTAAAATTTGAAATAGATTCTTTATAATTTATTTGTTTGTTCGCCTGCTTTTTCACGCCACAACACGCGCGCTCTGCTCTCGTCTACTGCTAAAGAAAAGCCAACCAACAAATTGAAAATGTAAAATGGCATATAACTGACAGTTAAATGCGTGCATCATGCAAAAAAAAAAAACAGCGACAACAAACCGCAAAAAAGCCATTTGATGTTGGTCGAAGAAACAACAACAAATAATAATACAGCCAAGCTACAATAATAACGAAATTTAAATACATCGACATTGGCCTTAATGATGCTGTTGCCTGCCAGTTTCTATACTGGTGTGGCACATCACACTTTTTTTTTTGTTTAATAATTTTCATAATTCTCGTAGAAATCGCTCGTCGTAGAACAAACACTCTAACGTTCAAGTGTGCGTCATAGTGGAAACGGACAGGCGCCCCCTTCTTCCTGTTAAGCGGCGCAGCATCGTTCTCATTTGTTTGTATAGCAATATGCAGCCGCAGCAGAATCAGCCACAAGATGCCAATAATCTGGTGTGGAATAAGATGATAAATTGTTAAATGTCATAAATAAATGATTTTAATTATTATTGATTTTTGAAGTAAAATGCAAATTTCACAACTGTTACAACTATCGGCTCGGTTGTTAGCTATTGTTGTTGCGGCAATTTAGCGCAAAATTATGGCTATAATTTAGAATTTACATATATATATATAAAACAACGATATATGTTATAATTTACAGCAAATCGCCAAGAAATATGTAGATATAGAATTTGTAACAACGCTTTGCTTTATAGCATTCTTGGCGTGTTCTACGGCATAGACTTGTAGCTAGCGCTAACGTTTAACTGTGTAATTAACAGTTCTGTAATGATAGGTTACAGTAAACGAATTTAACATAGCGTTGACAGTTACTAAAGCTATATATAGTAAAGTTATATATGTATATAGTGCAGTTAAATTTTTTGTTCTCAGTCCCTTGTCCAGTCCTTTACGACACCTTCTTGTTTTACCCATCAAGCCATTTCTAGTGAACTTTAACTGATGTAATTACATTCCTTGTTCCCTTATCCCTGTCCTTAATTTTAACTCTCAATTTTTATTCACTTTTTCAAGACCAGTTTTACTTAACTTTGACTGATTCCATTCGTATGTCTCCTTCAGTCGTTGTGTAATTTTTCATTATTAAAAAAATGTGACACTTCCACTGATGAGTGGGTGCAAACTTGTAAATTGTTCACTTACAATTTGTTTAAATTTTATGACATGATTCATCGTTTTTACAGCTGAAATTTAAACAAATTGCTTACAAACAGCCATTTTGTTGATACAGTAGGGTGTCGCATCATCATCACTTTACAAGTCATCTTAATCATCAACGGTTCCTCAATGTCTTGCAGACCCATACCATTCATAACCATATATATTGGGCTCTATGACCTGTAATGGTATTTATTTTTCGTCTTAAATTTTTGGCATATTTATTTTCTTTATTAATTTCAATTTGTTGCGTTCATAAAGTATGAAATGTATTTCTTTTTTTCCTCCCAATTTTTTTGTTTTTTACTATATGAGTGCTAAAAACATCTTGACAGCGAAAATATTATTGCAGAGCTTTTTTGGACAAGCGAAAAAAACTGTGAAAATTTTGCTGCTGCTGGTTTGCATTCATGTAAAAAATTTGCATATAAAACAGCAGCAACAGTTATAACAGTAGCAACCAGCAGCAGCAGCAGCAGTCATTCCCTGCAGTCAACAACATTTTGGCTACAGAGAGTTGGTGTTGTCTTATCAACAACATAGTGTTAATTACCCATCTAAATATTGACTGTGTCGTGCGGAAATGTTCAGTTCGTTTTGGTAACTCTGTGAAATGTTTGGTTTGATTCCGCACCGTGGAGAAATGTGTACGGATGTATATATGTTAGCAAAATATCAGCAACATAAACAATATGTGAAAGAGAGAGGAAAAAAAACAAAACAATTTACAAAATAATAAAAATAAACATTGACACAAGTTAATAATTTTAAAGGCAAAAAATTTTGTACTTCATATCTTAAAATTTAGTCAACAGTTTGGAGGGAGTAGTGATGTAATAAAACAACAACAATATTGATAATGTAAAAATTAATACTGAAAATCGATAGGATGAATTATTAAACTATATCAAATTATTAATAAAAACTTTAGTATTGAAGCTATTTTTCAGATTTTAGCGATCTTCTATAATGTAGTACAATTTACGGGCGATAGGTGGCGAGGTAGCTATATGCATAAATATACGTATGAGTTACAAGCAACTACATTGTAAAATACATATACGTACTTGATCTTCCTCTTCCTTGGCTTTAAACGATCATTTGGAGCAGTAGCCTGATCAAGAATAATTGTTCATGCGCTTCTTCTTCAGTTCCTAGCACTAAAGTTTCGGATGTACTCTTCAGCTTCATACCTCCAACAGAGTCATGGCCGCCCTCTTCTACGTTTTCCTTCGTATTCACCACATACTTGACCTATTTTTCTTAAAACATCAGGCCAGTATGTAATACAGTAGAGGCTCCCTTACTCCGTTTATAAAAACATGCTACCCACATATTGAAATTCGAAAGTTGTCTAAAATACCAATATCCTTTGCATATTTTTGTAAGCAAAATTATCTTCTATTTTACTTTACTTTACATAACCTTCATCATCGCTCTGCTTTAACCATCTAAATTTCGAAGGATATAACGCAGTCAAACTATTTTCACTGCAGAATCTGGAATCTGAAACTTTGGAATTGGTAATTTAGGGTTGATTTAGGTTAATCATATACAAGTTACAAGTTGCAAAACTAAAGTTATTCGAACAATATTGCTATCATCACTGTACGTGGTCCATAGTACAATTCATGAATGATAGGTGGCGTATGAGTCAGAGAAAAAGTTACATAACTAGTAAGTGGAAAATATCCTCATTGGAGTACTGTCGCCTATGTGAGCATAAGAAGGAAACTGGGACTGACGCAAAGAACATAGATATATAGGAAAGAGCTTTGTAAACGATCCCGAATCGGTCTTCCCAATTAGGTTTCTTGACATAATTGGAAATGCAATCTTTTGTCTGATTGACCCCAAGAAATTTTTGAGGATATCAATAAATCAAAGGAAAGTCTTAAGATCATTAGTGGAATACTGGCGTGTATGTTAGAATTAGGAGAGATTGGATTGTCGAATAGGAAAGATGTATGTATATTGGAATGAACTTTGTGGATGATCCTTAATTAGTCTTTCCGGCAGTACGGTCGCCGAAGTGAGAATAATTTTGAAAAGTTGACTTACATGCCCGACTGAGATGTCCAATAAGCGGAAACAATCCTTACCTTCGTCCAATCACAATAACCTAAATTGAAACTTTGGTTGCCCAGTAAGTGGAAGGGATCCTCACCGTCGCCTATGTAAATTTATGAAGGACATTGAGACTGGTCAAAAGGACATAGATATATAGGAAAGAACTTTGTGAATGATCCCGAATCTGTCTTCCCAATTGAGTTTCTTGGCATAATAGGAGACGCAATCTTTTGTCTGATTAACTCTCAAGAAATTTTTGATGATATCAATAAATCAAATGAAAGTTTTTAAATCTATAAGTTCATTAGTGGAATACTGGCATTTGTGTTAGAGTCAGGAGGAGATTGGGTTGTCGAATAGGACAGATGTATGTATATTGAAATGAGCTTTGTGGATGATCCTGAATTAGTCTTTTCGGCAATACTCGGCAGTACGGTCGCCTGTTACAGTATTAGAGTATTGAGACTGAGGTAGAGGAATGTGTTATATAGAAATAGCTATGTGTGAAATTCCGAATCTGTCTTTTAAATTTGATGTCTGGACTTAATAGAAGATGAAATCTTTTGCCACATTGAGGCTACTACAAAAATACATTTAATGTAAAGAAAGGTAAATTAGTTTAAAAACCTTCGTCCAATGTTTAAGAACCCAAATTGAATCTTTGGTTGACCAGTAAGTGGGAGGGATTCTCACCGGAATACAGTCGCCTGTGTGCAATTAGAAAATTTAGACTGGCGATAAGTACAGAGATATATAGGAACAAGATTTATAGAAGATAGATTCGGGTTCATCCATTCATCCATATAAAGATGATAGATTTGGAATCATCCATTCATGGATGATAGATTCGGCCTCATCCATAAATCTTGTTTCTATATTTTCCTTTCCAATTATAATTCTTGATTTCCTAGGGGTTTGTTGTGGTATTCTGTGGCTGATAAGCCCTAGACGTGGCTTCTTTTCTAGTCTTGGGGACATTTCTTTTTACTTGCGTGGTTCATCTTACGTTTTCCCTTTCCTTTCTTAAACCCATTCTTTCTTACTCTATTGTCCCTACCTTTTACTTCTTCCTTCACTCTTTTAAAAGGTTTAATGTACGATTCGGAATGTATAATCATAATTGAGGTTCTTGAATTCATCGAATTTGTGCGTCGTCTTCTATGGTTAACTAACCCTAGATAGAACTCCTTGTCTTCCTGACTATTTCTTGCCACTCTTATTTACTCTTCCTATATCTTCCTTTCTAATTAGGATTCTTGATTTCTTAGGGTTTTGTTGTGGTATTTTACGGCTTATTAGCTCTATACAGGGTTTCTTTTCTTGTCTTGATGAACATTTCTATTTATTTCCTGTCACTCTTATTTATTCTTCCTATATTTTCCTTTCCTATTAGAAAGGATTTCTTTTTACTTGCGTGTTTCATCTCACGTTTTCCCTTACCTTTCTAAAAACTCTTCCTTCGTACTCTATTTTCCCTACTTTTAACATCTTTCTTCAATCTTTCTTTTCTTTTATATGTATCTTTTGGATACATATCAAACCCCTTCTTTCCTAGTATCTTTACCTACTTATTACTTTATCTTTCACTGTTATCTTGGGGATAATTACAATGGCTCTACAGATTTCCTAGTGCAGTTTGGATCTAGACCTAGTCCGGTCTCATGTCACTTAAACTTAATCTATCCCAAGATATCATAGATTGCTATGGTTCAATTTATCCACGATAATTAAGAAATTATTGCTGTTACGAAGTTCCTTTCAATGTTATCTCTTAATATAGACATATAACATTTAAGTTTTGCTTTTCTCACCAAATTTCTCCTTCCCATTTAAATTGTTTCACGAATTCTTATATTGTGTTCAACGCATTTATCCAAATATGCCAAGACTTTTCCCAACCATATGGTGGAAATACTAAAAATGCATTTGTTGCCACAGTCAATGGCCAAAATCAATTATCAAAAGTTAAGAAGAAACCCACAACAACAGCAACAACAAAAGAGTTTCGATTTCTATATTAACGAAAAAGGGCAATTCAATAAACAACAACCACTTGCTCTGGACGTGCAATTCATCCAGCAAGTTATAAGCGTGCGGCCAACTTTAAACCTCAATTTTTGTTGGGATCGGCCGTCTGGTTGTCTGCCAACCCATTGGATGATTTGTGCCACATAACTGGATGATTTGTTGCATTTTCGTCAAGACAATTAACCGTTTTCGGTTGTTGCCATAGCTGTTATTATTATTTATAAACCTCAGCATTGAAAGTGATGGCCCAAAATGAGTTGGCAGCGATGGATGTCACTACTGGTTACACGTATGGCCACGAGGGTCCCCTTTTATCTTTCACATAGTCGTCGATATGAATAACATTGATTCACAACAGTTGCGTTTTGTTTTATGCGCGGGAGAGAATTTAAGAAAACCCATAATCAATTTTTCAAAACCATATGGTCGCCTCGAAACGGATCGCAACGCATCGCCTTGCTTGGTTGCATACTTTCAATATTTTCAATAAAATGCATAAATCTTCACAACGCCTGCCTGCCGACCTGCCTGGCTGACTGACTCTTGACTTGTACATAGTTGGGGAACAATGGAGTTATTGTTATTGCTGTGGTTTCCCCTTTGGTGCGCTTGTTGCCGCCATCCATAACCGTCATGTCAGAAGAGCTCATCACATCACAAGACATTTCCGTATATGGCTGGAAACTTATTGCGCTCACTCTCACTTTACGACTGCATCATATGGCTGTAGGAGACCGACCACAACACAACTTCCACCCACCTTCAGCTAAGGAGGGCCCTGATGGCCACTATCTAAATCATAGGGAAGCGTGCGTGGCCTAAACAAGTGAGTGACAGACGGACATTGCGCTGGTTGCACTAAAATGTAGGTCACACTTGACAACGCGAGTAACAGAGTCTACGTCTGCCACTGTGGCTGTTGACGCTGCGTCATGTTAACGTTACGTTACGTTACTTTATGGAATTGTTTACATTTCCAGCGAACTGTATGTGATGCGTGATCAAGATTGAAATAAAATGATTTAACAACATTTTTTGCAGCTTTTGTTGTTATTATTATTTGTTGCGTTTTCTATAAAACACAAAAATGGATGGAATCGAAAATGTTTTCGTTAGGAATTTTGTTGTTGCCGGCGTAGAAACATTTGTAGGTTACCAAATTGGCAAAATTTTTGGCATCGTCGTTGTCGGATCGTTAACCACAACAATGATCTGTGGGGGATAGAGCACCATAAGTGCGCACGTCCAATGTCCGTCCGTCCGTACTCTCGTGTGTATCTCACTTTAAGACAGAATTTATCACATTTTATGTGTCAGGTGACACCGAAATCTACCGCAAAAGGGTTTTTGTGCGTGTGTGTGTGTGCTGCGGAATTAATGTCATATTTAGGGAGTGTCTTTTCGCGCAGATACGCAATCTTGTCATTTTTCTTCATCGTCGTTGCTGTTGAAACTTTATCGCCGGGAAACAGTTTAAATGGAATTTTTGAAACTTTATTGAAGTTTCTTTTTCGTTTTTTTTATTTGATTGTGGCTAAATTGTGGCACCAACATTTGCACGTAGTACGTGTTGGCAAACAAAGTTATTAACGTGATTAAATCGTGAGAATTATCAAGATTATCATTCATGGCTTTCATATTGTACATTTTTGACATTTAAAGAATATGACCATTTAAGCAATTTTGGGTACTCGCTCGGGCAACAATATATTCGTGTGTCAGTGAAAAACCCAACGTGTGATCCTACCAAATTATATAAACTCCAAAATGGACAAGTTGCCGTTTTTGGCCATTTAAACAAAAAAACGAAATAAAACGTAAAAAAGCGCAGGCGCAGGCACAGGTACAGGTACCCCCAAGAGTTTGTTTAAATATGTGGCTGAATGCTTGCATAAAATTGTTCGTCCGTCCGTACGTCAGCCAGTCGCGAACTAAACTATAAATGTGATTACTAAAATATTCGCATGTCTGTCCGAGTGATTTTTTCCCCTTTCATTCAATCAATTGCACAGTGGTTCAGTAAATCGTATAAAACAACTTCTTTTCAGAAATAGTATCGGGGTTAGGAGGTTAGGTTAGGTTAAGGAAATGTGTCGGATCGATCCGACCATCGGATGTTCCGTTGGATTTTCTGTGATTTTTATGAGGTTGAAAAAAAGGAATCGATATATAAGAAGAGAAATCCGAGGAAACTGGAGATGACCTAAGGATAACTCAAAACTAAGATTCTGGTCGACGTAAATTCAATCGACGATGTTTAGCATGTCGGTCTCCTGATAATCCATTTCAGACCCCTTGCAAAGAAGAAAGTCCATTCAGCCGATGGGAATTAATATGAATGAATATAAGTCCGAGGAAGGTGGAGGAAATAACGGATAACTCAGACCTAAGAACTAGTCTACGTAATCGACGAGGTTTAGAATGTCAGTCTTCTAATAATCCATCTCACACCTTTTGCAAAGAAGAAAGTCCATCCAACCGATGGGAATTGATATGAATGAATATAAGTCCGAGGAAGGTGTAGAACCTAACAGATAACTCAGAACTGAAAACTGGTCGATGTAATCGACTGGTCGACGTAAGATCAGTCGACGATGTTCAAAATGTTGGTCTCCTAACAATCCATTTCAGACTTCTTGCAATGAAGAAGGTCCATTCAGCCGATGGGAAATTATATGAATGAATATAAGTCCGAGAAAGGATCTAACGGATAACTCGGAGCTGAGAACGAAGTTAAGAATGGTAGAGAGGACCTAGAGGATAAATAAGAAATGAATATCTAGTCAAGACAGATTTAATATGCGAAAGCTTAGGACACGGATTTCCTTATAATCCATTTCAGACCTCGCGCAATGAAAGAAGTCCATTCATCGGAAGGAAATTTATATGAATGAAGATAAGCTCGAGGAGGACCTAACACGGATAACTCAGAGCTGAGAACTAGTCGACGTAGATTTAATCGACGAAGCTTTGGATATGAGTTTCCTTAAAATCCATTTCAGACCTCTCTCAAAGAAAGAAGTCCCTTCATCGGAAGGAAATTTATATGAATGAAGATCGAAGATTCTTCGAAAACTGGGAAAGTCGGTCTCCTAATAATCTATTTTAGACATTGATCAAGGAAATCTATCCAGCACCTTCCTGCCAAGCCACGAAGACTTGGCAGTCTCACTTCCATGTTAAAGATCTAAGCAGTCTATAACGATTGACAAGAAACTTCAACTGATGTCGAAATGTATAAAAGCCTAGGGCAAACTTAGTCTAATGATCTTCCATTTTGGTCCCCGCCCAGAGCAACTAAAACCATCCAGCATCTTTCGGCCTAAACCAGAAAGTGGTCAGCAGCGTCTGCCGATACAGTCTCTTCTTCGGCTTTGAAGATTCAGACGTCTCATTTCTGAGACCATCCAGATTGAAGTCCGCATTAGATACCAACTATCACAGGCGCAAGTCAAGTCTGTATTTAGTTATTAACAAGGACGTTCGACTAACGCCAAAAACGGAAGAAAGATTTTCTCCCACTTGGGACCCCGCTCAGAGCAGCTAACACCATCCTGCATCTAACTGTCTAAACCAGGAAAATGTTAGTCCAGATATTGGTCAGCAGTAGTGTCAGTCTTTTTTTCATCCTCGAAGATTCGGTCGTCTCCTTTCTGAGATTATTCAGATTGAAGTCAGTTACATCTGCCGTCTCATTCTCTGCCGCGTCAGTCTCTTCTTCAGCCTCGAATATTCGGACGTCTCATTTCCGATACCATCCAGATTAAAGTCAGTAGCAACTGCAGTCTCATTCTCTTCTACGGATTCAATGATTCGGCAGTCTTTATTCCGAATTAGATACCAACTTTCAGAGGCACAAGTCAAGTTTTTATCTAGCGATTAACAAGGACGTTCGACTGACGCCAAAAAGGGAAGAGGGATTATCTACCATTTCAGACCCCGCCCAGAGCAACTAGGACCATCCAGCATCTAACTGTCTAAACCAGAATAATGCAAGTCCAGATAGTGGTCAGCAGCATCTGCCGTGTCAACCTCTTCTTCCGTCTCGAAGATTCAGACGTCTCATTTCTGAGACCATCCAGATTGAAGTCATGCAGAAAACTTGAACTCATTTTATTTGTCTAATCAGAAACTTAACAAGACGAAGGACTTGCTCTTCCAAATTCGTCCGGGCAAGATTTCTCTTAAAGACCTTCAAAGAGTTTAATCCTTTGTCTGTTTTACTGAAGGATAAGAATTTCAGTTCCGGATCGAAAAACGAAGCAGTTTTAACCAATTCCTCTTCTATTAAATTCCTTGATTCTTAGGTAGACTGTTTCCGCTTTTAAAGCTTTTGTCGATATCATCTTCTATTATTTGCAACATTTCAAAACTTAGCAATCTTCAACCTTTTGCAAATCACTGTTATCCATCTTACGGGACAGACAGACAGATAAACGCATTCAAGCGCCTTTACGTCCCTGTTGTCTACCATCTGACTCTGTTTAATTCTCGAAGCGATTTTCGTTTAAAGCGATTGACAATAACAACAAAATCTTGTGCTTCTACCGATTTGGTTATTGGTGACAGACGGGTTTTCGTTTCGGAGACATGTCAGATTTAAGACGTAGTTAAGCTTTAAACAATATTTTTTGTGAGAGGTTTAACAAAATACACAACAAATGCTCAATCAATCGTTGGGGCAACCCAAATACAATACAAAAATAAAAAACAGAAACTGTTCAGGGTCGTGGTTATACAACAAACACAAAACAAACAAAAAAATCATATCCAATTATCTGTCTCGACGGCCACAATGTGGTAAATAATAAGAGGACTTCTATGGGCCATCGCAAAAATAAACTAAAATTGTAAAATTAAAATCGTTATAATGAAATGGCCAAATCAACGACTTACACAAATTGATAGGTAGTAGCTAATAACAAAAAGTAATGCTTATACTATTATGTGGCTAATTTACGTTTTACCCTTTGTGTTTATTTCTTTTTACTCTTTCTTATGCCTTGCCCTCTCCATTTTCTCTACTTCCAGACCTGTTCACAACTCATCAAAGCCGGTCTCAAATTGTCCATTCAAAGTAAACGCAAGCTCTCCACCTGTGACTCCAGCTCTGGCTCCGAACAGCCTCTCTCCAAGTGCTCACGGCCCAACGAGGACTATGAGGATTCCACCGACGACGAGAGCGACCTGAAAACTCCCCTACCCAAGGGCTTAACACCCGAGGATGAGGATAGACGCCGTCGCCGCCGGGAACGCAATAAGATTGCTGCCACCAAGTGTCGCATGAAGAAACGCGAACGTACTCAAAATCTGATCAAGGAAGCCGAACAACTGGACAATCAAAACATTGATTTGAAAAGTCAAGTGCGCATTTTGGAAACGGAGAGACGCAAATTGTTGGATATGTTGCAGGGTCATCAGCCGACGTGTGTACACCATGGTGGCTTAAATCTACCCTCCAAACTGTTGCAATCACCAGCTCACAAATACTTGGCTGACTTGAATTTAGAGGACATTATCTGCGTTAGCTCTTCGGGTGGCACTTCCATTAGTGGCTCTTCAATGACGTCCAACAGCAATTCACAGCCCGCTCCTCCACGCACCGTTATCCCACCGATGTCTACTATCAAGTTCTCACGCAGCAATGGTTTCAAAGCGGCCGCAGCCGCCTCGGCAGCTCTTACCAATCCCGTTTCAATTGTATCTCAACTTCCAGGCCTGGCGCAGAGTTCGCCCATCCACCACCATGCGGCCAGCCAACTGCCCAATGGCTATTGCAAACCCTCGCCGACGCCCCAAGAACTCGGCTACTTGAACTCACCGTCACAGGACAACAATATGTGCATAGCAGCCCTGCAGGCGCAGATCCATCTCTCTACCACCAACACACCCACCGCCCTTCAGACCGCCCTTACAAACTCAACAGCTTCCAGCCTCGTCGGTCACTCGCTGGTCGATTACATTCCAAGCTGTGACTCGGGACTGGGCCTGACGCTAGCGCACACACCCACCTCCTGCAGCACTTCCATCGGTAGCAATGGCGGAGATAGCAGCGCTCTCTTGGCCAGTGTGGCCAGCCCCATGTCTTGTGTTTCCACACCCACCACCGCCAACGAGTTCGTCAAGAATGAACTGGTCGACTCGCAGAGTCCCTACACCACAGCTCAATCGGCCGAACGGTTTCTATTCGAGAACAATTGTGATAGTTTCGTGGACATCAAGAACGCCGTCAATGTGCACCAGCCGGTGAGCCATAACCATGGCGGACCCACCCTACTGCAGAACACCAACAGCGGCTCCAATCTGCTTGACTTCAGTCTAATGGGAGGCAACGGTTCGGGCATCGTTTCGTTCCACGATCAAATATCCATTAAAAACGACTACTTGCACGAAGCTGAACTGCTGGCGCAACTGACGGGAGAGGCAGCGGAATTTGTGGACATGGATTCGGGTGTAGCAGCAGCTTTTATGGCCAACGGAGGCTGTTTGGCTTAAGATATGTATAGATATTTGGTATTCGTTTAAGAAGTCGTAACGTTTCAATGTTTTCTATTTCTGTAACTTTGCTGGTCAAATGTGAGATAAGAAAAATAATAGGGAGCTAGAGAAGATAAGGATGGCGAATAAGGTCATATAAAAGTTGCTACAGCTGCTAAAACTGTGGAGAGAGATATAAGAAAGATCGCAAATAAAACCGCTAAAAGGCCTAAATAAATCCCTAAATACTGCCGTGCTATGTGAGGTTATGTTGTGTGGTTACGGTTCCGTTTGTGGTTGTACTTTCTACTCCCTACCGTGGTAGTTGTACTCCTTCGTTTGTGTTATGGTTGCTAGCGTTAAATAGATTTCCTTAAGAATACCTATGTCAACATGAACATATTGCCACGCATATCGCACACGCTGCTAGACTAGTGAGTTTTCAATGTCCCGGTCCAATCGAAAATCTCGGTCTCTTTATTAACTGAATACATGCGATTTTTTTGTCTTCCATTAATATATGTTTGTATTTATTTAGTTTTTTGTTTGTTTTATTTTATAAGAAAATTCAAGCCCCAAGTTAAGTAAAAGCGACCCAACCTAACAGTTTTGCTCTAGTGTGTTTGTTGTTATAAGCGAAATTGAGAGAGAGAGAGAGAGAGTGTGTATAACAGTCATATGTCTGTGAATGTGTTTATAGTGATTTCCGTTTTCCTTTCTTGCTCATGGACAGAGTTGTATTTCGATGGTAACTTACACCGAATGAAGTGTTGCCAGATGTAACAGCTACTAGGAAGAATTGTAAGCAGAGTGATAAAGTTTACATTGTCAGTTGAATAGTCTCCCAAAGAGCTTTTTAACGAGTAAATTTATATCCCAATAATTGCAAACATTGATCCTAAATTTAACTCCAGTTGAAGCCAACAAAGAATGTGTCCAATATTTACTTCCATAAGCCTTGTGTATAACGTAATGGTCAATTTGTATATGATGAAAAGTCTAAAAATTTATATTTTGTAAATTCAAAAATAATCGCTTTGACATTTTGCTGTGACTCAAATGTATACGATTTTCAAACAAATGTTCGCCTGTCAAACAAATTTGAGATAAAATTAGATTATAAAAATCTCGTAGCCTTTTTTTCGGCAATTTTTATTGTATTGTTTTGTTAAAATAAAAAAAATTTCATAAAATTTTTTTTAAATTTATTTGTATCTCGAATTTGTTTGACAAACTTGATTACTTGTTTGACAATCAATGATTTTTGTTGTGTTGTTTGGTTGATATCCTTCTTAAAAGTCTATTTTTGTTTTTCTATAGTCTTATTGAACTATTATTAATTTCCTTTTTTCCTCAAAATAAACACAAATATATGTGTGTCAAATAAAATTGATATATTTTCAAATACAAAAATTTTTAATTTTTTCAAATGAAATTACTTAAATTCAAAAAATTATTTTTTTTATTGAAATATATTTTCCATTTTTGGGACAAACGGATATTCGTGCTTGACAAATGTTTGACAAACAATTTGAGGAACATTTAAATAAAACAAATCTCTGAATTTTAGACTTTTTTTAATTTAATTGTATTTTTTAATGAAAATAAACAAAATCTCATAGAGATGTATTTTAAATTCAAGTGTATTCCAAATCTAATGACAACCGGATATTTGTGTTTGACAAGCAGTGATTTATAGTGTGGCGTTTGGTCGGCATTATAAAAGCTTTCCATGTTTCTGTAGTTCTATTGAACTATTCTTAATTTCCCTTTCTCGGCAAACAAACCACATATATGCGTTTGTCAATCAAATTTGATATGCAATTAAATTCGAAATTTGTTTAAATTTTTTTATAAATATAAATTTATTGTTCACTTAAATCCACAAAAATTGTTAACATATTTTTTTATTAAATTTAATTTAATTTCAAATTGTAAACAGATATTTGAGATACGGGTATTTGTGTTTGCCAAACAGTGATTTGTGTTGTTCCGTTTGTCAAACAAATTTGAGATGCAATTAAATTCCAAAATTGTTTAGATATTTTTTTATTAATTTAAATTTTTCCTTCACCTAATTTCACAAAAAATTTTTAATTTTTTTTTTTTATTAAATTTAATTTAATTTCAAATTGTTGACGGGTATTTGAGATACGGGTATTTGTGTTTGCCAAACAGTGATTTGTGTTATGACGTTTGGTCACCACCTTTTAGAAACAAACTTTCCTTTCCATTATTATGCAAACTTATTAACTCTTCTAAATTTCACTTTCCCTCAAATTTGCTTCGTCCTTGTCCCTCCTCTGTTCTCTCCTGTGTTCCTTGTTCTCCTAGTTCTGTAGTGATGTGTGTGTATGTAAGTGTGCTGATATGTGGTTGCACTGCTCTTCTTCTCCTGCCTCGAATATAGTTTTATTTACTAACGCTAAGCGACGGCAGCTCTGTTAAACGGCTTTAGGAGATTAAACAATGTGGCGCCTAATTGCGATAGCGCCGGCTAAGGCGTGGCGCGCGGCGTCGCTTAATTAATTTCTATACCAACCAACCAAATAAACTTAGAATCGGTGCGAGTATTTTGTCTGGGATTTCTGCGAAGGCCAAACTACCTCAATTTGTTTAGAAAACGAAAACAAGAAAATTGTTTAAACAATTTCATGCATTCCATAAAAAAAAAGTTTTAATTTATTTGTAAAGCCAACAAAAATAGAAGAGAATAATAAGTAACAAACAAAGTAAGCAACAGAAACAAATGTTTAATAAAGGAAAAACCTACAACAGTAATTATTATTTATAGTTTTGTGCAAACATTATCAAATACTAACTTTAGTTTAAAACACGAGATTAACTGTAAAAGTTTACATTTAAATCTAAAAAACAAACAAAAAAAAACAACAAAGCTAAAACTAAATCCCATGAGCGACATACAATTTCGGCTTTAACTTTATGTTAAGTGTAAACATTTCAATGATGATATTGATATTTTCATTACAGTAAGTGATATAATAACAGCCTACAACAAAAAAATTACATCATTTATTATAAAAAAACAAACTAACAATTTTTAAAAATAACAATGCCTTAAATGTTGAAATTTATATATTTAAAGAACAAAACAAAAACAAAAAAACTCATACAACTACTAAATGTGCTCTTATTTTTATGAAAGGAAACAACAAAAAAAAACCAACCGCAAAACGGAAAATCTTAATGTAAACTTTAAACAAAACGATATTATCTTTTTTAGGTGTGTTATATAATAAGGAAATTCTTAAACTAAACAACCAAAAAAACAAAACAAAAATCAGATATTCTAAATGTTAGTAGTGCAAAAACTAAATTTATTTTAAGATTTTCTTAAGCAAACGTGTCTTCATCTTAAATGTCCTTACATAAAGGAATAATTAAACAAACGCCTTATACGTTATATTTTTCAGTGTCTTTTTTTAGAAAAACTAAAAAAATTTCCAAAAAATGCTTTAACAGCTACAACAAACAAGTGCTTTAAAAAATCATAACTGTTTTTTTTTTTTGTAATATTTTTTTTGTCTTTTTACAGTAAATTTAAGAGGGTCAACTACAAAGAACTTAAGTGCTTTATATAAATGTAAAATAAAAAATTATAATAAAAGAAAACAAACAAAAAAAAACTATAAACATATTTTGAAAATTAAGGAAACAATTATTTTTTGTATTGCAGCAGTTTAACATAGAAATTTTTTTGCAACGATTTTTTTGATAAAAGAAAATATAATTAAAAATTATTAAAATGTTATAATACAAGAAAAAATAACAAGATATAGTTGGCAAATTTTGTGGATTACTTGCTGAGGTCAAAAATGTCATAGAAATAATGATAAGATAACTTGGTCATACTTGCTGCTTAAGGAGTGTTCATACGGTATTTTCAAAATGTTCATTATACTTCAATATAATGAAACATTTAAAAGAAACAATGGGAAAACATTAACGAAAATGTAAATAATTCAAAATATTTATACTTAAGCTGTGTTCACACGCTACAACAGATCCATAGTAAATATATATTATAGAAAATTTGATAACTACAACGAAGCAACATAATTTTTGATTTTAATAGCAGCAGCAGTTTGATATTTGAAATATAAAAATTTCCACTTAAACCGTGTTCACATGGTTGATTTTAGTTCTTGTTTGAGGAGTGTTTACACGGTAATTTAAAAATGTATACATGACTTTTATACAAAATTTTGACAGAAACAACGAAATCGCATAATTTTTATAATTCATACAGAACAAATTTCTAACTGTGTTCACACGGAATGTACTTGGAAAACATGCATAATATTAATATGTTAAGAATCTTTTGATAATTAAACGAAATTAAGTAACGTAAATAACAACAATTACAAATTTATCGTAAAAATTTTCCGATTTCAACTTAAACCGTGTTCACACATAATTAATATTTTGTGCTTAAGGTATGTTCACAACGAATTTTAATAAATTATACATGGTTTTTAAAAAAAAATTTTGACAGGTACAACGGAAAAACTTCATTAGAATATAAATAACTAAACAAATTTTTAATTAAGCTGTGTACACACGGCACTTTGAGCACCTTCATAATAAGTGATGTTATGTGACAATTGATAACAACACAACGAAATCACGCAATAGAAAATATTCGGCTGCTTGATTATATAAATTACCAATTTCGACTTAAACCATGTTCACATTGTATTAAAAATTCCATAATTCTTGACTTTTATTGTTATTTCGTTATAATATTAAATTCAATGAAATTAAAATCAGTGGCTCCAGTTATATCTTAAATTTTAACTTATTCTAATTTAAGCCGGGTTTACACTTCGATATTCCAAAAAATCGACAGAGCAAAATTGCATTATATTGTTTTCGCTGGTATAAATAATAAAATAAAAAATCTTGTGTTCACACTTTTTTCAAACGAATTTATTAAAATCTAACTTAAGCCGTGTTCACACAGTGTTATCAAAAATTCAGATCTATTGGAAGTATTCACAATTATAAACAAAATAAATTCCGTAAGTTGTTTGCAATTTCAGTGGTTCAGTTTAATTGTAAAAATTAAATTATGTCAACTTTAATTCTATTCACACCGTACATTTTAAATGTAAAATTTACTGAAATCTTATTGAACCTTGATATTTATAGAAAAAAATCACGTAATATAGATATCAGTGACAGGAGTTTGACCATAAAATTAATAATTTTAGACTTAAACCGTGTTCACACAGAATTTTGTAAAGATCCAAAATTATGCATATTAAAAAAATTATGGTCTTAAGAACCATATCGCCTAACACAAATGTCTTTGGCAGTAGTGTGAATGCAAAAAATAATTTTTTGCGACTTAAGCCATGTTCACACAGTTCAGACGAAATTTTCAGGTGACATTTTTTACAGCTAAAACGAATCACATTATATTTACTTCAGTGACAGTTGTTTGACTATACAGATTAATTTAAACTTAAGCCGTGTGCACACAGAATGTTCATTATTTCCACAATACAGACATATTATGGTAATGTCGATATTATGAAACAAATCAAATATTATTAATGTCACAGGCAATAGTTTTATTGTTAAGTTTAATAAATTTCTACTTAAGTCGTGTTCACACAGTTAAGTCGGAAATTTCTTAATGCATTAATTGGGTAACTTTTTATAGAATAAAACGAAATTGCTTGACTTCAATTTCAGTGCCTTCAGTTAACATAAAAATCAACCAATTCAAACTTAAGCCGCGTTCATACTGTGTTTTGAAATTATCTACAATGGACAAATATATAACGAAATATTTTCATTTTAATTATACTCCGAGTTATATCTAGAGATGATAAAAATTACTAAAAGGCAGCTTAAGACCAGTTCACATTGTTATACAAATTCGTTTATATTGAGATCCACCCGTTGTATCAAATGTTATAGCGAATGAAGCCAATTTGTCAGCATTCTAAAACATAAAATTTTTCAATTACTTAAATGCTGCTTTAGACTAGTTCACATTGTTTTTCAAAATCGTTTATATTGAGATCCAACCGTTGTTCATAATAACAAAAATTAAAAAAACACCAACTTAAGCCTTGTTCATACGATGTTTTTAAAACATCCATGACGTTAAAATATACAAACGCCTTATTTGAAGTTTATTTACTTTAAATTAAATTCTACTTTAATAGTTATAGTTACCAAATTACTAAATAACAGCTTAAGCCCGGTTCACATGGCAGCCTAAATTTTAATTTATTTTGAAATTTATATGTTTTATCAAATGTTACAGCGAATAAATTCATTTCCTCAGCATTTTAATCCACAAAATTTCCCAAAAATATCTATACAAACAAAAATTATACATACGTCGCCTAAGAGAATGTAAAACTGAAATATAAAGTAAAAAAAAAACAGAGAAATATAAATGCCTTCCTATTTGTAAGAGAATAGGTTTACTCTGCATACACACCACACACACAAACAATTCTTTATATATATTTAAGTAATTACAACAAAATAACGCATAATTGAACAACAACAACAAAAATAAATCAAATTGAAATCAAATCAAAGCATCAAATTACCTCATTATAAACAAATCCAAAAAAAAACTAAAGCAAAAACAAAATCTATATATAAACTCACTTAAAATTGTTAAACATTAATTAAATGTATTTAAATAAATAGAAAAAAAAATATGAAAATATTGTTAATGTTAACTACTGAAAACAAAAATCAGCAAGCAAAAGCACGCCAGTGTTATTGTAAAAACATTGAATCATGTAAAGAATTTAAGTATACAAAAGTAGAAAAAGAATTGTAAAAACAAAACTCCTAAATTGCCTTAAGAAAAAGCTAAACACAAAATTGTATATAAAACATTGATTGATAAACACCATAAGCAGTTTATTTGAAAAAAAACATAACCAGAAAAATATAAAAAAATAATTGCATCCGACAATTGCTTAAAATTCAAAAAACAATTTTTTTACCAATCTTAGGATCGAATTTAAAAATATTTTTTTGCTTATGTAATTTTGACTTTAAAAAGTTCGCTGGCCAATTTGTTAAACGAAATTGGCAGATTGTTGAACAAAACGGTCACGTTGTCCCAAAAGATTGCCAGATTGACTTACAGGATTGCCATAACAGAAAGTAATTTTAAAGCATAGAAATTCTTTTTAAATTTTATAATTTTGCTGAAATCTGTTAGTTTAAAGTTAACGCAGTGTAATATATAAGAAAAGACTTAATAGACTTTTCTCTACAGCTTAAGCAAAGTTCAAATTAACAAGGAAAAAATCTTTTTCGGATTTTTCTGACGCTGTGGATTTTGTTTAAATATACCCAAGTTTATTTTAATACAAAAAAAATCAATAAAAGTTGGGTTGCTCCATATACAACCATTTGCTTTAAGTCTATGAAAAATGGTTTAGTACAATAAATGTACTATAGAGGGCGCTTTCTTTTCTTGTCGATATGTTGCGTTGTTAGCAAACAGTTTCAGTAAATTTCTTAAATATTGTTTATTATTCACTTTTTTCATAACTTTACTTTTCTAATGTTTCCATTTGATATCGTAGAGACGTTTTTAGTTTTATTCTTAGTCAACACGTCCCTTTTGCGTTTGCATTTTAAACTCTAGTTCATAAGATAATCTAATGATTAACATTTTAAGATTTATTACAAAGAAAAACGGTTTACTTACATACCTTTTCTTGGCGCTACCAATGTACCTGTAACCAGAAAGAAGAAAAAAAAACAATTAATATTTTTCAACTGTTTGGAAATTCCCTAAGTCACGCATCTTGTTGTATACAGTTTTGTGTTTAGCTTTTATTTTTAAGCAATTCTCCCCCGCCCTGGTTTAATAATTAACACCCAAAGGTTTCTCTGTATCGATTTTGTGTAATAATACAACAATATACATATAATTTTTAAGTATTATGATATTTTTGACTAGAGCAAAAATATATTATTAATATTTTTTAGTTTTTATGATTTTTATTAATTTTTTTACAGCTTTAAATTAAATGTCATTTACTTTGAATTGTTGCGATATTTTAAGTTTGTTGAGTTTAATTTTTTTTTTACAAAAACTTTGTTATGTTTCCTTATTTTTAATTAAAGTTATTATTGTTTAATCACGATTTTTATAATCATTAATATTTATAAGTTTTGCTAAAAAAAAACTACAACAACAAAAAAGCACATTTAAGACACCTTGCGGACAAATTTAAGAAAACTCACACTCATGTCTAAAAGTAAACAGACCAAACAAACTGCTACTACTACCACTACACACACACACACACACACGCAGAACTATTAATTTAATATTTAAAACCTAAACTAAACTAATTATTAATTAGTTACTAACTGTACATTATTTATTATTATTTGTATTATTATTATGTTTTTCTAATTTTAAATTAATTATTTCTTTTGTAAATCTTTTAATTAATTTTTTTTATATAAATATAAAAACAACAACAAAACAACCACAACATATACTGTATAATCTTTATTTAGATATTTAAGCAATATATTTGTATAAAAAATAAATTTAAAAAAACAACAACAACAAACAATTGCATATAAAATTGGAAAACAATATTTAAGTAAAAATAAAAAATTCTATTTGAAAACAAAAAAAAAAACAAAATTAATTTATTATTATTCCCCAGAAAAAGAAAAACGAAATTGATGTGTAGATTTTTGTGTAAATCTGTGACGAAAAACAACAAGAAAACTCATATAAATTTAAAGGGAAACAAAATTAATCAAACAACGCCTAAAGTATAAAACAAAAGAAAAGAAAAAATAAGAGAGACGGAAAAATTTGTTTGCAACAAGCAACGAAAGATGTGAGAGCGTTTTTTGAATACAAAAAAAGTCTTTAAGAAATTAAAACACAAATTAATTATTAAATGTATGGTATGAAAAAACAAAAAATAAAACATAAAACAAATTAACAATTATTAAAAAACAGTAAATACAAGAATGTTGTTTTCATTTTCAATAAAAAGGTTGGGTGGGAGGCTCAATAGAGCACGAAAGGATTTTAATGTCAACTTCAGGATTTAAATTTTCAGGAATTAAACAAAACAAAAAACACCTGAAGGTCGTTAAACTACATTTATTGGGGTTTGTATTTTTCAATGCCGAATTTCTGGCATCCCCTGTAGTAAATTCTTTTAGCCTAGATTTATAGGAAGCCAATAAAATGGCAAAACAGCTGATGATACTCGAACTAGAACTTACTAAGATTTATAATTTTTCTCATTTTTTCTCTCTCTCTTATGAGCTAACGAAATACCATTTCTAGGATTCTAATATATTTTGCATAAGTAACGGAATTCCATTTGAGACCATAGCAGTGATTTGTTTTTTTAAAATTGCCAGCTTTGCCACGATTTCAATCTAAATTTCTCAGCGAAATTACTTCGCTGCCTTACAAACTTAGAGTACCGTTCCCAGGGAAGGGAAAATCACCGGTATCGCTGATACTTAAATATTTACATTATATCCCCTTCCCTAAACTTCAGTTTAACACTAGTTTCCGCATATTCGTCACGCCTCCACTTTACATTTAAAATTTGTTTTTTTTTAATGACTTAACCCTTTGTTGCGCTTGGTTGGCGTTTCTCCCGCGTTTTAATCAAACTTTAATGCATCTTTGTCGCTTTTATTCCGCTGTGTTTGTTTTTTTCTACAAAAACAAATTAACATCTCATTGTTTTGGCAATGGTTTCAATTGTGCCATTATTTACACTTGTTTAAACTGAATAATTATCATTTAATTTTTTAAAAAACTGAGATAGAGGGCGGTTAAAGTTGTTTTAAGATACCCCCTACATTAAGAAGACAGTTTGTAAAGATCGTTAAAAATTCAATTAAAGGAGTCATTTTTCAAATCGTTGCTTGAAAAATATTAACTAGTAGTAAAAATTGTTAATTTTGCTTTGGTTGGGCTTTTTCTGGTCAGTTTTTTTTTTTACTTAATACAATAGCAAAAGTACTAGACCACGTTATTTTCTTTCGAGGTAGTGTAGGTTTTACTCCGACTTTGTTAGGAGATGTACGGCCATGTAGTTTAATAAAAAAAAAAGAATGAAACTAAATATTTCAAACAAATATTTATTTATAAAATATGCACTGCTACAGAAAGGAAAAAATTTAAGATCTAGTTGAGTACAAAATTAATCTTGACATACAGTTCAAAACCCGGTTTTTCCTGTCTTTCCTCTTTTATGAGCCGATAAGTCATTCAGTTCTGAACCAATTTTTGATATACTACGCTTTTTGGAAAAAAAATATCAGACTATTCAACAGTATATACACTTCTTCAAATTACTTCTCACATCATTCTGTTTTTGCCCCGAAATCAAAAACTTTTTTTAGTATTTTTTTAATTTGAAGAAATTTTTAGCCACTATTTCATTAAAATATCCTGTATCGTTTCATGCAGAAAGTGGATGCTATCACGAGTAAAACTCATATGTATTTGTTAGTAAAATTGGTTAACTACTGGTTAAGCTATTCAAGTTTTTTGAGGAACACAATTGTCATAGTGCCTAATAAAATCAAAGGATCCATACACAGAGTTTCAAAAAGGCGACATCACAAGTCATTGTTTTTGATGATATTAACGACTTCTATGGCACATTTTAAACGTCCATCATGTTATATGGTAATTTTCTAGCAACGATGAAGTAAACAGTACATAAAATATACATGTTTTGGAAAAAAAACTTAAATTGTCGGATTGTTCCTTTAATTGTACTTGTATTTTAAATCTTCACGTATCCCCTCGAAGTTCTCTAAGTCCCACTGGTTGGAAACACCTGCTCTATGCCGTCCTTCTGGTTTGCCTTCAAACACCATCTATATCCATCCTGACAACATATGCCAGCTTTGGCAGTCGGTGAATTTGACTTTTCTGTCTACGTCAATGTCATGGTAAAGCTCATGGTCCATCCGAAGACGAAACTCGTCAGTGACGCCGCCATGCCCACTTATTTAAGGGAGAATCTTCCTTTCGAATGCTCCCAGATTTTGTATGCCCATGGTCGTAAGCGACAAAGATTTGGCAGCGTAAATTAGAACGACTGAGGTTCTATAGGATCGGCGGGAATATATATATAGCTGTTTCGTAGTATTCTGAGATAAGGTGGTGTTAAGTGCTGCCCCAGTACATATTGACGGAGGATACTAAGTAGGTAAATTCACCTCCTACCTCAAAACAATAACTATCAACGTTCAGGGTGCATTCCCATCAAGAGGACCCTTTGTTCGTCGAAATTATTTTGTTGTCTCGTTTATCCTCATTTGCCGCTAACTAATTTTTGCTGACCCCTTTTCCAACGATGAGAAGACTGCAGTAACATCCCCATATTTCGGTCGATGATGTCTATATCATCGGCGCCGGCTAGGGGCATGTGGCTGGAATATAGAGCCAGCCTTTCTCATCACCTTCTCCTTAAATATATATAAAATTGTGTACAGGGCAAACGGTCACTCTGCCTGAACCCTCATTCCGTATGGAATGGTTCAGTGTTCACCATTTTACAAATCAGTGTTTTTCTAGGTACATCTGCAAAGGCGTATCAACTTTTCAGGAATATCAAATTGAGACAATGCCTCGTAGAGTCTATTCCTTAACGGAGAGTCGAAGACAGCTTAAAGAGGTAGTAGTTACGGATCTGCTTTTCATGAGTTTTTTTCCAGGATTTGCCGTAAAGCGTATATTTGAATCGTTGTAGAATTGCCAGGTCTTAAACCGCACCAATAAGGTCCAAATCGTTTTTCTACAATTGGCTTAAGACGTTCACACAATATGGTAGAAAGCATCTTGTGCGCAATTGGTAATAGGCTTATTCCACGGTAGTTCTTACATTCACTACGATCTCCTTTTTCTCTTTCTTGTATATGGGACATCACAGGCTGAGATTGCAATCACCGGGCATGCTCTCCTCTAGTCAGCTGATGCATATTCCTAAGCAGCTTCTTCCCACCACCTGCCTTTAACTACTCAACCGGGAGATTACGACTCCAGTCGCTTTGTTAATTTTAAGGCAGAATATTGCCACAAGTATCATAGGTGGACTATTTATACCATCGTCACCCTACGGGTAGGATGGTATATATCATTTGATACGACCCAAATATGTAACACATAGAAGCAGGCACTTTAGAACCATAGACGTCCAAATTTGAATCAGCTGCTATTGGTGAGAAACAGGATAAAGTTTTTGAGAAAAAATTGGAAGTCTAGCCACGCCCCTTCTGGTATCTGCCATACCCACCTGGTACCGCCTACTTTAGAAACCAATTATTATTATTAAAAGACGAAACGCGATCGTGCCAAATTTATGTAATTTGTAAAGATCAAGCATGATAACGTTTTGGAGAAAAAGTCTGGAAGTCTAGCCAGAAGGGTTCTGGAACCTCCCATACAAACGTGCCGCTCGGCCCACTTTAGCTATCAACGCGATCGTCCCAAATTCTGTATTTCGCAAAGCTAAACCAGGATAAAGTTTTGGGGCAAAAAATCTGGTTGTCTAGCCACGCCCCTTCTGGTACCTCCCATACAAATGTACCATTTCGCCCACTTTAGAAATCGAGTGATAATATCAATACACCCAAAGCGATCGTACACAAATTATGTATTTATTAAAGCTGTAACAGGATAAAATATTCCCGCCGCTTCTGGTACCTCCCATACAAATGTAGCCCTCCGCCCACTTTAGAAATCGAGTAATAATATCAATACACCCAAAGCGATCGTGCCCAAATTCTGTACGTTGTTAAGCTATTGCAGAAAAAAACTGGAAAGCTGGCCACGCCTCTTCTGGTACCTTCAATACAAAGGTTTCATCCGTCCCTCTTTATACTTCCAGTAATATCTTACAATCTTACCCAAACTCTATATTTTGTAATGATATAAAATTGTAAAGAACTATTTAAGCCATAGACAACCCCCTTTGGATTTTTACTGAAGGTAAGGGTATATGTAAGTCGGTTTACCCGACTGAAACTTTCTTTCTGGTTATACCTAGATATAGCTGGGCCAAAAAGCAGGGCTGTCGTTATTTATCAACAGCAAGACGTAAAAAATATTATGAAACAACATTGCCCATGTGCCAACACAGTGGTAGCATTATGAGTCGACTAAATATGCAAATTTCACCTTGCATAACCAACGGTTTTATCGGAAATTAAATTTATTGAATACTATTCATTTTAAACACTCCTTTTCGGAGATGAAAAGGGAATAAGTTTTCTTTGTTTAGCGAAATCTGTAAAAATCCGTTACAAAACGTTTTTAAGTTTGAATAAAAAAAATATCTTATAGATTGAAATACTATTGAAACGATTGTTCAAAAGTAACGACTTTGTACTTCACTACAACCCTAGGCGTATTTAATAAGATGGTCGCACTAGACTGCTTATTTCAACTTTTTTCATTCGAATTGGACCTAGATTTTCAAATTTTCTTACGTTTAGTTCGATTTGTTTACTTTTTCTTCGAGTTCTGTCA
The DNA here is from genome assembly GCA_964034835.1 of Muscina levida. Lineage (NCBI taxonomy): Eukaryota > Metazoa > Arthropoda > Insecta > Diptera > Muscidae > Muscina > Muscina levida. Next base: position 150,747,873 of record OZ035882.1, read on the forward strand.
ACTCTATTTAACATTTTGCACATTTATTTACAAAAACAATGTGCATTTTTTTGTTGCAGAGTCATTAGCTGTTATTCTAGTGCCGTCACTTTTTAAAATAAACCTTGCTACAACCGAATCTTGTTTAATGGAAACTACTATAATACTGAAAGAAAGATCTTCTTATTATTAATGCCAAAGGAACATGTTAACAGCCTGTTCGACGACAGCCATCGTTAACTTATTATGCTAACGTGCTGTTAATAACAGTGCTCTGTTAAGTACATAGTATTCTATATATTCTCTACACATTTCCTTATTGCTTTGTATTCAGCTGTAGGTTACAATTAAGAACACAGAAAAAACAACGTAAATATTTGTTGGTGTTTATTTTTTTAATTTGCGTTTTTTGCTGTGTTTTAAGAATGATTCAAAATGAATGAATCTAATTTAAATTCCGAATTTTTGAGTGCCACCGCATAGCGTGTTGGTGTGTGTGTAAGTGTTTGTTTTAAGTTTAGTGTTTTTGTTTCATGATTTCGATGTTTGGTTGGTTGATAATTTCTAAAACAGATGTTTATCCCCTCGACCTTGTTGTGAACGCTCAAATCGAAACCAACAAAAAAAATTCAAAATATAACGAGACGGAAAGACAGACGGACGAACAGCAACAACAACAACAACGGGCGGACGTAATTTATTGCATGCACATAATTAGCATTATTTTAATGTATTATTTTTGGAGTATTTATTTGAAATTTTGACTGTTATAGTCGCGCTGCTGTTGCTATTGCGTATTTTATTATAATTTCCTCACATCAGCGTCCAGTCGCCACTCCCACCCTACCTACCCCTCCTGCCAGTGTAGTAGCTCATATAATTGCAGTTGTAGTTTAGCAATGAGTTTAGCGGGCGGAAAACACTTTAGCCTGAGTTACCATGTGCGTTTTTAATCAAAACGCCAAAATTGCCATAGACCAAGAAACTCAAGACAAATTGTCGTAATTAATTTAATTTTTTCTATTCGTTTGTTTGTTGTTTGTTCGATATCATCAGTCTGACTTCGCCCCCCTCCTCCACACATACCCCCTCTTCATACAAGATGCCCGAACGAGTGACTTAGAAACTTAACTATAATTCTGCTATAAAGTGAAAACACCGAAAGAAGAAAAATAGCCGAAAGTAGTCAAGGTCATTTCAAATGACACTCATTAAAAATCATCAAGCCATTATTAAAAGTGGGGGAATGATTACAATCGTTATTTGCAGCTTTGCTGCTGTTGTTTCAAATGACTTTTCAAAAAAACGAAAAACGAATAATAAAAAAAAAATACAACGCTTTCGAAAAACGACAAAAAAAATTGTTAGAAGAGTGTTTCCTCTACCATAAAATTTAATGAGATTCTTTTCATAGCCCACTATAATAAAAACAACGCCGCGATTCATCATTCACATGTACAATAACCATATAACAACAATAGTTGTTGTTGGTGTTGTAGTAAATAATATTTGAAATGATTTTAAAATTATACACTAAAAAAAAAAAAAATAAGAACAGAAACAAACGCCAACATTCAATGGCTGTGCACTACTTTGAAAATACTTGTACATATGTATGTATGTCGATAATGAAGAGGTTGGCAATGCCAGAAGACGCACGACTACTACATCGATGTTGTTGGTGGTAAGAAAAGGAGTAATATAATGTAAGAAACACAACTTAAAACGGACATCTGGCACTATAAAAGTGGCAGAAAGAAAAAGAAAATAGAAAAAAAAATTGGAGAGTAAAAGTCTTGTAGATTTGAGAGAAAATTCCCAATTCATTTACAAAACCTGCAAATAATATGAATTTGTACATAATTTTCCAGTGATTTCAGGGTATCCTCAAGTACAGGGATAGAGGTTAAGTCTGTAAGTTCTAACATAAGGTAAAAAGCCAAGTTTTTGGAACAGTGATTCCCACCAGTAAGAAGCTCCCAGGATGTTTCGTGATGGTGTCTCTTTAACTTTTTAAGAACGAAAGCTGTTAACATAATCCATTTCACACAACTCTTGTAAAACAAATTCTATTAGCAATAATAGAATAGATCTTGAACTGAACAATGAAATCAAACTTATTATTTACATACATAGATCAACAATACAAAACAAGAGCAAAAATATATATTTTTTTTTTCATTTTTTTGTTAATTTATCTCAACTGCTGAGTTAACTGATATAAAATCTTATTGGCATTCGCACTTCCGATATGATTTAGAAATACTTCTAATAATTTAAATTTGAAGTCTTCCTATGGAATTACTTAATTGTTTCTTTATCACTGATTAAATTATTCATTTTTTCAATTTACCGGTCTATTCTGACGTGGTTACAATAGTCACGACGGTTACAATAGATTACTTTGGTTACAAATTCAAAAAATCGGTATTCCGAATCCTTGTTACCGTGACAATTGTTACAAAAATTGTTACCTGCCACAAAGGAGGTAACAAGGTAGTTTCAGCTCTTTGGAGTAATATTTTGAGATGGAAAAAAAATTTAAATAATTGAAGTCGTGGGGAAAACACTTTTAGCCCTTTTTGCTATTGAAATGTAGTGGCAAAATGTGTGGAAAGGGAAAAACCGCCAAGAAACCTGTGGGACAGCTGTGACCAATTCTTCATGACACAGTATTTGTCCAATATTTTCGACTGTCCACTTAACTGGGGTATGTGTCGTCTCCTTAAACTCAGTCAAATGTGTATAAATACCTAAAAAGTAAAAATATGTTTACTTTCTCTGTATTGTGTTTTCATTTTTCGTTTTTTAAATTCAAAAATTGGCTGTGAATTGTCAATAATTTACGTTTCACCACAAGGTGAACTTTTCCTTGTCACTAAATTGCCAGAATACGCGTAACAAGAATTGGTTACAAAATTGTAACAAATTTTCAGTAACAAATGTTTGTAACCAAATTATTAGAATAGGGCCGTTAGTTTAGTTTTTTTAATTGTTTTTTTTTTTGTCATATTCAAATTTGGTTTTTCCTCTAACCTTCTTACTTAATTTTCCGCCACAGCCTTGGACACGTTTACTCATTACGATCATCTAAAATGATTAATGGGTTTGGACAATTAACAAAAACACTGAAACTATGTGAAGCTGGAATTGAAAAGGAAGCACGTCTCTAGGGAATTACTCATCCGTTCCCAAGAGGGCGCTTGAATATTAATAATAATCACGCAATTTGGTGCATTTGGATGATAATTAGTCATAATCACAATGCTACCAAATTTGAATAGCTAATGAAATGCTGCTATCATTAGAGACAACAAAAAAACAATCAAGGAAAGCCAAACATTTCATAACAAATACGTTTTTAAAAATTATGGAAAAAAAACGAAAAAAAAATTATTTTAAATATACGACATAATGTCTATCGGAGTCAGTGTTACAGCAATGATTTATTAAATATATATAAAAAAAGTCTCCTCCGTGACAATGTTACCACGCGGGCACATTGCCGTGACCAGGATTCGAACCTGGGTTACTACGGCCACAACGTAGGGTCCTAACCACTAGACGATCACGGCTATTGGAGACTTGTTTAAAGTGGTGGCAAAATAGTATGTTGTGTTAATATACACACGCCAAAGTGTTTTGTTATTTGAGTATAGTCATGGTGAGAGTAGAGAGGTGTGTGGTGACTATACACTGTTATGGTGAGATGCGCAGTGGTGTGTGGTAGTTATTCACTATATAGGCAGTGTGCATGAGCGGCAGAGACACACAGTGGTATGTTCAACAGTGTTTCTATTGAATGGGCTGAAATAGTAACTGTGGAAGCATTCGAATTTCGCGCTATTCTGCTATGATAATTATGTTGTTTTATATTATACCTATTCATTTAATTTTGTTTTATTAAAACACTCCCTTAAATATTTGAAAGTGAAGGGCAAGAAAATAAAATAAAATAAAATAAAATAAAATAAAATAAAATAAAATAAAATAAAATAAAATAAAATAAAATAAAATTAAATAAAATAAAATAAAATAAAATAAAATAAAATAAAATAAAATAAAATAAAATAAAATAAAATAAAATAAAATAAAATAAAATAAAATAAAATAAAATAAAATAAAATAAAATAAAATAAAATAAAATAAAATAAAATAAAATAAAATAAAATAAAATAAAATAAAATAAAATAAAATAAAATAAAATAAAATAAAATAAAATAAAATAAAATAAAATAAAATAAAATAAAATAAAATAAAATAAAATAAAATAAAATAAAATAAAATAAAATAAAATAAAATAAAATAAAATAAAATAAAATAAAATAAAATAAAATAAAATAAAATAAAATAAAATAAAATAAAATAAAATAAAATAAAATAAAATAAAATAAAATAAAATAAAATAAAATAAAATAAAATAAAATAAAATAAAATAAAATAAAATAAAATAAAATAAAATAAAATAAAATAAAATAAAATAAAATAAAATAAAATTAAAAAAAAAAAATAAAATAAAATAAAATAAAATAAAATAAAATAAGTAACCAATAATTACCGCTAAGAATTTAAGGTTCCGAAAAAAAAATGAAATGACGAAATGTGTCACTGTAGAGTTAATAAAAATTTATAGTAGAGAATAACGAAACAAATTTCAAATTTGTGAATTCAGACTACGACTTCGCGAACTCCAAATCCAAAGTTTAATAGCTGGCCAAAAACTATTTATAGAAATTTAATGTTTAAAATCTGAATAATAATCCCTACAATCAGGAAATTTGTCAGTACTGATTTTATTAAAAATATTGTCAGTAGGAAAAGATACAAATGTTTGTGAAATCTCTCCAGGAAATTAAAAACATACTAAAAATTACTGATAATTAGTTGAGGTTCTGATATTGTCCCAAGAGCTGACAAATAGGTATTTGCTGATAATTATTTGAGATTCTGAAGATATGTATAGACGGTTGCCATGGTTGCAATTTTGTCAAATCTGCTAATGTACCGGCAATGTACTGACATCGACAGTGTTGCCAATACTCCGCAAATGGAGTATTTGGCAGATGCATAAACTTCGCACATCTGCAAAATAAAAGTGTTTGCAATTATCTTACAAGATTTTGATAATGGCAACATTCTGCGGTTCACACGACTGTCGGATGTCTGGCAATATTGTTGTTTACAATGTAATGGCAATGCCTTTTCTGCAAACGTTGCCATACAAAAATTTGAAGTAAACACGGTTGTTAGACATTTTATGAACATATGTCAGGCAATATCGTAAGATCTGGCTACCGTCTGTACGTAGCTTAAGTACTATAAAGTTGTTAGCACTATTAAGTTGTCTTGAATGCATTGTAAATTTACCAGATTTGATCTGGAACCAATGGTTAAAGAAAACCAAAAATTATTGATAGGAAATTATAGTTCTAAGTCTATCCAACAATGTTATGAACAATTATAGTATGTCTGCATATATCTTTTATAACAATTTGATAAAGATTTTCGGTTAGTTAATATGGATTAGGTTTTTTTTTGGCCTGGCACCCAGAATTCAACAGCCTACCAAAAAATTTTTGAAAGGAATTGAGGGTTCGAAGTCTGGTCAATAATAATATGAATGTCGACATAAGTCAGAGAGGATTTTTTTTGAAATTATTAAAAGAAAAACTTATTGACTATAGCTTTTGGTTATATATAAATGTTGTAAAATCGGACTAAGACTACGCGAATCTGGAGTCCAATGTTTACGAGCTGTCAAAAAAATTTAATTTTATGAAATGTGTACAAGCTAGGAAATTGAAGTTCTGAGTCCGACCAATATATCCAATATCAGGATTTTTTTGATCCTGGAACCCAAGGTTCAAGAGATAACCGGAACATACTATTAGGAATATGAGATTCTAAGTCCGACCAGCAGTCCAAATATGATGATTTTATGGTCCTGGAACCCAAGGTTTAAAAGATAACCGGAACTTACTATAAGGAAATAGAGGTTCTGAGTATGACCAACATTCCCAATATGTGGATTTTTTGGTCCAGAAACTTAATGTTTAAAAGATACCCGGATTATAATACAAGAAAATTTTGAGGTTCTGATTAACATTCCCAAAATCTAGATTTTTTTTGTCCTTGAACCCAAAGTTTAAGAGATTACCAGAATATCTAAATTAATTTGAAGTTCTGTCCGACCAAAAATCGCAATATCTGAATTTTGTTGTCCTGGAACCCTAGGTTGAAGATATAACCGGAAATTATTAGTAGGACCAACATATCCAATATCAGGATTTGTTTGATCCTGAAAGCCAAAGTTCAAATATAACCGGAAAATACTATTAGGAGAATGAAATTCTGTGTCCGAACAACAGTCCAAAAATCATGATTTTATGGTACTGGAACCCAAGGTTTAAGAGATAAGCGGAAGTTTCTATAAGGAAATTGAGGTTCTGAGTATGACCACAATTCCCGGATTTTTTTATCCAGAAAATTAATGTAAAAAGATACCCAGAACATAATATAAGGTAATTTTGAGGTTGTTGCCAACAATCCCAAAATCTGTATTTTTTGATCGTGGAACCCAAAGTTTAAGAGATTAACCAGTAATTGCGTAAAGAAATTCGAAGTTCTTTCCGACCAACAATGGCAATATCAGGATTTTTTTTGTCCTGGAACCCAAGGTTGAAGATATAATTATCGGAAATTATTGGTAGGAAATTGAAGTTTTAAGTATAATAAACATTTCCAATATCTGGATTTTTTGATACTGGAACTAAGGTTCAAGAGATAACCGAAAATTACCGGTAGGAGTTCTGCTTATAACTAACGATCGAAATATATGTCTTTTTAGTCCTGGAACGTAATATTTAAGAGATAACCAGAAAATACTATGTATATGCAAATTCTGAGGATCTGAATCCGACCAACAATCCCTTTATCAGAATATGTTGGTCCTGGAACTCAAGGCTCAAGAGTTATCGAAAATTACTGGTAGGAAATTCTGGTTCAATACCTGTTTTTTGGTCCTGAAACAAAAGAATCAAGAGTTAACCAGGAATTACTATAAGGAAATTGGGGTTGTAAATATGATCAACTGTCCCAATATCTGTAATTTTGTATCCTCAAACCTGTTATCTCTTTGACAAAAGATCGAAATATATGTTTTTTTAGTCCTTAAACTGAATATAAGGAGATTTCTAGAAAATACTATGTATAGTTAAATCCTGAGAATCTTAATCCGACCAACAATCCCAATATCCGAATTTGTTGGTCCTGGAACTCAAGACTCAAGAGTTATTGAAAATTACTGGAAGGAAATTCAGGTTGTGTCCGACCAACAATCCCAATACCTGTTTTTTGTTCATGGAAAACAAGAATCAAGAGTTATCCAGGAATTACTATAAGGAAATTGGGGTTCTGAATATGATCAAATGTCCCAATATGTGGAACTTCTTGTCCTCAAACCTGTTTTTTTCAAACCGATTTTTTACACTTAAGTGTAACAGCTAACTTTAAATTACTGTGAAGAAATTACTGTAAAATGTGAAGTTTCCAGACTGACAATAACCTGATGGTTAAGGATATAAGTACAAATTTTTTCTTTAAATCTTTAAATTTTTTGAATCTTAACAACGACTTTTTTCTACAAACGATGTTCTTTACTTTTTACATCCCCTTGTATGGCAACACTATACCACAGTCCACCCACCATTCATTTCACACCTCCAACGCACTTACACACACCACAAAAACCAAACAACACGAGACCGACCAAAGCCAACAACTTGTCACCCATATCATAGGGGACTCATCGCAACAACGCGCCTTGGCGCTTTTGTGCGTAGACTTTAAAGCCGCTTTTAATGTTATTAATAAAATAATTAAGAGTCTCTTTGCGGTTCTCCTTTTCGATTATTTTTGGCGACTTTTTGGCAAATGACACATCCATTTCTTAGGAAAGTCATTAATAACAAAAATTGCAATTACCCTGACCCATAAACCGAAATGGACGCAAACTCAAGGTAGAAAATAAGAACGACCACAAACATCACAACCATATGCGCGTACCCCAGATTTGTCAGTGCGATTAGCAGCAGCGCACAAAATCATAATCGCGTGTTTACTACTTTCATTTGTTTGAATTGTAAAGTTGAGAATACAAATCGCAACGCAACAAAAACAACCAATAAATTTTTGTTAAGTTATTGTTAATTAAATTTTACCAATGAAAAATTACAAAGACCTTAGGACTTTTCAAACCATTTGCATATACGCGAACTGAAGGTGCCGCCAGTGGAGAATCATCAATTGATGCCGTCGCCGAGTGTCTCCTATGTACTATTTGGATATTTGTTACTCAACAAAACAAAACGCTGGAGGCTTTCCCATGTGGGGGGTGACATGACTGGCGTGTGATACACTTGATGCGATAAATCATTGCTCGCGACTAATTACCGAACAAATTAGGTCCATGTCCACGGTGCAGTCAGTCGCTCTAATCGCTGATGGAGCTGCAAATACTGAAACAAAAACGCCTCCATACTGAAGTGTAATACTAAGAAAAATTGATTTCACATTTAGATTTTAGTGAGATTTTTTTGGTTGTTTTGCATTCATAGCCTGAAGTTAAGAAGTCATAATTCTTAGCGCGAATGTCAGTGCTACCAGGCATTCGAATTCTGTGGCGGTAACAGTGAAGAGAAGAAGTAAGCGTCATAGATAGACGACCGACCAGTAGGCAAGGTGACTAACTGGAAGGATCGTTTGCGAATTAGGCAGATTAAAGACTGCAGATAATAAATATATATTTTATGTTTTCCATAAAACTCCTTTTCCCACATTATTTTCACAGAATTTCAGATTCATCAGAAAATTCGATGGATGACGGCTGTAGCGAATTGACTAATTTTATCCGGGATATTGTAACTGTGGTTGAATATTAAGGCGATATTCCATTAGTAGGCGAAGACATCTGAACCTTATTTCCTAAATCTGATACAAATCAGATATTCCAGAGTAATTCATTGGCTTGGTTGAGGTTCCTGTAAACAATTAATTCTTACCAGCAATGAGCTAATCCGTGTTCCGGTCGTAAATGGAAACTGGATATTTTCAATCCAAGGACAACGGAGTAAGACTTCCGATCGATATCCAAATATCAATATTGATTAAAAAAAAACTGCGGGAATATTTACCAAATGGTCGCACATAAATTCGGGTACAGATGCTGGGATCTACAGCGACGACCTGTAACAAAATTTGTCCTTCCGACTTGATGATAGTTGCAATATCTTTTAGACCAACTAGGAAGACGGTGTATGGGATCCTATGAGCTACATCAAGAAATACAGGTGCGGGTGCTGCACATAGCTACCGAACGGTGCTATGTCCAACTATAAATATGGATTTCAAACTCTCCTGGCAATATTTACCAAAGCGTAAAATTTGATACGGGTACAGATGTTGGGATCTAAAGCTAAGACCTGCAATTGACGTTGTCCTTGCAGTATCTTACAGGCTAAGGTCCTGCCGACTGAGAGACGGTGGATGGAATCGTAGGAGTTGTGTCAAGAGATACAGTATCACCTATCAAAACTTATAAATGTAAATTGGTCAAACGGGACAAAGCTAAGCCTGGGCAGGCTAAGTTCCCCTCACAACAGGATTTTCTGAGTTCCAGTCACGATGATGTGTTGGCTAACGCATTAGAGGGAGAGGACCTGTCCAGCAGAGGGCGCTTATGGATGCTCGAAGAGCATTGACTACAACAAAACAACCGATTTGGGTACAGATGTTGGGATCTAAAGCGAAGACCTGCAATTGTAGTTGTCTTTGCAGTATCTTCCAGACTAAGGTCCTGCCGACTGGGACACGGTGGATGGGATCCTAGGAGTAGTGTCTACAGATACAGTATCTCCTATCAAAACTTATGAGTGTAAATCACAATTGATCAAACGGGGCAAAGCTAAGCCCGGACAGGCTATGCCATCTTCACAACAGGATTTTCTGACATCCAAGACACGGCGATGTGTTGGCTAGCGTAAAAGAGAGAGAGGACCTGTCCAGCAGTGGGCGCTTATAGATGCTCGAACAGCATTGACAACAACAAAACCACCTATTTCTCTGGGACTGGATTGGGAAGAAAGTATGCCCTATGGCATGTCAAAGTTAGATAGCAGTCTTTGCTGGCTAGAGCAAGTCCGACAATCTGTTACTTCTATGGATTGGATAACAAATAGGTTCTGCGACGGGTAAACAATAAGTGACAGCCTATGGTTGGTTGATTAGAACTTGTGAAGGGAAATCTGGACTCAACCTTAAGGCCTAACTGGTTATCGAACGCATCGAGGGTCTTCGACAGTGAAATAGGACCTTTGATCGGCGAAGTCCTGTAGGAAGTACTGCGAGGATATCTGGAAAAATAGAGCATTTGCCACTTGCACTAAAACCGTAAAAGTTTTTGAGCGAATACTACCTGGACAAACTCGATAGATTGTTATTCCCCAAAAAAATTCTAAAATATTGGTTAGCCTGAATTACAACATTACAAAGACTTTCTTATTCCTTTCGATACTAGTAACTGTTTAGAATAAATATATGCTTGATCAAGATTTCCAGGAAATTCCGTCAATGCATTGTTTTGTTGTATAGCTATACAATGAATTTCCGTAATCGGAGAATAAAACTGATCCTGGAATGCTTTCCGTAATAATACCGGTCTCCAAATTTTTGGTAAGTTCAGGACAGGATGTGATTTTTTGTGATATGCTGGAACAGGGAATAGCATGGAATTCCGCCAATGCATGGTTTTATTGTGTAGGTTTGCAATGAATTTCTGTCATCTGAGGATTTAACTGATCCTGGACTGCTTTCCGTAATAATACCGGTCTCGAATTTTCGAAATGTTTAGTACAGGATGTACAGGATTTATAGTATCTAATTGACATGAAGGTCATATGACAAACTAGGCCTGGAAGTAGCGGAATATATACTCCATAAACGTAGGATCCATGGACTTTAAAGTAGATTGAGTGAGCTACATCCGTACATACAAACATCATAGACTGAGTTGGCTACATCCGACAGATAGAAGAAAATGATATAGCACAAAAAGTCTTCTATTAGAAACCACATGGTCAGATACCACGATTCGCAGTTGTAGTTCGGATCCTGACGAGACGGAAGTTAGTCATTATACATCGAAAAAATGAGTTAGCAGTTCCATAAAAACTTATAATCTAGATACAATTTTATTGGTATTTTCTTGGCAAGGCAATTTTTCAAAGCAGAGGAAAACAATCCAAATCCCCATCCGACCGTTTCAGTTTCCTTAATATTCTGTTCAGATCACAACTTTTCATTAGTTGTTCTTAATGTAATGAAAGTGTATATGAGAATTTACTGTTCCTTTAAAGTCAAATTCTTTAAATTCCTAAAGAATCCTTCCCAAGTTTATTTTAACCCCTGGAAATAATATATTTTTACTATCCAGTTGCAAACTTATATCCTCAACTCTTACAGTCCGTCTGTCTTAAAGTGGCATATGATGTCACTTTATACGAATATATCATGATCATTAGCTATTGATGTTTGGCATGCGCCACAAATCGTACTGTTGAACCAACACCAAAGCACTTGGCTTAACACTTAAGCAGAAGGAGTACATTTGCTTCTCAGCTAATATCTCCTCAAAAGATCATGTGCTTCAACCATCACACCAGCCACCGTTTGGAGCATGAACACACAGCAATCGGCCAGGCATGCGGGTTGGCTGGCTAGCAATCAAATCCAGTGGACAATGTTTTGTTTACCGACTTGTATAACGATGCTTTATTGGTTTCTTAGATCTGCGGTATTAGTTTGTTGTTTGCCACACCAGACAGACATTTGGTACTGTCGATTCCAATTCAAACAAACAGACGACGAGTATTGCGAATTTTTATTTTGGCTGCCGTTTTCGGGGTGATACATGACACCACCGCCAAGTGTTTAGGGGGATATGGATTCAATGTTGCCTCGCATGTCAGTCGGACCGAGACAGGCAGTGGCTGGCTGGTGCCTTTGGCACTCATTGCCTTGGTCGTCCGCCTGATGTTTTATTTGGTGTTGATTTTTGTGCGCTTTATTTCACTTGAATTGTCAATAATTCTGAAAATAATCGTGATCTTGTCGTTTGACAATAACACAAGACTATAAAAAGAACTGTGCGACCATCGCAGCAACGACGATGGCGACAAACACCAGCCGCAATAATAACTAAGGATTAATAATGGCAACAATAACCATGAAAAAGACCAATTGGTTCCAATGTTAAATGACGAATCCAGCCAGCAAATTCTAAGACAGCAGTCAAAGCTAGTACAAAAGAGAACCCTGAACTCCCAAGTTAGACATTTGATACTTGTTATTGAGAATAACCGAAAAAAACACTGGAAGAAACAACGACCAACTAACGATCAAATGTTGATGATTTTGATGATTTTAATAATTTAAGATATAGACAATGCCTTCCCGGTTTGGTGCAGTCATTTAGCAAGCTATCCAGGCTGAGAACCCCAAGTAGTCGACGGTGATATTTTCTGCAAAAATCTTAATTGTCCTAGGAGATTTACTATCTTTGAATGTACTTTTCAGACGGATATCGTTGCAATTGAGATAATGGGCGATAGATTTTCGGTACATCAGCCCTGACGCCATTCTTCGAAACTCGAATGATGTTAGACGACCTAACCTAAACGTCAGGTCTTTGAATATTGCAGTTTATCAGGTAATGATTAGCCCTTGGAAAGGCAGCAAAAATCTAGGTTCTGAACGAACTTAATATAATTGAAAAAACCTTTCAAACTGATTTTCCTGCAATTAGGATGAAGTTCAATGTAGATTTCTGATAGAATAACTCCAGATGTAAGGTCAGCATCAATAAACTACAGGCTCCGTCGGTTCTTTTATGCCTGCAGACCGACGAGAAAGTCTTCAAATAGTTCCCAGGAACTTTCTATGGTTTAAAATTAAATCTTGGTTTCTTTGGACAAACTTAAGATTATTGGAAATACCTTTCAGACGGATTTTCTTGCAAATAGGACGATGGATGACGTAGATTTCCGATTTTCAATAAACGACAGGCTCTGTCGGGATCTGGGATCTGCAAATGGGTGACAGACAGTCTGACGGAAAAGTCACGGAATAGTTATCGGCGACTTTCCGAGGTTCCAAGGAACAACAACAAACTTTCAAGATCGGAGATGTAGCAGAAATTCTTACTTGTTAGTCTTTGAACCGGCCGATTTCTCAGGATAATCTTGATATCAGTCTCCATGCATATAGGTGCCCTTTAGGGTCACCGTAATGTTTAGGTACCTAACATTGACATTCAGAAAAGAAATCGGGCAGTCTAACAGAACTATCAACGATTGGAGAGAACAATTGTGGAAGATCCCCGATACCTGGTCTTCGAGATTGGAAGATATAGGCAGTTGGACATCTGGAAAGTCTCCTCGTGACCGTGGAATTTATTTTTTTTATCATTAATCTTTGGTGTTTTACACCTTAAATATTCACATTATATTACTCTAAGTATAAACAAAGTGGATATATGGCCACTGTGTCGGTGCCTGTTCATGACATTCATCTGGATATTTTGATCAAAACCATAAATCGAATGCAACCTTTTGACTTTGGCTTTCCAAAGTTAACCTTGGACCGGCCGACCTCTTTGTTGCTCAGCCTTAAGGGTCACCTATATGTAGGGAGGCTGATCCTGATCCAGAAAAGAAATCGGACAGTCCAACAAAACTAACAACGATTGGAGAGATCAAGAGCAATTGTGGAAGATCCTCGATGTCTGGTTTTAGAGATTGGAAGATAGTTTATCCAGACTCTAAAATAGGCAGTTGGACACCTAGAAAGTCTCGTCGTGATGGTGGATTTTATTGTCTTTTTCTTTGACTTTGAAATCTTAAATATTTTCCTTATATTACTCTTAGGATAAACAAAGTTGAGATATGACCGCCGTGTCGGAGCCTGTTCATAACATTCATCTGGACATATTGCTTAAGACCATCAATCTAATGCAACCTTCTGACTTTGACTTTCCAAGGTTAACCTTTGGCTCGGCCGACCTCTTTTTTGCTCTGGATAATCTTGGTATCAGCATGTCTTTTAATGGGATCTCTTTAGGGTCACTGTAATGTTAGATATCTAATCCAGAAAAAGAATCGGACGGCCCAAAAGAACTATCAACGATTGAAGAGATCAGGAACAATTGTGGACGATCCTCGATGACTTGTCTGCTGGCATAAAAGATAGTTCGCCAAGAAAGAAGTCTTTAAAATTTTACATCTTATTTATATCTTAGGATGAGCAATAAGGCTATATGACGGTTGTAACTGATCCATTTGCACAAGTTCATCAATATAATGCATCCTTTTAGGCGTTGACTTTGGATCAACGAAAACCAGGCAGAGTAACGAACTTTCAACGTTCCCACGACAATTGGTTCTATGCTCCGGAACAACCGATTGTCAACTCAGCAACAGCTGTATCAACCAGGGAAGGAATCCTGGACACATCCAGCTGCTACAACATCAACGAACTTTCAAGATCGGAGATGTAGCGGACTTATATTTTGAAATTCTTACTGATGAACAGAGGAGCAGAAAGGAAATTGCCGTTAGAACACGCAACTATTATGTGGAAACCCAGAGTTCGATTCTTGTCTCAGTCACCGGAGGCCCCTTCGATGTTTTCGACAGAAACTTCGCAGTAAACTTCTGGTAAAAGCAGTTGACTTTCGTATTCATCTGTATTTAGCGATGTGTGAGTCCAAAAATCACATTAATGGGATGTAATGTGAAAATAAGTAAGTAAGTAGTACTGATATAAAGATGAAAGCCGTTCCGGAATCAGAGACTGCGATCTCTTCAACTAAACTAACAACGTCTGGAAATCGAAAACCATGAACCATTCTGGACTGCCATTCTGATCTACAGGGTGGGAAAGGTCGTCTGCCCAGGCTCTTAAATATATTTAGTCTAGTCATCGTAAAGACATTACCCACGGTGTGCAATGGGATTGCCAGCTTAACTCTGGAACAGCCTAGGATTATGCTGGCTGGGAGTCGACAAGCAAATGTTGGCTTTCTTCCAGCCAATGGATATGACAGTAAGGAACATTCCCCCATTGCCTAGGGTGAGGTCTATCTTACCAACTACTCAGCTCTTTGGTTCTGCAGTATGGCAATGCAACTTGACCTTTGATACCGAAGTATCTACTGCCAACTCCGTTTATAACCACAGCATGTGTGATGCTTCCACAAGGGAGCCTACACCAACCAATCAAGTGGGAAACTAATACCGGGGCTACTAAACTCCACGCTACCGACTGCTTTAATTCATTCTTCATGAATTTAGTAATGAAGACACCTCAATAGTCGGATATTTTCTCCAGCCAGAACATACCAAATTGGATTTTACAGTATGGGACATACATCCGAGCGTCTGGGGTGAGGTTTATCTGAACACCTCTTCAGCTGATTGGGTCTGTAAAATTCAGTTGCAATGCAACTCACATTCACACGCGAATATTTTACCAGAGTTTTCGGTTTGGGATGCTTAAACAAGAGGCAGAAAACTAAGTCCTGGCTCCTCATCCCCACGCTACCGACCCCAATTACCGGTGGGTGTTTCAGAGTAAAACTGGCGTTATTTTGTAAATTTTGCAAAGTTCCATCATTCTATTCTATTTAATTCTATGATATTTACATGCTTTCTATGTCGGAGTTGTTCGACGTCTTGGGAAATGAGATATAGATTTCCAAGTTCCCCAATTAGTTGCCCAATAAGATTCTACAGTTTTCCGTTTTCCTCCTTCACCTTTTTTTCTCCGTGTATTTGATCGATTTTAGTTATGAAGAAATACAAATTAATATTGCCAGCCAGTGGACACAATCACATGTCGTCTGGGTTGTTTTTTTGAGATTTTACTAAACGTTCTTCAGATGAACATTTCAGAACATGACATATGGTGCTTAAGTCTCGTTTGATTCTCAATCTTGTTGGTAATTTTTTTTTCTTCTCATTTTTTATTATTTAATAAAATCTAGATGATTTCGTATAAGAATAAAGACACACTCACATACGCCAAAACAACAACAACGGCATGATTCATAGTTGTGAATAAATAAAAATTTGAATTTTATTCAATAGAAGTTTTGAAAATGCAAAAAAAAAGGTAAATAAATAAATACAAGTAAAGACAACAGCAACATCAACGCGAATAACCAAGGATTGTCTTTAAATCTTAATTAATATTCTATAGAGAGTATGAATCATAATTGAATGAATACCCTATATTTGATGATGATGATGATGATAAGAGATTGGAAAAGTAGGTAAAGTCATATGAAGACAGATGACAGATTACAAATAGCATTATTTACAGATAGCTAAGCCGAATTAATAAATATATGAAGAGCTGTTGTTAGGAATCCATTATTTAAAAGAGGATATAATGGATGAACTCTTTCTTTCTTTGTTCATTTCGTTTTAAAGGGGTCGTATTTACAGATAAAGTTCTGCTAGATTTTATGACATTACAACTTCATGAGTAACTTAATTTTAGCACTTAATAAGCTACATTTTCTATAAATCTCTGTAATAGTTTCTCCTACAGGTGAATCAAATTCTCTGTACATTAAGTCCCACCCCTACTATTAATCCCTTTAGGCGATATGCACTGTAATCATTTCAGATAATCATATGTTCCATAATTTCAATGTTTATTTATGATTTTAATCACCAGCTTTTGTCCGCAGAAAATGGCTTTAATTGCCAAAGTGCTGTTTAATTAAAAAAAAAACTAAACAAATATTTGAACGAGGGAGACTCGGTCCATTATTTACTTCAAGTGCATTGGCAAATATTGAAAATGTCAGATTGTTTGAAGTGCAAACAAGTGTATGTATGAGTGCGATACGTGCTCTCGTGTCCCGTGGCACATTCATATCAATTCTGAGATGGCTAATCAATAGACAGAGATAGCAATACCTGGATGACCGATCGAACGACCAACTTAAGATGTAATGGCATTTCCGTTACGCTGCGGGGGAGATAACGAACGCTTCTGTGCTACGGCTCAAAGTATTGAAGCGCAATAAAGTGTTATACAACGGAATTATCGCAGCGATATCGCAACTGACTGACTGACTGACTAACGGACTGACACACATGTCATCTCAACTCATATACTACTGGGTAAGAGAGAGGGGGGGCTCTCTTTTATATAATAAGAAATATTGTGTATTTGTATTTTAACTAATTTGCATTCGTCTAATGATTACAATTTTACGACACTGTTACAAAATAATATTTATAATTTTAATGACATTTACGAGAGTGTTGAAGAGGATAAGCGTGTGGGCGGTGATCAGCATCAATCAACCCGAAAAAATCAGCAACTGCACAGTAGTTTGAGGGGAATTATATTGAAAAATTCTAAGAAACAGGTGTTTTTAATAATAACAAAAAAGTGTAGGTGTAATTTGATACACTGAATTTGAAAGTCCATTTTGTTCCTGCTCGAAATCAGACCATTTCTATTTTATGTTTTGGGGTCTCTGAAAGCGAACCAGAAGTCTTTCGATACCAATCGCGTGAAGTTTTTGACATTACCTCAAAAAAACTCTCACTATGTGAGTCGGATTTTGTCATTTTTGAGATTAGGAAATAATCCTGATGTTGCAACAAAATGGACTTTAGATTCGAATTCAGCACATGCAGATGGGGTCTTACCTCTAACGCCTCTGTGGGTGTGTAATGAATAAATGCCCATAAAAGACCCCATATAGATGCAATAAGTATTGTATTGAGCAGTTGTTGAGAAAAATATATCTAGGGAAACCCCAACCTTCAGGAATATAAACGGGAATGCTGCCAGTCTTTTCCAGACTATAGCTCCATTAACTTATATATGTGGGTACAGCAACCTTCAGGGATAGAAACAAGAAAGCTTTCATTGACAAGTAGACAGGGTTAGGGGGCACTTCTATTGTTAGGGATTGGAGGATCCTTGGATCTTCACAGATTGTAGCTCCATTTACTTAACATTGATTGCTGAAGGGGAACATTAAAAATCGTATAGGAATTTGCGCAGAACTAAATTGGGAAAGTTTCGTGACCAAATTGCTGCTGCATTAAACTCCTTAGGGGAAATCTGCCGAACAATTGACAAGGTGAACAGAAATGTGGATGCGAAGCGAAAAGTATGGAAAACAGATGAAGACTGAGCAAACTGGCAAAGAGAGCTACGTGGATAAAGTACTGCGAGTACAAACACGGTGTCAACTTTGTTGCCCGACTCAGAAGGGTATAATCTAAGGACCCAAAAGTATTAGGTTATATTCGTAAGGTAGTTGTACCGAGTACAGCGTCGAAGCACCGTATCTCCGAATGGATACAAACTTTCTGGGATGCATTGCAAACTTCGATGTTGTGGATGAAATGTTGTATAAGGAAAGGTTGAAGTGAGTTATAAGCACCTCTGAACCTTATAAATCTGCTAGATCGAATGATATAAAACCAATTATGCTGCAAACCTCAATGCATAGTATACATCTTACGGATATGTTATGTTCCAATGAAATGACTAGAGATTAAGGTAGTTTCTATACTCAAACCGGGTAAGCAGGACGTGGCATGATGGTTAGAACACGCGATTAAAAAGCTTGTGTCCAGTCGTCTACATTTATATGATCTCATTTATATGCCTCTCAATCTTTCAGACAGCAAATTCTGAGTCGTCAAGTCAATTGGCTATACTGTCGTCGTTGCACAAATGGATGGATTTAATAGATGCAAATGAAAAAAAATTTCCAATGAATTACATACCAATAAGTCACTCCGTCCATTAAAGTGTAAAGATTTGAAGAGATTAATTGACTTCGTAAGGACATCTTTAAGCTCTCAAACTTTGAGTAGTCCCTAATTCGTTGTGGTATTAGCGGAGCGCAATTTGACTTCAGGTTTCACTTTTGCAGCCTTCCTGGACATAAAAGGGTCATTTAACAATGTGACGTCATCCGCAATAAGGAAGTCTATGTGTATACTGAGAAGCCATATCATGAAGTCAAAAGTAATATAAGTGATAGAAGAACACCGCAGCGAGAACTACTGATTCCGCTTCTATGTCTCGGAATAGTTAAGTCCTTTAAATGACTAGGTCTTTATATTTGGTGGGATCTGCTATGCAATGTAAGTATTCCTTAGTTTTTGTGGTATTCCTGGGGAAGATTCAGCAGATTTATTGGCTGGAGGAGGCTGTACGATGGCAGATCATGACTCTCTAGGGGATGTTTACACATCCAACTGTTAACTGCTTTTTTACTGTATGATAAAAATTTACTCCAAAATATTTTAAACTTTATTTATTTTCTTCCCCCAAGTTACAGTATCCAGTGCCTGCCAAAACCACTGTCTCATCACCTTCACCTATCGCTGATCGGACCAATCACATTCTCGTATTCTCGTAATTACAAAGGAAATACCTTAAGGCTTTAGAATTAATAGTTAGAACTCAACAGTCACTCGATGATATATGTAATTAATGCAAATCGATTTAGGATGGCCGGCCGGCCGACCGTTGCATTTACAAATTTAAACACCAACCCCCTTTTTGTTGTTGTAAATTAAAACAAAAACTAGTCACTGCTCTATTCTCAACCAATAACAAATATTCTTATTATTAATATGATTGTTGTTATTATAATTAATTTGTGTTTTTATTTTGCAGCTACAACCAAAGGGGAGAGAAAAAAAAGCTAAGCAACAAAAAAATTCATTCAATTCATTAATGTACAACACTTGAAGGTTTGAGTCATTCACAATATCAGAGTCACACATTGTTCTAAGCAACAACAAAAAAAATAGAATATTGCATTTAATAAAAATAAATAAACAAACAGAAATTGTAATGAAAACAAACTTGTTCGGGGGCGTGCGAAACCCCGTGTTTAATAAGTAAAAGCTTATTCAAATTGCGAGGTACATTCATAGCCGCTGCTGCTGCTAGTGACAGAGTGCCAGAACTAAAGCCATCGCTCTGGCGTTAGACAACTGCGCGTCAAGCTAAGCAACAAGCCTGGCTAACCGGCTTAATGTTGCGACTCTCCCTCGTGCAAGTGCAAGATTGTAATTTCTAAAAATAGATTTACAATCATATGAAACATTTTACATTGCACATGCAGCGGCCGCAGCTTAATGGGACATAAATGTGTTAAATATTCTAATGACCATTAAGGCAACGGACGGACCAATGATAGTTTAAGTTATAGAACATAGTATAGAATAAATGTCAGCAACCGTAATTTAAATATTAGCGAGTTAACTGTAGTAGACAGTTCAAAAGAAATTATGAGTGCTGAGCGCAAAAAAAAAACTTTTATAATTTTGAAAACTGAGAGTATTTCTTATAAGGATGTGTTGAGGGGGACATGGCTTTATTAGTATTAGATAACGATGATGATTCCATATACATTTTATATGGAAGCCACAGTTCTGAATACATATTATTATAAAATTGAAGATGTTAAGGTAAATAAAGGCAAAACAGTCTCATTGTCCAAACAATTAGCAAAAATGGTCTGCTAGTCATTTATATGACTTTGCAATGATGCATTGCCTTCATTGCAAGGAATAGAACAGCAAGATGCAAAGAACCAAAAAAAGTTGGCAAAAGTTGATGTGGCCATTTGTCATTGTTTTACAGACAGCCCGTTAAAAGTTTCGAAACCTCTTTAAGACATAAGAACATATCAGATTTTTATGTAGCTATTTAATACACTTCAACTTATTTCAGACATATCGCTATTTGCCAACTTACTCTAAAGACCTAAAGGATCTATCATATAAAAAAAATTAAAAAAAAAAGACACATCTGCTTTTGCTAAGAGGTTCTAAGGCACAAATATAAAAGGTTGTCACTATAAAACAAGGGGGTACATTTAGGAATGTATTGTTCCTGCTTATCGAAATTTGTTGCTAGGTTGGGAAGAAAAGTGAAACACCTAAGATTGAAATAGAATAGATTTATACAGGACTTAGTCGCGTTTGTGAGAATAGGGGGAAGGGAAATACTATGGAACATCTTCTTGTGAGTGTTCCACTGTGGCGGTGTTATTAACTTAATATGTTTCATACGGTGCCTTCCATGGTTTACTGGCCAAAGATGATTGGCTAAGTTACTTTTTTTAAGGAGATTCTACATATCTACACTTATTTTTTTATACTTCCATTCATGGGCTGTAAACGGAAATTAAGTTTTTTAGTTCATATCTATACGTTTTTTATTTACTTATTCCTTTCTTATTCTTATTCCTTTCCATTTCTTAATTTCATCGGACAATCACAATGGATCGCCAAGTGAAGTGTGTGTATGGTTATGTATCCCTAACGTATACATTTACCTTGGGAAGAAAATGACCAAGATGCCAGAAACGATGTCTTGATTGCCCGAGCACAAAAAAATCATTACACTGGAAAGAGTCTCTTAAATCTTGGGTAAAACGACAATAGACCCAGCGAAACCAACAATGGTGTACTACATAGTTTTATGATCTGGTTTCCTCAGTATGATGTACGAAGATGAATTAGACGTGTCAAAAAGTCTTTCTTCTTAAACTATTTCCAGTGACTCATTTCGTTTTACTACCCCGAAATCTTATCGTATCGTACCTCAGTAAAACCTCGCATTATTACAGGCGGTATGAATTTAAATGTATATCTTCTCATCTTTTTCATTTAAAATTTGCAAATTTAATGCAGTCCTGTAACGCATCTATGATATAAATGTTAGAAATATTAGAATCAACAAAAATTTCGGAATTTCCTATATTTCTTATACCTTTGGTATGTACAATTTTTCATGGACTCCTGTCCCTAGTGTTAAGTGCGGCGAACCGAATAAATGGATGGGACAAAAACTTTTTATTCTTAAAGATTACTTCTTAAGTAAAGTTTTTCAGTACTCCTCAGTAACCTCTTCCACAATAAGGACCCTCCAATTAAAGTGGAATTTTTTCTTCTAATTTACCTTCAATTTACCAAATGAAAAATTTGCTGATATTAGGAAACTAATCAATGATTAAACAATAAGAAATATTAGAATGCAAAAATTATTATAAATAGGTCTAGGTGTGGTAGTGTATTTTATAAAAAAAATTACTTGTGGTTCTATTCCATTGAAAGATTCTTTTCATATTATCAAAAAATACACACCAATGTGAATTTGTTGCTTTATCTGCAAGTATTTCTTGTTGTGCGTTAAGAATGTTTAAATATGGTTAATTGGCGGGATTTTTTTGACTTCGCACTATAATCGGGACATTTGCCTCCCCCGGCACTATTTCTGTGCATTTTAGGACCAAGGCGAAGGATGCATCCTTTATTTTTGGTCATCCGCCCTTTGTGGTGCACTTCTTTTTAATTAACTTCCTCCGAATGTCTCCTCTTGGAGTTGCAAAAATTTAGACCTTCAAAAGAAACTACAACGATAACACTCAAGGTCCCACTTCAGTTGTGACCTCACACTTGTTTCTTTATTATTTTGTACAATTCTGTTCAGATTTGATTAATTTCACCGACTACCGCAAAAAAACCGCAAATATTACTTTGACAATACGAAGTCAACCAACACTGGCAGAAATCTCTGATCAGACTTTTTGAAACTTACCGATGACTCGAAATACTATCGGCTGATTGGAATTAACGAAGAGTACATACCTATATTTTTCTGATAAGGAATTGTCGTTGATTCTTGCTATCGGCTGAAAGTCATTGAAAAATGTATATTTATAAGTAAGAAACCTTAATATCTTCTCGAATGTCTTGTCCCTAGTTTCAAATATAATTGAAAATATTCAAAAAACTTTAACCATTTATACTCTTTTTTACCACTTCCTAGTTCATTCACATTCCTTTCAGTTACTTTCAAAATTCCTCTTATCTAGGCAAATGCAACCCTATTGCAATTTCCACGCATTCCTTTTCACTGTTTCCATAGAACAACCCTGTTTTTGCATACACGATTACCCGAGTACTCCACAGCACCAGCCAACTTACAACGTAAACAACGCCAAGTTCTTTGCTCTGTGCTTCAACACATATTGCCGCTAATTTTCGCTAATAAATTGCATTGAACCATAAATTTGTTACAAATTTATACAGTTTTAAAGAAATTGTTTTAAAATCAAGCAGTTGCCTTTACAATTCTTCACACAATTTCGTATTTATCTGCATTTCAACCGTTTGTGTCCTAGGGCAAAGCAAATGATACCCAAAACAAATTTGGAAATCAAAACATACAGGGCGATAATTACGAAAGCAGAAACAAACAAACCACAATTGGCAAGCAGCAGTGTAAGAAAAAGCCAGTAAAAGCATAGCCAAAGCAATCACTGCAAAACAGAGACCACAATTGAATTTTTGCTGTGTACGAAACTAACCTCACTTTTGTGCTTTTGCTGTTCTGTGTGTGTTTTGTCGTCGTCGTCCGTTTGTTCGTTTGCCACAAACAACAAGAGTAGTATACCGAAAAGAAAAAGGTAGAAAACGTCAAAAACGCGCGTACCAGAACAGAAAGACAAGGGAATTCTTCTACGGCCTCCGTGCGGACTAAGTGACAAAGTAGACATTAACAAGTGTTTGGCAGCGGCGGCATCTCAAGCCTTTGCCAGGAACTGACCTTTTCGCGAAATCACTGCGATTTCGAGTTCGGGAGAGTTTGAAGTTAGCTCGCAAACATTTCACCCAAACGAAAGCAGAGTTTTCAGCATATCAGAATGGAAGTCGACGATGCGATAGTTATGGCTGAAGACAAAACTGTACTTGTATCGGAAGAGGGCGACGAAGAGCAGCAATCAACGCCAACCAGTTCGTCGGCCAAACAGAAACGTTTGAAGCAGAAGTACGACAAGGAGGAACCGCCCGGAGAGGCTGAAGTGCTGAATAACGACTCGGTGCTAACGGCGACACCATTCAAACTAGAAGTGTCTGGCTCAGAAGACGAAAAAGACAACGAGGACGGTGGAGGTGGCGCAGTTGGTGATAATGGTGCGGACATTTTAACAAAGGCCGCAATACGACGCAAATTGTTGTCGACTCCTTTGGAGGAAGATAGCGAAGCAAAAGACGGTTTGGACAGCTACGAAGAGGTGGCTTTGAAACGCAAACGTTACGAGGTGAGGAGATCAGGCTCGGAAGATTGTCTTTTGGGCTTTGACGAACAAAGTGGTGAAGCTGAACTAGTAAAAGCTGAAGAAATAGAAGAAGTTCCCACAGAAAAGGAAATAAAAACGGAGGTGGAAGAATCAGTAACAGCTAACGAAAGTCCAGCAAGCTCTCCAAAATCGATAAAGAAGGTAAGTTCTTATTGCATATACTTTGTCCGTCAGTGTTGCCTAATATATTGTTAACTTATATTTTTAGACACCGACACAAAATCTCCTGCAGCAGTCACCGCGTGCTGCTTCCAAATCTCCTTTATCTTTAAAACCTAAATCTCCCCTGGTAGAGATGGCTGCTCAGAAACCGGTGCAAAAAACACCACCTAAACCCCATATAGTGGCCGATGGAGAGGATACAAATGGTCAAGCTGATGTGGTAGCGTCAAAAATAACTACACCGCCAGCTGCGGGAGTGCCTGCTGCCCGTAAACAATTGTCTCCCCAAGATGATTATTACAAGAAACCCTTTGAATTTGGTTGGAAACGTGAATTGGTTTGGCGGGCCAACCTAGAGACCAGCAAAGACAAAGCCGATGTGTACTTTATATCACCGGCGGGCAAGAAACTAAGAGCACGCAATGAAATTATTCCCCTATTGGAGGGCGATTTAACAATAGATCATTTTTGTTTTATGCGAGAACCTTTGGGTGCAGGACCAGAGTTGGAAATTGTCAGGAGTGCCAAGCCATCTTCACGAGCATCGATAACCACCGCCACATTGGCTGCTGCTCCCTCGCCTCCTATAGTCGGCAAGAGAGTATCGAAACCCAAGGGTCCTAAAGGTGCCAGTCCACCACCACAAGGATGGACAGCTAGCAAAGCGCTTAAGGTGAATAATGCTGCACTATTAAGTACTTCAAGCGGCACGGGCCGACTTTCTACAACTTCATCACAGCAGCAACAGTTTAGCCAACATATGACCACTCCGCCCAGCAGTCGCAAACATGACTCGAATGCCCACAATAGTAGTCATTCCACCAAGAGCAGTAGTAAATCTAAAAAGTGAGTATATGTTGCTAATTAAGACATATTAAAAGTAAATTATGTATTGTATATACAAGGGACTGCAAAGGGACTTTCAGTTTGTAGTTGTTGGCCGCCACGTATTTTTGGAATCTGGGTTAGACCAAAAAGTCAAAGAAAACTGATGGGAGAAAGTTTTTTTAACTACAGCATGAAAGTTTCTTCAGACGTTATAGTAGTTTTGGCTCTTGAATGCATTCCAATATCTTGGTCAAAAATATAATTTTTTTAAATCAGTCATGTAGGACAAGAGGAATTTTCAATTCCCACACATTTAAAGTCACCAAAGATGTCTGTCATCATAGGCCACTAAGAGAGTTTTGAAACGTGTTTCTATACTCTTTTTGTGTGAGTAAATTATCATCATTCCCTCTCATTGATTTGTTTGTTATATACACTTGAAGGAAAAGAATTTGCGCGCTTTTGTTAGCAGCTGAGAAATTGCCTAACGGGATACTAAGGGGCCTTTTATAAGAAAGTTAAACAATTTGTTAAAGCGTGACAATTTGTTTGGATGACTTTGATGACTTCCAAGTAAGCTTTCTAATTTCTTTAAAGTGTTTCTTCACTTTTGGGATGGCGGAAATGTTGGTGCAAATAATTTGTATGGAAAATTGACTGAAAGATATTTTTTGTACAGTAACTTATGTATGAATGTAAATTGTGTTACTAGTAAGGCAATTACACAGATTAGAAACATGGTTTACAAAATCCAACTAGAAAAACTCCAACTCATAAAATGACGCAAAAAGTAAATACTATGATAAAAATGTGAATGCACTTTAAGTAAAGCCAAGCGACTGAAGATGGTATTTTTAAGCAATGCTGTGTTTTGGTTTAATAAAATTATCTTTCATTGTCGGCTCCCCTCGAATGTTGTTGACAGCAACTTCGCAGTATTAAGCGTCTATTCAATCGTCGTGTCTAGTAAGAGCTTCTCAAACAGTGACGTTCGCATTCGTCGATAAACAAGTAGGTGCCGTTAGTTGTGAATCTAAAAATAGCTGTGGCAGTATAGAAAAACACAGTTTATATAACTGATTTAATAGGCTCTACCAATCAAGCCTGTGTTATTCTAATCATTTTCACAAGTTGGCTGCAAGAGGCGATCAGTCATTCCTTGTGTGTCTTTCAAACCTTCTCTAGATCAAAACAGAATCAGTTGCTTCATTGTTAATAATTGGCAAACTATTTTGTTTCAGCTTTCTGCAAATGTTTTCTTACCAAAATGTTAGACATCGTTTTGAAATATATGTATGTTCTTCTATAAATAGAACATTTTGGAAGCAAACAATCTTTTAAGAAAGTAAACTTATAGTTTATTTCATTATAAAGTTTATCTTATATAATATTTCCTTTACAAAATTATCTGCGAAAAGTAAAATTAAAACTATTTTCTGTGAACAAGAAACGTTTTAAAGCTCAAATTGTTTAAAACGATGGAGTTTTTAACAAAATCTTGAAATTAGAATAAGAAAACAAAATACGGGTCCGCTTTATTTTAAAGACTTATACCATCTCTTAATTAAAAAAATCATTGAGATTAACTTTTATTTCATAAAAAAGTTCAGTAATTAGTAAAATATGTATGTGAGAAAAAACGTCTTATTAAAATTTGTCTCTGTAAACAAAAGTCTTGTCAGCTACATTTCCACAAACACAATCAGGGGCTCTGAATAAATTTGTTTATTAGTTACAATTCCGGCCTAATTTATACGCTTTTATTTCTTCAAAAGTGTTTTATTAATTTCAAAAAAATTCCATTTGATATTTCATTAAGATCTTAAAACAAAAAAGTCCCTTTACAGACTCTATCTCTTCGTTTTCTGTTTGTTTAAGTATCAGTTACATTTAGTTATCTATTAAGTCTAATTTATGTATTATTTCTTTTCAAAAATACTTTACACACAATTATCCTAGCTCGCTCTCGTTATTTGTTGTTTCATTTTTAAGGCCTTTGAAATGCCACGAATTTTTCTTCCAAACATTTGTTATCTTTTCTTTGCCAGATCCTCCTCCTCAACAACAACGACAACAACATTTGCCAACCATCCTCAAAATGAACGAAGGATGGCGGCGGTTCGCACCGACTCTAAAGAAACCTGCAGTGTTAATTGTGCTAAAGCGGTGGGCCAGTTGCCCCAGTTGCAATGTACAAAATGCTTTTGTCTATTTCACCACGAGTGTGTGGGCATTGATCGACAAACCAGTGATTATAGGACGACGTCCAGCACCCACGGCCGGGAGTACATTTGTGAGGTGCTATAGAACTTGTTGATTGCAATGCTAGTGTGTTTCTATTTAAAGAATTATGTATTTTTTCCCTGTGTATTTAAAGGTTTGTGGTCCTAAACCTGTAGCCAAATCTAGTAGTCTGCATAGTTTGCCAGCAAAACACACGCCAACTGCCGCAAACATCAACACATCTGCAACTCCTACCACCGCCGCAGCCACTAACGCTTCAAATACGCCCCGGCCCGTGGCAAGTGGTGCAGTGCCGGCCAACAAAGCCCGTCAGGAGAATAAGTTTCCCCAGACGATAGCGGTGGTGAAGGGCAAAAAGTATGTTATGGTGGCCAAGCCCTTAACTCTGCCCAACGAGTGAGTTTTGTAAAGTATTAAATGTTAAACTAATCTATCTATAAAAATACCGAAAGAGAGCGAGCTTTATTTTGTATCATTTAGGAATTATATTATTAAGATCATCTTTGGCTGTAGTAGACTCTAGTGTTATTTTATGTTGTTGTTTCTGTTACTTTCTTTATTTGCAGACACGTCAATGACATCGAAAATGATTTAAAGCAAATTAATGAAAGTATACGTAAAAATCGCAAACAGTCTAATAATTCCCAGGATGGTTCTTCATCGTATCCCAGCTACAATTCACACAATTCCCAAGCGTCAAGCGGCGGCGATCACTCTAGTAAATTGTTTGCTACCAACTTCTTTGCCAATGTATCGTATGCCTATGATTCTTTGCTGTGCATATTGAAATATTTGAAAATTCACGTAAGTAACAAAAAGATGTATACATGAAAAGTAATACATTAGAATAAATAAAGCATATCAACAACTACATCATCAAATATTCATTAGGATAAGAATTCATTTGTCATTAAGAAACATTAAGATTTGTCAAATTTCTTTATCCAATCTTTACTCACCTTAAATGTTGTCTTTTTTCGTTTTATCTTTAGGAACGTCCCCGAGCTGCCGCCGTTTGCAAACTCTGGAACTTGGCGGCCAAAGACACATCCCTGTGGCAAACTGTGCGCATGAAAAACTCAAAAATTAGTAGCTGGTCTGGCTTTGCTGCAGCTTTGAGGCGTGGCGAAACCAAACATTTGGACTTGCGCAAAATGCTGTTGCCCAGCAATCGCAGCGAGGAAATGTGGAATGATTTCTGTGAAAATATCGGCACTGTATGTTCTCTGGAGAATATTGACCTATGTCGTTGCTCAGCTCGTGTGGTGGAGAGTTTATTCCAGAGTAATCGTCATTTAAAAATGATAAATGCCTTGGCCATTAACGATGATACCATAAATCTCGAAAATATTGCTCTTGTTGCAAATCTGGAAGAGTTGCGTTTACGCACTTGTGAATCGGGAGTGTTGACGGGAGATATTACTGCCATTGCTTCGCTCTCGAAGTTGACACATCTCTCGCTGACCTCCATCAAAGGATTAGGTGCTAAAAGTGTAGAAGTTTTAGGTGAACTTACCACCCTCAAGTCATTGGAGTTGGGCGAATGTGGAGATTTTGATTCAACTTTTGCGGAGGCCGTGCTGCCCAAGTTAATAAATCTTCAGCGCTTACGCTTGGAAAATGGTCAAGTGACAAATGTGTGCACCCTAGAGATTCTCGATGCCGTGGCACGTTTGGTGCAGTTGCAACAACTAGAATTGGTTAATTTCGACATTAAACCGGGATTTGATGAAAAGCTAAGTCTGTGTATGAACATCACCAAACTCCTGATCATTCCCACCTACATTTCTCAATCGGCCACCACCAATCAAATTGTTCTGAGCGCTGTGCAACAAGTGTCTGAGACCTTGAAAGTGTTTACCTGGTGTGTGACCGTGGAACTGCTGCGTGTGACAGCCCTGTATGTGGATCAGTGTGAAGAATCGACGAAAAAGGAAAAACATCACTTTGACGAATGCATACCAGTTCTGAAGCCGGTGCCTGGCGCTCCTGCACCCGAAGAGGATGAGGAGGAAGTAGTGAGCAAAGCACCCGCAAATATAGATGATGATAACAACCCTGATGTACCACAAATCGAGATCTTACCCTTGGACAAGGTTGAAACAATATTGGCGGAAAATTTGCCCGACACCAAGTTCACCATAGTCAAGGTGCCCTATCACGTAACGTGCAAACAACAACTAGTGGAGTAACTAGAAACAGATGGAATTAGTAACCCCTCCCTTAAAAAAGAAATACACCCTAAAGTGTGTATGAATGCATTAGACAACAGAACAGAATGATATTGAATTAGACCTTTTAAAGGATAGATTACAAGAACTTCCATTTGAAGCAGGATTGACAGTGTCAGAGAGAGAAAGGACAGAAAGCGTTTAGCCGTATGCCAAGGAGATGAGTGTATGTTACAGCGAAACGAGTGAGAATATCAGAGACCGTGAAATGCGGACATAAAGATGTAGTTATAGAAATTTTGGTAATTGTTTGACTGAATTTCGATGTAAACATATTTAATTCTTTCAATCAATGAGAAAGATTTCATTGCAAAACAACAAAATGGAACTTTTATAGATTTAAGATTAATCTACATTTTAACAACACCCATAATTAACGTCTCTTAAGCTCCCCCCAAATAAATTCTAAGGTAATGAAAAGATAATATGATGGAGAATGATGGATATAGCAAACAAACAATGAGTGAACATATAATGTAATTTGAATTGCACATCTGGGACTCTGATAATTGGACAAAGTTTATCGACGAGTTCCTTGCCTTGAACTCACTTTTTGAGCTTAACCCTAGGACGGGAATAAACTTTGTCTGTTAAGTCGTCGTATAAAGCCTCAGCTTTGTCTCTTCTTTTTTTTATTATTACTATTATTAGATTGTAGGTACCTCTATATCTATAAGTTATTCAATCAAATCAAGCGAATTATACACCGCCACCACCAACCACTACCCGCTCCACATGTGCAGCAACACTAAAACAATACGAGTATTAGTAACTGAACTGTGAGCCGCAATTGAATGTAATAAAAGAAAATGAACACACAGATCATTATTAAATCATTTCTATCATGTTTATTAAAAATGAACCTAAAATTATTAAACATTTTTAAGAAGTTTAAAAAATAAAAACAAAATAAAACTTGAACTTATGCGCAACACATAGTGGCAAGAAGTATGTTGCAATATATGTTGTACAATTTTCAAAACAAAAATGTTTTTTTTTTTTAAATAAAATGAAAATAAGCTTAGAATACTAAAGAAAAAACAATAATGAGTTTTGTATTTGGATATGGGGATTATTAATGAATTAAACTGAAGAGAAATTAAAAACAAATATTAAGTAGGCAATCTAATCAAATCAAAAATTTCTGGGGATATTTTAGTTTCTTTTTTGATTTTATAAAGCAAATCTAAATTTTTATTATTTTTATAATAGAACTTTAGATTAAAAACTAAAAAAAAATCAAGCTTAAGTTAGTCTATTTCAGACAAATTTACTTTTAATTAATAATTAAATTTTGAAAAATGTTGTCCTTTAATAACTTTTATATCATTTGTATGACATTTTCGAACTCGATATTGATTCATTACCATATGGCTGGATCGCCATACCTTGTTAGTTTTTGAATCCACGTCATTCATAAAATAATAATATAAATTTTAACAAAAAAAAGGTTTAAAAAAAATTCTTTGTCAGAAGTGGGATTCGAACCCACGCCTACAGAGTAGACTGCGACCTGAACGCAGCGCCTTAGACCACTCGGCCATCCTGACACATGTCGGCTGCCTGGCAAATGTTCGTTTTGTACTCTACACACTCAGCTGATTGTTCTAATTGGCGAACAAAGAACGTCAATGTGCTTTTAACCCTTAATTGAGCTTATGGGTTATGTTACGAAAATAGCAATGACGATAACAAATGATGTATTTGGTCGTATTGGTATACAAAAAAAAGTGTAATTGCATTTTTATGACAAAATATATTAAATTTGAAAAAATATATTTTGTATTTCTGCGATTTTTATTAAGAAGACAATTAAAAAATAGAACCAAGTTTATAATGCATATCAAAATACTGTTCTTTTAGATTCTAAATGTTATTAGGGATGCAACGTTGTAAGTTATTTGAAAATAGTAACATAAAGACACCATATCTGAAAATTTGCCTAAAAACCTCATAAATCGGTCCATATTTGCAATTTTGAAAATAATTCTTAAAATTTTCAAAATTGTAGAGAGCCGCCTAATAATTTACTAACATCCTCGCAATGACCCGGACAGTCGATATGTCATTCATTATTTTTTATTTTATTAAAATCTATCGGATTTATCCGATAGATGAGACTTTTTAAGACAAAAAAGGGAGAACGAATATGTCTAAAATTTATCAATATGAAATTGAATTTTTTATGGTCATTTTCAAATTGTACGCACTTGAAAATAAGTATACCAAGGACTCTTAGTCATTTCTGCTGAAAAAACATCTCAGGACGCCTAAGATATCCTCAGCCATTCTCATGCATTATAAACTATTGTGAATCAAAGTGCTGCTTAACATAAAGTAAAGCTCATCGAAATCTGTCAGATATATCGGTCGTTGGAATTGTACTTTATTTTTATAAGCAATCCACATATTTAAACTAGTATTTGAATATCGGAATACAAATTAGCACTTAACAAAAACATCTTGGCCCAAAATTAAGGAATTTTTATTATACACAATTACCTATTTATTAATCTCCGGAATATCCAGCCAATATCACAATGAGAATATATTAAAAATCGATACATAATTTCAAATATATGAACTCAAGTTTAACAATTTGAAAGGGCCCCAACATCGACTAAGGACCTCAGCTTCCTTAAGTTATCCCTCTCCATTCGTAACTTAAAAATTTTAAAATAATTGATATTGAACCACTGTGCGCTTGGTAAAGTATGTTAATCTCATTGGAATTGGTTAGATTTATCTTACAGATGAAACCTTCTCTTAGTATTTTTGACAAAAAACATCAAATAACATTCACGCGATGACATTTTTGAGCTGATTGAACCTATTTTTCGTCTCACCGTTACCAACTCAATGTTAAACATACAAAATCAGTCTATGCTAAAAATGACTCAAAAATATTTATGAAAAATATCTCAAAAATAAGTCCATAATTAAATTTTGACCGTTATATTAAAATGTTAAGTTACCAATTTTGGAAAGCCGCCCAGTAACGAACGACCCACAAGTAGACTGAAAAACTTTTAAGTCATCTTGAAAACTCAAAGATTCATGTGATTTGTGATATTTACTCAAGATACCCTTATCATGTTACATAAATGTTTGTGTTTTTTGTTTTTGTAAAATAAATTAAAATCGTTCAGATTAATCTGACAGATGAGACCACCAGTTGCTGTTCTTAAAAAAGTCAAATTCTACATCTCATTGCCGTTATGCTGCTAAAAACTATTTTACGTCTCACCGCTGCCGACTTGTATGCAATACGCCACTTTCACAGTGAAATTTTCATCGGTGGTAAGTTTAATTCAAACAAAAATAAATGACCTATGTTCGCCTTCGCGATTTTATATCAAAATCAAATCTACTTAGGGTAGCATAAGGTAGCTTCAAAATAAAGTTGACTTTTATTCAATCAAAAACAACATTGTTGACCTTTCATTAAGACCCAAATCAGCATCTAACACTTCATTTTTTAAAATTAAATTAAAGTTGGTTTTAAATAAACCGTTTATATACAATTTATCAATTTTTGTTCATTATTAATGTACGAAAAGTAAAATTACTTCAGGTACACCCTGTATATCGTATTGGAAAACCGTTATTTTTGAAACTGAATTCCTGTTTACAAATACTAATCACCCTTTTTTTGCTGCTCTACTGTATATGTGATGTTTTGCGGGTAAATTATATCCCCTTTGGCCCCACTGGGATATGCTAGAATTGCTCTCATCATTCACTCTCTCTTACCTGTGAGCGGAGAACAATTATTTGTTTATGTTTTGGTTTATGTTTTCTTTCTCATACATTGGACATTGGCGGCCAATGAACGAAGTAAAGTTACTAGATGTCAGGGTGGGAACAGACAAAATGTACTTGGATAAAAAATATAATATAATCAAAAAAATATAAGAAGATTTAGCTAAAAAAATGTATGAAAGTTTGAGTTTTTCATTAATTTCACATTTTTATTTTTTTTGTATTTTTATATTAATATATTTTTATATATTATTATATATTACATTTTTATATTGTTGTTATAATATTAAATATAAAAATATAAAAATATAAAAATTTAAAAATTTAAAAATATAAAAATATAAAAATATAAAAATATAAAAATATAAAAATATAAAGATATAAAAATATAAAAATATAAAAATATAAAAATATAAAAATATAAAAATATAAAAATATAAAAATATAAAAATATAAAAATATAAAAATATAAAAATATAAAAATATAAAAATATAAAAATATAAAAATATAAAAATATAAAAATATAAAAATATAAAAATATAAAAATATAAAAATATAAAAATACAAAAATATAAAAGTATAAAAATATAAAAAAAATATAAAAATATAACATTATAAAAATATAAAAATATAAAAATATATAAAAATATAATAATAAAAAAATATATAAAAGTGTAAAAATATAAAAATATAAAAATATAAAAATATAAAAATATAAAAATATAAAAATATAAAATTATAAAAATATAAAAATATGAAAATGTAAAAATATAAAAATAAAAAAATATAAAAATATTTAAATATTAAAATATAAAAAACTCAAAATATAAAAATAAATAAATGTAAAAATATATAAATATAAAAATATATAAATATAAAAATATAAAAATATAAAATTATAAAAATATAAAAATATAAAAATATAAAAATATAAAAATATAAAATATAAAAGTATAAAAATATAAAAATATAAAAATATAAAAATATAAAAATATAAAAATATATAAATATAAAAATATATAAATATAAAAATATCGTATTCAGCTTAAAATATAAAAATATAAAAATATATAATATATTGTATTATAAAAATTTTATTTATATATATTTATATTTTAATATATTTTTATATTTTTTTATTTTTATATTTTTGTATATTTTTGTATATTATATTTATAAATTCATAATACAGTACCATTTTATGTACTCCAGCCACTTGTTTGCCATCCCTGTCTTATTTAGACGCTTGGTCTTTTTTGGTATTAACAGTTAACTAACTTCACTGCCAAAGACAGTCGATGGAGAGCAGTCAAACGTTTAAGTTTATTTTGTTGCGCAGCGAAGATTGTACGTTATTTTTTGTTCGTGTCTTATAAACCTCACGATCGTTGTTTAATTGTTTAAAAATTTGAAAAATAAAACAAATAATTTCAAATGAATTACAAAAATATCTGAAAAGAAGAGAAATAAGTTGAAAAGAATACAATTAAAAACGTTAACTCGGCAAAAAATTTTGTAACTTCTGTTGATTGTGTTCGTCGTGGTCAGCCAAGTAAAGGAAAAATCCTGTTTTACAACAGAGTTCAGTTTTTGTTTTTGCTCGTGGAATACTTCCAAGTGGATTACAACCAACGACCAAAACCTTTCAAGGCTAAATTCCAGTTTAAACAAAACTCCAACTACATCAGCAGCATCAACAACTACAGCAACAAAAAACAACAATCATGAGACAAACTGCAGCAGCTACCGAGGTGAGTTGCAGTTTTCTTACTTTTTAATTTCCAAAAAAAAAATGAAAAAAATATCAAATGTAAGGAAAAATTGTGTAGAACTTTGGGTTTTATTAGAGAGTAAGCCAAAAAGGAAATAGATCGAGGAAATAACTAAAAGGCAAACGGGAATTGAAAACAATGACAATAAATTTAAAATATACTATAGTTATCGATGAGAGAAAAGAGTGATAATTTTGAAGTTTTGTTCTCCCAAGAGTATTGTCTAGCGGAGACCGAGGACTGGTTTATGGATATCTCATAAAAAGTGGATATAATGGACCATACACTAAAGGACTAATGTTGAGGTAGATGTTGTATAATAAGTACAGAAGAACTTATCTCTTCGCTCTTTACGCCAACACGCTTTGAATTTTTGTTAACATAAGGCTAACATATCAAAGCATCACTTGCCAAAACGATTAAGCTGATATTGGTTTTTAAAACTCCTGTTAAATTATAAAAGCCAAATATTAAGTCCAGAAGTGTACATTTTTATTATTGAAGAATTGGTTTTTAATAGAAAAAATATGGAATCTACCAGTGATTGATGAGTTAATCGATTTGGCTTTTGAACCAATCAGATGATGCAACTATTAAGTTTGCCAAAAAAAACCTATGTTTGTAAGTCATTGTGTGCTAGGATATTTTTTCATTTACTTCTAACACAAGATGGACCACAAGTCTTTTTACTTTTCAAACGATGATGAAAAAGAAAGTTAAATTGCAAAAGAACTGTTTATTCATTACCCATATGGATATCATTTTCTAAATTGTTGCCAGTTTTTTCGCTAGTATTGCATAAATCGTTAAAAATTACCACAGCTATGTATGATATTAAGGTATCTGTGATTTTACTCTTAAGCCAGTGATAAAGTTCGAACACACGATTTGTACCTTTACTTAAGCTCTTTACTATGCCTCTTATTCTCTTGCAGCTCTCCTTTGCTCCCTTGTATCTAATATACCTACCTTTTAAATAATCATAAACACTTGTTGCTTCTCATATGGGCTTTTTGAAACAAATTCCCGTTAGTGCAACAATTAGCCCAGCACCTGTTGTTGTTCTTCGATTACAGTTCTCCGCTCTTGTTCAATGATAATTACACATTTTGACTCATGACGGTGATAGCGACAATGACAATCGCAATGATGGTGCTGCGGTGCTGCTGGTGCCTGTGTTAAAACCCCGGTGAGGGTGCTGCAGCTGAGGGGAAGTTGTTAGGTTGTCGGTTTGAAACGCATTCATCATTGATATTTGGTGTTATCAAGAAAACCTTGAAATTGTTTTGTGTGTACGATAATTAAAACAAAGCCCAGACGGGCGGACGGTAAAACGTTGGTATTGCTGGTGACAGAATTGGTAACAACAGCGGAATTGGTTAAATTAAAGGCAACAACAACAAAAACATGTACTGATACCCTCACAAGTATAGAATTACTCTTAATTTCCGGTACGTGTAGGAAATTCTCTACTCCTCTCCCTCACGCGCTTATACCCTGTTCTCCAAGAGGTAAAGGTGCTGGGGTTCCAAAGCCAGCCACCTCTGCAGTATCACTATCTTCCAGCACATTTACTCTTCTACTTAGTATGTGTCTCTATACCATGTTCTGTTTATTGACCCTTTGCTTGGCACTCTGGGCTTTACTTATGTACTTGTGGTGTATAACAATGCCGGCTTGGACGGCCTGACCATAGTCAACGCGTCATCATCGCTGTCGTTGCGTTTTTGCTGTTGGGGGTTTTCATGCGGCCAACATGAATGGCTGTTGTTTTTTTTCTAGCTGCTCGTGTTGTTGTTGTTTTAAACTCTGGTTGGCTGAAGATCCCAGCCGTTGGCACATTTTGTTCGTTCCAATGATTAACTTTTGAATATTTGCTCTTATTCTAAAACACAATACAGAGGGGGGAGAGCAAAAAAACGAACCGACAAATGCTAGAATTCATATTTGAACTCTTTTGGTGTAAACAAAAAAAATATGTATAAAATAAAAACATGTGTACCAGCGAATGAGAGGTAGATGAGGCTAAGTCAGGAGTAGAAGATAATAGGGAAAATAGGTACAAGCGCTACACCATGGACTGCGATCTTCTGGGTTGTAGACAATGTACCGGTAACTCGTCTGAAAGACAGAGTGGATAAACGATTGTTTAATATAGAATTTTATAATTTAGATCACCGGTGGGTAAACATTTCACGATTTTTTTAACTTTATACACTTAAGGTATGCGATGCTGGTAGAGGAGCCATCACAAGGTCGAGATATTTGGCGAATATCCAAGTTGCTATTCACCCCGTCAATTCACACAACTCTTGTACAATTAACTCTAATAGCAGTTCAAGATAATGATGTTCCACCAAAAGATTAGGAGTTTTCTGTCTATTCTGAACTAGCTAGTTATTTGTTGGGCTAACCTTTAGAAGTGTTTGGCAATGAAAATCTTATTCTAGGGATCAAATAAACAAACTTTGTCCGAGGAACCATACCTCTAAAACGAATTCTGATGTCCCGACTTTTGATCCGTAAGTTCAAATTTTGAAAAATCCCACTTTGGCCCATTTAGATTGCTCCAATCGAGTCCAAATGTATTTTGGATAATTTTTATCGTA
The DNA here is from genome assembly GCA_964034835.1 of Muscina levida. Lineage (NCBI taxonomy): Eukaryota > Metazoa > Arthropoda > Insecta > Diptera > Muscidae > Muscina > Muscina levida. The sequence continues at coordinate 150,785,723 of OZ035882.1, forward strand.
AAATCGTACTACAAACTTTTCATATACTATATAGAATAAGGCCCCCTAGTTATGGCAGCCACAGCTAGCTATTCGTACAGCTTTAGCATTTCTCAGCTTACACACATGAGATTATTAAACAACATTACGGTTAATCGAATTTTTATAAGATTATTTTTTGTGCCAATAAAAACGGCACAATCTTATCTTTATGCATTATCTTAAGGGTTCTGTTGAAACAAGGGCGCCCCGGCTGTCAAGTGCAATGTCGTTCGGCATGAAAGTCAGAAAAGAAAGCTTTTACATCTAGCACAAAGCTTTAAAATACCGAGAATTATACAGTGGATAACTTAAATTGTTTATCAATTCTAATTAAATTTAAATTTCTAAAGTAATTATGTCTAATAATATTCTGGCTCTTAGACCTTAGAAAAGTGCACATTTTCTTTTAAAAATTCTGCTACACATCGTCTTCCATAGAATGGATCGTTTTCAAATAAGGCAACAACTTTCTCTAGTGAACCCCACTTCCCACGTAAATGAAGTACAACTTTTACGAAGCTTTAGTGGTTCCAAGGCTTTCTGGAAGTCATTCAACATATAAGTTTCCTTTAAAAAAGTTTCCTTATTAAGAATCCACCAACAACAATATCAATATTCAACCAGACCCAAATTGTTTTATTGATTGTCCTTCAACAGTAAATTGACTTCAACGGTGGGTAGATTTTCATTAGTGGGACGACATTAAACCTTCAAATAGAGTCCACTTTTGGATCGATTTAAAAAAAAGTAAAACGATGTTAGAAGACATAATGAACAGTGGGTCGATTTTAAACATCAAAGTTATTACCAATAGTGGATCGACTTCTAAATTTGGAACAATTTCCAAAAATGAATCGATAAGTTTCCGGTCTCTTCTTTTGGTATACAAAATTCTGCTTTCGATTATCTTTCAGCAGTAAATCGTTTGCCAATTTCGCCAATTCCACTAGTGCATAGTTCATCAAAGTTGAAATACTTTCCAAAAGTGGATCGAGACCAGTTTTTAATTACGCTATCGACTATCATTGATTGTCTTCAATTGGCGGATCGTCCGCCAATAGAAGATTGAGGTTCAACATTAAATAGATTTTGAATAGTAAAGAAAATTCCACTACTGGATAGTTCATCAAATTTGAAACGACTTCTAAAAGTGGATCCAGACAATTTTCAAAATGAATCGCTCAATTACGCCAACGACCGTCATCCAACAGTGTATGGTCAGGTATAAGAAGACTGTTACTTAACAGAGTATAGATTTATAATCTTAAAGACCATTACTAGAACAACTTCCAAAATTTGGAACGATTTCCAAAAGTGGATCGAGATCAGTATTCAAAAAGAAGATTGATATCCAATAGTGGTTCAATTTTAAACATTATTTAAAGGTATCGACTAGTGGCGATTGTTTACCAAATTTTAACGATTATCAAAAGTGGATCGAGACCAGTATTCAAAATGAATCGGAAGTTCCTTGGACTCTTCCTGAATGGAGTCTTTTAGCACAGATTCTGTCATTTAACAAAATTCTGCCATTGATTGTTTTCCAACAGTGGATCTTCGCCAATACCATACCATGAATATGGTATGGGATAGCTAATCTCTAGCTGTTGAAAAAGTAAACAAGGTTATATTTTTAGAGCTTTAGTTTAACGGCGATTCCGTAGGTCCGGTTTTGATTTTAAACTCAAACGCTGCAGTCTTTAGATCACCGATCAAATAATGCAGATAGACAGTCGATTGTTCTTACCATCATGCCACGGCCTTCAAATCAATACTCTGCTGATTTAATATATAAAATCATAGGGCCACAAATGACCTCCGTCTCGTAACAATATTTGGCACTATAAAGATTTGCAACAGTGACTCATTTCCTCCAGCAGATGAACTTCCAATAGTGGTACGACCTTCATCTACTAGTGGATCACCTTCTCAATGTAAAACGACACTTAGCAGTGGTATGTCCAAGACCATTGGTTTCCATTTCTAGAAACTCGATAGAAAAATTGGTACAGTAGATAATTCTGTCAATAACAAGAAATAAACCTGCCTATGTAAAAAGTGGACTTTTTCAGATGGGTAAAAGCTAATTAGCTGTAAGTCTCCTCAAATTTTAGAAACGATCTAAACTAAACAGTATGTGCCCTAAAATAACTCAAATTCTATTTCATAACAATGATTTGCTGCTCTCGTATATATTCCAAACATTTTTATACTTCGATCATTCCTTTATATTGAAGTGAATAATTACCCGTCTATACGTTACCTAATGTTGGTGTCTGTGTGTTTTGTAAATGCTCAAAAATAGTTTATGAAATTGGTATACAATTTTGAATTAACATTCTCTACGTGTCTGGGAAGGTTTTTTGAATTGGTGCAATGTAATTCATATGTTTTAAACACATAACCACCAATACAATACTGATACATTCGGGAATTCAATAGTGTTTTAAGGTTGAGTGAAGTAAACTAAAAATTTCCTCTTTACTAAAAATTTGCCCTATAACACAAACATATTTGCACTTTGCTCAGTTCACCAAATCGAAGTGTTACCTGACTTCATATGTTACTTAATGTTGGTGTGTCTGTGTGTTGGGTGAATACTCCAAAACAACTAATGCAATTTGGTTAATATTTTGAAATGATATTCTCTACATGTCTGGGAAGGTTTGTAGAATAGTGCAACTTATGTTTTCAATTTTCATCAATACAATACTGATACTGCTTCATCCAGGAATGAAAATGCATCATAAGGTATAGTTTATAATAACCTGTTGCAAAATAGCTATGGCCTGTTAGTCTGTCTTATATTTTGTTAATCGATTGTTGGTTTTCTTAGGGGAAAAGTAAGTTAACTTGAATATGTGTACTTAAAGTTCAAGAAAATTTTTTATAGATAACATTTATGGCCAAACATTAACTCTTAGCCAAGGCAAGTTTTTAAGTTTTGGTGTTGTTTGAATTTATGTCTTTAATAACCCCTACTTCTTGTTATAGCCTATCTATTTCGTCTATTTAAACTTTTAATCACTATCATTAATTGCAATTTATGTTTAATTTACAAAATTTCATATTTTCCATGAAAATCTACCTGTTTGGAATCTGCCTACATGTGGTCGCCGAAGTTATGCTCTAATGACTTTAGTCCATTTGACTGTGTGTAAGGTTAGATTTTAAGCTGTAGCATATATGAGTATACGTTTTACGTTGCTATTGTTGTTAATGTTTTGTTGTTGTTGTTGTTGTTGTAAAAATTTAAAGCTAAAAGTGTAATGTTTCTTTTGTGCTCAGATCCCGCAATTGTTTATTTGTTAAATACAGGTGTTGTTACACTTTTGTTGTTTTGTTGTTGTTGCTGTGTTTGGTTTGTTTAAGAGAGGGTCTTGACGTTTCGTTTCGTTGTGTTGCTAGCTTTTTTTTGTTTACGTTTAACAAAATATATAGGTTGAGCTCATATTTAAATCATATACTTATGTAGCGGGTAAAGGTACAGTGGAGGACATAAGTTGGTGGAAGATAAGAGAAGAAATTCAATACTGTAGTTTTTGGAAATCTTAAAGTAATCAACTGCCAGTACATACCTGATGGGTTTCGAACTCAAAAGTAGGTGATAGTGCGTGGACTATATGGTGGACAACAATTCAAAAGAAAAATTCAAATGTATAGCTGGTGCAGTAACTATAAAGCAGCTAGACATCGAATGAAAACTACATATAAAATATAAATTCATATATCATTACTGGAAAAAAACTTATACAAAAATGTCAACTATGGAATATTAAAGGCAAACTTACCCCTTTCTAATACCGAAAAAATCACACGAAGGGGTAAGTTGCCCCTGTTGTTAAAAAAAATCTTTAATTTTAGAAAGTCTTAAAGTAAACAACTAACAGTACAGCCCTGTTTGGTTTTGAAGTCAAAAGTATGCCACCGTTAGTGGCATACAGTTTTACAGTTCCTAACCTTTTAAACCTTAAAATACATACATTCTGTTCTATTAACTCATATTTTCCATTCAAAATCCCTATGCCCACCAACTACGTTATACTTTTGTGAGCCACTGTATCCTCTCTCTCCCTCTCTCCTAGAGTATATCTTAGTCAAATTATTGACTAGTGATGTCGTCTGCTGGTGTATTTTTTTATTTTGTTATATACAAACACTATGCAAGTAATCTTGTGCACACGCTAAGATGTGAACCTCGTATTTAAGCCATATCTTTATGACTTCAATTGCTTCTCAGCTCAAATATTGTATCATTAAGTATAATTTTGTTTCCTCTTTCCCTCTCTCTGTTTGCACTTTAATGGCAATAAGTTGGTAGCAAAGAAAAAAACAGAGGCCACAAAAAAACATTATTACTTTAAAATTATTCTTTTGTTATTTGTCGCTACCCCCTCATATTCTTAAGTACCGACAGGAGAGATTGAAAGAAGAATTAATGAAATGAAAGAAAATTTCACTTTAAATGGTTTCATGCATATTGCCGCTAATGATGGCTATAATAAGATGAAGTCGAGCAGAAGACTTAAACAAAACAAGAGTTGGTGTCAGCTAAAAATAAAATTTTATATTTGTTTTTGAAATTTACTGAATTTTGTATGACCAAATTTAGCAAAAGCTTAAAATTTTGTTATCCGAAGCTGATGTTGGTAATTGTCCTGGCAGAAGTTAAAAGAAATTATTACTTGATTAAGATATATTTATAGGTTGTGTGTGTTTTCTTTTACAGTTATGATAGTTTTGACAGTCCCATGAATGAATTTAAACGTGGTGGTACATGTATGAATTTAATAAATTATATAAATATATTATATAAATATAAATTAATTATCGATCTTAAGCCAATTTTAGACCTGAATATAAGTTTGTTACCTAAATTTGAAAAAACTATAGATTTTTTTAAAATAAAGACAAACATTAGAAAACAAATTTATGAGAAATGTTTGTTACCCAACTTTTCAAATATAAAAAAATATTTAAAATTTAGAAAAACTTGAGGGGAGATTAACGCATACGAGAGTGGCCCCAATTATTAGCTGATTGGAGCAGATTTCTATTCTACGACCAACATACCCCTATTCCCCTAGCATATGACTTTCCTTCTGCCCCGCAATGTTTAACTCTTAAGCTTACAAAATACCATATGTTACCTCCTATTGTGTAGCCAACAAAACTTGCATTTCCACTATGTGCCAAAGTCATTTCCACATTCCACCATCAAACAACTTCTTAACCTCAAGCTGATTTGTAGATAATTGAATTTGCTAAGCTCTGCGCACCAATGAAAGGGAAATTTGTATAGTATTATCACTCTGTTTGCATATTTGTGTACTCGCATACATAATAACACCATCATCCACTACCGGCTAACTTTTGGCCAAAATGCGGTTTGTGGCGATTGTTGTTACTTTGAGTTGATTTTTTTTTGTTTTTATGACAAGCGGCGGCCAGTTAGTGTTCACACATGTGATTAACCGGTTCTTAAAACCGGGCACTCACTCACTAGTCCGCCAGTGCTAGACACCAAAGCGCGCATGCTTAGAGTCATGGGAATGTCTTTTAGCGCGCTGCTGTACAACTCTCGAACTTAGATTTTTTTCTTACGTACAATAGCGCAAGGCAGGCGGTAGTTACATTCCGGTACTGGCTTACGGCGGCCAATAAGCCATGTGCTTACTACCTTACCACATATTACTACTTGTGCTATCAATTATAACTGGTTAAAGAGACGCCAAAGAGGAGGGATAGGATAAACTGCGCAAAAAGAAAAGAAAAAGCCTGGAGAAATTTTTCATCGCTTCAGCTAAAACTCTTAGAGTTAGACAGGCAGACCGAGACAAGCTAACTGATTGACAGTTAAGCTGAAGATGCTGCAGCAACTGTTGAGTGATTGTGTTAGCTGTGGAATATGGCCAATAGAGAATTTGTTATACAGGCTTTGGTTGTAAAGTAACTAAGAAGGAGGTATTGTAAAAGAAACGTTAAACATATTTTTCATAAACAAAGTGCTGTTTCAACTTTACAACTAATTAAATGAATTTATGTGTGGCCGTACATCTATCTACAAGGGGCGAACATAGCTTAGATCAGTCTATAGAGGCGATTTCGGTTGAAATATTTCATAAGGTTTGTTAAAGATTTTTGGACAGCCTCTATAAGTAAACCCAATGAACGATACTTAAAGCCTAAAATTAACTTATACAGGGTCGTTCATGTTGGAGACGAAGTCCTCTACAAGGGTTGTAAAGACAGATCATTTAAGAATGAACTCTATAACTATTTAAATGAATTTATGATTGGCCGTACATCTGTAAAAGGGCCGAGTATAGTTTGGAACTGTATTCAGAGTGAACCCTATAAGTGAACCCGATGAACAATATTTCATGCCTGAAAAAAATTTAAACAGGGTCGATCATGTCGTAGACGAAATCCTGTACTAGAGTTGTGAAGACCGAAATTAAGCAAAAAAATCCTTACAATTTTTAAATTACAAAGGAAGTAGACACTCTAAATAAACATTACAAATTTTTTTTTCTATTTAAAATCTTCTTGCATACGTGGTTGTACGTCCATCAAATCAATTTATTATTCACATTAAATAATAAATTTGCTTATCATTTAAAAACAAACTTTATGACTCTTTTAATGAGTAAATGTGTGGCCGTACATCTGTTTACAAGATGCAAACAAAAACTTTCAACTGTCTATAGAGGCGATTTCGATTCAAATATTTCTTGGACATTGTATAAACATTTATAAACAGCCTTAATAAATACATTTAATCAACAATATTGAATGCCTTAAATAAAACAGGGTTGTACATGTGTTAGGGGCCAAAAATTCCTTCCAAATTTTCTAACTGTATAGAAAGCAGGCACGGCAAATTAATAAATCAACCTCTATTGCCTTATACGTCGTGGTTCTTCCAACAAAACGACTCATAATGCACTCGCATCGTTCTTATACGTGGTCGTACAACCGCCACATCTAATTCCATTGATATGTAAAAGCTTTAGATTGTCTCTCATTTCCTCTAACAAACTTAATGACTATAAGTCGTTATGCTCTCTCCTTATCTCTCTTGCAACTTCTTCATACTTTTCTCAATCATTACCAAATTTTCATTCATAACTAAAATTTTTTTTCCCCAAAAAATAAATATGACTCTTAATACACTTTCATCGTTCCTTTACGTGGTCGTACATCCACCACATCTAATTCCATTGATATTGCTTTAAAAGCTTTACCTCTCATTGCAAATAACAACTCAATGCAATAATGACTTTCTCTCGCACTTGCAACTCTTTTATACTTTTTTTAATCATTACCAAATTTTCATTCATAACTTTAAATTTTCTTTCTTGCCCCAAAAAAATACCATTTATTTTATAACATTTATTTTTGTTGTAATTATATCATCATCATTGTATGCCATATTGTTTTTGTTTTCGGTTTTCTGTTTATATATTATTTGTTAATCATCAAATTTTTATAAAATTTAAGTCAGCCTCAAGCAACCAACCATTCCATTCTCCTCGTGATTTAATACTCCTCTCTAAGCGGCTGCGTGCTGCGCATGTTTACCGTTGGCTTCCGGTTACATTTGAAAACTCAACTCTTAAGTCTCTTCTGCACATATGTAAGTCTTTTGGCCGTGGCCGCTGTAGCTTTTCAAGCGTGAGCAGAGAAGCTCTAACGATTTTCCACTAAGTGGCACCCGCTTTTTTTCACTTTTCTTCACAACAGGTCGTCTTACCAGCAGATCTTTGTAGAAAAGGGGTGGAGAGTGTGTGTGTATGTGCTATACCCCCCTCTCGTGTGCAATATCAACAACTTTTCTTTCGACCAACGCTTTAGACAACTTTATGCTGGGATTTTGTGTGTTCATCTTTGTTCATAAAAATACATAACAAAAAAATGAAAAGAAAAGAAAAAGTTGTTTTCTTCTGCAACAGTGTAATATTTGTATTTTAGTCATTCGATAGGTCATAATCTGGGCTTTAATTCATTTCATTTCATTTCTTGGCAACTCTTTCAGAGAAACAAAAAGGGCAAGAGACAGACAGAGAAAGACAAAAATTCCCCAAGAGTTGTAAACAAATCCATACAATTTTGGCTGTGACTTCATGATAACCATGACCCACAAAACAACGCAGTAACCCACAACCAGATGGGATATTCTTAAGATGATTAATCATACGAAATGTTCGTTGGAGTTTTACCGTAATTCCTCGAAACGAAACAATACGATTAAGTTGATGTTTGCCATTAACCACCAAAAGGTAAAGTTGGGGTTTTTGTGCAAACGGCCGGAATTTGAATTCTTAAGATGTTGCTTGGTTGGGTCAAGAATTAACGGTTGCGTTAAAATAGAACGCAGATTTAATTGTCATTATTAAGGTTGGAGCACAAGCATGAGCAACTAATAAAAGACATTGCGAGATAACCAATTATCGTGTATGGGAATTGGGGTACAGAGAAGGTCTTGTGGGATTTGAGGTGCTGAGTTAGAAAGAGATAAAACTTTACTTATTTTCCTTTTACATCTCTTGTAAGAGGTATGGTAGAGCTTTTCACATTTGAATGGTTAACACGCTTCTATTTTTTTTGGGTCACACACACAGTTTAACGACGATTTCGATCGTTAGCTGTTTGAGAAGCTACAACATCGATGTGGGCGACGATCTGAAAATTGTAAATGACTGAGGCGAGGTTTGAACCCTGCAACAGAGTTAAAGAATTTCCATAGCAACAAGTACAGACATAAAAACGATGTTCAACGATTGTTGGGAGAGCACAACATTTTCATCGTGTACAATTCGACAGCACTTTAGCAGACGTATACAAGCACACAATATTGTCGTGTGCTTGCTTTCGGTTATGCCTACCACTGCTCTATACATAAAATACACTTGCGAAAAGCTTCCTCCACCCACTGATGTAAAAAATGTGTTGCTGCTAATAAAATTTTATCTCCCGTCTGCATATGTACATCTGTAATTCCCAGCACAGTTTTTGTACCAAATTTTATGTCACTAGGACCAATAAAATATTTACCAAGAGCAAAACAAATTGCATCAGCTCATTCAAAGCTAAAACAAAGCTATTGCCACGCCCACACCGCCCATTGATCAAAAATAACAATTACGTCTGCAGTTTCTTATATATATAGTGTCTAGCGCTATTTGTGTACCCAATATTATCTTACTAGAGCTAAAAAAAACTTTTGACACGCCCACGTTCAGCACTGAACGAAAATCAAAATGATGAAATCTTTTTCATAAGTATAATGTCGATTACTTTTGTCACGCCCACCTACCCCCATAGACCAAAAATTACAAAAATAAATTGAATACGACCATTTTTAGATTGGTCATCAACTATCTACCAAATTGCATTTCAGCCGTTAAGACGTAATAGAGGCACAAACAAACATACAAACACTAATATTTATGATATTGACTGGAATTTGTAAAAATTTCCCATAAACTTTTTGCGAAAATTCCCTTATTGAGTTTTATCTAAGCTGCTAAATTATATAACAAGACATGTTTTTAAATGCTCTGGCAAGAAGTATTTCCATACCGGCTATCAATCACGTTATATGGACTATTCCCAGGATTTTTTATAAATCCCTCTGTGTAAATGTCGGATTAATTTTAGCTCTCTATTCACAATTCAAAATTTTTTGTAAATCACTCAAATATTTCATTGTCACATATCTTTTAAATGTTATTACCATATTAGCAAATCAATGCCTTTTTAATAGCAATTCCCACAATTTTTAAAAAATTCCCTTCTTTTGCCATCGAACCTAATTTTATTGCTATTTGCAATTACATATATTGTTTTGATAACTTATTCAGTTTTTTTTTTGATACAATTTATATAAAATGTATGTATTCAAACATTTAAAATTAACAATTCCCACGATTTGTCTCGAAATACCCCCACATTTTGTCAGACCCCTTTTCATACATTCTTAAACTGTGTTTCCATACCGGCTATTAATCATGTTATATGGACTATTCCCAGGATTTTTTATAAATCTCTCTGTGTAAAAGTCGGATTAATATTTCCCTCTAACCACAATTTATAAATTTTTGTAAGTCTGTCAAATATTTCTTTAGTCACATATCTTTTAAATGTTATTAGCATATTAGCAATCAACGCCATTTTAATAGCAATTCCCACAATTTTTCAAAAATTTCCTCTTTGCTACCGAACATCATTAGCATTTTTATAAAAAATAATAATTTAATAATAATTTTAATTCATTAGGTGATGTTATCTTTATTTCACTGTTTAATAGTATTTCCATACCCGCAACCAATTACATTGTAAGGTCTATTCCCAGGATTTTTTAAAAATCTCTCTGTGTAAAACTCGGATTACTTTTGTCCTCTAACCATACTTTTTATATACATTGTAAATCACTTCAATGTTTCTTTAGCTACATCTGTATTAAATGTTGTTAAAATATTAGCAATTAATGTCTTATTAATAGCAATTCCCACAATTTTTCGAAAATTCCCACTTTTACTACTGACCATCAATTTCATTTCTTTACACAATCATTTTGATTAGCGAATTTGTTAAGTGATGTTATCTTTATTTCTCTGTTAAATTGTATTTCCATACCCACAATCAATCACAATGTATGGTCTATTCCCAGGATTTTTCATAAATCTCTCAGTGTAAAACTCGGATTGCTTTTGTTCTTAAACCACAATTTTTTATATACATTGTAAATTACTTAAGTGTTCATAAGTTACATTTCTATAAAATGTTATTGGCACATCAACCACCATTGACAAATTAATACCAATTCCCACATTTTTTTGAAAAGTCCCTTATTTGCAACCGACCATTATTTTAATTTTTATATACAATCATTTTGTTTAGCGAACTTACTCGGTGTTCCTATACTTATTTTTCGTTTAAACTGTATTTTCATACCGACAATTACTTTGCACGGACTATTCCCAGGATTTTTCATAAATCTCTATTTGTAAAACTCGGATTTCTTTTGTTTTTTAATCAAAATTCTTATATATTTGTAAATCACTGGAATAATTCTCTAGTAACATCTCTATTAAATTGTGTTAGCATAGTAGCAATCAATGACTTATTAATAGCAATTCCTATAGCTTTTTTTAAATTCCCTCATTTTCTACATACTACCAATTTTGTTTCTATTCACATTCATTTGTGTACCGAATTGATTTATTTGACCTATATTTAACAAATGTTAAACTGTCTTGCCATACCCACATTTAATCACCTTGTACTAACAAATCCTACGATTTTTTATTAATCTCCCCTTATAAAACTCGGATTAGTGTTTCCCTCTAGCCATAATTAATATAAATCTATATAATTTATTAGGTGGGCTTATATTTCTTAATCTGTTATGTTTTTTTTTCTATGCCAGTAATTAATCACATTGTACTTACTATTCCTATGCTTTTTCATAAATTTCTCTGTGTAAAACTCGGATTAATTTGTCCCTCTACCCACAATTCCTATATATCTAAGAAAACGCCTAAATGTCTCTTTAGTTACATCTCAGTTAAATGTTATTAGCATAAAAACAATCAATGACTAGTTAATAGCAATTCCCACACTTTTTCGAAAATTCCCTTTCGGTATTTTATTTATATTTATTAGAATTCATTTTGTTAAGCGATTTCGAATACTTTCGCTTTTTTACTGAACTTTTAAAGAATTTACATTAAAATATAAACATTCATACACTTAAAACTAACAATTCCCACAATTTGTCTAAAAATACCCCCACATTTGGTCAAACCCCTTTTCAAACATTCCCACACATTGGCAATAAAAGAAATTGTTTTGTTTTATTCCAAAAATCATAACTTTGTCTCAATATTTAGCTTTGTTTGCCCATGTAGGGTTACTTTAATGTCGCTTTCCGCAACTCTCTTGTTTCACATTCTACTTGACACACAAATCTCCTCTACTTGACTTAAATCTATTTTTGTTTTGCTAGAGATTTCCTACTTTCAAGCTTGTTGAGTGTAAAGCATCATCATCTTCAGTTAATTGTTTTGGCCATAGCGTATTGCTCACTACCCCACTTAACTTTATCCCCCCTCCCCTGCAGCTTAACCTTAAGCCTTTGGTGAGCAAGATGAATGAACCGCACAACCGGTGATAAGAAGACATTAAATCAGCTATTTTAATCGCCCCTCCAGCTGTCCACATCTAACGGTAGGTGTTATCAAAAATCATAAAAAATTAAAATGATGATTACCATGATGATGAATTCTGCTCTGCGAAGAGGTGAATGAAATGAAAAATGCTAATGTTCGATTGGGCTTACACATAACGATCAAAATAAAACGTTAAACTTCCGTTCGAGACAATCTATGCATTCACTTAATTTATAGCTAATTTCATCACCTATGAAATTTAAATTTGAATCGCAATATAAACTGTAACACATTTAACGGCTAACGGAGACTTTCATTTGTTAGCAGGGGTTTCTTTAACCTTAGGTTATTAATAGAGACCCTGGGCTAACATGAGGCTTTATCTGGCAATGCCCTCGATAGCTATGGGAAACGGTCATAAAACTGTTAAACAAAATTCACATGCTAATATAATTTATAGGTGAGTTTATCAAGATGAAGATTTTAAGTTTGTAAACACTGATTGATCTATATTCTATGGGATTTAAACTTAAATCAAGTCAAAGACGTGCCAGTTAAGCGTAGCTGTAAGATAATGTTGTTAGAGATGTTATTGTTGTGTTGTTATTGTTGTTGCTGTATCATTATTGCCAGATTATTATCGTGTTTTTTTTTCTATCTGTTTTATTGTTGTTGTTGGCCACAAGAAAATGTTACCATAATTTAGAAAGTATCAACAATTTTCTTATTGAAATCAAAAACAGCGATTGAGCTGCAACTTGCATTGCAACTCAACAGCAACAACAACAACAAAGTTAACCAACAGCAGTGACTGCAACTGTGACTAACGACGAGCGAGTTCATAACAAGCAGACGGCGAATAAAATCTCAATACAAAACCTGATTCAATGTTAATTTTTTTTCCGGTAAACTTTTTTTTTCAATTTACAGCAAAAAAGCAGCTAAAGAAATACAGAAAAACAACAAAAACAACAACTAACTCAAGTTCAAGTGCAGTTTAAGGCAATTGCTGAACAAGTAAAGTTTAGCATAAAATAAAATACAAAACTTAAGAATTAATTAAGAAAAACGTTAAGTGCATTCGAAAACCTATAAGGAAATTCGAATAAAAAGAAGAGGTATGAAGACAAAACAATATAATGTGATGTGGCGAGGCCGGCTATATAAATCTTCATTTTTCACATAGACACGAACGACATTTCGCATGTTTTCGAAAGTTTTGTTCAATTCAAAACAGTCAGTCTCTGGTTAAGTGTTATGAAAACAACACCACACACGCTTGTTGCGTGTGATGCGCGTTTCAAAACCCGCAAGGGCGGCAATAATCGCTTTTTTACACAGACACGACCGACAATTAACCTATACTCGAAAGTGTTGTTGGATTTAAAACAGTCAGTCTCTGCTTGAGTGTTAGAAAAGCAACACCACGCACGCTTGTTTGGCATTCAACACAAAAACAGACACAAATACAGACAGAGAAACAATGTTCAATGATTGTTGCGAGAGCATAATATTACCACCGTGTACAATTCGACAGTATTATTGAGCGTTTTACCGCTTACATGCTCTTTATATTGTTGAGTGCTTGCATTCGTTTAGGCCTACCGCTGCTGTAAATGGGTTTTAAGAATGTTGGAGATAGATTTGAGCAAATTTTCCAAAAGTAATATTATCAATATGTGCATTTGTCGGTATGTTTTTCTTTGTGTGTGACTCAATCACATCAATGTCGCTGAACGGATTTGTATAAAATCTGGTAGGTAGTTAGGGTACTGTCTGTAAATTGACGTAGGCCCAACGCTTTTGTAATTTTCAGCCTATGGGCGGAGGTGAGCGTGTTCAAAGTGTAATGTTTGTAATGTAAATGTTTGCGGAAGTTCGAGTAGAGTAGGTTCAACAGTAAATCAACCATGATCCAATTGACCTAGAACTTCAAGGAATCCCGACAAGATAGAGTTCGTTATAGCATCTGTTCGTGAACAACCTAGACTCTCTACTGCAAGCGGTCTGGCTTCATAAAAGTGCTTAGAGCGTCATTAACTCGTATTCTTTACTAAGATATACTTTTATATCTTTACAAAATTCACATGGTACTGAAAATAATGCCTCAAGATCATGTTCAGAGGCACCAGTTGACAAGAGAGAATTGGCTAGAGAGATTTACTATCCTCACAAACATGTGTGCCTCAGACGAGGCACATTTCCTTCCTTATGAAGCCCTTGATTAAATTGTTTAGAAAATATTTGCAGAAGTTTAAGGAGACATGTTCAGCAATGAATCAACCACGATACGGCTGACCTAGAACTTACATTCTTCCAAATCCAATGCTATCGTTGTAAAACTTTACTTACTTAAGTGGCCAATTACAATTTACGAAACGTAGTTCATAAATTTGAGGCCTGAAGTAATAAAGAATTCCACACGCTTCGGTCTTCTGCGTGTGTTCTCCAGTTAGTCCTACCAGATGATGACACATCGCCTACCACTTGATTCTTCCAATGGAGTTTGGGTCTCCCTGCTCTGTGCCGTCCTTCAGGTTCGCCTTCAAACACGTTTCTCGCTGGAGCATCAACATCCATCCTGGCAACATGTCCCAGCCATCGAAGTCGTTGGATTCTGACTCTTTTAGCTACGTCTCATACAGCTCATGGTTCATCCGATGGCGAAATTGGCCTTCGACACAGATAGGTCCATATATTTTTCGGAGTACTTTTCTCTCGAATACTCCCAGGTTTTGTATGTCCGTTGTAGTAAGCACCCAACAGAATAAGTAAGATAAGCAACTGGTATAGCTGTTTCTTAGTATTCCGAGAGAAGGTGGTGTTACTAAAGTGCTGCCGAAGTCCGTAGAAACATCTATTGGCTAGCACTATTCTCCATTTAATTTCTTGGCTGACATTATTTTTGTTGTTGACGGAAAATCCGAGGTAGGTAAAATCGTCGACTACCTCAAAACAATAATTGTCAACGTTTACCGTGCCTCGTTGACCGCTAAACCCATTTTTGCTGACTCCTTTTCTAGTGATGAGAAAACTGCAGTAACATCCCGCAGATTTCGGCCAATGACGTCTATATCATCAGCATAGGCTAGTGGCATGTGGCTATTGTGGAATATGGTGCCAGACATGTTGACACCAGCCTTTCTCATCACCTTCTCTATAACTATATTAAATAGTGTACAGGACAGGCTATCGCCCTGCCTGAGACCTCTTTCCGTGTTGAATGGTTCAGACTGATCCTTACGAATTTGGTGGGAGGATTTGGTGTTGTCTAAGGTACATTTGCAAAGTCGAATCAGCTTTGCAGGAATACCAAACTCAGACATGGCCTCATAAAGCCTATTCCTTATCGGAGAGTCGAAGGCAGCTTTGTAGTCGCCAAAGAGGTGGTAGGTGTCGACCTGCTTTTCATGGGTTTTTTCCAGGATGTCGTTAGGTGAATATTTGATCCGTCGTAGATTTGCCAGGTCTAAAGCCGCACTGATATGGTCCAATTAGTTTTTCTACAATTGGCTTTAGACGTTCACACAACATGCTTGAATGGACCTTTTACGCAATTGGTAATAGGCTTATTCCACGGTAGTTCTTACATTCACTACGATCTCCTTTCTTGTATATGGGACATAACAGACTGAGACTCCAATCGTTGTAAAAGACTGCTTGAAATAACGATGATGATGGTATTACCTATGCGTGTGATTGTTATTAATATAAGAAATGTGTCATAGCCACGTATGTTTGATATTTAGTTTAATTCGTCTAGATATTTAACATCATTGGCTTAATGGCTAGTGCTAATTCAAGAGTCTGTCACGTTACATTAATAATGTAAATACATTTGTTTTTAAACAAATTTTTATTAATCGTACTTCTCAGATATGTTATGTTTCTAGGTCCGGTATCAAATGCACGTGTGATTGATATATATTTAAACTACATACGTATGAATAATATTAATTATAGTATCCCACTACATTCATTCAAATCCAATATTATCGTTGTAGAATACTTCTTGAAATGACGTTGTAGTGCATATGAATAATTAATCCTTGAAATGTTACTTAGTTGACTTAAAGGCTAGTGCTAGTTCAAGTCTGTCACTTTATATTAACTTAGTAATGCAAATATATTTGTTTTTAAATAAATTGTCCAGTTCAACAATAATTTATATTAATCATACGTCTCAGATATGTGATGTTTCTAGGTCAGGTATAAAAAGCACGTATGATTGATATTTATTTGAATCACATACGTATGAATAATATTAATTATAGTATGTTAAAAAAGGCATCTTAAAAGTCACTGTAAGTTCTCATTTATGATATACATGAATTGAATAAGGTCAACATTTTGAGAGAGGGAGTGACAAAGGTCTTAAACTACTTTCGTTCGTAATGAGGCCAACTGCGGTCGATATCATTGGTCTCAATTTATAGTTAGGTTACGTTTTTCAATATACAACTTGGTTTAAAATGATAGCAGAAGTGAGCAAGGGATTTTAGTTTATTTTTCACTGGTCTCACCAATTTATGCTACGATATGATCCTTATATATGTATCCCATACCTCATTTATGGGGTGTGTAAGAAGATAACGTGCATTTTTATTTTTATGTATGGGACTTTCCGAGAAGTTAATTCGGTTTCCCTTCACATCATTGTGATGTGAAACTTATAATTTTTTTTCGGTTTGTCTTTTAACCTTTCATTTTCCTGATTCACATTCCTTTCAAATCAATATCAATATGGCCTTGTTTTGGTGATGTTCAAAATTGTAAAATTTACTCATTCGAAATCAATGGCAGACATATAATTGGGACTGGATATTTCATTATTATTTTGCTTTCCCTATCCCCTCTTTGGCTATAGTTTTATCTATGTCTTCAAGATCAAATCCATATTTCCCAAATTAATCTCTTAAGATTTAATAACATCTATGTCTGTTATCACATTACGTTGCCCACGATTGCATTGCATTTTTAATCGCCTAATGTTGCTGCAACCTAATGCTTGATTATGTTGCCACACAATTGTATTTAAACACAAGGTAAATGCATTAGGCAAAGGTGATGAAACGTGCTTGGTGTTGTTGTTATTGTGTTTACTCTCGCAACGCTGGTCATAACTAATGACATTAAAAATTAGCTGGCATGATGATGATGATTATGATGAAGGCGTGATGAGTTTTCTTTAACACTCATAATCATAGCAACCATTGTTTTTTCTCGCAGCTTAACTGTTGAATTTGTAGGAAATACGGTTGCTTTTATAATGTTAAGTGAAGTTTTTAGACTTCATTGCGTATTGTTTAGCTGTAATACTGTGCTATTTGATATAAGGCGAGAGACCAGCAGCAACAAAAAAGGTGTTAATTATTTGCCTGCCTTTGAAATTTGAAAATTGTATTGTTTCCCACTAAGGCTGAGAAACTTGAGGCACGCTTTTTTATTATCTTTCAACAGTTAACACCTTTAGTGCAAATAGTCGTTAGTCTAATGATAAGATCATGCAAACGCCCTCCATAAATAGCCACGGAGGCTATTTTAAAATTTCTAGGGGTAAATGAAATAGATAAACAACAGAGCAATTGACTTTTGGGAAAACTAACTATATATATGTTTAAGGGTTCATCTAGCACAGGGATTAATAAGTAATTGCAGTAACATTCTAGAGGTTTGCAATTCATTATAATCATCATACTGTGTTTGCCATTACTGTATCTAATCGCTGTGTCTCATATGATGCATGACGAATTATCCGTTGCCCATTTGACGCTTAAGTGTAACAAACAGATTTAGTTATGTTTATTAAATTAATCAAACACATTTCCTTTAATTAACATTTATGTGTAATCACAGACAGAGAAATATGCCATGTGTTATGCCTGCAGCAAATAGTTGTAAACAAATGGGGCAAGCAAAGAAAATTATGTGTAATTTAAAATAAAGCAACCAAGAAAAAAATTAAATGAAATTATGTCATCCCATGTAGGAAGAGTTATGCTTTCATAGTTTAATGTGAATTTGTAGTAATTAAAATACATTTACAAATCAAAATGAAAGAGGCAGTGAAAAACGTTGATATGCAATAGGAGAGAAAAAAAAAATACAAAAGAGAAATGTTAAAAATTTGTCTATTATTCAGGTACAGAGAAATTTATATAAATTCATTACAAATAGACTCAATGATCTTAAACCGAACTATGAAGTCACATTCCCACAGGGGGCGTGACAAAATTGTATTTTAGCCTAGACATTTGCTATTTGAAACACAAATAGTATTCAGAACTGCAGATATCAGTAAGCAGACGATATTTATATTTTTTGTCTCTGAGCGGAGAGAATATGCCGGAATTGGTTTTTAAGGTCCATAGGGATAACATTTTAGACAATTTGACACACTGATAGTACTTGATACAAAAGATGGGATAATGTAAACTGAATTTTTAGTTCGATCAGTGACCGAAGTGGGCGTGGTCAAAGTGTTGTTCAAAACCATAGAGATAAAATTGAATACAAAGATATTACTCGGCAATGCAGATATATAAATTTTAGTTTTGTTTATTGGGACATTTTACACCCAGACACATAAAATTTGATACATACATAGCACTCAGCAAGACAAATATAAGTTAGCAGACTATATTTATACCCTCACCCTACGGGTAGGAGGGTATATACCAGTTAATACGATCCAAAAGTGTAACACATATTAGGAGTCACTTTAGACTTTAAGTTTCTTTGAACCAAAATCGATTCATGACTTTTTAAGTCGTTTGAGCCATAAGTCTGTCCGGCACAAATGCACCATTCGCACACTTTAGGAATCGGGTAAAAATATCAATACCCTTAAAGCAATGTTACCCAAATCTTTTATATTGTTAAACTATAATAGGACAAAGTTTTTGAGAAAAAATTGGAAGTCTAGCCACGTCCCTTCTGTTACCTCACATATGTGTACCATTCTGCCCACTTTACAGGTGGAGTAATAATAACAATACACCTATGTGGGGTATAGCAGGCGTATGCAGTGTTGACCAAAAGTGTTTTCACTTTTCAAACGATTAAAAAAAATATAGATAACTTAGTACAACACATGATTTGGGACTCAATTCTGAGAATTTCACGTGGCAGTAGCCTCAAAAATAAAAATTTCTACATCACTTGTTTTGTAAAGCTGGCTGCATTAATTATTTAATGGCCATATGAATTTTCTTGCTCATGGTGGGGTTTACTCACTTTTCTATATTTTAACACGGTTATATCTTTATATACCGTCCATTACCTATGGTATACCGAGATATAACCGTGTAAAAATATGGAAAAAGTGCTAAAAAATCTACATTGAGCAACAAAATTCGAATGGCTTTAAAATTATTAATATAGCCAACTTGACAAAACGAATTATGCAGAAGTTCTAATTTTTGAGGCTACTGTCACGTGCAATTCTCAAAATTTAGTACCAAAATCATGTGTTGTACTGTGATATCAGAGAGTGTTGTCTACTGTGAACATCATAGAGTAATTGTCACGTCTTATGAATATTTTATGTATGCTCTAAAATTATACAAATTACATTCCTTTGGTCGTCGCTGATGTGACATGTTGCCTTATTTTGCTGAAACCACAAGCGTTGATTAAAACCAATGAAATTTTGTAGCGATGGTACAAAAAAGTTATGCAGCATGGCAATATACCACTCCGTCTTCTTCTTAACCATACGCCCTACCCCGGAGTGCCTGCTTGCCTCAGTTTCGTATTCAAATGTAAACGGACATTTGGTTCACCCTGTATTTAAATTGAGTCATCTTTCCTACTATATGCTCATATATATAGAGTAGCTAGTACGACTTAAAAAAAAACTTAATTTCCCTTTGCACCCCATGAATGAGGTATGGGATAGCTTCTCGCGTTGTTGTGAATTAACACGCTTCTATTTTTAGATTCACAACTAACGGCACCTACTTATTTATCGACGAATGCGAACGTCACTGTTTTTGAGAAACTCTTACTAGACACGACGATTGAATCGACGCTTAATACTGCGAAGTTGCTGTCAAACAACATTCGAGGGGAGCCGACAATGAAAGAAAATTTTATTTATTTTTTTTTCTTTTAAGATGACTGGAGCCAGGTTTGAACCTGCGATCTCCCGCATGGTAGTCGCGTGTTCTAACCACTATGCCACGGCCGGTCCCAGCTAGTAGGACAATACTCGTTAATTAAGCCTCACCTGTTTGCTCACAAAGTGAGTAAATGTTTTCAATTATAACTCAATTCATTAGTACTAGTCTGCTTGTGCCTCAGTATCTCTTATCTTTGCCAATGCCTAACAATATATGTAACAACAAGTGCCAAGAGTACTATCAACATTAGAATGGCAAAAAAATAAATTGTGGAAATTATTAATTAATAGCATGTCATTTGGAAAGATAACGTTAGGTGTCAGTAAAAAAGTTGTGACATCAATACATCCTCAAGCTCAAATAGCTATTGCACAACTGCCATCTCTTTTAATATGCGGAGATTTTGGACTCATTTCTCTTTTATGTTATGTTCTGCTGTATCAATAACATAGTAATGTTGTGACATATACGAATTTAAAAAATAGATACATCATAATAAAGTAAAACACGGCAGAAACTATATAATAAAATAATAAATTTTTTCTTAAAAAAATCAGAAACTACATTGAAAATCGAAGAAAATAGAGTTTAGGCAGTATTAAAACACTGCAGATAGCTAAATAAATGTTAGATGGTTTAACAAGAAATTAAATTTACTTACAATGATTTAGATCTGGTATCAAAAATTCTTATTTATTTATTGTTATTGATTATTTTGCTACAATAAATGTCTGCTATGTTAGAGAAACATCAATTGTGATAACTGAGAGCATAACATTGTTATGTTATGTGAACAGGTTGTATGTTAACAATCACTGTTTGCTATCACAATGTTATTTATATACTGTACAACATTTTTCAGCTCATTGTAGCGCCAAAAATAAGAACTTCTGCATCATTCGTTTTGTCAAGTTGGCTGCATAAATAAAATGGCCATACAATTACTAGGTCATTTTATGCTTTTATACAATAAAAACAGAATAAGTTAATATTTAGTTTTATTTGCAAAAGCCAAACCCCAATGAAATGATATAGAAAAAGCGATAAAAATCCATGTTGAGTAAAAAAAAATTATATGGCCATTATATTATTATTGCAGCCAACTTGGCAAAACTAATGATGCAGAAGTTCTTGTTATTGGGGTGATTTTTTAATGAAATTCATTTGAAGTCTCAAATAATTATCAATAATTTTCGTGAAAATGTATAAAGAATATGATAATACGAGGTTAAAGCAATAAGAAGATGCTTCAGAAGTTCAAAGGTTTTTTAAAATAATCATATGTAGGGTCAAAAATTATGCTAGATCTAGGCACTCATAAGTTAATTCCCCTACATTTTACTGGGTTGAAAGAGAATACCTCTGGGTACATAATTATTTTCTTAAGAATAAAGTACAATAATGTTCTATTGTACTTTCTCCGTTAAGAGAGAACTCCCCTATATTTTAGTAATAGAAAGTAAAGGAATTTTGTTTATTTTTTAAAAAATTTGCATAAAATTTCGTACTTGTTAGACATAAAATAATATTTTATATTGTATTCTATTACTGATCATTATTGACAGTTAAGTAAGTGCGGGAAGACAAACCTCATAGCTGTGCTTTGAATTTTATCTATTTTAAGCTAAATATATATCGATTTACTGACGCACCAAATAACATACTTATATAACACTACTGTCCAACTGGAATTGTTACAATTCCTAATAAAAATGGGAAAAATTACCTTTATTATCAGCTGTTTGAGGCGATTGCGGCATTTCAAAATCTATCACAAATCCCCCAGAGGCCATGGCAGCTTTTGGCACACCAACGACAAAAAAAATAAACCAGCAAACTAATTTATTACAAATTCTTATCAATAAACAATTGCTAAAACAAAAAGTACCCACACTCAGATAAGATATCGATTTTAGATTTTTGTTCTGACGGTCTCGAACACATGATCGTAAATATAAAAGTTAGTTAAAAAAGAAAGAGATAACAAAACACAAAATACATTTCCAATGAAACTTCAATGTGCAACAGGTGAAAATGAAGTCAAGGCAATGAGTAATTTATGAACAATTATTATAAATATAGCAACAAATTCAAATAAAATATTTAATATATTTAGTTTTTTGACTAAACGCCTTGACTTTGAACTTTGAGATATGATGAGAAGGCATATTGTTAATATATTAACGCAATGATGAGTAATATATTAATATTTATTTATATTTAAGTAATAAGTTATTTTAAATTTAAAAGAAAATAGTTATTACATAATGCGTATGGATTATGTAAATGCTTCACTTGCCAAACAAATCAACTTCATTTAAAAACTGATATTGTTTTTTAAAACTGCCCTTAAATTATAAAGTGAAATTAATGATGTTAAGAATTAAGCGATGTAAGAAAAGTTTAGTAGTGTTAGTTTTTATCATTGGAAATTTTTTTTTACAACGAAAGTAAGGGATCTGTGAGTGATTTGAAATTCAAGTTTTAAAAAATCTAAATCGATTATCTGATCGATTTGGCAATTTTGTTATAATTTCTTTGAATATGTTTGGCAAAAACTTTAACACTTTAAAAAAAGATAGAAATTATCTTTGACCATGTTGTTACTCATAGATCATTAAAAAGCTTATCTAAATTTTCTAACTTTCAAGCCTAGCCTTGTTGAGATAGTAACCTTGTTAAACAATAGCTTAAAACTCTATGTATACAGTTTTAACTAATCTATTAGTTACTAAAACTCATATTAAAAAACACAACACCTAAATTAAACTTTCAGCTTTAAGATGTGTCAATTAAGCCACTTGATTAAACAACAACTATGTGTAATGTTTCTCTTTAAATTGTGTAGTTTTTAGCTTAAAACCCTCTATGTGAATTTATAATTAAATATAAGCTTCCTCAGTTTATTGGCAATTAAACACAAAGTGAATATTAAAATTATATTAACCTATCACAAAATTCATGGCAAGTTTTTTTTACGAAGTTTTGTTTTGACTTAATTTTTTTTACTTTACACCTAATTTAAATTTAATTTTAATAAAACATAATATTAACAGCATGTTTAACTGCCCTTTTCAAACGTTAACGACAAGTTCAAGTTCATAAAAGTAAACATGACAGTTCAGCATAGAAAACTAATTAAAGCGTCAATCTTAAAATATAACATGAATGCACATTAAACTACACTAATTAATCGATTTAGGGATTTGGCAATTTTTACTAAACTTAGTTAAAATAAATTACCATTTAATTAATAGACGAACTTCAATTGAGAATTTTGTACATTTACAATGTCGCTTAACTGTACTGCACTTAATAAATAAAACTTATCTCTTGATATAACAGAAAATGTCTTGTTCGGTTTGAATTAGGATAGAAATGATTTGTCATTTCTAATGTCAAAATTTAAGGATATAACTTTAGATATTTTTATATTACTAAGACGTATGATTGTTATTAATAGCAGGGATATACATATAGTCACGTATGATTAATATTTATTTAATTTATTTTACATTCCAGATATTTAGACATTACTTTAGATGTATTTTTATTACTTGGACGTATGATTGCTATTAACCCTTTAGTGACGAGAGCAAAATAATGGGAATTTTTTAAAGATTTTGTCAGTACTACATATAAATTAGTTAAATAACGAATTTTACATAACAAAAGTAAGACAAAAAATTTCATAAAAATATCCATTTTTACTGGTGTTATGACGACTGTGACCATATGGTAACAGCTTTAAAACAGTTAAATAAAAAGAACCAAGTACAAAATAATTCATGCAATAAGTTTTTATGATATTTCATATTTTTCTCAAATAACAAAAAATAAAAGTCTTTAATATTTCAGTCTTTAAACAGCCGAAAAATATTCTTAATATGGAGTGACTTTTTATATCTCTCCATATTGCTGTTTTACGCACATGTGAAAAACACCTATTTTTAATGATCCCCAACGCTCGCTACTGACGTCTGAACGCATAGCGGTAAATCAAGAATGAAAGATCAAAGCATGCTTTGATTAAATCAAAAGAGAAAAATCTTCAGATTTATTCTTATGTTTATTTTATTGCGTGCAATAACTAACGCTGTCGACGTTACCATATGGTAACAATCGTCACTAATGGGTTAATATCAAGTATATACATACAATAACGTATGATTGACATTTATTGCAACTATATACGTATATACGTGATAAAAAGTTCACGCACCAATTGGTTTTTCTAAACAGGTGTATAATTTTTTATTTACAAATTTATTATTTTTTTTTTTTTTATTATTTTTTAAATTAATGTAAGTTACATATGTACTAGTATAATAAAAATAAGAAAAATTATGAGTAAATTTTAAGATTTAAGATTAAAAGTTCGAGGAGATTTTTTATTTGTTAAAAAAGGTTAAAGATACGTTTTGGTTTGCGGAAAAATCTCTTACCATCTCTAAATATTAATGAAATTTCATACTTGAGCTATTTTTTGTTTTAAATAAACATATTATTAATTTTTCTTAACCAAAACTAAAATTAAAATTTTTCAAAACTTCATCGCGGTTGGTGCGTGAACTTTTTTGAACTTAGCGAAAAAATAAATATACGTTCCCATATAGTTTTTTATGCTCTATTCGACTGTGCTATGCCAATTATGATATTTTAAAAAATTGTTAAAAAGTTATACCCCTACTGTACACATTTAAACTCTTACATGAAATCGAAGATGTCTTGATCAGGGAAAGGATACAATCGTCAGGACTTTGTAAACTTAAACTCTGGTTATAATTCAAAACTTCCTGGTCTATGATCAGTTGCATAGAAATGCCTTGCATTTTCGAATACAATCAACCGAGGACTTGAAATGTACCAGTATGTATTACTAGTGCGCATGATTGTTTTTAATACAAATTGTTTGCTTACAATCACGTATGATTATTATTTATTTGATTTGCTATAAAAACTACTACGTATGATTGATATTTGTTCCAGTATCCTGAACAGAGATTTTTGTTAATCGTATTTCAATTTGTATTTTTACACAGGGTGATCTAAAAATCTATTATTTTATTTTATTACACAGAACAGCAAATGATTTTGGGACTAAATTCTGAGAATTGCAAGTGAAAGTAGCCACAAAAATATGAACTTCTGCATCATTCGTTTTGACAAGTTAGTTCCATTAACAATTTTATGGCCACACAATTTTTTTTTAGCTTAATGTGAATTTTTAGCACTACCGAGATACCTGGCCGCTATACCACTTTTGGGTAGAGTGCCTAAGTTGAAGCTCTGAAATGCTTTACCTTTACGGTGTCTCCTGAAGTTCTAGGTCGGCTGGATCGTGGTTGATTCATTGTGGAATTAGTCTCCTCCAACTACTGCATTCATTTTTCTAATCAAGTAAATCATTTCTATGCTGTTAATGTAATGAGCTCATGACGCATATTGCGCTTCTCTAAAGAGCCTAAAACGTGACATATTCCCCTATACGAAACTTACTAACTTCAAATCGATATTAAATTATTATGGCATGTAACTTTACAAAACGAATGATGCAGAACTTCTTCTTTTTGGGGCTACTTTTACGTGCAGTTCTGA
This sequence comes from Muscina levida, assembly GCA_964034835.1. Taxonomy (NCBI): domain Eukaryota; kingdom Metazoa; phylum Arthropoda; class Insecta; order Diptera; family Muscidae; genus Muscina; species Muscina levida. The sequence goes on from OZ035882.1 coordinate 150,811,641, forward strand.
GAATTGTGTCCCAAATCAATGAGCTGAAAAATGTTGTACTGTGTAATGGTACATATTAACAAAATTAATATTCTTTGTTTTACTAGAATTATTTCTACATGTTAAAACACATAACCAACATCGCTGTCCAATACAAAATATGCTTGCGTTTCTCCGGAAAAGAATATCTATGAGTCAAAAAAAAATCTTAAAATAAATGTAGATGCAGCGCAGAAATATTGCTGAATATTTTTTAACATATTTTTTCATTTTGTTGCTTAGAGCACTTGGTCAGCTACCACTGCCCTAACCTTTGTAAACATATAAACAATAATTTACCATAATTTAATAATTCTCCAGCCGTATCTCTGGAAACGAATATCTATGAGTCAAAATGTAGATGCAGCGCAAAAATATAACTGATTATTTTTTAACATTTTCTTTTCATTTTGTTGCTTAGAGCAATTTGTCAGCTACCACTGCCCTATACAAATTGTTTATCTATATCTTGCAGTTTTCCAGAAAATCAAAAGTCACTGACAATTTTATTTCCAAATTTGTATATTTATAAATAAGAATACTTGTCTGCTGTAACATAAATTTTTTGTACTTTCCCGAAGACATTTTAACGCAACAGTAACCTACAAACCTTTGTAAACATATAAACAATAACTTACCAAAGTTTGGTATTAATTGCATGAATCTTATATAAGTCTATGGATAACACACAGACACAAACTCTACGTTTACATTAATTTCATTTTTCTATTGAAAACAATATTAACAAATGCAACAGGGCTATTGAACAGGTCTGTCCAAACTTTTTTGTAAATAATAGATTATTTTTGTCACCCACCAAAATTACATCATTTTGATAATTATTTTTAGTGATTTTTTTTACCAAAATCATTTTTTTAATGTGGCAAAAATAATAACCTAAGTGCTTACAATTTGTAATACCTTCAAGAAAAAAAAAGAAAGTGAAACGTCTTGTGGAGCTCTGCTGTATAAAGACCTCATTAATTTATTATCAAATCAAATTTGCAAACAATACTACAATATTATTAACATTTTCTCTATGTGCTCTCTCAAAGTTAACACAAATTACAAAGGCAAATCATAATAAATGCATTTCTGTCCAATCAAATAACTGATATTCACATCATAATCATCATCATCATATGTAAGACACACTCCGCGCTATCAACAACTTCAACACTATTGTGAGTGTGTGTGTGTATAACAGCTCTGTTACAGTGCTTACTACCTTCACATGACAGATGTCATATATGCCATGCTTCATGTATAAACTGCTGGCAATACTGCGTGTGTGGGTTTCTTGGCTTTTCTTTTATGATTTCGTTTTTCTTTTCTTTTTTCCTTGTTGTTGTTGTTGTCTATTACAAAAAGGTGAGAGCTTGTCTAACGGAAGACATCTAAAGTTAACGGCCATAGCAAACGTAGACCAAGACCACGATGACTATGGTGGCGATAGCGATGACGCTGACGATAATGATCAAGTCTTAAATGTTATCCCTCCATTGAGACTTACATTTGCAGAGCAGTAGTCAGTCATTGTTATGATTGTTACTACTACTTGACACATGATTGAATTTTGACAATAAAGCAAAAAATTATTATTTAGTTTTGTGTTAGTTTTCTTAATATTTTCTTTATTTTAGCTTTTGAAATGAAAGCAAAAGTAAATGTTGTCATCTTTGGGTGTTTCGTTTTCATCTGCTCGTGAATGAACTCCAAAAACGCTAAAGCAGATAAGATGATTACGAAAACGCTATGGCCCAGGCAATAACCGAAATTTATTATTATTATTACACTTTGTTTTTTTAATGAAAGTCTCCCAGGGAGAAAAGGTTATCGTCATGTTTAAATTTGTGTTGTTTTTGAAGTGTAAATGAATGCAGCATTAACATGTCAGTAATGGACAGAGGGACAGGCGGGCGGTCTGACTAAATCATACACACACACAGAAGATAAATGCGCATTCAATTATTAACGCAGCATCTTAATATTTTGCGCACAAAACAAAAATTTTAATTAAATTTAATACTTTTTAGTTACAGAGAAGCAAAAGAAGCACAAGAAACATCAAAAAATGCGAGTACAAGCAACAAATTAGCAAGAAGAAAGTTTATAGCAACGAAATGTTAACAAAATTTCACATTATAAATAAAATATTAAAATGAACAACATAGGCATGGAATGTTGTTAAGGGGTACAACAACAAAAGAAGATTAACAGAAAACTGTTAAGGGCTAAAATAAAATAAAAGGCATTTTAATAAATGATAGCCATGATATGAAACTCAGAGTAATGGGAGGTACTAGGGCTTGTATGAAAACTAGTGATGGCTGCAAATCATGAGTCCTGAACAAAAACTTACTTATATAACACCTTAAACTAAACTTAGTTAGGAATCGTATGAGAGTAAGACCTAATGCTGGCATCTTATAAGTTTAATGCATTTATTGTAGCAGCATGATGTCATGTAACAATAATGGTATATCATTAACAATTTCCGTTATGTGTTTAATCATTTTGTGAAATATCGCAATAATTGGATTAATAGTACTCTATCCTATATACAACACACAGACACACTTTAATTGTACGATCAGTGATGTCATAAAAAAATATTATTATGGCTTAAACGAAAAGGCACAAATACTGTAAAAATGAGGCAAAGTGTTACTATTTATAATCAGAATACAATTTCTATAGAATTTGTTATGAAATCTGCATTATATATTAACGTTTCTTAACATTGCCTTATACAAAATAAGTTTTCTTTAATAGCCTACCCAGCAGCCACTTAAACTTTCAATAACTTTCATTTCACCTTAGTACAAATTCCTCTCTCTCTTTCTCTCTCCCCCTGCCTCTGTTAAACAACCTTAACTCTATTGACACAAATGTTTCCTTTCGATTTCGTTGTTTTTGTTTGTTCACAAAATTTGGCAGAACTTAAGTTAATTTTTAATATTTACGTTTGTGCCGACGCCGACGACGCCGTTGTTATCTACACAATTTCAAGACCAACTCAATGGAATTTCACTGCCGTTGAAAAGTCATTAAAGCACAAACAACAGTTGCCAATAGCTTTAACGTTTACACTTAATATTTCTTATTTCCTTTTCGTATCCAAAGTGTTTTAGTAAACATTTTCTTAATTATTTTTGTGTTGTTGCTTTGTATCCACTACTACGTCTTTAACTAATGCCCCGCTCCCTAAATGCTTCACATTTTCCTAGAATTTCTTATCTGCCGTGATTCTTTGGAAAGTAAATAACTTTACAGAAGATGGAATAATATTTCAAGCATTACCTTATTTCCTCTACAAGATTCTAATGCGGCAATCTTGAGATTTTATGTAAAAGCAGAAGAAGAGAAGATGATGTAGAGAGTAATACATAGATAAGTGTTAATGAATCAAGAATGCAAAGATGCAGCACTTCAAGTGTGGGGACAACTAACGTATCAAAGATCATAATGAAGATACTTGGTAGAGGAAATGGTTTTGAAAGAAATTGTTAACAGTTCATAGGCATTAAAGTGCCTTGAGGAAAGCGGTCAAACTTTTTGTAGAAAAAAATTAACTGTGTCTGTGTGTTAGGTATATGCTGCGGTACTGTTAAACCAATAGCGCTGAGATCTTATTAATTTGTTGTTAAACTGACAGAGATTGTTTCCATAATAGTTCAAATAAAGAATAATAGGTGGTGCCAGTAGTTTTTAGGTCTTATGCATCGGATCTAAATAACTTTAATATAATATGTATTATAGGAATTAAAGTGTCTTGAGGAAAACGGTCAAACTTTTTGTAGAAAAAGTTTAACTGTGTCTGTGTGTTGGCTTTACGGTCTTGTACCGTTAAATCGATTCCGTTTAAATCTAAGGAGTTTGGTGTTAACCTGACAGAGATTGTTTCCATAATAGTTCAAATAATGAATGATAGGTGGCGCCAGTAGTTTTAAGGTCTTATGCATCGGATCAAAAATGATGTTAACATAATATGTATTATAGGAATTAAATTGTCTTGAGGAAAACGGTCAAACTTTTTGTAGAAAAAATTGAGCTGTGTCTGTGTGTTGGGTATATGCTGCGCTAACGGTAAACCGATAGCTTTGAGATCATGAGATTTGTTGTTTACCTGACAGAAATGGTTTCTATAGTAGTTAAAATAATGAGTGATAGAAGGCGCCAGTAGTTTTTAGGTCTAATGCATCAAGTTTAAACAGCCTTTATTGAAACTCTATAAAAACGACATATTTTCACTGTTCGATTATCAAATTGAGTGTCTATGCTAAAGATTCTCAAAGTAACATAAAAAGGTATACTAATAGTTGACTGTATATTAAAACTTAACTTAATTTCCCTTTACACCCCATAAATGAGGTATGAGACAGCATCTCGCGTTGTTGTAAATTAACACGGTTTCTATTTTTATATTCACAACTAACGGCATCTACTTGTTTATCGACGAATGCAAACGTCACTGTTTGAGAAACTCTTACTAGACACGCCGATTGACTCGACACTAATACTGCGAAGTTGCTGTCGACAACATTCGAGGGGAGCCGACAATGAAAGAAAATTTTTTTTTTTTTTTCATTTAAGATGACTGGAGCCAGAAGTTGTACCTGTGATCTCCCGCATGGTAGTCGCGTGTTCTAACCACTATGCCACGGCCGGTTGACTGTATATAACATTAAATATAGATCCCTTTTTAGAAAATTGCCTCTGTATTTCATCACAGCAAGAAATTATCTTTTTCCTATAAAAAATTTGATCTATGGCTGTTCTATTCTGTTACTAAGGCATATGTAGTTGGAATACCCAATATGTTTGCTTTAATAGTACATTTAATAAACGATAGGTGGCGTAGGTTAGTCTTACGTCATTTCTGTCAAATCAATGAGATTAATATATAAAGAGAGCTTTTAAATAGAAAGCAGATAAAAGAAAAATCTACTTTCAGAAACTTTTCAACAAATAAAATATTTTTCAAAGAAATAAATATCTCTCAATGTCAACAATTAATAGGGCAAATCAAAATAAATGCACTTCAGTCCAATCAAATGACTGATATTTATATCATCACCATCATATCATCTTCTTCTAATAAAGTCCAAGGAAGTTGTGGTTAACATAGCCTATATTAGTTCAATAAATAAACTATAGGTGGCATTAGTAAATCTTACGTCTCTTTTGTCAATTGATAAGAATAGTGGAGGCAAAATGTTAAACATTTTTTGTAAAATTGCGTGGGTGATATTTTTTAAATAGGAGCCACGTGCTAAGTTTGATCTTCTCGAGAACATATCTGTAATAAAATATAGTAGATTCGCCTGTGTACCTTAAATTTATTAAGAGCAAAGTCGAAATCGTAGTACAACATTACTGTCGCCTAAAGTTACTGCGTGATATAGTCACTACTGCCTTGTCGATTCTGTTTATAAAGATGGAATATCAGAAATGATCATGTTAATGTTTATAAGGCCTAAGATGGTTCTTTATTACATAGAGACTTTCTGCCTGATCGCCATAACGATAATTTTTAAAGATCATCATGGTAATAAAGATAATAAAGATTCTGTAAATTAACATCATATTGATGGAAATCGTATTAATGCAGATGTTGTTACCGATGATCACCCTTACACCGATCATGTTAGAGATGATCATGATACAGTTGATCATGTCAATAAAGACCATTTGAATGGAGTCATGTTAATGAAAATCATGTTAACGGTGATCATGTTAAAGAAGTATATGTTAATAATAATCATATTAAATACGTTCAAATTTACAATGATCGTATTATAATGATGATCGTGTAAATGAAGATAACTCAAATGAATATAATGCTTATCATGACGATCATGATAAAGAAGATTATGTTAAACATAATCATGCCAGCGATGATCATGCCAACAATAATCATGTTGAAGATGATTATGTTAAAAATAAACGTACATATTTATAAACATCATGCTAACGATGATCTTGTTAATGAATATCATGTTAACAGTGCTCATGTAAATGCACATAACTTAAATGAAGATAATGTTGATCAATGCGAACGCAGTAATGAAGATCATGTTGAAGACGATTAAGATGAAGACAATCATGTTGAAGAAGATTACGTTGAAGACAATCATGTAGAATACAATCATATTGTACACGATCATATGTAGTAGCAACAACGATCAAGCCACAGACAATGATGATGCTTTGGAAAAGCAAATGTTTGCCAGTTAAAGTGACATCTCAAAATTCTAGTTGCGTGTTACATGTACATATCTGTTGTAATTGTAGCCATCCATAGCTATAGAAAAACGCTCGACCGTAGAGTAGCAAATACAGCTACAAATCCAGCAACAACAACCACACCGACAACAACAGGCGTACGACAGCTACAAATAACTGAACGTAAAGTTATTTACTACAATGCAAGTACTTCACATTCACATTGTACATACAATGCAATTTAAACTAAAGATTATACCCCTTCTGTACTTAACATACAGCATTTGTAGTTTATTAACCTCCAGGGGATTTGCTCAGATAGCAAACAAACCGTGAGTTTTTCTATAAACCTTAAGAAATTCAACGGCGTAATCATAAGATTAAAGCACAGCTCCAGTTTAGATATTTAGTCATTCGTTAACAATCTACGACGGTCTTGCCTTTTCTTCCCACATTTGTCAATTTGAAAACAAAAGCTTAATTAAAACTAATTTTAATATAAAGTTTTAAACATCCAAAGTGTGTGTGTGTTTTTTATATGGTGAGATCTCAAGAATTTTTGCCCAAGCAACATAAAAGCTTTTGCTTTCTTAGTTTGTTATAATATAACATAATAGGCTTGCGAAATGCGGAAGATTTATGGCCAAAGAGTTTATGACTTTTACAGATGTTTTGCGTTAAAGCTAAAACTTAAACTTCAACCGCAATGTGGTGGCCCATAATCGGAGTTACTCCTCTCCGGTATAGCTTTATTCAGCCAACATGACAATTACATGTTCAATTGCCAGGTATTTCATGTTGTGGTCGTTGTTATTAAATTAATGATCACCTGAGTAGGGGCTGATGGACTGGATGTTTAAGCCAATGGATGGTTGGTTGGAAGAGGCGCTGTTGCCTTTTAGGTATGGAGTAAACCAAAAGGAGTCGAAACAATCATTATCAGTTGGAGGTGGTGTCGTACAACAGATGAGAAATGTTCACACACCACAGAGGTTGAATGACAAGAAACTATTTGTGTAAGCAAATATTTGAAAAAGATATGGAGAGAAAGAGAGAGAGGGGGAGAAAAAACAGTGCACATGGTAGGCGTTTAACTATACAGGGGGGCAAGATAACTAGCTAGAAATTCGTGATCAATTTTCATAAAAGGAAATAGGATTTAGGAGATGTTTAAAGAGCACTAGTGTAGAGTAAATGCAGCCTACACCAAGAACTTGACAGTGTTGTAAACAGTTTAAATGAAACGCACGACTTTTTTACTCTCGCGCCCCCTATAGTGAATTTTTGAAACTCATTAGCAAATTTCTCTAACATTGAGCCTTAGAGTGAAAGATACAGTTTCAAGATGATTAAATCTAAAAAATTACTATGTATGTAATCTTAATTTACTAAGGTGCCACATTTCGAGCATGCTATGTTTTTCCTTGCTGTATTCTTTCTCTCCTACAATTACATAAAACTGAAATTTTCAGAGCTACTCAGAGATTTCTCAGCAACACTTCTTCTATAACATATATATATATGTTATTTCTAAAAGGGAAGTTGTATTATGTTCCATTTTATCAGTGTGTTTCACCTAGCCTCCTATGGCGTTTATTTTGAATCCTTTGTAATCTTTGCTATGTGTTATCTATGTACCAGCAATGGTTTATAAAGTAGTACATATTATAAGTTATAGGTGGCGTTCGAGTTAAATGGTCTTAAAATCACTATAATCGGTCGTCTAAAGTCAAGTTTAACACAAAAAGCGTTTTAGAACATATACTTTGTAATTATAGCTATGGGTTATCTATGTGTCGGCAAAGGTTTGCTAAGTAGTACATATAATAATCTATAGGTGGCGTTCGATAAAATGGTCTTAAAATCACTATATTCGGTCGTTTAAAGTCAAGATTATCACAAAAAAGCGTTTTAGAATAGTATTTGATGTATAGTTTCTAATACGTCTTTATGAAGAGTAAAAGAAATTTAATAAAGCTAGTCTGATGTAAATTTTATGTCAGTTTTTTAAGACATATGTGTATTAATTTTTTATGGAGTTTTACATTTGTTTGGTTTAAAACATATAAGAAATATAGTTGAAGAAATTTTTTGATAATTGTAATATTTTTAAGATAATTTTAATGTTTATCGCTTCCTCACTGTATCTTTTCTCTTTACAATTACTTTAAACAGAGATTTTCTGAGCAATTCATAGTTGTTTTTGGGTCACACTCCAACATTTGTAATTTTCTTTAAGCGCATTTATTTTGTGTATTATTTTGTCTGTGTGTTACTCATAGGTTTCTATAATGTTCATAGGATGTCTATCAAACTTTTGCCACATGTTATATATGTAATGTCAATGGTTTGTAAAGTAGTTAATATAACGAACGATAGATGGCGCACGAGTTGTATCGTCTTGAAGTCATTATATTCGTTTGAATGGTCTTAAACTCATTAGGAATGGGTTATGTAGATTTAAACCGTAAACGTTAAAGATTTACGTATGTTTTTAAAAAAATATTTTTGCAAATTCTGTTAGTTCGTTTTTAAGCATATAAACATTCAGTGTTTAGACAATTATTTGTTGTTTTATTTTGATTTATTTAATAATTTTTTCATTTTACCTTTGTTGTATATTCTTCTACATCGATTTGTAGTATATTAATTTAAGGTTTCCAATCACTTAAAATATTAATCAAATCTTCGCTCTATGTTTTTTGTATTCGCATTCTACGCAATATTCCCTAACATGAGTCATTCCGCCCTTTGTTGTAATTGACGTTTGATTGTATATTATACTATATTTTATATAATTTTTGTCTATAGATGATAAGATAACACAACGATAAAGTGATTTGTTTTTTCGCAACTAAGTTCTAAGCATTTGATGGTTAAGCAGTTGCCGCTCACAGCACAGGTTTACTGAGAACGTGTCGTCGTTCATTCCTGTAAAACAATTAATGCTAGATGGCTAGTGATTTTTGTTGTTATTGTTTATTTCTTTAATATTTACCAATCGATTAAAACCATTAGGGTCACGTCAATACATGGAAAACAAAGAGAGAGAGAGAGAAATGAAGAAAAAAACACACACAATTCTTTGCTAAGTTAGCTAACCTTAACTACTAGCCAAACAAGCTAATGTGTTGGGCAAGAAAACAAACTGAAATTTTATAGGTTCTTTAAACTTCACCTACATTGCGCATTTAAGCAATTTGTGGAACGTTTTGTTTTTTCCTTAATAGGTTGGAGGTCATTTATTGACTTTTGTAATGAAATTACAAATTAAGGGGCAGAGAAAAAAATGCATGTTACAACTTATGCTTATATCAGTTGCTGCTTATATGTGTTGGTGTCTCTTATAATCTTTCCATTTTTGCTTTATGTGCTTATTCCTTTGATAATTACTTTGGGCCATCATTTGCACAACAATTTGTGTCAAATATTTTTTTGGATAATTTGATAATTATTTTTAAGTATGTTTGTTTCTTTGGGGCATAATTTGTTTGTTTTAAGTTAACGACGACAATTATGTGTTTATATTAATGACAATTTTTTTTAAATGATTAATGATATTTATTGTGGGCTTTTTGGGATATTGTGTCAAAGGTCAAGTAAACAGTGAGTTTTAAATTTTTAAGAGGAAAGAAATGGTAATTATAAAAAAAACTATGAGATTTGGGTAAATTATGATTTAAATGAACATATAAAGAAGTGACGCACTAAACAATTGGCCAGTAAGTAGTACGGAAAGAGAAATGCCGGCAAAAGATTAAAAAGGAAACATGTCACATCTCCTACGACTCATTAAGTGCTGCACGCGAAATGTTTGGGCAAAAAAGTGATAACCAAGTAAGGTGTCATTTTATAAAATATATAATACATAACAAGGTGAAAATATCTACACTTAAAAATTGTTGAAATCCTTGGAAAAAATTAAACACCAACAAACCATGGCAGTGGCAAATCCAAATTATTTTTGGTCTAGATATGTGAATTGAGTCGATACCACCTCCATCCTTTAAGCAAATAACGTTACAACTTTATTATTTGATTTTTTGTATCACAAATTTTATAATATCGGCAAATTCTGCGATAATTGTTATTTTATTAAACGGTAGTTTTGGTATTTTATTTTGTCTGTGTGTTTCTTATATGTTCATATATCGTTCATTAGATTTCACGAAAACTTTTGCCACATGTTATCAGTTTGGCGGTAAAGGTTTCTAAACTAGTACATATAATGAACGATAGATGGCGCTCAAGTTTAAAGGTCTTAAATTCAAGATATGTGAATTGAGTCGATGCAAATAACGTTACAACGTCATTGTTTGATGTTTATATCATAACTTTTACAATATCGGTAAAATTTTAATATTTGTAATATTATTTAAGGGCAATTTTGGTATTTTATTTTTTCTGTATGTTTCTATGTTTCTATAGCGTTCATTAGATTTCTTATGCCACATGTTACCAATTTTGCGCAAGTGGTTCCTAAAGTAGTGTATATAATGAACGATAGGTGGCGCTTGAGTTTAAAGGTCTTAAAATCAAAATATGCGAATTGAGTCGATGTCACCTCCTCTTCTTTCTTAAAGCAGATAACGTTAAGATAAAATTCATTGCTTTATTTTATATCATACCTTTTACAATATCGGTAACACTGAACTATTTGTAATTTTATTTAAGGGCAGTTTTAGTATTTGCCTGTCTGTTTCTCATATGAGTCGACACCAACTCCTTCCTTCAAGCAGATAACTTCATAACTTCATTGTTTTAACTTTTATAATATCGTAATTTTATTAAAAGGCAGAGTTTTTTATTGTGTCTGTGTGTTTCTTGCACGTTCCTGTAGCGTTCATTAGATTTATTTTCAACTTTTGCCACATGTTATCAGTTTTGCGGTAATGGTTTCTAAAGTAGTTCATATAATGAACGATAGGTGGCGCTAGAGGTATATGGTCTTAAATAAGGGAATTAAGTCGATACCACCTCTTTCCTTTACAACTTCATTGTTTGATTTTTATATCACAACTTTTATAATATCGGCAAACTCTGCAATATTTGTTATCTTATTTATTTCATTTTGTCTGAGTGTTTTTCATACGTTCCTTTAGCGTTCATAAGATTGCTCGCCAACTTTTGCCACATGTTATCAGTTTTGCGGCTATGGTTTCTAAAGTAGTACATGTAATAAACGATAGGTGGCTCTTGAGTTTAACGGTCTTAAATTCAAGATATGTAAATTAAGTCGATACCAGCTCCTTCCTTTAAGCAGATAACGTTACGACTTCAATGTTTGATTTTTATATTATACATTTTATAATACCAATGCAATATTTGCAATATTTGTAATGCAATATTTATAATTTTATATAGGGGAAGTTTTAGTATTTGTCTGTGTGTTTTTCATACGTTGCTATATCGTTCATTAAATTTCTTTCCAAATTTTGCCAGATGTTATTAGTTTTGCGGTAATAGTTTCTAATGTAGTACATATAATGAACGACAGGTGGCGCTCGAGTTTTAAGATCTTAAATTCAAGATATGTGATACCTTTTATAATATCGGCAACTATGCAATATTTGTTATTTTATTTAACGGCAGTTTTGGTATTATATTTGGGCTGTGTGTTCCTTATATGTTCCTATAGCGGTTTTTAGATTTCTCGCCAGCTTTTGCCACATGTTATCAGTTCGGTGGTAATGGTTTCTAAACTAGTTGATATAATGAACGATAGGTGGTGCTCGAGTTTTTAGGTCTTGAATTCAAGATATGTGAATTGAGTCGATACCACATCTTTCCTTTATTGTTAGATTTTTGGTTTTTAAATTGGTATATATAATGAATTATAGGTGGCGCTCGAGTTTAAAGGTCTTTAAGCAGACAACAACTTCATTGTTAGATTTTTATATTATACATTTTATATTTTATCTATATATATAAAATTCTACTGTACGTGTGTTGTGACTGAACTCCTCCTAAACGGCTGGACCGATTTGCATAAATTTTTCGGTCCAATTGGACAAAGGGGCGCAGCACCGCCCATACAACTTGAAAATCAAAAGGGCTGTATCTCATGTACTATCAGAGGTATGAAGATGAGGTATATATGTTGTTGGAGCAGTATTAATTACAGCAAAGGTGGAAGTGGGCGGTGCCACGCCCCCTTTTCAAAAATCGCTCTAACGGCTTTTCTAATAGACCGATTGATACGAAAATTTTACTAAGTGGTACTGTTGACCTGTTGATATTCCCTGACTACATTTAGTTGTGATTGGATAAAGGGGCATGGAACCGCCCATACAACTCGAAATGGCTATATCTCATGAACTATCAGAGGTATGAAGATGAGATTTGGTATACATTTTGTTGAAGCAGTATTAATTACAGCCAGGGTGGAAGTGGGGGGTGCCACTGTCAAAATTCCACAGTATATTGCAGTTCGCCGAGAGATACGAATAGTAAGGTGGGCCAATTTTTTGCAGTATGAATTACAGTGGGCTAATTTTTTTATTCGCAAAAATCGTAACCAAAATCGGAATCTACGATGAATTGTTAGAAAATTTCACCAATAAAATTTGTGTCTAAAATCAATTCCTAGCTGGCGCTGGGAAGCAGGAAGATTTCAGATAGAGATTTTTTTGTTTTTAAATGAGCACAAACCGAAAACTTCTGCGTAAAACTGACTTCCCAACAAACTAAATGATGTATTACAGAAGCAAATCTATGTATTGGTTAAAAAGTTATGGCCTCTGAGTGTTGGCATACAGAAAACAATGTCAAAAATATACCATTCTCTTCGTCTTGGTCTCCAAGCATCGGAATAGTAGGTAAAAATTAGAGCCGTGGCCCATAGGTATGAAGGTTTCAATACTTGCTCATTGTTAAAAAAATATGTCTAGGAATTGATTTTATACATATTGTTTGTTAATGAAATTTTCTAAGAATTCATCGTAGATTCCGATATTGGTATACGATTACCACTTTTTTCGACGCGAAAAAATTGAGTTAAGGAGATACTTGAAATTAGTTACAGAAGTTAATAAACTTAACATATTATTGTCGAGCTTAAGTACCGTTTTAAAGTACTTTGTAGACCTAAATGTGAAATATATTACAAGTTAATATGCAATAGCGAAGCATTGCCGGGCCCACTAGTATATCATAAAAATGGTCTTAAACCAGTTTTCGCTAGAAATTTTTTTTTATGTTTATATTGTAAAAAACTTATGTCTTAAATTTTTCTTAAAACTTCTTCATCCTGCTTTTATTCTTATAAAAATTTGAAAATCCATTTCCCACCCTCCGTCACTTCTCATCTAAGACCACTTAATCAACGATGCTCTTAATAAGTTCATTAAGCAAAACAAAAGACTTAAGACACAAACGTGTACGAGCACGTAACAATTCCACCTCAGAATTTTTATTTATCTCTTACAATTTTACACCTTGCATTTTTATGACTGACCAAAAAGTATAAACTATTTATGAAATTATGAAATACATTCACAGCTATTCAGGCCACATGTTGGCACCGCGCTCTTGCCTCCTTACACGCAGCATAACAATGAGAGTGGCTGCCCAACTTCATCGCATCGCTTTTAGATTTAATTAACTATTTTCAACACGTAATACATTTAACAAATAAAAGGTTTTTTTTGCTGTAGTTATTTTGTTCAAACACACAACAACATACCAGACAACGAAGTAATTTGAACAATAACCTCCCTCCCTCCCCCTTACAACTATGCTGATCTCGAGTACTACCAAAAGAGGCACAATACAATACCCGCGTACAATAAAACTCTGAGGTTACAACAATTGGCGTTTGTGGTCTACGCAGCCTGTTTAGTTAAAATCCTCTAAATGAACTCAAAAAGTGTCGTTTTTGTCATGTTAATTCGATATTGCTGCCTTAGTTTTGTTATATAGCCGCAGTATTATGTCACATTTGTTTTACTACTTTGCTCCAATCTCGGAAATCAGTTGACATCTAATTGACATACATTTTGGCACCACTACCACCACTAGTGGCGGCATGGTGGAATATCTGAGATCAAGAATCTTTAGTTTTAGTTAGTTGTTGTTAATTGGCACATTATCTCTGAATTTACAAGACTCGGATGTTTACTTTCAAAACGTTTAAATGCAAATTGCGTTATATTGCTCGATAAACATTTTTTATTCTAGCTGTTAATGATTTCATTTGTAGTTCATTGTTTTGGCCATAAATAACCGAGTTTTTGTGTTATAATGTTGTGCTGCTTGTTGCAAACTCACTGACCCGAAAACGGAAAAGAAATCTTTTGTTGCCATATTTTTTTTGTAAGTTTGTATGGTTTCTACTTCTTCTCATCACTGCTGTTGAATTTGCAAATCATGCTAAGCGTTTTGTGGATTTCTTAACAATTTGTTACTCTCGACTGCCGCCGTCAGTTTTCCCATATTCTTTCTTTCTGTTGTTTTGCTGTTGTTGTTGCCGTTCATGAAACATGAAAACAATTAGCATCACGCTTCAATTTCTGTATATGCAAATCAAAAGCCAATATCTCATGTACACAGCACTTCAAGTCGCTGCAAAACAATCAGACTTCATGCTCTTCTGCCATTTGTATCAAGTTCTAGATGTAGTGTTTTCAACGCTGCCATAGCATTGTGCGGCTTTTTATCTGGCTTATATCTTTTGTAAGAGCCAGCAAAAACAAAAACGGCGAAGAAAACGTGTACAATCTGTCGGAAATTGTAGTAGATGAAATCAGAAATAGCAAAAATGTATTTTATTTCTATATAGATTTAAACAAAACATCACGTATTTAGCCGCTTAAAAGAAAAGGCGGCAAATTCTTTTTGAGGTATACAACAACGAAAACTATAGCACAACAGATGGCCCTCAAATGTCTGGGAAAATGTAAGATTACATAAAAACTTAAAATGACCCCTAGGCTATTGAGGTATTTGGAATAGGGCAGGAGGAAAAATCAACTTAATTAAAATAAGAAAGGAAAGGGGGAACTAAATAAATGTTGTTAAAATAAAAAAAAAACATTTAGTTACATAGCTGAGAATGTTGAAAGAATTAAGATATCGGGGTTATATGGTAAGTTTCTAAGTTAATATTTGTGGCATTAGAAAAGAATGTATAAATAGTATAATATACCTTTAATTAAAAACTTTTCTAATCATAATTTGTTATTTTATAAACAAATTTATCTCTTTCAAAGTTTTAAGGATGCAAAGTTTAGACAGAGTCCTTTATTGCTTCACAAAACAAAAGACTTAAGACACGAGCGCCTAAGGATAAGTTCATGATAACCAATTCGAGTCCGAATATTTGCAATCTACTTAAATCGTTCTGCACTTAGCTACATATACATTTTAATATGACGATACTATACCATTTCGTAGACCTTCAATTATACCCCTATCTAAGGTATGGGTCTCTAAATTGACCAAAGTTACCAAAGTATAGAAAATATGATGATTTTTTGTAAAAATCTGCTATTTGTGTAAAAAAATATATAATTTGAAAATTTTGTAAGTAAACAATAACTATACACTATTCGAGAGATATAGTATAAAATGATAATAAGTGATAAATGGTTATGGTTTCTTCAGTAGTATATATAATGAACTATAGGTGGCGCTTGAGTTTAAAGGTCTTAAATTCAAGATAGGTGAATTGAGTCGACACCACCTCCTAAAAAAATTTATAATTTTAAAATTTTGCAAGTTAAAATTTACCAGAGACCATTAAAGAGATATAGTATGGAATAATTTCTCATAGAAAGATCTTTGGTAGTAAGAGATTCTTGCTGTAAAGTTTTTGTTAAAAAAATATATTTTTTTATTATTTTGTGGAGGAAATATTCCCCATAAGACATTTTCGATACTTTTCTACTTTGATACACTGGTGATGCTTTCTGAAAGTTTTGTTTTTTAGAAATTTAATGTAAGAATGGTGTCAAGTGATACTTTTTCGAATCGAACAAAGTAATAGCGTAAGAAAGGCATCTGTTGCATCTTTATCTCACATATGATGAGAGATTATCATGAAAATATTTCAACAATTCAATTGTAGAGAATATAAGTCTATCAACTTTTCTGCTTAAACAATGCCAATATAAAACAATCTGCATAGAAACTGTATGAAATTAAAACAAATTTCGTTTTGAAAAGATTTCTGGTAAGACTTATTTATCTACAAAAATATCAATTATATCGTACAGGAAACATGACTCTTTTCGTATTAAAAAGGCATCTGTTGGCACTAATTCATATGGAAAACTTATCCAAGAACACTTTTGCCTATATAAAATGCTAGTAGGCCCGGCAATGTAATGTTATTGTATATTATATGAAAATTAAAAATATTAACTGCATATAATATATTTCACGGAATTGCCTCACAAGTGCTGCCATATTCTACTTTTAAACATACTTTAGGAAATCTTCCTAAGCACGATAGCAATTAGTTGGGCCTGCTTATATACCTCTAGCTTAAAAAATAGTTTTGCCTCAACCAATATCCCAATTCATATTTGTGTTGTCGAGTACGGCCTGGGTATTAAATTTTTATCTTTCTAGCTCCAAAAAAAGTTTTGCCACGCCCACTTTGCTCATTGGGTCAAAAATTTTCGTCTGCATATTCATATTCGCGTTGTCGAGAACTACATGGGTATCAAATTGTATTTCTCTAGCTCTTAAGAAAATTTTTTCCACGCCCATTGGGTCCAATATTAAAATTTCGTCTGCATATTCATATTCGCGTTGTCGAGTACTATATGGGTATCAAATTGTCCATTTGGTCCAAAATTAAATTAACGTCTGCATATTCATATTTGTGTTGTCGAGTAATATCTGGATATCAAATTGTCATTTGATTCAAAATTAAAATTTCGTCTGCATATTCATATTCGTTTTATTGAGTACTACCTGGGTATCAAATTTTGTCTCTCTAGCTCCAAAATAGTTTTGCACGCCCAATACGCCCATTTGGTCAAAAATTAAAATTTCGTCTGCATATTCATATTCGTGTTGTCGAGTAATATCTGGATATCAAATTGTATCTCTCTAGCTCTAAAAAAAGTATTGTCACACCCACTACGCCCATTGGGTCCAATATTAAAATTTCGTCTGCATATTCATATTTGTATTGTCGAGTACTATATGGGTATAAAATTTTATCTCTTTAGCTCTAAAAAAAGTTTTGCCACGCCTCGCCTACACCCATTTGGTCCAAAGTTAAAATTTCGTCTGCATATTCATATTCGTTTTGTAGAGTACTACCTGTGTATCAAATTGTATCTCTCTAGCTTTAAGAAAAAGTTTTGCCACGCCCACTTCGCCCATTAGGTCAAAAACTAAAATTTCGTCTGCATATTCATATTCGTTTTGTAGAGTACTACCTGTGTATCAAATTATATCTCTCTAGCTCTAAAAAAAGTTTTGCCACGCCCACTACGCCCATTTCATCTGCATATTTATATTCGTGTTGTCGGGTACTATCTGGGTATCAAACTTTATCTCTCTAGCTTTAAAAAAAACTTTTGCCACGCCTACTTCGCCAATTGGGTCCAAAACTAAAATTTCATCTGTATATTCATATTCATGCTACCGCATACTATCTGGGTATCAAATTTCATGTCTCTAGCTTCAAAAAAGTTTTGCCGAGCCCTCTCCACCCATTGGGTCAAAATTTGGTATGTGTGATGGTACTAGTTTTATCCCTTTCCGGAACTTTTTTTGCTCTAAAAGTATGAATTTCGAAAAATCACTTCGTGTACCTTTCTAATTCTGTAGGACGCATGCTAATATAGATTTTCGCTATTATAGCTTAAGCCATTTGGCTGTGTTGTTTTGTATATAACAAAACTCTCTCTCCCTCTTTTCTTTCTGATGAGTCTAAATACCTCATTTATTTTCACTACACAACTATAAAGATATACATTTGACGCTATGGACTAACAAAAGACTCTTACAAAATATATGTAGCTAGCCATCCTTTACACCAATTGCTTTTGTTTACTATCTCCTTTGTCTGGCCATCAACTTTATGCGTTTGTGTCTTAAGTCTTTTGTTTTTGGCATAACAATCTAATTAAGCCCACCAAATGATCATTAACGCCAGCTACTTACTCATAAAGTTTTATTCTGTGTAATAACTTCAATTTCATATATATATAATTTTCACATATTTAAAAAGATCTAAATATATACAACCACTGAACAGTATCCGTCCTTACCACTGTCTGTCTGTCTGTTATACATTTTACAATATATCACAAATTATGGACATAATCACCACCAGCTGCGCGTTCTACGAATGAGTGCATACGAACTGGAGGAACTGCTCAGACTTACGCCCACCCAAGTGAGCTATTTTTGTCGTTGTTGTTGTTGCTGTGGTCTTTGTTTTTAGCGAAACACTGTGATCGTGCTCTAAAGGGTTTTGGGTTTGCTGGCCCCTTATATCACGTGCTACACAAGCAGCAAAAACGGGTTATTGTGTGGCAGGAAACCTACTCACTCGCATTCTAAGAGGAAACAACAAGATAAGCAAACAGCACAGACCCAGATAGCTAAAGAAATAAGTTTGTGTACAAGATATACACGCCACAAACTTTACTTGTTTGTGTGCTGTTTTCTTGGTGTTTGCAGCTTTTTTTCTACACCCATGACCACAAACAGACACCGAAAAGATGTTTACCTAAAAGGGGTAACCACGAACGACCCGCATTTGTTGGGTGGCGAGTACAACATTAACACTTATTGTGTATTTGGATATTCAGCTGAGAGCACGACTGTTGCTTTGGTATAACAAATTGTAAACATATTGACAGGGGTACAACAACATAGCACACACACTGTAGAGTATGTTGAGTTTTCTGAGTCGACACAGGAAAGATAAGTGAATAAGTGCAGAGGTGGAGTTTATTCGCTGCCGATGTAAACTAGTTATTTCAAATTGTTACAGCGATAAGGTAGAACCTATATATGTGATGAAAAGATATTTGCTATCGGTACTGGTACTAAATGGGCCAGACTCTTAGGTGGACTATTCATTACTAAAGTGTAATTTGTTGGATAATAGATAATAGCGATAATAGATAATATAGAGTTTTTGTTCAGGAGGGATAATACTAATGTCATATATTGATATACATTAAACTAGGAACTATTCTAAGCACCTAAAGAAGAACCATCCCCAGTTTCTTCCCAATCGGATAGATGGTGTAGGAACCTATCTTAAACACACATACAACATGTGCATGCTTATGTGTGTGTTATGAACAGACTTCTAAAGCGTACATAAAAGTGTAAAGAAACTTTCCCAATTTGCTACTTAGTAGTATGGTAAGGCCATTACCAATGTACGAGGGTCAGGAGGGATATAACTAATGTAATTTATTGATAAATTTTGTGCTTCACCTCTCGTATATTTATCATCACCCTAGAAACTTCTTTGCCATCGGATACGAGTAGAAGGTGTAGAAATATATTTAAAACACACAGACAAAGTGTGTATGTATGGTTGCGTGATATGTATAGACTCCTACAGAGTCCATAACAGTGTGACGCAACTTTGTCGACGCCTTTCTTAAGCTTCTGCGATGGTTTATAAGCATTATTTACTTGGTATTTAGACTGATCAATTTGTTAAATAAAATTTATTTTCACTACATTTTCATTGCATTAATTGCATCAGAAACATTTCGTAGTGTTTAAAAATACAGCCAACATATATTGCATTCAAATCGCGTGGATGGTTTATGAGAATATCCATAACACACAGACAACATATATCTGCAAGTTTTGCATAGGCTCTCATTCCCTGTATCATAATGCGTTTAAACTTTGCCAGGATGCATGAAGTTTGTAAACCTCATGGTATGTTTATATTCCTCGTATAAAATTTAAGTCGGACATTTTCATAACACCCAAAGAGCGTCTACCTATATGGCTGTGTGTTACCTATAGTCTTCTATACTGCTCATCACATCGAGTTATAAAATTGTCATTATATGACTTAGTAGTCTGCGGAGGTTTCTAAAGTGTTTCACTTAAAGTGCATCACCAAAAAGCATCATATGTGCTTCAAACCCAGCGGACCTTTTCATAGCACCCAAAGAGCGTATGTATATATGTCTGTGTGTTATGTGTAGGCTTCTATACCGCGCCTCATATCGTGATGAAACATTGCCATTATATCACTAATGTATCTGCGGAGGTTTCTAAAGTATTTAACTTAAAGTGCATCACTAAAAACCATCGTAGATGCTTCAAACCCAGCGGACCTTTCCATAACACCTAATAAGAGTCTACCTATATGTCTGTGTGTTATGTATAGGATTCTATACAGCGCATCACAACGAGTTAAAAGATTGTCATTATATGACTTAGGTGTCTGCGGAGGTTTCTAAAGTATTTTACTTAATGTGCAAGGTTTGCCGCTGTGTGGTGATCTTACGAATGTAATGTTAGCGAATATTATATTTTAACACGCAAACTGTTCTAGAAGTCATCCGTGACACCTATGTGATAAAGTGCTACAATTCTGTCACTCTTCCAATAACGGTGGAGAAGACTATATAGAGAACATACCGACATACATTCATACAATGTTTGTGTGTTGTGTATATTCTCGTGTTCCCATTTATCTGTTTGTAAAGAAACTTTTTGGATAGTTGTTCTTCTTATACCTAGATTGGTGTCTAAGTTAAGTCAGTATCTTAGCTAATCTAACTAATGGCGAAATTACGTCGCACTTTGAAGATCAGTATGGGAGCCTATGCGTATCATAGCGATAAACCTTTCCAGCAATCCAAAATCTTTGACATTGGCTGATATCCGACACGTCTGCACATTGTTTGAAATCTTCTTACCGATATTGTACAGAATTCTGTACGTCTCGTTAAAGGGAAATTTTATTTATTTTGCTCCGACATATCTGATCGAATTCGCAGCGATTTCGCAATTCTGTGTCGGAGGAAACAACAAATTGTTATTGACGAAACAACGAATTTCCCCTCAGATTTTCCTACGATTTATATTCAGAATTCTTTCAGACATCGGTTCGACATGTCGTACATCAGATTTCCCTCTGCTGCGTCGGTCAGACTTCGTGTCAACCACGCCATACATTTTTAGTAACAACTTTGGCCCGATTTCGGATCCGATATCGGAAGACATTTTCCTAAAGACTTCAAGCAGAAACCGCGTCGGCAAGAACATCCGAATTACTTGACACATTTGGTAAGATATCGATCCGAATTCGTAATGACGCGTCGAATTTTCCTTCAGAATTTCCTTCGATTTACAGTCAGATATCGTGCAGACGTCAGAACGTCAAGTCGTACACACATAAGATTTCCCTCAGCTGCGTCGGTCAGACGTCGTGTAAACCACTCCAAACGTTTTTAGTAACGACTTCGGTCCGATTTCGGATACGATATCAGAAGATTTTGCCAACTGTCGTACCGATTTCTGACCGATGTCTGAGCATTTTGTTTGCAGGGTTCATACTATGTCTGTGTGTTGGGTATAAATTCGTATACTATCTTTTCGATTATAATGAAACTTTAGCTAATTGTTCTAGAGATTCTTAGAATAATTCCTAGGTATGTTTGCTTAACATACGAGGGGTGAAGCGCAATTTCTGTTAATATAATTTTCTAAAATCTTAATTTCTAAGTTGCTTTAACTCATGGTGAAATTACGTCGCACTGTGAACAGTTTTGCAGCCTATACTTTACATACCGACGTGCATACACACAATGTCTGTGTGTTGGATATACACTGGTTTACTATCTTTTCGATTGAGATAAAACTGCGGTTATATGTTCTATAGGTACTTAAAATGGTTCCGAGGTAGGTTTGTTTAACATACGAGGGGTGAAGCTTAAACAAATTTAATAAAAGAGTCTGTGTGTTGGATATATACTCATATATTGTCTAACCGATTATGATGAAACTTTAGTTAAGTGTTCTATAGATACTTGGAAAGGTTCTTAGGTAACTTTCTTCAACATACGAGGGGTGGAGCTTAAACAAATTTATTTAAAAAAAATGTAAGCCACTCTTAGAAACAGTTGTAGGCAACCGGCATTGGCATATGAAATGTATATGTTTCTTATCTATATTAAAAAAGATCTTTTCTTTGCGAAAAAAGTCAATTATTTTTTCCATACCAAATCTAACTTAACAATTATTCTATGTGATAATTTTCTACTAAGATACAATTTTGCCAAAGATCTTTCAAGTTTGCCAATGTATCCCTGGAGAACTTACAAAATAAATCTAATACTTTTAACACCAAGTCTACCTCGTTGTGTGGCTTATGCAACTTCTGCTAAGTTATCAGCATCATCTGTCGTGTTATCTATAAGTTTTCGTTAATCTGCACAATTGCTTTCTTTTGTTGCTCCGATACTGTCGTCGTTGTCGTTGTTGTTGGATTTAAACAATCTGTGATTGCTTTTGTTGTTATCCAAGAACTCTGCCGACATCAGCGGTACTTAAATTTACTTTTTTTGCAGCAGATCAATGTGAGTTGCTGAGTTCTACTTCAGTAAATGTAAAAAACTGATCGTTTCTTCTTGCTGATGATGAAAATGTAGTTAAAAGTGATGGTGATTCTTTTAAACAGAGGATGATAATAAAGAGGTAGTATGGGTGAGGGTGTTTAGGTTACAGGAAGTGATCAAGATGCTGGTTGCTTTGATAAAATGTTGCATATCGAATTGATAGCTTTAGGTGGCTATAAACCACCACATACCGAAAGCCGTGATGATGCTGCAGCTGATGATGCTACATCTTCATAGGTTTCGTCGATGATGAGACTCATGACGTTCAAGAGTTAACGTTCATTATGTGAATGATGCTGCACATCGTATTGTTAGCTGAGGTGCTGATGATGAGCTTATAGCAAAGTTGCGAAAATTTCGCATTGTTTTTATAATGCTTTCATTTGTGGTTTGTCGTTTTGTGATGTGATGTGAGAATTGCGGTATTTTGCATAAATAAACCCATAGAGTCCCATCGAAACCATTGTGGCAACTACAAAATGTAATGTAAATGTTGTAATGTATCTTTGTAAAAGTTGCGGTGGTGGTGTAAATAAGTTAGAAAGGAAATCACGAACTTATCACTATCAAATAGACGGACGGAGAGATAGGCATACTCCGAGACAGACCGACAGACAATAATGACATTTCAACAGTTACACAGTTGACCTCCACAACTGTTGTATGGAATTGCAACTTGGTATGTTGAAATGAGATGGGGTAGACAAAGTCAAAGTCTCAAGGTATTGTTTGAAAACGTTGTGATATGAAAAGAAATTTTATGAACTGTAAATGTAAATTAATGTCCTATAGTAAAAAATTACTTTTAATGTTAACCAAAATCTGGCGTTTACAATGTAACCAGCTGACGACATTGATTTAACACCTTGGCATTGCCTGCGGACTGCTTGCACTTCCACAACCTTATTAGAGTGCCGTATTAGCGACTCTCTTATCACATTACAATTAATATCTGCTGTTTATGGGATTCCCCCCCTAGTATATGATTTACTTTTAATTGGTTACATCGTGTATCTGTCAATTACGCAAATATTTGTATTAAATCTTAATTTGAAATAAGTTGAAGCAATCACACGTTGCCAACAAATCGCTTGGTGCGTTCACTCCTGCAACGCGCGCGGCCCCACAGCAATTGGCCAACTGCCGTCGCAACGTCAGCCTCTACATTGAATGTGAATGTCATGTGGAAACAAGTTAGGTTGCACCAATGTTAGCCACCACGTCTTGGTGGCAGCAAGTTTACACAAATGTTTAACGAAACCGCCAGAAATACAAAAAACAACAACCTGGCAATAAAACCAGAGACTAACATGCTGCTTGTTTTTGTGTTTTTGTTTTTTTTTTTGGCAAATGCTAATTTAAGATATAAAAACCCCCAGACGGACATATGCAAACAATGGACTTTTACTTTTACCAAAATATACTTAGTAACAGTGAGAAAATGCAATAAATTATTGAAGCAAAATATTGAACATGTGAACATGAGCTTACAACATTTGGAAGCCATTTACCCCAAACGATTACGTGTTTAAGCCATGACAACAGATGTTATGTTATTAAACTTGAAACCTTAGCTGACGCTAATGTCAGGAAAGCCTTTTAAGTGTTTTGTTGTTGTTTAGCAGAGTATTCTTAACTCGTATCATATGTCCATTGAAACTAATTTTGTTGTTTTTTTGGTTCTTCCTTTTTTTTTTTACAGAAAGTTGATCCTTTAACACGCATCCAAGAGGAAATTAAAGAAGTCGAGCGCCGCGAGCAGGAATATCGCCAACTCGTCTCTTCGGTTTCCACCATAGCGGTAAACGAATGTGATATAAACGACACTAATGGTCTGGATGACCAACACAACGACAGCCTACAGTCCTTAAGTCCAGTGCCGCCGGCTGTCACTTCCTTGGTCATCAGTGAGGACAGCAACTCCAACATGCCATCTTTGGCCTTAAGTGTAAACAGTGCCAAAGATGATGATCATCATTCCGATGATTCTGGCATATCAGCCTCCTCCAGCCCGGTCAATGGAGTATCGGCCAACATTAAGAAACTAAACGAGGCTAGCAAACTCAATGCGCCCAGTACACCCATGGCATCTAAAGAGCATCGCTACATAGGACCGAATTGTTACAACATGACGCCTGAACCTCCACAGCAGAAATTGATGACAAGGACCGTATCGACGCCTTTACTGAGCGCCATCAAGGCTCCCCGTCAGTTTGCCATGAGCCCCGCCCACAAGGGCGTCATGCAACGTTTCATTGCATCGCGTGGCAAAATACAAATGAACGGCAACACTCAACTGGGGGCCAACAAGATTTTTTTGAATGGCAAAAATGCAGCCAACATGTTGGGAATGAACCCCACCGTAGGTACAAATACGCCGCCGAATACACCAGCGACACCAGCCACCGCTTTGATTAGCAATAATGTGCAACCAGATTTTGGTATGCGCCCGCCCACTGCAACCCTATCGCCGCCTGTTATCGTTGAACGTGACTCTGAAGGCCGTCCCATACGTCCGGGCTATGTGCCCGTGGAACTGAAAATCCAACGGGAATTGCAGGACTTGAAGTCGCGTGAAAGTGAGCTGAAGAAGATTAGGAAAATTAGACAATCTACGCCGGATCTCTTGGACGCAATCGATAATGAGTAAGTTGATGAAGTGTAATAAGAGGAAAGAGTGAGGGGAGAGCAAGTAAAGAGATTGTTGAAATATAAAGTTACCAAATTTTGAAACTTTTTTTATGAAACTCTCAGTTATCAGTTGTAAACTTGAATGAGATACAGGACAGCAACCCGCAAACGCCTGGATGAGATGTTTGTCTTGAAAGTGCTTTGAAAAAAAGCATGTCCTAGGACCTAATAACGTAACGTTGAGAAAGGACTAGAAGTCACACGAAATTGAACTGAAGGAAAATAAAGCATTCGAGGTTGGATCTCTTGAATCATATTAGAAATCAAGAGAGAGAGAGAGCGGGAGGGAGGAATAGAAAGTGTTAGAGTCAGAGTTAGTGTCAGAGACAGAGTTAGTGTTAGAATTCGGAGTCAGAGTCAGAATTTAGATTCAGAGTCAGGGTCAGAGTCAGAGTTAGGGTTAGAGTTCGGATTTAGAGACAGAGACTGAGGCAGAGACAGAGTTAGGGTTTGAGTTCGGAGTCAAAGTCAGAAGTGTTTAATAAAGGTTAACTAGATAAAGTTAACATGAAAGTTAACTAGATAAAGTTAGGGTTAGAGTTCGGAGTCAGAGTCAAATACAGAGTTAGGGTAAGAGTTCGGAGTCAGAGTTCGGATCCAGAGTCTGATACAAAGGCAGAAGGATTAAATAAAGGATTTGAAGTCGCATGCAAGTTAACTGGATAAAATATGGAAAATAAGGAAATCTACGTTGGATCCCTTGAACCGTACCAGACAGAGAGAGAGAGAGAGAGAGAGAGTAAGGAGGGCGAGAGGTAGGGTCGGAAAGAGGGAGAAAGAGAGAGGGAAGAAGATAGAGAAAGGGTGAGAGACAGACACAGAGATAGATGCAGATACAGCTACGGATACAATTACAAATTCAGATGCAGAAACAGAAATAGAGATAGATACAGATCCTGATTCAGATATAGACACAGATGCATATACAGATGCAGATACAGACATATACAGATTCAGATACGGATACAAATACAATTACAAATACAGATGCAGATTCAGATTCAGATTCAGATAAAGATTCAGATAAAGATAAAGATAAAGATAAAGATAAAGATAAAGATAAAGATAAAGATAAAGATAAAGATAAAGATAAAGATAAAGATAAAGATAAAGATAAAGATAAAGATAAAGATAAAGATAAAGATAAAGATAAAGATAAAGATAAAGATAAAGATAAAGATAAAGATAAAGATAAAGATAAAGATAAAGATAAAGATAAAGATAAAGATAAAGATAAAGATAAAGATAAAGATAAAGATAAAGATAAAGATAAAGATAAAGATAAAGATAAAGATAAAGATAAAGATAAAGATAAAGATAAAGATAAAGATAAAGATAAAGATAAAGATAAAGATAAAGATAAAGATAAAGATAAAGATAAAGATAAAGATAAAGATAAAGATAAAGATAAAGATAAAGATAAAGATAAAGATAAAGATAAAGATAAAGATAAAGATAAAGATAAAGATAAAGATAAAGATAAAGATAAAGATAAAGATAAAGATAAAGATAAAGATAAAGATAAAGATAAAGATAAAGATAAAGATAAAGATAAAGATAAAGATAAAGATAAAGATAAAGATAAAGATAAAGATAAAGATAAAGATAAAGATAAAGATAAAGATAAAGATAAAGATAAAGATAAAGATAAAGATAAAGATAAAGATAAAGATAAAGATAAAGATAAAGATAAAGATAAAGATAAAGATAAAGATAAAGATAAAGATAAAGATAAAGATAAAGATAAAGATAAAGATAAAGATAAAGATAAAGATAAAGATAAAGATAAAGATAAAGATAAAGATAAAGATAAAGATAAAGATAAAGATAAAGATAAAGATAAAGATAAAGATAAAGATAAAGATAAAGATAAAGATAAAGATAAAGATAAAGATAAAGATAAAGATAAAGATAAAGATAAAGATAAAGATAAAGATAAAGATAAAGATAAAGATAAAGATAAAGATAAAGATAAAGATAAAGATAAAGATAAAGATAAAGATAAAGATAAAGATAAAGATAAAGATAAAGATAAAGATAAAGATAAAGATAAAGATAAAGATAAAGATAAAGATAAAGATAAAGATAAAGATAAAGATAAAGATAAAGATAAAGATAAAGATAAAGATAAAGATAAAGATAAAGATAAAGATAAAGATAAAGATAAAGATAAAGATAAAGATAAAGATAAAGATAAAGATAAAGATAAAGATAAAGATAAAGATAAAGATAAATAGGTACCCAGCAAACCAAAAGCTGATATCTGGCAAGTCTGTACATTGTCTCAACTCTTCTTACCGATATCATACAGAATTCGATACGACTCGTTGCAGGGAAATGTTATTTATTTTGCTCCGAACTATCTGATGGAGTTCAGAGCGATTTCGGAACTCTGTGTCGGAGGAAACAACAAAATGTTATTGAAGAAACAACGAGTTTCCCTTCAGCTTTTTTAGACATTGGTACGATATGTCGTACATCAGATTTCCCTCAGCTGAGTAGGTCAGTCATCATGTCAACCACATCATACGGTTTTAGTAACGATTTCGGTCAGAATAAAAATTGACGCTATCTCACAGAAATCCCATTAACAACTCCATTAAGTTTCCGATTCATATATAAACCGACTATTGGTTCACTCAGTACTTTTGTACATTGCCCAACTGCGGCATAAGAATTTCACAACAGTATCAAAGGGTTAGGTTAATCGCACGATATTAGTTTTAATTTATTATTTTTACTTTTGTATAAATTGTTTGTATTACACCATATTTATTTTTGTTATCTTTCCAGAATGCTTGATACCGATGATGAGGACTCAGAGGTGGAACACTGCTATGGACCTAATAAAATGCGGGCCGCCAAATCCATAGGCGATATGTGCGACGCCCAACATAACAATTCACAGAGGTATTTGATTTTATTCCCCTACACTTATATTGTAAATTTGACTAATCATTTGCCTGTTTCTCCTTTCAGTGTTTCTCCCATACCTGATTATGAAAGAAATAGCTCTCGCAATGGTATGCGGCCTGCTATGTCCCTGGCCCAGCTGTGTGATTTAGATCCAGAAGAAGCACCCTCCTCAAGGGGTCTCATAGCCCAGTGGGAACATCTTATACAACAAAATGCCTAAGACCAGACAGCGGTGGACAAACATTTCATTGTTATGCCTGAGTTACTTTAAATATTGATAACGAAAGAAAATATGGAGCTGGCATCTTTGTTAGGAGTGAACAGCTAGAGCATTTAGTATTATTATCTTGTTTAGATCATAGGTCAAGCTAAACTTGAGATTCTCTCTAAACAAAACAAAAAACTAAAAATTACACACAGTTCGTTTCTTAATTTAGTCATAACCGAAAAGTGGCTATCGAACGTTGTGGAACGAATGTAATGGTAAAGAAAATGTATCTATGAAACTATGTCAATTTCCCTGATTAGTCTCTTGGATTTGATTTGAGCGGCATTCACCTTGAGCTGGCATTTTATTTATATAGTTTATTTTCTTCATTTGTACTTTAATTTTATATAAAAAACAAAAAACCGATTATTTTGTCGTCACTGAACTACGACTTCGTATTAAAACGTAGTTCTCTCTTTGTTAATAAGTGCGATATACACTTTGCTCTTTTTGTTTTTTTGCGCTCTCGCTTTAATTTAAAATGTATTTTTTAATTAATCTAATTTAAATATTATTATATTTATCAACGAAACAAAAACAAAAAAAACAACAACATTATTTAATTATAAAGCTCTATTGTATATAATATAATTTCGGATTATAATAAAGATAATACAAAAGTTATCTCGCTACTTATAAATAAATAAAGTAAACAAATATAAAATAAAATAAAAAAAATATATTGTTGTTATTAAGAAACCAGATGTTGAATAATAATTCTAGACTTGTAAAAACATGAACGGCTAAGTACAGCCCTAACTATAGCCTTAAGCTAAGTCTTGTCAATTACTTTCTTAAATTCTCTTTTCATCCCATGAATGACTTATGGGAGAGCTTTTTGGATATGCTGCTATTTTTTAGATTACCACATAGGACTTGAAATTAAAGAAAGAATCCGAACGTCAGAGGATCCTTAACTAAATTCAACACAACTCAGGTCTTCGCTCAAATTCAGCCGGATCCATACAGCAGAGTAATTAAATTTCTTTTTAATTCTTTTTTTTACTTCAAAAAATGTTTAAAAACATAATTCAAATGTAACTGTATCCCTCCCACAACAGGCTTTAACGGTATCTGCTACATGGCAATGCTTTTAAAGCGCCAACGCTCCTTTATCATTATGAAAGCACAAATTTTAACATAACCAAAGCTTTTCGAATTTCCCGCAACTACAAAAGCTTATATCCTTTATAGAAAGTTATTGACAAACACAGGGAGAGAAATAGGTAAAGAAAGAGAATAACAAATTGTTGACGGAGAGCCTCCACCTCACAGCTGTTCGCTAGGATTCTGCGCCATTAACACTAGAGCATAGCCGACCAAATTCACTAACAGGCTGTGGTTGCTTGTGCCTTTGTAAATGCCGCCTTGTTTATGTGTAGCCAAATATCTGTCATATTAGTCATCTCTGACAGGTGGTGCACTATGACTTTCGGAGAGCTGTCAAATTGTCCCGTTGGGGCGCAAAAGCTTTGCGAGAGCAAAAACGGATAACTTCGAATTTCCATTCCTGACATGATGGCGAGAACGGTGATTGTATTGTGGGGGGTTTTTCAGAAGGTTCTTGCTACCGACTGTGAGCAACGTGCATATGTAGACAATTTTATATCGTATCCTGAAATCCTCTTTTTCGCTGGTGCAAAACGTGAAGAAATTTTGAAATTTTTATATTAAAACAAAAGAAAAAAACACAAAAATGCAAATCAGAAGATGTGAGAAAACAAAATTATTATAAAATGTTAAAATAGTTTAACAAAGTGAAGTGTAATGTAAAGCGAAATGTACGCAGTGATTGTGTGAAAACGACAGAACGAAAAAATTTTCATTCATTGCCTGTGTATACTCACCCGGGGGGTGGTGCGGGTGGCAATGTTCAAATTTTGATACTTGATACTGTTCAAATTCCTTTGGACCAATTGTTGTATACATAACAAAGCAAAGCGTAATAGCACAAAGGCACTCGACTGGATTTTTCGTGAATGCTCAGCACCAGGACACCGCAGCCTGTGCGCGTCCTCATGATCCACATATCCCTGTAACCGTGAGGCTGATGCAAGTTTAACGGAGTTCCGTGCCCAAGTTGGCTGAGTCAGTCGGTGTTTCTTAAGGCGAAATTATACCTTCCGTTGCTAAAGATAAAGTCAAGTGTGGTAGGGTAGTTTTCCCACGGGCCTCAGGGGCGAAACAGACATACTCGCCCCCACACACACACATGCAGTCACAGCAACAGCCAACGTGGGTGAGTCAGTCAGTCAGCCAGCCAGCCAGTCAGTCACTATCAGCAGTAGCAGCTGCACTACTTTAGCCTCAAGTGGAATTCGACTTCTTTGGTAAAGTCGTTGTTCAAGAAATCCATGCACATAGGCGAGTGTGTGTCAGGATCTTATCATATGCATATGTGTGTATGTGTGTGCTGCTGTTTGGGCCAAATGCAAATGTGAACGTCGTGTGTGAATTGTTGTCGCCGCTGCAAGTGCACTGTGTCGATAAAACATCAAGGATTCAAAAGTCTCGCTTAGGTTTCCGTCTATCGCGTTTTATGAATCACTTGAATGTTTAAGTAAGCGTGATAATGTAGTGCCACCCAAAAACTGAAAGGACATACGTTCGCACTACTAGCAAGACTCATAGAAAAGGATTTGGAGAAATTAATGCAACAACAATAACTGCCATGCCACAATATCAACCGAAAAAGGATAATACAAGAGAGGAGAGCCTCGAACTCATGAAGATCTAAATGAAGCAGCACTTAAACGCAAACGAAATTTCTAGTCTAGTAAATGATAAAAGCAATACAAGTCATCATGTTAAGAAATCGACTACCACCATATAAGCCACACAAATTCCAGCACATACTTCGCTGTGCTGCCTGAAAGGATCTCTGCCCCATCAAAACTCTCTTCGTTATCGCGAACATACACAAATGAATGAATGCCACACTCCCTTTGGTTATACCACCCCAACAAGGATATTGAACTTTCGTCCCCTATCTGATGGGCACACCAAGCATAACTATGAACTTCCCTTGAGTTTTAACTTAGAAGCTATGTAAATTTTATAGTTCCTCAAATGTTTAAATCACAATTGTAACCAGCAACAAAGTTAACTAACACTTAGATAGCAAAACTCCCAACCACATCACTACTCCTCATTTGTTGAGCAACAAAACACTTTCAACCCCTTGATAGTTAGCACCCATGGAACGTATGTGGCGCAAGGTTAATCACAGTTTTGGCGGTGGACGCTCTTCGAAATCGCATGGCACCGGCTCTGATACCAACAATTCGGCCGGTGGATTTGGTGAAGGTCAAGTTGTAGCTGCTGCCATGGCAAGTTCAGCCACGGGCCGGCGTTTAGCCACCAGCGGTCAAATGCCGCCACCCCATCTTCCCCTAGCAACTGCCTCATCGATGACAACGACAACTGCCGCAACAACTGCCAATGATCCCTCGACGATGGGTTCGAATGCGGGAGGACCATTTCGCAAATCGTTAAGTCAACATGTACTACAGCCTCGCACAGCTTCCTCGGAGCGTCGTCGGCGTAGAAGACGCAAACCGAGACCACGACGTAGCGGTGTTAGTTGTGTGGGAGGAGGTGGCGATAATATGTCGTAAGTATTAGTGATAAGTTACTAAGCTCTTTGTAGTCTTAGGTTGAGGGAAAAAGACAGCTGACTATTTATCAGAAGTAATACATAAAAATAACAACAGATGGCGTACCTGTAATTTAAAAACAAGGACTATGCGATAGCTGGATTAGGTTTGTCACTCTTTCTTGTTGGCCGCATAATTTTCCATGACGTGTGTTTATTGACTCGCTTTACCACTTCTGAAATATAAATTCGTATATTTATCAGAAGTAATACATTAAAAGAACGATAGATGTCGTAATTGTCATTTAAAAACAAGGACTATGCGAGTCAATAAACACACCCCGTACATCCAACTCAAGTGTTTATAGCAATAGGGCGAAACTCTCGGAAGTAATTGCTTACATGTAGATTATCGTTTCTATGTATAAATCAAGTACACTTAATGATCGGTAGATGACGTGTCGATTATTTACAAACAAGAACTTGACGACAGAAAGTCTAGCTGTGCCAGTATTCTTTTTGCATATATAATTTTTCAACACGACTTGTGTCCGTTAAGAATTGTCATTTACTATGTGTCTGTATGTTTCGTATATCGAATATTAGTATTAATGCGATTAAGATTAATCATTTGTCAGTAGTTGCTAACATGTATAGTAACGTTTTTATGTATAATGTAGGTTAAATAAAGACCAATAGATGGCGTTCCTATAGATTATAAAACATTGTTCTCTATATAATGGTTCAATTTTGTATATGATTAATATGTGTTTGTGTGTTTAGTATAGGCAGCGGTATTACCCACCGGATTAAGGCAAATGTTTCTCTAATAGTACTACAGATAGCATAGGTTTTTCAATGGTGCTGGTATCAATTGGTATTATACCGGTACTATGCAACTGAATAAGACAATAACTTTGCTATATGTATTTAGCATGTCACCTGTAGTTTCCCTACTCATATAACGCAATAAATATACTATAGACAGGGTGTGTATAGGCCATACAAGGGTGCAGGTAATTTTCGTTAGTTCTGTGGCTTTTGCGTGATCAACCATTTTTTTTTTATTATTAGAACACGCAATTACCATGCAGATGATCGTGGTTATGAAAACCGACACAACCATCTATAATTACATGTCACTAATTAATACAATAAATGTACTAAAGATGGCGTATGAGTAGGGCATATAATGCTGCAAAAATCAATATAATCAATATGTGTCTGTGTGTTGAGTATAGGCACCGGTACTTTTCATCTGATTAAGGCAATAGTTGGCAATACGTCACCTATAGTTTTCACAAACATTTAAACACAATAAATGTACTATAGAGGGCGTATGGACAGGGTATACAAAGTGCTAGTATCAATGCAATCAATATGTGCCTGTGTGTTTCATACAGGCACCAATACTATTCATCTGAATAAGGCAATTGTTGGCCACAGTTGGCATATGGTTTACACAAATATTTCAACACAATAAATGTACTATAGATGGCGTATGGACAGGGTGTACAATAGTACAGGTATCGTTATAACCAACATGTGTCTATGTGTTTTGTATAGGCACCGGTACTATCCGGCTGATTAATGCATTTTGCCAATACCAGGCCATATAGTTCCTCTATACATTTTAACACAGTAAATGTACTAAAGATGGCGTATGGGTGGATCATATAGTGTTGTAGATATCATATAGGCACTAGAACTATTCATCAGATTAAGGCAATCATTTCGCTTATTGTTGACCACATGTCACCTATAGTTTCCATACACATATTAACACAATAAATTTACTATTGATGGCGTATGGAAAGAGGATAATTTGTATAAGGGTTATGACTTTGTATGACCAACTGTTACTTGATTGTTAGAACACTCAACAATCATACTAAAGATCATGGTCTCGAGCACTGGTAGAAATATCATTATTGTTTTGAGTGGCTGTCACTTCATCGGCAATTCACCGGCATTTATTTGGTTAAAGCTTTTCTAAAAGTTAATGTTCGGAAATGCTTTCAAACTGTAGAACGAGAGAGTCTTAGGACTGAAACGTGTAAAACAATTTAAATAGAGAAACTTTCACATATCTCATTCATGGTATAATATAAAACGGTTTTTTATTGTAAGCCTTTGGCTTTACATTTCGTTGTGAGAGTCAAATACAAAATCGTTTTAACCACTCAAATCGGACA
The DNA here is from genome assembly GCA_964034835.1 of Muscina levida. Classification (NCBI taxonomy): domain Eukaryota; kingdom Metazoa; phylum Arthropoda; class Insecta; order Diptera; family Muscidae; genus Muscina; species Muscina levida. Next base: position 150,846,123 of record OZ035882.1, read on the forward strand.
AGCGAAATTTTGCAACGTGACTTCTTATATTCGTTTTACTAATTATTTCCAGCTTACATTCCTGAGCTGTTAAATTTTTTTTTATAAACAATTTTTGATAAACTTCAATATACAAATCAAAATTTGTACATTTGCTAAGAATGGACCTTCGACTATTCATCAGATGGAGGTGTTAACTTTGCTAATAGATTCTTACATAAAGTCCATAGTTTTCGTACTTATGTAGTACAGTTAGTACACGATAGGTGGCGCTTATGTGATTTTAAATGTTTGTACGTCTCTCTAATCTCATTTATGGAATGCAAAGACAATTTGTGTTGTTCAAGACTTCCAATCCCCTTTATTTCGATACCAGTAAGACTAACTTTTCCTAATTCCCCTATTGCATACCTTACTACACCTCATGTCTTCTTAGTATCCCTTCAAGTATTCTTAGTCCATCCCCTGTTTCGACTTAATTATTATAGTAACCGAAACCCTAAGCTTCTAGTTCTGCTAAGAATGTTTCTTTACAAATCTTAATTACAATTTCTTGGTAAACAAGATTCATTCGCCGGCAATGAGGGAACTTTAACAGTTCTAAAGACTCATGTAACTTCATATAGGAGGATTAATACAAAACATTGTCGTTGTTGTTGGACCACCTATATGTGTGTAATACATTTGTGGTTTGCATAAATTAATTTAGATTTCACTACTACATTTCAATATGGCAGAGACCCGTCGTTTGCCTCAAAAACCACTTTCATTTAATATTCCAAGAAATTCTTACATTTACTTGAGGGAAACATAAAAATCGATTTGGCACAAGAAACATCAAGAAAACTTTCAAATGAAATAAACGAACCGGCATAAAATATTTCGATACACAAAGCAGGACATAGGCAGGCTGTGTAAAAGCGTTAGCACAGTGGGCCAACTGTGACAGAAGGAATCGTATGAGTTTGTTGGCAATGGTAGTTTACTAAGGTCGCTGTTATTTCCTTACAAGACACCTAAAATAATAATATTGCTCTTCCCTCCCCTCCTTTCGTAACCCTCACCAATCTCATTTGTTTATTTATTAAGTCATGCCACAGGGGCAGCTTACCACCCATCATGCTGTAGGTAGAGAGTTTAGTCAGAATATTGTCTTCATAAGTATCACACATTAGGGCTCACAATGCCGCCGCTTCCACATACCACATGTCATCAGGCACGACAAAGCATTTCGATGCTAACATTTGTCTTCCGTTTACGCTGTTGTTGTTTCGGCTATTGTTGTGATTTCCCCTTGTATGGCGTGTAAGCAAAAAAGTTTTACCGCTTCAACTTTTCCTATATGACGAAGGCAACAAACAAATTCCTAGGATATGTTTGATTTCACAGTTAATATGATTTATTAGCTTAGGCGATGAGTAAAACAAAAACATTATTCTAGTAGCAGAAGTTCTTATGCGTTCTCACGCAGTTTCTGGATCTCCTATGTACAGTTCCTTAACATTCTTTAGCGTTACTCCAGAACTGGAAAAGCAATTGATTTAGTACTTTGGAATACTTTCTTCATCAGCTTGTGGAGTAATTACGTGTATGAGAAAGATGGGTAAACTTTGTGTGGTTTACTTAAGGTTCACATGTAAAAAAGTTCAAGTAGTTGCAATGTAATATCACTACACTTGAGCCTATTATAACGGGGTTGATGATATGATATAATGATAATGATATGAAATAATAATAAAATATATTAAAGGGTATTTTTTCTTTACGAAAGTTTTCTACCAGAAAAAGTTTGTCTAAGGTCAGCCTTTGTATAGATTAATTAACAGTTTCTAGTTCAAACTCTATATAATTAGTAATATGTGCTTGTGAGTTCTGTATACGCACAGGTAATATACATCGAAATAAGGCAATGATTCCGCTTATAGTTGGCCACATATCAACAATGGTTTCCACGTTCATATTAACACAATGCCTGCACTATATATGGTGTATGCATAGGTCATAAAATAGTGCAGGTATCAATTTAATCCATATGTGTATGTGTGTTCAGTATAGGCGCCGATAGCATTAATGTTGGCCACAGGCATCTTTGGTTTCCACATACATTTTAACACAATAAATGTACTATAGATGGCGTATGGCATTGATTGTAGAGAAATTCTCAGGTATCAATATAATCCATATACGTCTGTGTGTTCAGTATAGGCACCGATGCCATTCATCTGATTGGGGAAACCAGTTTGCTAATTGTTTGCCACAGATCACTTTTGGTTTCCATAAACATGTTAATACAATAAATTTACTATAGATGACGTATGGTAGTTGTTTGTAGAGTATTGCCGAAATTACAATTACCATACATAAGTTTACAACACACACCATTTTTTGTTTGCGAGTTCAATACAATACGTCGGATAGAGGCAATGATTCCGCTTATGGTTGGCAGCATATCACCTATGATTTCCACATTCATTTAATGTTAATGTCAATGTCTGCAGTTTATAAAGCATACTATGATGCAGGTGTCAACATAATCCATGTACGTCTGTGTGTTCAGTATAGTCACCGACACTATTCACCTGATTAAGGCAATCATTTTGTCAATTGTTGTCCACAGGACACGTCTAGTTTCCATATACATGTTAACACAATAAATGTTCTATAGATGGCGTATGGGTAGGTATTACAATGGTAGTTGGTATTTCACTTTTGTTTAAGCTACCGACTATTTTTTCTTTACGAAATGTATGAGAAGTTTAAGGATCTGCTAAAGAAGTTTGGAGAATGAAGAATTTTGTGGAAGTTTTTGCATAGAAAGTTCTTCAAAATTTAACTTTTTTTTATAGGAAATGTAATAAAATGCAATAAAATGTAATAAAATGCAAATTTGTTCCAAAGCAACTTTTCTTATTGGAAATCGGTTCAAAGGCGGTTTTTCCTTTAAGATTCGTCATAAAGCTATTTTTTGTGTAGACAATTTTTAAAATAACTTTTCTTATAGAAAAACTTTTTAAAACGTAATTTTCTTATATCGAATTACTCTTAAGTAAATTTTTCATAGAAAATTTATCTCGAAGCAATTTTTCATTTAGAATTATATCTTCACATTTTAAATACATAAATCGTGTCTCGTTGGCATTCGCTACCCTAAATGTCTATGGTTAATATTGTTCCCTTGCCCTTCCATAGTTTTCCTTGTTAATCGAGGCCTAGGTGTACTTCTATTGCTCTGCTCTTATCCAGTGCTATTCGTCCACAGCTGCCATAGTCCTTATTTACCTCCGCATGTGTGTGTGTGTGTGAAACCATTACATTTGCATAACTGAACAGGTGATAATTCAGGAGACCGCAATAATTTTATGTAAACTCATTTTGCACTTTTTAAATGTGTAAACGTGTTGTAATGCAAATTTTTCCCTCCCTCCCCTATCCTTGTCGTTGCAGCTCTTCCGGTGGTTTCTATACTATCAACGAATCGAATGAACCTAATCGTTATCATCGCTCTCATCGCTCAGCACGTGTAATGGCTAGCTCTGCGCCTCTAGGAACCGTTCTAATGTATCCCAATACAAATACGAGTCGCGAGGGCAGCAACACTCAGCAGCAGCAGCAACAGCAGACACCATCGGCTGTCGGAGCAGTCGCAACTGTGGCTACAACAACACCAGCAGCAGCCACTCAACCGGATATTTCGTTGCGTCAGCGAGCTGTCGCCAAATTGCGTATGTTCAATTTCCATTTGAACTGGGACCTCCAGATGACTCACTGCAAGCCGTGCGGGTAAGTAGAAGAAGAAGAAGAACAAGAAGCAAGGGGTTGCGTATACATTTTACCCTATCTAGTAGGGCAGTCGAGGAATATGCTATGACAGCATCAGATAGTGACTTTTACTTTCGCATTATAAACAGAAGGGACTGACTTGTACACGAATGAGTGTAGTATCATTCGTGTGTTGTGTTTCCTTTTTTTGTATTCGAACTAAAGTAAACAAAGACATGAACGTAGCAGGGATTTCATATCTTTTGCAATATTGTTGTAGTGATTATATCCTTTGTGTCTGTATGTGTGTGTGTGTGTGTGTCTGCTAACGGAAAGCTTCCGTTTTTTTACAACTACACAGAAATAATATAAATAATATAGACGTTTTGTGAAAGATGTCCTTTGAGCACAGTGGTGTGCAAGGTCTTTGTTGATGCTTTAAAAATATGAGGAAAATTATGGATACAAAAATTTCAATATATTTAATTCTAAAGTGAAAGCATTTCTAAATCAAAAGATATCTTGCGTAGTTAAAAAATTACTATAGCTTTCAGCTCGGGCCGATTTGATGTAATGGTTAACTTTATTTCACCGAAAATTTACGTTATAGAATGTCGGCTATTCATGTGCATATCAGCAACTAACGGTCGTGTTCATCCTTGTATCTGAAACTCGGGATCGTGATGATAATTTGCATTCTTCGTCAACTCAACTTCGCATCTGCAGTTCTTAATAGTGTTCATAATTCTGTCTCTTCGGCTATTTAGCTAGGTATGTACATATCTGCAGCGCAGAATCGAATCGATTCGAATTTTACAACCAATTTAAAAATAACGATTATAATCGTTTCCGACGGGGTGTTAGTACCAAAATGCCTATTCTCACCTAATTTTTACAATGTTACCCGTACTAAAACAGTAATAGGCATCCCATAGGCTCGCGAGGACAGCGATGATGGTTTTTTTCTCACAGACACGATCGGCAATTCACACTTACTTGAAAGTTATGTTTGATTCAAAATAGTCAGTCTCTGCTTGAGTGTTATGAAAATAACACCACACGCACTTGTTTGGAATCAAGACAAGTGCAGGCAAACAAACAATATTCAACTTGGGATAGCATGGGGTCGAAATAAACCAACAGAAATTTAGGTTCAACCAACCGAAGTTGGATTAAACTGACCGAAGAGCGGTTAAACTGAATAAAGGCCGATTATAACGAGCGGAGTCGAGTTAAACCAACCAACCAAACCAAGTTGGATTCCTCAGACCGAAGCCAGATTAAACCGACCCAAGTTGAGCTAAACCAACCGAAAGTGGGTTAAACCAACTGGAGTTGCAGTCAACAGACCGAAGTCCGATTAAACTGACCGCATTACAGTTAAACCAACCGAAATTATGTTCATCCAGCCGAAGTAAGATCGAACAGTTGGATGTCAGATTAAAACAATAGAAATTGTGTGGTAAATTTAATGGAAATGCAGTTATACCAACAAAAGTTGGATTCAAAATACCGCAGACCGATTAAACTGATCAAAGTCGAATAAACCAATCGAAATTGGGTAAACCTCGTAGCTAAATTTATATCAGTAAAGATACCCGTGTATATGCAAGTTGTTAGGTGTGTTGGGGACGGCAGTGGAATGATAGTTAGAATCCACTAATATCATGTGGGAGATCCATGGTTCGATTCCTGTCTCCAGTAATATACATTTTCTTTTATCGGCAGCCCCCTCAATGATGCAGACAGCAACTTCGCAGTATAGTGTCGAGCTAATCGGCATGTCTAGTAAAAGCTTTTCAATAAGCTGACTTTTACATTAGATAGTAAACAAGTAGGTGCCGTTTGTTGTGAGTCTAAAAATTGAAGACGTGTTAATTCACGAGATGCTATCCCATACGTTATTCATTCATTCATTCATTGCTTTATTCCCTAAGAAATTAAGCCCTACATCAATTTCACTTTGCCTTTATTTGTGTATTAGAAAATTGTAACCTGCATCAATTTTCTATAGAGGTTTTGTTCTGTTGAGAATTTCTTGTCTCCATACTTTTATATTTTTTTTACAATTGCAAACCCCTGTACTCCTCCGTTATCTGGCGCTCTGTATGTGGTTGCTTCGAGCCACTTCCGTCCTTCCTTCTTCTATTTTCGCATCCGTCCCTATGTCTTCCGCTTTCTAGGCTCTTTTTTTCGCCACTCAAGTGTTTATTATTTTCACAAGTGTCAAAGGCTTCGTTTCTAATAAAATGCCTTCTTTTCTTAGCTATTGCCGTATAGGCCGAGTTAAAGGGTTATTGTGTGTGTGTGTGTGTGTGTGTGTGTGTGTGCCAGTGTACTGCAGTGTGGGTATCGGCCTCTTGTATTCTAGGCCCTACCAAGGTATGTGTGCCAGTCAGTCCATGAGTGTGCGTTTGTGTGTGCAGTTTCGAAGCAAAAGGTGCATGCTGAAGTGTGCTCGTTTTTCCCTTTCACTACCTTGGGCTAAAGGACGAAAGGACTTCTTGCACTGTTCCACTAACAGTGCGAGAGTTTCAAGTGCTTTTGTGGCCTAAATATACTTTTTTGTTGTTGCAAACTCAAGAGTTGTTAAAAATATCCAGCATAAACTGTAATCTAGTAAAAAAGCGAAAGAATACAACATAATTTGCTGTTGTTGCATCAAGGATGCCAGCACAAATGAACGCTGGCCGTGTTGCTGTTGTTGCTATTACTTTTTACTATTCATGGCAAGATATACAAATAAAACAACAGGAATGACCACAAGCCAATCCATTCATAAGTCAAGTGTTTTTTCGGAAGGGTTGACTGGGCCAAGAGAAACTTGGTGCCGGTGTCAACCATTACTTCATCTATGTCCTGGCAAATATTAGATCATAAAAAGGACTTGGTGGCTTGGTGCTTTATCTCATCTTGTTGTTGCTGTTGAGGCTGATAATACTAAACCAACTTAATTTATAATAACTTTTCTATCAAGTTTGAGTTTTTTTCTTATGCTTTTGTCCCCTCTTGCGTTGCTATAACAAAAATTCCAAAGCAAAGTGAATGAATATCGCTTCTAATACATATAATTTGAGGCTTAAGCTTATGGATAGAAATTGTAGTTTATGTGAAGGTATCTTTATAACACAAACACACACACACACACATGTGAAAAAGATACTTGAATTGCTGTTGTTGTTGCGCTATGGGGGATGTGGACTTATCGTGAGCCCATGTGTTTGCCCCAGTTTGTTTTGTTGCTTTTTCTCACTTTGCATTAAATGTAAACATTTGCAGGCTCTGTGTTCTTCCTGTTGTCCCGTCCTACCGTCGTTTTCACGCAAAACACTCGTATAGGATATGAATACGTCTGTTGTTTGCATGTATTCATATCCTGTTTCGTTCTTCCCCCATATATATATTCATATAGGGCTATAGATTGGTATGCTGAGCTGAGGGTGTAGGTGGTGGGGTGGTGAATCATGAAATTATGGTAAAAATGAAATAAAACTAATGGAAAACATAGCCACCGCCGCTAAAGACAAAAGTCTAACCAGCAGCACTCCCTAAAATAAACAAGAACAGTGAAAACTGAACGAATAACTATGAAATTCTATAGGAGCAACATTGTGTTAAATCTACATATAGGTAACAACATGATAGCGAGAGAGAGAGAAAGAGGAATTTGCAGCATAAGGAAACTAGTTTGTTTTATGAAAAAAAAGAAAATATTTAAATATAATATCACTGTTATTTACTGCATTATAGGGGCTGAACCAAAAGTCCTTTCACTTTTCAAAAGGAGATAACGAAACCCTAGATGGGTCTTGTTTGCTATTTAAAGGACCTTGATCTCTTTAAAGGACTGTGGAAATGTTTTTGTAATTTCAAATTGTCAATAAGTACTGACGATACTTTTATTTTTTAAGGATCTTGCATCCTTACAATATCCTTTCCATAATTTAAAATAATCCTGACAGTTAACCAAATTTGATGTTAGAGTGTGTAAATGTTTATAAAACCAGATTGAAAGTTGGTCATTCACATTTTTGTCGCAAAAAACATCCAGATTGAATAGAAAACAGTTTGCAACTAAGAACGGGTCCTTCGAGCCTAGACTCTGTATAATACTAAACAAACATACAGTCATATAGAGAGACTTTTTGAGTACATTGTTTTCCTATTAAATTATTTTATTGCCACTTAATTTTACTTAAGAAAGTATGAGATCTCCCCGAAGCAAAGTTGTCCTTAGTCCCCACTAACTTATTCTACTACTTATCCCTTTAATCATCCAAACACCCATATGTGACTACACTACTGCCATATAAAATGTGGGTGATTATGGCTGTGTGTGTTTGGTTGCAATAGCATTGCGTCTACAAGTGTATGTTCCACACAAATTAAGGAGTTAAAAATCAGGTTTGTAGGTGGGAAAAATTCAACATTAATGAAGCTTTTTCTCACTTGTGTGTGTTTTTTTCGGGGTGAAAAGAGTTAAGCAAGCAACAATTTTTTGTTTCATTTCATACGGCATCGAGTTTTTATTTTGCTAAAGGATAAAAAAATATGGAATATAAGGATAAGAGCGTGTAAGAATAAATGAATGAATGAATGAATGTGAAACAGTTATGGCGAGTGTGAGTATAAGTGTAAATGGGTGTGTATGTCTGTGTCTGTGCATATAAATGAATGGCTTAGGTGTAAAGGTTTGAAGCGGCTAGCAGTATTTTCAAATGGTGTTAGTTGTAACACCGGAAGTAACACGTAAAAGTTAGAGGTGTGTGGCAGCAGCAGCTCCAACAAGTGATGGGGTTTCGCAGACAAAGAGGCCAACAAATAAATAACTTTAAATATGTTACTAAAAAAGGCTTGTCAACTTAAAACCAAAGTGTGAAACCATTTTTATATTCAGCAAGTAAAATAAAATTATTTTCCTATAAAACCTTTTGTGATATCCTCATCCCCAATTAATTAGCCCATCAGACGTTAGTTATGTAGAAATATTATAAAAAAAACCTGTGGGTTGATTTTGTTTTGTTTCGTCTATATGATAAGCTAACACATTTTGTTGTTGTTGTGTCCTTTGTATCCTTTCATTTTCATATTTATGCTTTCCTTTTGTTGCAGCAGCGGCAGCGGTGGCAACATTATCACGCGACGTCTTTGCCGCAATCGTCGCCGCGAGGATAATGAGTTGTATCGCTCAAACAGTTTTAAGTTTGAGCGCTTCGAGCGTAAGGAATATCTAGAGGAATTGGCTGATACTTTGCAAAAGCAGGTAAGCGTAACAATATTTTAACGAACATTTGTAATGAAATGAATAAAAGGTAGACGATAATAAGTAGAGGGGGTTGGGTGCTAAATATTTGGGCAATCAAAAAATATGAACAATGGCACAGTTGATGACAAAAGTAAACGCCATAGAATGAACTATAGAAATTTAATGTAAAATATATTGCATGTTTTTAGGCATTTTAGAATATTTTCAGGATATTGTCGTCTTCTGTTTATGCTTCAGTTTATTTATGTATACTCTTTGCAGTTTTGATCCCTCACTCTTGGGCACTGTAATGGCTCTATAAGATTAAGGACCTTATATATAGCAATTTATAAAAGTTTATAAAACGATCCGACATTCTCTTGGCTTCAATAAATAAAAAGATTTTTTTTTATTCAAGCAATTTGTTCAGGCCCGAAATGTCATTGGCATGGTATGCTTTTAGGCGCAATATCGTCATTAAAATTAGTAGTACAGAAACTTTTGTTTGGTCGAACCGTGTAGGAGTACAATAAGGAGACCCCATTTCTGTCATGTAACAATCATTCTGAACATTTCAGTAAAAATTTTAGATGAAATAATCTAATCTGCTCCTAAAAGCATGCTATGCCTTTCCATTGAGCCTGTAACGAGCGAAATATTTATGTCGTCAGATATAAAGGTTTTTTTGCGCTTGAAATCATGCTATATTTTCATTATAGAATTCAAATACTTGTGTTTTTCAGAAAACCGGTTTCCGGTTTATTCCAACAATCTGGTTTTCCTCATTTAGTAAAAAACAGGGTTAACCGGTTTCGTTCGGTTTTTCGGAAATTTTAAAATAAAATCAAATATGAAGTTAGACATAAATTAAGTATTCCATCACAAATTTAACTCTATTTTACAATTGGACGCTTGATGTAGGAGATAAAAGCACTTAAAGCTTCAAATTTCAAACGAAATCTCAACTGTATCTTGGTGATTTCCCAACTACTGTATGGTGATCACAAATTAATCTTACTTAAAGTTGATCATATGAATATCGACGACTTCTGTTGCAAGTTGAGACCCCAACTATATATTAATGTTTTCACAACTTTTGTACGGTGTTCACAAAAACCGGTTAACTGACATAAAAAAATAAACCGAGCATTCAAAATTGTATTTTTGAAGAAAATGGCATACGGTTCCGGAGAAAAATCGGTAAACGGTTTACGGTTTCGAACACTCTAATTTTAATTTTCTACATACTTACATACTTACATACTCACATACTTACATACTTACATACTTACATACTTACATACTTACATACTTACATACTTACATACTTACATACTTACATACTTACATACTTACATACTTACATACTTACATACTTACATACTTACATACTTACATACTTACATACTTACATACTTACATACTTACATACTTACATACTTACATACTTACATACTTACATACTTACATACTTACATACTTACATACTTACATACTTACATACTTACATACTTACATACTTACATACTTACATACTTACATACTTACATACTTACATACTTACATACTTACATACTTACATACTTACATACTTACATACTTACATACTTACATACTTACATACTTACATACTTACATACTTACATACTTACATACTTACATACTTACATACTTACATACTTACATACTTACATACTTACATACATACATACTTACATACTTACATACTTACATACTAACATACTTACATACTTACATACTTACATACTTACATACTTACATACTTACATACTTACATACTTACATACTTACATACTTACATACTTACATAATTACATACTTACATACTTACATACTTACATACTTACATACTAACATACTTACATACTTACATACTTACATACTTACATACGTACATACTTACATACTTACATACGTACATACTTACATACTTACATACTTACATACTTACATACTTACATACTTACATACTTACATACTTACATACTTACATACTTACATACTTACATACTTACATACTTACATACTTACATACTTACATACTTACATACTTACATACTTACATACTTACATACTTACATACTTACATACTTACATACTTACATACTTACATACTTACATACTTACATACTTACATACTTACATACTTACATACTTACATACTTACATACTTACATACTTACATACATACATACATACATACTTACATACTTACATACTTACATACTTACATACTTACATACTTACATACTTACATACTTACATACTTACATACTTACATACTTACATACTTACATACTTACATACTTACATACTTACATACTTACATACTTACATACTTACATACTTACATACTTACATACTTACATACTTACATACTTACATACTTACATACTTACATACTTACATACTTACATACTTACATACTTACATACTTACATACTTACATACTTACATACTTACATACTTACATACTTACATACTTACATACTTACATACTTACATACTTACACACTTACACACTTACATACTTACATACTTACATACTTACATACTTACATACTTACATACTTACATACTTACATACTTACATACTTACATACTTACATACTTACATACTTACATACTTACATACTTACATACTTACATACTTACATACTTACATACTTACATACTTACATACTTACATACTTACATACTTACATACTTACATACTTACATACCTACATACTTACATGTTAGTTTCATATTCATAAGAATCTGCTGTTAACTTTTGTTAACACAAAGTTGCGGTATACATTCCGACGCAATTAAATAATTTCAATGTAGTATACCTGTAAGGGGCAAGGAATTGCATATTTTCTGGTGCACGTAAAATTTTTCAAAAAGGTAATACCTTTTTACCGATTTTGCTCTGTTTTCAACCCGAATTGTTTTTCAAAACATGACTGAATATCTATGCTGAAGACCTCGCATGCTTTCCGGCAAATTAAATTAAGCATTGGACATTTGATGTAGGAGAGATGGGATTTTTGTGTGTAATACATAAACGAAACCAATGAAACAATGGCGCACTCTTATCATTTTAATGTAATAATACCTGTTTGGTCAATGGTGTAGCCTACTTTCAGGCGGAGTCGAATAATTATATCAAACATTAGAGACATTTGCTCAAACCTAAAGAGAGAATTGGCAGAGATTTATATAAGATTAATATGTTATTCTCTAATGTGCTGCATTACTGCTAAGTTTCCCAAGGATCTAAATTGTACTATGTTTGACGGAAAGTCACATAGTACATGATGTCTGATATGGTCTTTGTCTAATACGGCATGTGATATTGATGCTAATCTACGTTTTTTACAAACTCGACAATTTCTTCTTACCCTAAAAGTGTATCCGGTGAACGGTAAACCCTTTGGGGGTCTTACTAAACTGATTTGGTATCTTCACCCTAACTTGGAATTTCTGACGCCCAAGATTGGCTTTTGCATGATCCACATAAATCCACAATAACGAAACGATGTGCGTATGATTAATATAAATTCCAGATAAAATAAATATTACTTATACGTTGAATATACGTATGTAACGAGTACAATATGCAAACTCGCTACATATGTACAATACAGTACTTCGGTTAGGGTCATCATTCAATATCAACAAAAATGACCATACTTATCACAGATGAGACAGCCTATATATGGCCAGAAATGGAGTTATTAAGAAAAATTTATAAAAAATGGCAATAAATGAAAATTTTTTGAAGACATCATTCGATAAAATTGGTCAAACTTGTTATTTGACATTGATTTATTAATAGAAATTATTTATTGAAGCCTTATCTACAATTCAGCTATACAATGAAATGAGAAATTATCAATGATTCTTGAGTTATAGCTAAAAAACTAAGCGAACCTACATCAAGATACCCTTTGGGGGTTTACTTAACCAACCTAATATCTTCAACCTGACTTGGAATTTCTTGCCCTCTAGCATGGCTGTTGCACTATGTCATATAAGCACTAGAATTTAATCCTGTATTCTAGTTACCTTCAGAAGAGCTGTAAATTTGTATAAGTACTAGACTTTATTCCTATCTACTAGTTTTTTTCAAAAGTGCTAGAAATTTGTATAAATCATTAACTGATTTTTATTATTGTCTTAAAGTAATTTTCTTGCGACGCCTTCCATATCATACTTTTCGTTCTTACTATATATGCAAATTACAAAAATCCGACCGTCTTTCATTGCCTTCCGGCGGATTTCAATTATCACAGTGAAATAGAAAATGGTGTTGGGCACGGGCGAAAGAGACAAGAAGACTAAAACAATTCCAGCAAACAATTGCTATTATTATGAATTGTTTAAAAATGAGAGCAGAATGGGCAGAGAACTAGTGAGTATTAATTCCAGCTCTACGCCAGCAGTTGGCCATGAGTGGTGAGAAGTACACACACACACAAGCTTTTAACAAAGCTTTCTTGCTACAGCGTGTGTGTGTGTTTTTATTATTCTTGTATATAGGCAAGAGATGGCGCTGCTAATTTCCTTATTACAGTATTGCCAGCAGAAAAATAATTCAAAATTCGTAATACAAAACATTGTTAGATTATGCGCTTCATCTCGTGTGTAAACGTTATAATTGATAGCATTGAGCCTTAAGTAGCCATTAGGCCTTAAGTATCCATTTATCATACAGGCTTTTAAACATTTTCTGCACTGGTGCAACCAATAAGTAGACGAACCCTTTGTAATTTAATATCAATTATAAACGATTTCATTAAACACTCTAGCATCACATTCATTTGTATATACAATAATTGCTATATATACCACCGTAGTTGGAGGGCTAACTCAGGTGTTTCCACTTAATTGGCAATTAAGTGATTAATTGCACCAAAACCAGGCTAGCCCTTCACAACATTACGTATTAAGGACTAAAGTTTGAAGAAAAAACAGAACTTTGTGCGTGTGTGTTTTTTTCAAAAACAATCAATATTTTTGTGTGGCAGAAGTTTTGTTGTATAGAGGAATAAGTATAGCAGCCACCTTGGCCATTTGATAGATGCGCATATTTTAGCATTTTCTTGATGAGGCACAAGAAATGCAAACAAATGTTTAACAAGCTGGCCAGCTAATTTAACAAGGTTATGGTTATATATAGAGGGGAGTGTTACTGCTGGAGAGGTGGTGTTGTTGGGGGTGGCCAATTGATTTCATTACTCATTTTATTGTAATGGTGGTGGTTTGATTGCTCGTGTTGTTTTTCTACTTCATATATTACCATGCAACATATTGTTAATGAATTGATTTAGTAAATGAGGAAATTGTGAATATTAAAAGGAGGTAAGATTATCTAAAGTGCCTAGGGAGAGCCACTCATGTAAAAAACGCGATATTGTTTGCCTAGAGTTGGTTTAACAACAAATCGCCGTTCCTCTCTGTAGAAATAAGATAAAAAAGAATAATTTGATATAAGCGGGAACAAGTTTTAGTTTCTAGATGATTTTTATAAACTGAATTGTGAACAACAAAAAGATCGTTTGAAGAATGTCACTATAATTTTTAAATGTGTTTGGGTGCAAATAAATATTTAAAAGATTTTAGTTGTTTTTGAAATAACTCCAATGTTCGTTGAACAAATTATATTAAACTTCTCTTAGGCGAGTTAGTATCTTTCCGCTAAATATTGTAGACATTCGAATAAAGAGAGAGTATAAAAGGGGAAATTTCTAAAAAATTCTTCTCTGAATAAGAATCTGCATATGTCTCCATTATTTGATGAGAAGACAATATTGCATCTAAAAGTATGTTATATGTTTGGCGCAGTATTATCTTTGCGTTAAATATTGGAGACATTCGAATTAAGAGTTATCTTTATTATATTCTGAAATAGAAACATGCCACTGAGTAATTTCGTTGAGATTCAATCAAAATATCTGATACCATAAAGGCACAGTATACTTTCTAGCGTTAAATATTGTAGATATTCAAACCAAGAAAGGGTATCTGAAATGAGAGAGATGAGATTTCTATATAATTCTTCTCCGAAATAGAATCTTGCCACTGAGAATTTCTTCGAAATTCAAAAGATATAAAATGTGCGGTAAGAAGATTTCAGGTCTCTAGTAAATGTATAGGAAACTAAATCAAAATATCTGATACCATAAAGACATAGTATTCTTTCTAGCGTTCAATATTGTATACATTCGAACCAAGAGAGAGTATCTGAGGTGAGAGAGATAAGATTTTTACATAATTATCTTCTGAAAATGAATCACGCCACCAAGTAATTTCTTTGGGATTCGAAAGATATAATGTGCAATAAATCAAAATATCTGATACAATAAAGGTATAGTATACTTTCTGGCGTTAAACATTGTAGACATTCAAAGCAATAGAGGGTATTTGAGGTGAGATAGATGAGATTGTACATCATTCTCCTCTGAAATACAATCATGCCACTGAGAAATTTCTTTGGAATTCAAAAGATATAAAGTGCACTAAATCAAAATATCTCGCATATCTGATACCATAAAGGCATAGTATACTTTCTAGCATTAAATATTGTAGACATGCGAACCAAGATAGAGTATTTGAGGTGAGAGAGGAATGAGATTTCTACATAATTATCTTCTGAAATAGAATCATGTCACTGAGTAATTTATTTGGGATTCAATGTGTATAATGTGCGTTAAATTAAAATATCTGATACCATAAAGGTATAGTATACTTTCTAGCGTTAAATATTGTAGACATTCGAACCATGAAAGAGTATCTGAGGTGAGAAAGATTCGATTTCTACATAATTCTTCTCTGAAATAAAATCAATCTGAGATTTTTTTTTGGGTTTCAAAAGATAATATGAGCTTTAAGTATATTCCAAGTTACTAATAACTGTACAGGAAATTAAAGCAAAATATCTGATACCATAAAGGTAAAGTATATTTTTAAGCGCATTTTGATGTGTTTATTGAATACTGGAGTTAGTGGAGCCAACAGTGATAGTATTTAAGGCAATATGTAAAAAATTCCTACATAACTCCTTCCTGTGATATAATCATGTCTCTGTCAACTCTTTTTGGTCTCCAAAGGACAAAATATTCGACTAGTAGGTATACGAAAATTTGTATTCTGGGATACGGTTTGATGTCTTGTTGGTTTTAGTCCATGTTATGGATCATCTCTTTAAATTTCTACAAAACTACTTTCGGTAATAGAACCATGTTTCTACCATCTCAGTTTTGGCTCCAAAAGACAAAATGATCGGCTGCACAGTGGGGAAAAAAAAGTTTTTTTGGACATTTGAAATTTTAGGCCGCAATTCTTAACCGATTTTCAAAATTCTTTTTTTGTATTATTGGAAACAAAAATGCGCACAGATTGTACGTTTTTTTTTATTCTGAATTCCTTACAGTTATTTTTTTAAAATTTATCAAAGTCTATGCAAAAATAATTTTTGACTTTAATGTCAAATATTTTTTGAGCTACGTGTCCTAAAAATTACGAACTGACCTCAATTAATGTGGACATATGTTACAAATTAAACTCAGTGAAAAAATAAGACTAAATTTTTTTTTTGGCACAACTGCCGGTAAATATAAGGAGGCACTATTTTCACACTTTAACTCGGTGTCCTGCTCATAATTATTGTCCGATTAGAACAAAACCTAACATATAGGCTGCAAAAGTTTTAAGAAAATCGTCTGTAAAAAATAAGCCAAATCGGTGAAGGTCGCTATGCAATTTTTTTGCATATGTACCAAAATAATGCAGTTTTAAACTTCTGATAAAATACAATTTTGTGTTTACAAGTACGCTAAGTTGTGTGCTTTTCATTTAAAAAGACAAATACCTTAATATGTTACATCATCTGTCAAAATAAGGAAACTTGTGAAACGCTTAAACACTTTTTCAATTTCAATACTAAAGTTAACATAAAAATCGATATATTTCCTGAAGAAATTGGAAAAATTTTAGTTACACTCTCTTATTTTCAATTATGTATCAAAATATCATAAGGCATACATAATTAAGCCTAATAATATATATGAAATGTGTATATTGCGATTTTAAGCCCTATATATTGCAAATATATTTGAATTTTGTATAAGCCTTCAACAAATTTCGTTATTTTGACAGATGATGTATCATATTAAAGTATTGGTCTTTTTAAATTAAAAGTACACCAATTAGCCTACTTGTAAACACAAAATTGTATTTTATCAGATGTTTAAAACAGCATTATTTAGGTACATATGCAAAAAAATTGCATGGCGACCTTCACCGATTTGGCTTATTTTTTACAGACGATTTTTTTAAAACTTTTGCAGCCTATATGTTAGGTTTTGTTCTAATCGGACAAAAACTATGAGCAGGACACCGAGTTAAAGTGTGAAAATAGTGCCTCCTTATATCTACCGGCAGTTGTGCCAAAAAAAAAATTTAGTCTTATTTTTTCACTGAGTTTAATTTGTAACATATGTCCACATTAATTGAGGTCAGTTCATAATTTTTAGGACACGTAGCTCAAAAAATATTTGACATTAAAGTCAAAAATTATTTTTGCATAGACTTTGATAAATTTTAAAAAAATAACTGTAAGGAATTCAGAATAAAAAAAAACGTACAATCTGTGCGCATTTTTGTTTCCAATAATACAAAAAAAGAATTTTGAAAATCGGTTAAGAATTGCGGCCTAAAATTTCAAATGTCCAAAAAAACTTTTTTTTCCCCACTGTGGGCTGGTAGGTTTTGAGAAAATAAGTTGATCTTGTACACTGTCTATCTTAATCTTGATGTCTTGCTGGTTCTAGCCTTTGCTATGAATTATGCCTTAACTATAAAAAAAAACTTAAAAATATCTGTCAGAAAGTAGAAGAGGATGCATTTAGGCACTGTGTTTGATTGTACATTAGAGATATTTGTTTTTATTTTTGAACTAATGGCAGACACTCTGTGGAATTTCGTCCTTATGAAAAGAAATCGATTGCAAGTTTCAAGCATTCCTTTGATGTTCATTATAAGTTCTAAGTGAAGTTGGTCCCAGTCTATGCTTGGATCATGTCTTACCTATAATAAGCAATTAAATTATCAGTCATATAATAAACATGGCATTCTTTTAGGCGCTGTTTAATTATTTTATTGTACATTGGAGATATTTGTTTCGTTCGAACTAGTGGAAAGTGTCAGAGGACTTCCGCGCATAAGAAAACTAATTTCAATGGTTAGTCTAAGCTATAAAAATTAAAAATAGTGAAGTTGGCTCCAGTCTATGGTTGGATCATGTATTACCTACAAGAAACCAATGAAAATATCAGTCATAAGATAACCATAGCATAATTTTAGGCGCAGTTTAATTATCTCATTGAAGAGATTTGTTTTGTTCGAACTTGTGGAGAGTATTTGCGGTCTTCTGTGAATAAGAAAAAATGTCATTGGTTAGATTAAACTAACATTAAGAATAGCTTACTTTAAGACGCAATTAGATAATTTTTTGAACATTAGTTATATGTGTTGGCTCGAATCTATGGACAGAATCTGGAAAAAGGGACTATTATTACTATCATTACTATTATTACTATTTCTGTTATCACAATTATTACTCTTATCAAAATTATATTAATTTTCCTATTTTAATATGTCCCACTTATATTTCCTCCTTTATACATTTCCGGTTAAATACGCTCTGTTATTTATCAATCGAACTGGACAGCCTTTTAAATATTTCAGTAGGTTCCCTAAAAGTTTTCTTCTTATTCATCCACATTCAATTATAATTTCTATTATTGATTTAAACATAATTGATTTTCCCAAGACAACCTCAGCTAAAAAAGTTACATTGTCCCAAAAATGCCCCGTCAATCTTCATATTATCGTAAAACAAACTTATAAACTTTTGCCCTGAAAATATTTAATATTTCCTCAATCATTTTCAATACCATGACAATTGAATAAAAAGTCGTGGGTGGGTGGTTGGTTGGTTGTCTCATGCAGACGTCGGATTTGTGTTAAATCATCAATCTTCTAAATATAGAAAAATAGGCCCTGACAGATTTTTATGACATTTTAAGTAGCAGCCTGAAAACAATAAAATATTCTAGGATATTTTCCTATGTAATATGAAACGACATTGGTAAATGGATATATTCAGCACCAGAATTGAATTTGTAAAAGAGATGACTGCTAGTATCTTATGTGCTTGAGCTAAAGGACATTCAATACATTTATCATTTAGCTTTAGACAAAGAAATCCTGCGAAATGTGATGTTTGTCGTTTGGTGGATTTTTTAATGTTTTTTCTCTTTGGATATTCCTTGCAAGGAGTAGTTTGTGCTGGAGTTTTCACACTGATGATGCTTAACATTTCGTGGGGTATCTTATCACCTTCAATTAGTTTCAAACTCAGCCACTTTAGGTGATTGACTGGTTTTCGAAGCTTCTTGCTACTTACTTTAGCTGCCGGAAGACACCAGTGATGGGGACGCTGACGATGATGATGACTACGTTGTAGTAGTAAGTTTGTGATTGGATTACCTGTCACTTTGGCTACTTTTCTTCCCTGCTTTGTACTAAAAAATCCTTTACTTTCTCTTCTGGTTTTAGTGGGCGAAGGCGCTAATATATTATTATTTTTACAGCCAATGTTTGCGTGCCACATAGTTAGGGGTTTTGAGGTTCTATGTAAGCGTTTTGCGTTTGCTGCCACTATCTTAGCATGTTATCCTTTTTGCCTTTTGCTGCCAGCTGTCATGTGTCTTCGCTGCTGTAGTAGTAGTGGCATTTCCTGTTCCCTCGACAGCTTCACTTGTTGTTTTCCTTTAGATTTATGGAGTTGGTCGAGTTGTTCTGACACTTCCATGTTTTCCTCAATAAAGCTTAAGTGTTTTCTGTACGTTCTCTTTACCCGTTTGGAATTTTCGCTTACGGCCATAAAAAAGACGTGTAAATGTCTTGAGCGTAATACCACTAAAAGAGATGTTTAAACATCTCTTTGCTGGAATTGCTACTAATTATCCTTGATAGCGCCAGACAATCAGTGGAGTGATGCGTGTACACCGGGTGCCATCGAAAGGGGAGGGAAATTAATTTAGCTACAAGGTGCTTTACTTAATATTTTCATTTTCTCAAATCGTAACAACTTAATCCAGTGCATTATTTACATTACATTAATTTCCTTTGTGTGTAAAGACGACGATGACGACGACGATTTACTTTCTTTGCTTAGGAGAAATTAAAGGTGTAGTTAACCCCGATACCTTAAATAACCACCCGTATTGCTTGGCGTTCATTATAAGGTGCGGGGGGTTAATTATTACCTATTTTTGTAGTACGTGTAGGATGTTATCTGGCACGTAATCATGATTATTTAAATGTGTTTAGAACAATTTGATGTTTGAAGTTTCATGAAAACTTTCTTAATGTGGCGGAGTAGTAGAAAAGATTTACTAAAATATATACATGATAAATTCTATTAGAAAATGTGGTTTGTTGGTAAATGTTTAGGAAATCAATGGAAACTTTATGTTATCGTAAATGCATTGCATACTTTTATTGAATACTGGAGCAATTTGAACCCATACAGAGTATGTGTGCCGATAGAGATAATAAAATGTCTGTTAAGAAGCTTCAAGGATTTTTTATATGACCGACACAGTTTGATACAAGTGGTACTAGAAATCAAAGTAAAATATCTGATGTACATAGAAACATAGTATATTTTAAGGCACAATCTTAAATTTTTGATTGAATACTTGATATATTCAAGCTAACAAAGTGATCTGTAACAGTAAGCATAACATTTCTTCGTAACTCCCTGCTGTAATAGAAGCATGACCCTCAAATGGAATGGATCAAATGGAAGTTAGCTAGGTTTGACCGAATTAGTGATCTTCGATACGGCTTGAAGTCCATGCTATGGATCCAATCTACAAGAAACCAATAACCGTTTTATTGGTTTGTTCGATTATCTGGAGGATATCTTTTGTCCATAATAACAAAAAGTTCGATTACAATTATTGAGTAATTTTTTGATGTGTACAATTTTTTAATTTCGAGTTAGTTCTAGTCTATGGTGTGGATCGTATCTTACCTACAAGAAACCAAAGATATCGGTCAAAATAGAGGCATAGCATGCTTTTAGGCGAATATTTATTGTTTCATCTATGCGAAGTAGTTGCAACCTTAAGTTTTTAGGAAATAAATTTGGATTTTTAGTTTTTAGCAATTGTTTGATGAACACAAGGGTTTGATATCGAGTTGGTTCAAGTTTGTGCTATGTATCATAGCATACCTAAAAGGAACCAATGAAAAATGACTGGCAGCTTAGCGCATTTTTAGGCGTTATTTATATATTTCATTATTTCATGGATAAATGTATAGAACTAATTTGTTAAAGGATCCTGTAGTGCTAACATAATGGAAAAGCTTAAATAATTTTAGTGATAACTGCAGAAGAGAATGTCTTAAGAATGTTAAGTTGTGTATAGGTTACTAAATGCAATTTGAATCAATCGAATTGGCAGACATTTTATATCTGGTTTGGTAGCCAGGAGAGAGAAATCGATGGTTTTACAAAACCTCTATTTAGTCGACTATAGAAAATTTTAAGGAGCTACAAACTATCACAGAAGCAAAAAAGAAAACTCCATCTTCTTCATCTTTTCCTAATACCATAAGCGTTTTTTTTTTGGTTCTAATCAATGTGATGTGAAGTTTCGCATTATTTTATGTTTCTTATAGATTCATTAAATTATTAGACACTGCGTTAATATCACCTATTTACTACTCTATTGTACGCTTTATAGGGTCAAATTATTGCTTTTTGAGACTCTTTCTTATTCATCACATTCTTTTAGGCGCAATTGAATTGTTGTTGCATACCTAAAAGGATCCAACGGAAAATTACTGTCAGCATAGCATATTTTTAGGCGTTATTTATATATAAGATATTGCAGGCAACTTGTTCCCATCGTTTCATTACTACAAAATAATACGAAAATCCTTTCGCCCCATTTTCGTACAAATTCACAAGGATAACAACTAAATTAAATTTTCATCATTTTAACTATATCATTTTATCTAAACTGTAAACTTTTGACCTATTTACCCTTAAACTGTTATAACACTGTCACTGAAAGGTGTTAAACCATCGTTTATGCCAACTACCAATCAAACCCCAATTAGACAGAGAACCAATCCATATTAGAATTTCGGTAAATTGATTTTAAATTTGTGTGAATATTAGAACAAAAACTTGTCTCTCTCTCTCTCACACCCCAACGCCTCTTTGTTTGCCTTAACACATGCTAATGAAAAAGTGATTAGATTGTTATTGGAAACACAAAAGAAAAACAAATGAAACAATTGCCAACCATTCCTCGCCCTCATCCCTGAGTATTAAAGCGACAATGAAATTTATTCATAATTTATACCACCCACAAGACACAGCAAGGGATGTGTTTTGTTTGTCAAGGGGCGGCCCTGGGGTAGAAAGGTGACACACATTGTTTACCTTGTCCCATATCCTTTTTATCACGTAATAAAGGATACATAACATGATTTTTGAATTTAGTTAAAAAAGGTGGACTTATTACATGATTGCATGCTAAAGACGTATAACAATATCCAATGGAAATTTCTATAATAACGAAGAAATTGTTTTTTTTATGTCAGCTTAAAGTCTAACCGTCGCTCTGTGTTTTTATTTTTAGATTAAAGTTTTTGTTATCATTATTCTTTATTTTGCTTAATAAAAATCAACCACAAAAGTTTTGAGAAATCTTTCATCATCATCAATTTGAATGCTGTGTTGTGTTGCATTTTAAGTAGTTATCCTTTGGCATTCACACAAAATCCTTGTCAAGCTACGACATGCCGCGGTACTGATCCTAATGCAGCTGTACCATTTTATTGATGTCTCAGCATTAACCAAAGAGCATTGAAGACAATGCCAAGACACTTACGATTTCAGGACATGAGTAATGATTAGAGTGTGAAATGAACGCAGGATGAGAAATCATCAACGGTAGACAAGGAATTCGGGTAAAAGCTTCAACGTCGTAATGTTGACAATAAAGCCTGAGAGTCTTACTCCGTGCAGACAATTACGTTTTTCTTGTATTAGAGATATGGGAAAAAGTTGGGGTTGGAAATCATCGAGGTTCCTTGTTGGCCAATTGTATTTTATGTGCTCCATTTCGCTAAAACTAATGGCATTCCATTGTGTGACTTGACAATGGGCTTCAAAAACCTGTTAAGTGCTGGGATTTCACGTGTATCCTTACAGCATCCTGACATTACTTTATATGCGTTTAAGGCTTTTTTTTGTGTCTGACGAAATATTACTTAAATGTTAAAAGGTCTGGTTGGGATGTTAGAAAATTCCGATGACTCTGGATAAATGTATAGAACTAATTTGTTAAATGATCTTGTGGTGCTAACAGCATAAAAAAGCTTAATTAATTTTAATGATAACTGGGTAGGAGAATTTCGCAAGAATGCTTAGATGTGTATTGGTTACTAATGCAATTTGAATCAATCGAAATGGCAGGCAATTGTTATAAGATTTGGTTTCCAGGAGTGAGATATCGATGGTTTTACGAAACCCCTAGTTAGTTGACAAAATTTTAACGAGCTGCAAACTATCACAGAGGCAAAACAGAGAACTTGAATATGGGAATATCTACACTTTATGTAACTAAGTAGCATAAGCCTATTTTGGTATAACATTTTGGTTTTCTTTTCACATAAATGACATTTATTTCGAAAATTTATTGCGTTGAAGACAAAACATACCTTTAGGCTCAAATCAATCTTTTTGTCAAATGTTGTATACATTTTGTTTGCTTGGGCTTACGAAATGCAGCCGAGAGAGAAGAAGCTGAACAGCAGCAGTTTATTCTCACTTTACAACAATTACACTAGAAAAAATGCAAACTATTTTTAAGTTTCAATATGCGATAATTATACCTATTTACTACTCTTTTACACGCTTTATAGGTTCAAATTATAGCTTTGTGTGGTTCCTTCCTTTTCACCACTTTTTTTTAGGCGTAATTGAATAGTTTTATCAAACACTGCATACATTTTGTTTGCTCGGTCATACAGAATACAGACGAGATAGAAGAAACTGAACTGCTGCATTTCTCACATTACAACAGCTACGCTGAAAAAAATTTAAACTTTTTTTGAGTATCTAATTGGGTCATTAAAATACTGGACACTGTGATACCTATTTACCTATACGCTTTTTATGGTCAAGTTGTTGATTTTTATGACTCTTTCTTATTCACCACATTCTTTTAGGCGCTGTTCAATCGTTCCACCAAACATTGCATACATTTTGTTTGATCGGCCTAACGGAATGCTATCGAGAGAGAGGAAACTGAACTGCAGCCGTTTTTACTCATTTTGCGCCAGCTACAACGAAAGATGTTTCTGACTATTTTAAGTTTCCAAATGGTTTATTAAATTACTAGACACTGCGTCAATTACACGGTTTACAGGGTCAAATTTTTGCTTTCTGTGACATCTTCTTATTCATCACATTCTTTTAGGCGCAATTGAATCGTTTTACCAAACATTGCATACATTTTGTTTGTTCGGCCCTATGGAAATCTGTCGAGAGAGAAGAAACTAAACTGCAGCAGTTTATTCCCAAATAACAAAAACTACACTGAAAAAAAAATAAAAATACTGTATTATATACTACTTTATTATATACTTTATTAGGTGAATAATTTCACGAAATATTGCATACTTTTTGTTTACTCGGTCCTACGAATTGCAGCCGAAAGAGAAGAAACTGAAATTCAGCAGTTTTTACTCACTTTGAGCCAGCTACACAAAAAGAAGTTTTTCCCTATGTTAATGTTTCCAATTGGTTTATTAAATTACTAGACACTGCCTTAATTACACCTTTTTACTACTCTTTTATTCGCTTTATAGGTTCAAGCTACAGCTTTTTGTGACTTCTTCCTTATTCATTACATTCTTTTAGGCGCAATAGAATCGTGTCACCAAATATTGCATACATTTTGTTAGCTCAACCCTACAGATAACTGTACTGAATCTGAACTGCAGCAATTTTTACTCACTTTGCGTCAGCTCACTAAATCAAAAATATAAACTATAAAATATAAATCATTCATATGGACACTGCGTTAATGATCCATATTTAGTATGTATTCATTTAAAGGCTTTGAAGGGTCAGATTATTGTATTGAATAGCTAATTCTTATTCACCGCCTTAATACACGATCAGTGGTATAATTAAACCCATATGGTTTGTGTCTTTGCATAATGGTTATATTAATATTGTGTGATTCATTTAGAAGTTTCTTTTTGAATTTAAAATAAAATACTTAAAATAGAATATGATGTCAGAATCTTTATTATGAGCCGAAAGAACAATCTTCGACATTTACTTTTTTATATAATGTTATGTAAATGTCTACCGCGACGACGCCGTAGCTGGTTTATTTGGAACGTCCAACTTTAACTTACTCTTTATAGCATTCTCATCGTTATATTGCAAATTCGATTAGTAATGTGTGTTTCGAAGTATTATTTATTTATGAATGCTTTGACTAAAAATTTGTGGTTGTATTCGTAATAGCGGACTCAATAAATCGAATTTCATACTAAAATGTAGTGCGAAGTACAGAAAACTAAACCGCTAAATTTGTAATATAGCCAAACAAATAAGGGACATTGCGGACAAATTGCCATACAATACTAAATAAAAATGAACTGACAGCTTAACCCAGTGACGCATGATCTGTAACGGAAAACTAATTGAAAAACATAACTTAAATTGAATCACACTTAAGATGCCATTGAGCACAAAATTGCAGGTCATGGTCTAAACACTAGTGTTTATCTACATCATAATAGAGTATTTTGACAAAGAGAGAGAAATAATTTTAAAATTTCGGTTTAATCCGCCATGGTTTGACCTGAAGATGCACATGGTCGTCAGATTTGAGAGGGAAGTGCACGAAATATATTTTTTAAATTTTTTTTTTTTTTTAATTTTTTAAATATGGCCTAAAATCGGAGGCTTAGTAAATAAATTGTCACACAATGCTTAATAAAGTGAGATTGCAGCTTAACCCATTAACACCTGCTCTGTAAAACTAAACACTAAATGAACCAGTACAGAAATTTCAGTCAGTTAAACTGACTGATAAATACCATCACCCAATATAATATATTGTTTAAGTCTTGAGTTATTGAAAATAATCGATTTGTAATTAAAACCAGTTAGAAAGTTTCAGTCGGGCAACCCGACTTACATTTACCCTTACCCTCAGTAAAACAAATAATTTTCTATTTTATTGATATTATTACTCGATTTCGAAATTGGGCGGAGTGGTACATTTATATGGGAGGTACGTGAAGGGGTGTGTTTAGGCTCCAGATTTATTCTCCATAACTTTATCCTGTTATAGCTTTACTAAATACAGAATTTGCGCACGATTGCGTTGGGTGTACTGATATTATTACTACATCCCAAAAGTGGGCGGAAAGGTACATTTGTATGGGAGGTACCATAAGGGGCGTGTCTAGACTTCCAATTTTTTCTCCAAAACTTTGTCCTGTTATAATATAACAAAATACAGAATTTGGGCACGATCGTGTCGAGTGTATTGATATTATTACCCTATTTCTAAAGTGGGCGGAGTGGTACATTTGTATGGGAGGTACCAGAAGGGGCGTGTCTAGACTTCCAGATTTTTTCTCCAAAACTTTATCCTGCTTAAACTTTACCAAATACAGAATTTGGGCACGATCGCGTTAGGTCTTTTAATAATATTAATCGATTTCTAAAGTGGGCGGTACTAGATGTGTATGGGAGGTACCAGATGGGGCGTGAATAGACTTCCAATTTTTTTCTCTAAAACTTTATCTTGTTATAGCTTTACTCAAAATAGAATTTGGGTACGATCGCGTTTAATTTATTGATATTATTTCTCCATCTCTATAGTGGGCGGAAAGGTAGATTTGTATGGGAGGTACCAGAAGGGGCGTGGCTAGGCTTTCAAATTTTTTTCCAAAACTTTATCCTGTTATAGCTTTACTAAATACAGAATTTGGGGACGATCCCCTAGGGTGTATTGATATTATTACTCGATTTCTAAAGTGGGCGGAATGATGTATTTGTATGGGAGGTACCAGAAGGGGCGGGGCCATGTAGCCCATTTGCAATACCGTAAGTAGTTTTGAGAAAATAATAACTCGTGGAAAATTTCAAAACATTTGGTTGCGTCTTTCGAAAGTTATCGTGCGAACCAGCCGGACAGCCACCCGACAGACAGACAGACAGACAGACAGACAGACAGACAGACAGACAGACAGACAGACAGACAGACGGACATGGCTCAAACGACTTAAAAAGTCATGAATCGAATTTGGTTCAATGAAACCTAGGGTCTAAAGTGACTCCTTCTATGTGTTACACTTTTGGGTCGTATCAAATGATATATACCTTCATCCCTACGGGTGATGGTATAAAAAGCCTACCTTAAAATGAATCACACATTAGATGGCATTGTGCACAAAATAGCGGGTCATAGTACAAACACTAGCGGTTGTCTACCACATCATAGAGTATTTAGACAAAGAGAGAGAATTTAAGTATAATCCGTCAGGGTTTGACTTTGATGATCAACATGGTCGTCTAATTTTATTTGATGCTACTCAGAGATTTTTATGTTTTATAAATTATCCACAGCTTTCCCCAGCGGTAAAAATACCCATTACATAATCACTGATGTCAGCTATATTTAGTAGCAATCAGTGATGATTGTCTCGCTTATATTCCCCTTTCAATTTAGCATAGGAGTGTCATAGTTGCGCTCTCGCTTACAACGTAAGCTACGATGTAAGCAACTGTCATTTTAGTTGCAATTACGTTATAAGCGGTTTTTTAAGCAAGCTTGATAACACGTTTGACTACGAAGTATGTGACGATGTCACTAGGTGCCATTCCAATCGGAGCTATAACACTGTAAGACAAATTTAAACTTTTGACCTCACCCATGATCAAACTGACCAGATTCTGAAAATGTAGCTAAAAAAATATATACGTATCTCCCAGTTTTTCAAGATCAGCTCATTTAAGATTTTTACGAGCAATTCAATTTTTGAAGCGAAGCTCCCATACAAGTACTCGAAAGTGAATTCTTAATGTTCGCAGAACTTTGCGAGTTGTTAACAGATGAATTTTTTTTAGTGCTTTTCAAATGGCCCGAGGATGGTTCTGACGAAGCCAAAATTTAAAATTTGTGACAAATTTAATTTGTCACAAACTAATTTTGTTAACAGATTTTTGTGACTTTTTTTAATATTTTTTAAATGACAAGGAGCGAGTTCTGAAGTAACCAAAATATAAAATTTGTCAAAAATTAAAATTGTTCCAAATTTCCAAAAAATAAAATTGTCACAAATTTTTTTTAATTTGTGACGAAATTTAAAATTTTGCTTCGTCAGAACCCGCCTCCGGCCATTTGAAAAACACTAAAAAAAATTGATCAAAATCTGTTAACAACTCGCAGAGTTCTGCGAACATTAAGAATTCACTTTCGAGTACTTGTATGGGAGCTTCGCTCCAAAAATTGAATTGCTCGTAAAAAACTTAAATGAGCTGATCTAGAAAAACTGGGAGATACGTTTTATTTTTTAAGCTATATTTTCAGAATTTGGTCAGTTTGATCATGGGTGAAAAATCGTGTCGTACAGTGTAATCAGTGGACGATATTTTTTACATTACACACGTGTGACATTCTAAGTACTTAAATTGCTCGCTTATAATGTTATTCTGATGTCATGGATTACTAACCAAGTACTTCGTTTCATTTACCGCTGGGTTGTATCCAGTAAGAAAACAAATCTCTGGAACTTACTACTCTATGTCATCACCTCAGGAATGTAATTATCCAGCGGTTTAAACACCCATTACGTAATCACTGATGTCAGCTATATTAAGTAGCAATCGGTGATGATTCTCTCGCTTATGTTCCCCCTTACATTTACACGGGAGTGTCATAGGCCGTTTAATCGGTGCGCTTTTGCTTACAAAGTAAGTTAAGATGTCAGTTAGTCCCATTTCGGTTGCAATTAAATTATAAGCGAAGTTTTATGCGAGCTTGATGACACGCTTGATTACAAAGTAAGTGACGATGTCAGTAGGTGTCATTCTAATCGGAGTTATAATGAGTGGACGATATTTAATACATTACACATGCATTACATTCTAAGTACTTAGATTGCTCGCTTATAATGTCATACTGATGTCATGGATTACTTAGTAGGTACTTCGTTTCATTTACCGCTGGGTATTTTCTTTTATCTTTATCAAAAGTCACACTGAGAGAATTAAAGGCCAACATTTAAAGTTGGTACTCATAACTCTTTACTCCGTACTCTTTTGTATCTTATTCTTCAAACCGACTCTTAACTATATACACTCTACTGTTACTGCTATCTGGCCTTCTTATCTAGCATTATCCCTATTGCCCCTAAAGAGCCTCCCTCTCCCTCTACCCTCTATTTCATTGTTCATAGTACTAATCGTTAAAACTTTTACTCTAACTTTAAACGTCCACATAAACTTCCAGCTCTTTCATGTTACCTGCCAAGAAAAATAATAATAAATTTTCTTGTAACCGTAAAAACTGCGCATAACACGCATATGGATTTCCCACATGTGTAAGTGAAGTAAAAAACGCATATCTTACCCTATAAAACCATTCCATAGCACATTACCCAAAGACAAAAAAGAGAAATGAATATAGCGAAACTATCACCCATTCCCGAGGTAAACACGCAACGTCTCTAGAAAACTTGACAGCTTGAATGAGCACCCCGCATGCTCGCATAGCGAGTAGGAAAAACCCCCTGTACAAGAATTGCAATCTAAAGAAACCAATGGTTAGAAAACATTCAAATAAGAAAAATACGAATTCCAATAAACTAATTTGCACACGAAAATTACTTCATGAAAAAATAATTCCAACAAATACGAAAAGTACGAAATAAACATAATAATCAGACACATATATGAGGCGGGGGCGGGCAAAGAAGGAGAAGGACATTTTGTCTTCACTCCCCTCCCAGTCATATTGCCAGGCAATGTGTGAATTGCCAACATGTTACACGCACATCCCAATAAAGGCTCATAAAGCAGTCATTTGTCTAACTGGCAACTGGAGAACCATACACTGTTCAGCCGGGGGAGGTGGCACTGAAGGTTTTGGTGTTAGCTTTAGAAAAAGAGGCGCCTTTGTTTCCTGCCTAGGGAAGGGGACAAGAATTATAGGGCTCCTGGAGAATTACACAGTTTCAAATAAAAAACCCCCTTAACAAAATGAATTCCTCACTTGTTTCCTTATTATTAATAAATACATGTTCTCAGCCTACCTCCCAAGGATCATTCGTAAGGATATGCGAAAAAAAACAACAAGAAGAATTTGAACTTTCTTTGCACTCTATTATGAATATAAATCATTTTGTACTACGAAAAAATACAAAAAAATAACGCAAGTGGAAAAATATGAAGCAAGAATATGATTTACTGCCATATGCAGAGATTACAATTGGCATCAAATTATAGTCATTCGCTATGAATGAACACCCAGACAGACGTACACGGGATCAAAGCTCTCACTCAAAGAACCTTAGCGCTTCATATTGCACCACCACCACCACCACACCCATACTAGATATCACACTCTGGTGAAATTATGGTGAAACTATGGCATCTTTTGATTTACATCTTCAGTATCAAGTAAAAAATGCAAGAGAATTAAATGAAATCAAAGTCAGCAAATCATAAAGTTTCATCGAAGGATTGTGTAAATCAAAGGGCATTATTGTGAGAAATGCAAAGTGTTTTAAGGGAAAAGTAGGTATGAAAACAAAAATTGAAAAAAAGAGCGAAAAAAATATATAACTGTTAAAAAGTCCATAGGTATAGGAGTTATGGCTGTTAAATGGTAATAAATTTGAGGGCTGGCAACGTTCAGCGCAGGACATGGGAGAGTAACTTGGTTTGATCTAGAACTATTAACTAGATTTTAGAAGAAGTTCCACATTAATACTATTTAATGAAAATAATTTAGCAGTGATAAAATGGGGCCAATCACGGCACAAAGAGAAAAGGTATATGATATCTCACTGGATCAAAAGACTTTTTATGAAAAAATCAGGATAACTAGTACCGATCGTATTCAGACTGGTTATAAGTTCTATAAGAAGGCTATGACTGAAAGATACAGTGAAATCATCTGTATGTAATTAAGAATCCAAAGGAATATCAATTGAAGATACTGATGTAGAATTGTAATATTGGCGAGAGAGAAAGAGAGATATGTGCCGTAAAATAAGTGAATGAATATGGGAGTGAGTGGGAGAGGGGTAGATCTCGCAGTATTCGTTGCTTTACAAAAAGTTCAACAGAATGGATGTGTGAACCGGATTTTAGGATTTTGACTTTATAAGATAAAGATAAAGATAAAGATAAAGATAAAGATAAAGATAAAGATAAAGATAAAGATAAAGATAAAGATAAAGATAAAGATAAAGATAAAGATAAAGATAAAGATAAAGATAAAGATAAAGATAAAGATAAAGATAAAGATAAAGATAAAGATAAAGATAAAGATAAAGATAAAGATAAAGATAAAGATAAAGATAAAGATAAAGATAAAGATAAAGATAAAGATAAAGATAAAGATAAAGATAAAGATAAAGATAAAGATAAAGATAAAGATAAAGATAAAGATAAAGATAAAGATAAAGATAAAGATAAAGATAAAGATAAAGATAAAGATAAAGATAAAGATAAAGATAAAGATAAAGATAAAGATAAAGATAAAGATAAAGATAAAGATAAAGATAAAGATAAAGATAAAGATAAAGATAAAGATAAAGATAAAGATAAAGATAAAGATAAAGATAAAGATAAAGATAAAGATAAAGATAAAGATAAAGATAAAGATAAAGATAAAGATAAAGATAAAGATAAAGATAAAGATAAAGATAAAGATAAAGATAAAGATAAAGATAAAGATAAAGATAAAGATAAAGATAAAGATAAAGATAAAGATAAAGATAAAGATAAAGATAAAGATAAAGATAAAGATAAAGATAAAGATAAAGATAAAGATAAAGATAAAGATAAAGATAAAGATAAAGATAAAGATAAAGATAAAGATAAAGATAAAGATAAAGATAAAGATAAAGATAAAGATAAAGATAAAGATAAAGATAAAGATAAAGATAAAGATAAAGATAAAGATAAAGATAAAGATAAAGATAAAGATAAAGATAAAGATAAGACAGCCAATGAGAATAAAAGAGAGAAAGAGCAAACGTGTAAGAGTAAAAAAATACAATGTGAATAACAATGAGAACGATAATGAGAAGGGGAAAGAGAATGCTAAAGTGAAAGTGAAAGAGGCTGAAAAAGGCATAGAGAAGGAAAATGTTAAGGAGAAGAACAATGGGGATGAAAACAACAATTAAAAAGAGTATGATTAAGATGATGATAAATTTGAGAATGACAATGAGAACGAAAAACTGAAGGAGAAAGAGAACAAAAATGAAAACGAAAAAGAGTTTGACAATAATAATGAAAACTACAATGAGAATGAAGAAGTTTAAGAAGACGCTGACGCTGGACATGAAATTAGAAATAAGATAGGCAACGAAAACGAAAAAGGTAAGGAGAAAGACAATCAAAAAAAAAAAGAGAAGTTAAAGATGAAAATAAAGACACAACTGAAGGTGAAGGTAAAAAGGAGATGGATTAAGAGAACAAAAAATATAAGGAAATCGGGAAAGAGAAAAACAATGAGAATGGAAAAGAGAAAGAGGACGAAAAAGGGAATGACAGCGAGAATGAAAACAGCATTTGGCAAGAGGATGATTAAGACGAATTAAAGTTTTTTAAAGGTGAAGAAGACAGGACAAACAGAAAAACAATCTAAATAGAAAAGAGAAGGAAAGAGATAAAGGGAGAGATAAGGAGAATGATAAAGAGGAAAAGAAAAGAAACCAAAAAGTGAAAGGGAAGGAAGAAAATTAAAATAAGAAGTACAATGACAATGAAAAATTAAAGGAGATATAAAAAGACAATGAGAATAAGAAGTAATAAAAGTAAAAAGTAATAAAAATGACAAAGGTAGGGGAAAAAAGATTGACAAAGTGAGTTAAAAAGGGGAAGAGAAAGACAATGGGAAAGATAAAGATAAGATGAAAAATTAAGAATGAGAAGAGTGATTTTTGAGAATGCTTCCTCAGACTAAGACTCTTTCTATTTTACATTCACAACAAACGGCACCTACTTTTTTTTATCGACGAATGCGAACGTCACTGTTTGAGAAGCTTTTACTAGACATGCCGATTATCTCGACACTTCTTCCGCGAAGTCAAATAAATGTAAGATTTCGGTTACTGATTCAAGTGGAGTCAGAGAGGCTTCATAGTAGTCTGTTCTTATAAACAATTGAAAGAGAGTCAGATACTTTGTAATCTACAAGCATTTAGCATGATTCTGTGTATAATAAAGTATTAAAAAATGAGAAGTCGGCTAATATCGAGTGCAGCAGAAAGCCTACGCCAGCATGTAAGGTCACATTCTGGGTACATTTCTGAATAAGGAGTAGGAATGAGACCTTAATCCTGATAAAATTCCTGCAAATTCCTGATTAAAGTCATAAGAACGACAATTTATAATTTAAGAAACTTATATAAAGTAACGTTTATGTTTATCATTTTGACTCGTGAACCAAGTGTAAGAAGTCAAAATTCAAATAATGTATTTTAAACTAAGGTCGTCAGCTGTATCAAATACATGTCAGACGGCAATGGGCTGCTTTTTGCCTACATTTCCAAAACAGTTTCTTTTTTCTACAGCCTTTTATTTTTTGTATGCATTGCTCTCTTTCTCTCTCTCCCTCTCTCTTCCTAGTTTTATCAATCACCCTAACAATTTATGCGAAATATGTAAATTATTTGCTCCACAAGACTGCGTTTAATGTTTGCTTCAGCAGCAATTCTACAAGTTACAAAATGTATTTTGTGCTCTATTGATAGTTGAAAAGCACGCATAGCAATAGCCAAGCGACTAACCCTATTTAGGCCACATATAACATTTGTTATTTAATACCGGTTAACTTAACAGGGAATAATGCACACGCACTCACACACACATATCCTTAGGGAGTACCCTAAGAAGGACTCCCTCTCACGCATTGGTTCATTACATTGATGCCATAATACGTTAGTTAATAAATATTTATAGCAATTTAGCATGATGTTTTACATAAGTGGTTCTAACATAAAAGCGAATATGTAATTGAAATCCAATTTTACGCATTCTACTTTTATG
Organism: Muscina levida; assembly: GCA_964034835.1. Lineage (NCBI taxonomy): Eukaryota > Metazoa > Arthropoda > Insecta > Diptera > Muscidae > Muscina > Muscina levida. The sequence goes on from OZ035882.1 coordinate 150,880,526, forward strand.
TAATTACCAGACGTTATAAATGAAAGGTGTTAAGGAGGTGGCTGCAATGCCAACTATGAAAACAATAGTGAGGAGAAAGTGTATAAACATCTTGTCATGTATGCACCACAGAATGTTGTTTAAGCTTGGCTATGTTTTTTTAAGATTTTCACACTGTTTCTTTATTTTGCTAAGCACTTTTTTATTTTTAGCCTCCTTCAGAGTTGTTCTATTGCCGTTTTAAAAATAAGGAAATCACCCGCTGGTCTACTTGAGTCAATTTCCTTTGTTAAGGAAACGAATTTCTTTGCAGATGTTCTTTCACTTCATCCGTTTTTTTTTGTAAGGTTACAAAAAATGAAAAGAAATAATATAATACAAGTAGAAAAAACTGCGAAAGCATTTCTTTTCTTTACTTTTCAGGCGTATAGTGTTCTTTCACTCCCCCTGTAAGCATGTAAAGACCGGGGTTTTCTAAACAATTTTACACTTGACAACGTCATCAATTTATCAAGGACACGTTGTTGCTGTCGTCGTTGTTGCTGCGTCCTTTTGTATCAAAATTCTAAAAATTGTCATGAAAATTGGAAAGAAAAATCTTTTGAAATTCAAATGCTTGAGGGGTTAGAGGTCAATAATAAGTGCATATAAATTTTCGAAGTTTAATCATAGAAAATCCCTGGCTGGCCTCTTCCTTTGGCGTTGAATGCCAGTTGAGGTTGTTGTGGAGTTTAATTAAAAGCCATTTCTTTTGTTGTCCCGGAACAATAATGATGTTGCACATTCTCCGGCAACATAGAACGCATAAATTAAAAAGGAGTTTTACGCGTATTGGGGGGTTGATGCAAAGGACACTTTTGTGTCAGTGCCAGAGGACACAATTACCCGAGGCAACAACGAATTGTAAGAGCCGTAAATGTGAGATTTGAGGGAAATTGAAAAAAAATTTTTCTTATATTATAGAAACGTTATTTAGTTACTTACATCGTACATAAAAAATGTACTCGTACACAATTATATTTATTACAATTATTTTTTTCTCTTTAGGGGTGTTAAGTATACAAGTAAATTAATGACAAGCTGTTTAATTACTTAGTTATGTCGTTTATTAAATTACTTAATTATAAAACATATTGGGTGAATTATTTATTTGTTAAAGTCATACGATTAACATAAATAGTTTACACCCATCCATTTGTCCCGCGTACGTATCTATATATATAAAACAGGATGTGTGTATATATGTAACGTATGGACTCGAAAACGGCTGGACCGATTTTGATGAAATTTTCAGGGAATCTTCCGAATAACTCCGCGAGTAACATAGGCTACACATTGTTTGGATTTTTCTACATTTAGGCAATATGGCAATATTCGATAATATGCAATAGCGAAGCATTGCCGGGCCCACTAGTAATTTATATTATTTGATGACTGTTTGGGAGCGTATACTTATTGTTCACAATTAATAACAAAACACACTTAAATAGCATGGCATATGGCGCCTCCTATAGGGCAATAGCTCAACAATACCACAGTACCAGTTTTGATGAAGAAATGACGTAAGACGTTAGCGCCGCCTTTCGGGTAATAATAGAACATTACCATTATTATTTATGAATAAGTCATTTCAATAACTCTATAGATCAAAAAGACATTAACGCAATCCCATTATGTATCATAATTTTTAAAACTATAATTCAATAATAACATTAAAAATATTTCATTTTAAAAAATGTCTTTAGAGATTTCTTAAATAACCCAAAAGTAATTGTAATTCATCTCAATCAAAATCTTTCATTAACTCGTTTATACAAAACTCTGGCGTATAATTGATCTTAATTGTCTATAGTTAAGGTGCGTATACTTAACGGTTTGAATTGTATGTATATCATACGACATATATATATATAACATGTGGCATATAGCGCCACCTATCGGTCAATAAGTGAACACAACCATAACATTAACGACTACTTGAGTTATGTAGCACTATTTTGTAATTGCATATTATAATAACAATCTTGTTCATATTCAAAAATTTCTCTTGCATGTAATCATAATAACCCGCCAGCAACTCTCATTAGAATTTCAAATCCAAAATGTCTCCAAATCTATACATAACCCTTGATGCCTTCTCTTTGAGTTGAAATTGTCTTTTTCTTTTGACACCTTACAGTTTATGAATTTCTTCATCTCGTTTCTTGGTGGCAGTCTTGCGGGTATTAACTTTAACTTAACCAAAAATTTGCAATAACAAAAACACTAATGTTGATGCACCTTGCAATGTCCTTCATTTAAAATTGTTGTCATCCTTTGTTCTATCAACAGTAAATGCAAGTAATAAATTTTCGCAAAAAGGATTTCAATGCATTAACTTTAACAGGATGCAAAAGAGACGGTGCATAAAAAAACCAGCTGAGATTTTTACGAACGCAGCCGGCAAAAGCTTTTCACTCATCTCTCTTACATTAACTTAAATAAATCAGTTTCTCTGCCAATGTCTGCAGTTGAACGTGCATAGCTTCAGAAATTTCGAACTTGGCATTACATCCTTTGGCTTGCAAATTAAATTTGATGATTTTGTATTAGTTAGATTTCATCCCTAATGCTTGATTCCATTTTTAGGAACAACACAAAACATTTGCATGACCTTTTGATGCCACTTTTGATGTGAGGCATTTAACTCACCCTCCTCCCTCCCTCGCCTGTCACTCTACCATGGCATTACTTTGATTGCAAAACTTTTTCAATATATTTCCATTTTAGGAGGCGTTTTGCTTTTGGATTTGTTAGCAAAACTAAAAAGTTTTGTGTTGTATAAAAAAAAATCATTCACACATGATGGTTTATTAACTTAAATCCTTAAATATATAAAAGAGAGACAGTATTTTGAAGCGGTATTAAGTCGAGATCCTTTTTGTTAAATGTTGTGCATTAATGACGTTGGGGTGGCAGATATTTGTTTGAGGGGGCATGAGCCGAGACTTGATGGCTGGCGGCAGCAAAATGGCCGGGAGCACCATGATGTCCGGGGCTGGCATGATGACGAGCGCCATATGAGGCGGAGGGACCGGCAGCAGAGTGTTGGTGTAAATGCAAAGTTCTGGGAAAAGCGTAAAAAATATAGGAATTAAAAATGTTAAGCGTTTATGATTGGTGATTAACGTCTGCTTACTCTTGTATTTCTCTGGGAATTGGTGGAGGTGTGGGCAAATGATCTCCTTCGGCACGGAAGCCATTACTATCGGCTTTGTAGTTGACAGAGTAGACTTTGCCATCATCGCCTGTATAGGAATAGGAACCTTGGACATTCAAAGAGCCATGAGGCCAGCCGCCTTGTAAGTGGCCATTTTCGTCGCGTTTAATGCCATTGCCGGTTTCGAAACTGGAAAGAAAAGGAAACTTGAGATCAAAGTAAAAGGTGGAAATACAAATTCCCCATATAAACAAGATTTCATGTAAAGAATCGTGATGCATAAAGAAGAGCTCAATAGAAAACATGTTTGTCCCGGTTTCTTTTGAAGAAAAGAACTAACTGTTTGAGAACAGTTTTACAAGATTAATTAGGAGACATGTCCTGTGAGGAACACGTGCTATAGAGAATACATTTCTATTTAAAAAATTTTTAATAAACATTTACTGGAAAAAAATTTTTTCAAATGCAATAACAAGAAATGTATATTTATTTAAAAATAACCACTCCCTTTAAAAAAGTTTTCAAAAGAAACCATTTTTTTTTTAATAATGTCCTTAGGAGATCATTGCCTAAGAACATTGTTATGTTATTTTTCCATTAGAGAACTTTAAAGTGCGAAATTAACGAACAATAGATAATTTAGTATCTTTCCTCAGAATTCAAAGAAATTTTGTGGGTTTGTATGATTAAAGGAAAGGTTACTTTTGAATCCGATAGGTGGCGCTGTTTTCGCGATTTGAAATATTTCTTCTTTAAGCTCACAGACAAATAATTTAGGCTCAACAAACATCGTCGCGCCATTTAGTATTTAAATAAATTATAAACTTTCTTACTCCTCGGTTTCGTTTGTAACTTTTAAACTTTCTCACACAAAAGGCAACAATTTTTTCTCTTACCCACACAATCTTTCATTGTAAAAATGAAAACTTTGTTCTCTTGTCGTTGAAACCACAAACAACTCACCCAAAATCATAGTGACCGCTGCCATCATTATTATAAGAATTTCTCAAAATAGGAATTTGAGCAGCTGCACTATTATGACCATAACGGGCACCACCTCCCGCCGAGTGTGACAACAAAGGAGCTGCAGCAGCGCGATGACCACCGCCCACACTGCTTACACCATGATATCTAGGATACTGACTGGAACCAGCAGCTCCTACAGGAGCATAGTTAGGCGGCAAATAACCAGCCGAAGGGCGACCGGCACAAGTCATACCCACACTTATAGCCAACGAGGCAAGACACAGGAACTAAAAAAACACACACACAAACATCTTTAATCCTTATCTTTTCAAGTAATCCAAGTCAACGTTTATCCTTACAAGTTTCATACTGTTGCTAAATGATATGTGATCCGTTGCAGTGAATAGTGGTTGGACGACTAATAACTCTATCTACGAATACAGCTAGTTTTATAGCCAAATATCATAATTCACAAAAATGCTATGAAATGTAAAATTTTGCACGTACATTTTGTGGCGCTTCTTGTGCTTTAACATCATCATCAACCATTCAACTCTAGAACTTTAAAAGGTATTAAAAGGCCAGTCCAAGCTACAAGGGGAGAGTTAGGTCCGGTCTTTTGTTTGGTTGTTTAGTTCTATCTTTGCAAATCGAATCAATTCTATTTCATTGTTTTTTTTGGCGTTAAGGTTTTTTTGCACCAATCATTATTGCTTCAATTAAAGACTAAGCGGCGCATAGCATTTTACGTAGCAGTGGCGCATGCGCATTGGCGTTTGCTACAGTTGCTATGGCAGTGGGTAATAATTATTACTTATTGTTATAATTTTGATAAATTTGCCATGTACTCTCTGTACTTTTTTTTTTGGGGATAAACGTTAACTAAGTGAAGAAAAAATCAAATTAAAAGTTTTGTGTGTACTTTTTTCCCTTTGTTTTGCTTTGTGTGTCCGTCCATCCATCTGCTCTTTCTGCTTCATCTATGGGGTTGTTCATATTTCACTATGAATAATCAATTATGGTTTAAATAATAATTGTGGGTTTTTGATAACTCATCTTGTTAGACTACAGTATTTGGTGTATAAGCGTTTAATTAATTAAACCGCTCAATGTATATGACGTGTTCATGAAGAAGCTGAAACATTTTGTTAGAAGTAATAAACAACAACAAAAATAAGTGTAATCTTATTATTGGCATAGTATCATATAGGTAAGCGTTGCATTTAGATCGTTTTTTGATTGAGTTATTTCGTTACTTTGATGAGGTAACTAATAAAGTTTGTGTTAGATCATCATTTATAGATTTTAATTGAAATAAATCTTATCTAATTAATACACTGTCTTTGATATATTCTTGATATATATTAGCTAACTTTGCACCTAACAGGTGTAAAGTTTCTGAACAAATCTGTTATGTATCTGAGCTGTACCCTCTGAGGGGTATTTCGAAATTGCCTTGTAGCAGTGGCGGTATTGAGATCTGTACCTTAATATTCTTAAGTTACAAATTCGTGCAAAATGATGATAAGTAAATAAAATAAAGTTACCGATACGGCTGATTCCAATGTAAAATTACCCACTGAATCCGAATATTACTCCCCTGTTTCCCCAGCAACCACTTGAATAACAACAAAAAGTAATGTAAGATACTGAAAGCCGAGGCGGCCACTCCAGTTGATTTAGAATATTGCCCCTAATATTTCTCCATCACCCACAAATTTTTGCCGGGGCGCCCCTTTCTTTACATACTTTACTTTTAAGTAAAGCTGAAAAAAGCGACTACCATGCGGGAGATACCAGGTTACACTCCTGGCTCCAGTCATTTAAAAATTAAAAAAAAAATAAAAAATTTTTTTCACAGCCGGCTTCCTCGATGTTGTCGTCAACAAATTAGCAGTATAAGTGTCGAGTCAATCGGCATGTCTAGTAAAAGCTTCGCAAACAGTGACGTTCGCATTCGTCGATTAAGAAGTAGGTGCCGTTAAAAAGAAAATACAACTTATATTACCACACATCGCCTGAATGGCAAATGGGTTGACCTAAAATTGTAAAAAACCAAATAAATGGCGTTTTGTTGGGGGTGAATTGTACATTAAAAATCCACTTGAATCAAAATCCGAGCTGATCATTTTTTTAAGATAAAAGAATTTTTTTGATTTTCATCTCCTTTCTGTGTTTTTTAAGAAGTGACGTTCTTTGCGACCGGCCGTGGCATAGTGGTTAGAACACGCGACTACCTAGCGGGAGATCGCAGTTTCAAACCTGGCTCCAGTCATCTTAAAAGAAAAAAAATAGAAAGCGTGTTAATTCACAACAACGCAAGAAGCTATCCCATACCTCATTCATGGGGTGCAAAGGGAAATTAAGTTTTTTTTTTTTTAAGACGTTCTTTGCCCCACGATTCCATCATCAAATCGTAGAGATATTATATCTCATTGGAAGCGTACGGACTTCAGCTTGAAGGCACTCCTCAATTTCGATATTTTGTCGAAAAAAAAAATTTACTGTTTAACTATTTTATATAAATATGTCAAGTGAATCAATCGAAAATTAAAAGTAGGGAAAAGGTAAAAAAAATTAAAATTTGGACGCCTCGACTATATCGACAATATCGTCAAACTTTTGTCCTTAAAAATCGACCCGTCCTAATATAGATAGAGAGTGAGGAGAAATCATGGAAAAAATATTACGATAAGAACCTTGGCCATTCATATTGGCCAGTTAACCATAGCCCTCTGACTAAGGAAATATACTCTAGGTCCTCTTTACAACATTACTCTGATTATATTAGCCCACAAACGGGCTAGAGCGGGACAGTTACACAGAAGATGTTCCATTATCTCGGACCTCATTGTCCTCACACACACGCCTAAAGTTCGGTATGGATCTATCCCATTTGTCAGTGAGATGCCTGATATTTCAGTTGACATGAGTCGTTTGTGTTTACATCTAGTATCGTCAGATGGTGGGCTCCACCCCACTAGAACATACTACTATGCCGCTGTTAAGGCCCGGATCTAATTCTCAATACGCCACAAAATATTCAAACTGTTTATTACTCTCATGTGGGTGTACCAAAATGACTGACAAGTACAAGCTCTAGGCTAGCACTCCGTCCGATTTGGCCCCCCAGTGTTATTATTTGCTACTAGGTCTTATTATATTTCTATTATTTAGTCATATGGCCAGTAACCATTCCATCCTGAACAATCATGCAAACTGCAACTATGAAAACGCCACCATCATCTAGAACCGAAGTTCCCATCCGGCCGGCCCCACTTTCGCCATCAGCATACCGAAGTAATCTGTCACCTTCTGCTAGGAACAAAGCTCCCAAACGGCTGACCGCAACAAACCACCTTCTGCTATGTACTAAAGGTACCCCATCCGACTGGCATCATCAATTTATAACACTATGGTTATCACGTTTTGGACATCACACAAACATAAAATGAATGGTTACTGCCCGAATTGATGGGAAGAGCTCAAGGAGTCTGATACAGTTATAATCTTTCGCTTTGTACTGGAACTAGTCCGTAACAAAGTAACAGTGTTCCTGCAATCGCTGTTACAACCTCTTTAGAGGTTTGGCGCTATCTATTCGCCAAGACGCTGAGAGTGCAACGCCACACTCACCTAAGAACCCGTAAGATGCACAATGAGAGATGTAAGACTCGTATGGTATCAAGAGAAACCCAGCTCCATTTCTCTCGAGCATCAAACTCTTTGTTTGCCGGCGTTTCTTTTGTTTTAACCACAGCCACTACGTGGCACAGCAAATGCTGTTCCTTACTCAAACGATCAGGCAGGCTGTTTACCTAGGGCAAACCGCCCTGGGCATACCTGACCTCCCGTGGCACCATCGGAGAACGTAAAGATGTTCTTCTTTACTTCCACTTTTTGCCTTGCTGGGCCAGAAAACAGGTCTGCTGGTGGTTCCCTCGGGTCCATGGGGTCGGTAATCCCCAAAGGCCTCCCGAAAGAGACCCCACCCTGCGGGGATTTCAGTGGACAGTTGGAATTCCACAGGCAAGTCTCAAATCGCTCTTATACAGGTTAACTATGTATTCTGATCGAGATTTGCTATATTAGGGTAACAGCGACTAAGCAGATGTACAGTCGGTTCTGGTTTAGTCCTGCACTAAGCCATAAAGGTAACAAATGGATGGGTGAACTTCTATTAGGGAGTCCTCATCAGTCATATGTAGTACAGCCTCCTCCAGCCAATAGGTCTGTTGTTTTATTCTCATAAATCTCGCAATCTCCCCGGATTCAACTGAGGCTGACATCCAGAGACTTAAGTTCATCCAACTTCTCCTTAAAGTTACTCTACAGCTTTGAGGGTTATCCCTCCGCTAGTACAGATTCCAGAGACTTAAGTTCATCCAACTTCTAGTTACAGTTCCTCAACAACTTTGATTTACACCAAGTAGAGTTTATCGCTTTTATTTTTTAGCCTTTTTTTAGTATCGATTCCACTTCACATAATAGCCTCCGCGGCTTGTCAGTGCTTCAGCATAAAAAACACTGCATTTATAAAGTAGCCTGAAATATATGCTTAGCTGCAGGTCCTCGATGTATATACCAGCTTCTTTGCCATATTCCTTCTTCGATCCGTCAGACACAAACGGAGTCACTATAAGGAGTCCCGCCATAATTCCATTTCGATTGCTTCTTTACGGAAATCCACACTTTTCGTCAACAAATCAGTAAGAGGTGGCAGCTGAAAAGAGAGTAATAACCCAAAAGCCGGAGATTATTCACCAAATGTGGATTGACTACAATCGTCAGTTTTCCTCTGTCTGATTGACGTACAAGTCCAGGGGTGGAATGCACACATAATTTATCCATATATAACATTCAGAAGGTAATTTATATCAGAGTTACCAGAATGTGGGGGGCAAATAGAATTTTAAATCCAATCGCCTTTTAAAGTCACAGCTACCAAATCTGATGAAGCTTTCTAATGACATTGTATGTTTTAATTCATCTCTTTTCTTGTAAAAAAAATGAATTGTAATAGCAATGCCTAATAACCTCTATGCTAAATAAAGCTATAAATTTTTGGAGGAACCATTTTTAAACTGGCTGCCCTCCATGATATTCAACATCCCCCACATGCCACCTGAAGTCTCATGTATTTTAATATTTCACCTATCTCTCCTATTAACTTCATCACCTTATGTCAGTTAAATTTTATTATCATAGTTAAGTTTGCCTCTAATGAAGTTTTAAGAACTTGTGGTTAACTCAAAAATTACGCGTATTAAGTCTTATTTGCATCATTTGCAACATAGAACACTTGCTGTCCATCTAATCTGCTACGGTCCAATGCAGTCAAACTGTATAGTGTGTGTGTGAGTGTGCAGTATGAAGATATGAACTTTGCGTTAACATATTTTCTATGCAGCTGTTTCATATTCCGTTGTAATCTAATATTCTATACTAGTATAGCATATTACTAGTTGCAATTTTTTTCCTAAACGGAATTTGCAGACTTAATTCAATACACTATGTTGGTTGGCTGCGGCTTTTGCTGCTTCCGTTTGCATGGGTTTTTAGTTGGAGTGGATCTTTTTTGAAAGGCAGCATCTTTATTGTGGTCACTTATATAGTGGCTTCTTTTTTCTTTTGGAGAACTTTGGTTAATAACTGTTCATTAGCATAATTTTAGTGTTAAATTAAACATACAAAGGGTGTGGAATTAAAGCAGCTTCTTGAACTTTACAACCATACAACAATAGCAAATGCAAATGCAACTGCATCAGCCTGACCCTCCATCAGTTCGATGGTTTGATGTAGTGGCTTTTTGAGCGTACTTCCTTAAAACTGCAAAATTGTGCATATGCCAGCGTATTCTTCAATGAGATGAGGCCCCAGCTGTGGCAGCATGTAAACAATCAAATTTTCGTACATGACAATGAATGTCGCAAATTGACAGACCTCACTGTGGCATAGGAAGTGCCTCAGATTTGATGAATTCCAAGCAGACATTGAAGCGAGTTGTACTCGTATCTACTCACTTGTACATCCGTGTGAGTGTGGCTGTAATTGTTACGCTTGAGCGGTTGCTTTGGAAAACGTTTTGTGAAATTTCACAAAATTTCGTGCAACCAAGAAAAACTTTGCAAGAAAGAAAACTTGTCTGAAAGGGTAAACAATAAGCATTTGGGTGGTAGGTTAGGAAGTAACAGAGGATGGGTAAAGGGGTGATAAAAGGAGTGTAACAATTACTTATTGTTACAAATTTTGGTTAGTAAAGGGTAGGGGAGAATAAACCAAGTGTCCATGGAGAGGGTCACTGACTATGCAGTAACAGGATTAAGGGGATAACAGAGAAGAGAAAAGATTTTAAGAGAAGAAAAAAATATTTAAAAATCAAAAAAGAGTGATATGAAAACACAGATGCCTTAGGACATTGTTTTAGATAAAACGATTTTAAACATTGATTTGGAATTTAATTCAAGCTCAAGACCAGTGTTTTTTGAAAGAAGTTCATAGCAGAATGATATTCTCAAAATGTCAGGCAGTCTGTATTTCTGTTTCAAATTCAGCCACGAATCCTCGTCAGCAGACTTTGGTATAATGATTGCAAATTGTTTATCAAGTCTTATGCACCAGAATTGTCAACAAAATGAGAATTCTTTCTTGAGTACATAGACTAGAGAAACTTCACAACCATTTGCTAAACTTCTTTCTTGTTTTAAAAAACCGTCGGCTTTCAAACATTATGTTTTTGTTGTTGTTTTCGCAACCAACAGATTTGCCTTAAGCATTATTTCAGCTTTGCGGCCTGTCGTGCTCTATGTCATCATTATCGTTGTGTTTGTATTTATTCGGTCAGTTTGTATAAACATTGAGCTTAAAACGTGACAAATTCCCCTATATTATACTTACTAACTTCAAATCGATATTAAATTATTATGGCATGTAACTTGACAAAACAAATGATGCAGAACTTCCACTTTTTGGGGCTACTTTCACGTGCAGTTTTCAGAATTGAGTCCCAAATGTTGTACTGTGTAATGAATATGTGAAGTTTAGAAAAATTCATTTCTGCTCAAATTTTAATATGTAATTTTTATTACATTCATGATTTTCAAGTGTGTTAACTCTGCAGCAGTGGGTTCTGATAAGGAATTATCGTTCAAAGGCGCTGCCATTATTACTGTCCTAAAACAGTCAACAATTTGAAAAATTTGCTCCATATTGACTAAGAATGATAAGTCAAAGATACAAAAAATTTGGCCCTCATTCTCAGAACAATGTTTTTTCAAAGCGCCCTTAAATTTGGTGCTGAATAGTTCGTTTTTGTTTAATACAACAAAAATTAGTTCACATCCTTTTTATGCAACTATCAACAATGACCGGCTTATGAGCTTTCCTTATCCTCCTTGCTCATTTTTCTATACACACTTCGATTTACATTCCATGACTATGCAGCAAAATCAATTATTACAAAATTCCTGTTAAATCAATAGTACAACCAATTTGCATATTCCCATTAAGGCAACATATGACCCACTGCATCGCACTCCAACCTCCTCTCCTCCCTCCCTGCATGAAATTAACTTTGTAATTAGTTGTTGCTGTGTAGTCGTTTTAGGAATACAAAATCCGGAAACTCATTAAAATCATCATGTTATTTTGTTAAACTTATTTCAATTACAATTAAATTACAATTGTTTATTGATGTCGTTTAATTGTACTCTCTCTCTCTTTTCTCCTATATCTCTGCCTCTCTTCCTCTCGCTTTACACTCATGTAACGTTTGCACGAGAAAAAAAACTTGATTTTAATTTAATGACTCCATCAAATCATGGGTACTTTTCAATCATTATCCTTAGATTTGCCACGGAAGAAGAGGGTGTTGTATTGTGTATTTGCACTCTCAGTCTGTATGTCTGTATGGCTGCAGATACTGATGACTTTGGTGACACTCGGGGTTGTTGGTGTTGTGGCCCTTCCTCATCTCCCACCATCTTTCATTTCCTTAGGCCCCTTCTAATGTGTGTGAAATCATGTAGCATTTGCACTTGGAATAAAACACCATTCAGGGGGTGATTTCCTTTAGAACTTCCAGGGTAGCTTCGATGTTAAATTCCTCTTTTGTTTGTATGCCGGATGCTGCTTAGATAAGCGTTTCAACAGATGCTAAGCTTTGCCATTTCATTGACTAAGGATTTGAAGATTTATGGCTATGAATGATTACAATGATAAGACAAGACATTATTGATAATAGTCAGCAAAAAGGAATTGCAAACAAAACAGCGACAACAACAATCAATGTATTAAACGCTTGGTAGACATAGAATTTTTTAGCTGTAGAAAACTAAACAATGCTCAGATACTTCTAAGATACACGTAGAGCTTTCAAATTTTTTGAGAAACAGAGTGAAAAGTGAATATGTAGAAAAATAAAACTTCAGATTTGTGGAAAAGTGAATATGTAGAAAAAAAAACTTCAGATTGGTGGAAAAGTGTTATAACACAAAGTAAACCATGTTTTGTAACAGGAGAATAATGTTTGAATTTAGAAAAGGAGTTTAACAATGCACTAAATGCTTAAATATTTTCTATATCTTCTAAGGGAGGTCAGCAAACATATATTAACAATGTGTTGATAAAAAATATGTTTCGATTAACTATATGAGTTAGAACCGTAACTGTGTAACTATGTGATTGGTCTTAGGAGGTTTATTGTGACATGATTTTATTCTAATGTAATCCAGTTTTGACGATTTCTTGTCAACATATGATAAGACTGCAGTAACATCGGTCAATGGACAACTATGCCGTCAGCATGCGTAAGCATCATAATTTATTGTTTAAATAAAGTTAATTTTCTTTACAATATAGACAGCGATCTTATATGATCCTGAGGGAAAACTATAGATGAGGATCTTGTCCAAGGCATCTTTGATATCGAAAGGCGTTTTAAGAGTATAGAGAATAGATGGTTCTAAATAATATGAGATTTTTTTCATGTAATCCAGTTTTAATGATTTCTTGTAAACATATGAGAAGACTGCAGTAACATTGGTCAATGGACAACTATACCGTCAGCATGTGTAAGCATCCTACCATATTATTTAAAGAAATTTAATTTCTTTACCATATAGACAGCTCGAAAACTATAGATAAGGCTTCTTTTGATATCAAATGGCGTTTTAAGAGCCTTACTAAGAGTCTTCCCTTCTATTATGTTCCCAATAGTTCATGACATGATTTTGTTCTTATGTAATCGAGTTGTGATGAATTCTTATCAATATATGATAAGACTGCAGTAACTTTTATAATACTGAGGGGCTTGTACTTTAGATCGCCACTCCTTGGAATACTTCTCGTACTTAATTCTCAATTACTCTGTAAGATCCTTTTCTATAGAGAGTATATGTGCCAGCGCTAGTGATTATCAAAGGGTATTAATCAAAGACCGTCGTTTCAGCTAAATAGGGCAGAAAAGTGTTATCCAAAAGAGGTGACATTGGGCCACCTTGTAGTCCAGACTCGTCCCCAATCGACTTTTCTATGGGTATACCTTAATAGTGAAGTTTTCAACAGCAACCCATTGTCTCTTGAGGAATATATGGAATGTATCCGTAAGGAAATGTAGAACAGTCCTGAAACACCTATCAACTGTCATTGAAAATTTACCCTCCAGGTCACTGAAGTGTCAAAATTATCATAATAGTGACAATTCCATTATCGTTTGAATAGTAAAATAATACACCCCGTAGAACTCTGTTGTTGGCTTTTATAAATGTTACTCTATCACACAGTCGATAATTTGTTCTTCTCAATGTATGAAAAGACTTTAGTAACATCGACAGATTATACAGTGCAACATCTTATCTTGGAGTAATTATTTCCATATCGGGGTGAATGTACTATGTCGAAAACATTAATATTTAGCATGAGAACGCCAAATTAATTTGTTCTTCTCAATGTATATAAAGACTATAGTAACATCGATAGATTAAACAGTGCAACATCCAAAGGTACTAGGTTGAAAACATCATTATTTGGCATTAGAATGACAAATTCTTTGGGGGGTTTTTACTATACTGACTTAGTTGTGTGTTTCCAGCAAGTATTTTAAGACATTTTAAAAGATAGGTTTACGATAGTTTTTAATTTCGTCTTAAGCCACTTTTGACACTGAAAAAGATCTTAAGGATCCTGGTCCATCTATAGGAATAATTTTTGTTGTTCAGTTTTACGTCTTTTTTGCTTTGTAGTTATAAAAATATTAGATTGCACTTATTCGGCGGTCGAATAATGTCCAGTGTCAAAAGTTGAAAAATGCTGCAGTAGCATAAGTCCATTTTATCTGTGTTTTCAGCACATGTTAGAATTAATTTTGGTAACAAGGGGTATTTCCTCTTTTTCTACCCTTTTATAATGTAAGGGAAATTCTACATCATGTTGCCACCACATCTAAGGTTAATTTTGGTATCTTCTTAGATCCTTGATCCTTATATGAAGTTTTTTAAGGTAAATTTCATATTTATTTCAGCTTAAGGGAGCTGACAAGAATGCACTGTAGAGTATTATGATACACTGTTGTGATATTCAATGGCTCCTTAAGATTCTGGTGTGTTTTTAAGATTTTTTTTGATAATTTTTTTTTAGACCATTGCATAATTCAGTTCCATTCATGAAGGCGTACTTTGATATTCAATAGCTTCCTCAGTTCCTGATCTTTTTAAAAGGTTTATTTTGATTTTATTTTTTGGTCTTTAAAAAATTTAGATCCTTTCCTCTAAAAATATAGTACCTTTGCTTAGTCAGATAATTAATTTTAAAATATTGATACTGACATCTTGGATTTGATGGATTCTTATATCTAGCATCATGAAGACTAGGTAATCCCATACTTTGTATGTAATTCAGAATTTTTGTACAAAAAGCTCTAACAAACTCATTTACCAACCAATAGTACATTTGAATACTGCGCACACCCTTTAAATAATTCCATGTATGTATATGCCATGTGCATTGTATAATAGTACACAAATTTCACGATAGGTGGCTTCCTAGTCGTTTCAATAAGTGCAGTTAACGTATGAGCGATAACCCAACTTACAAAATAACGTATACGTTCAGACACTCTAGTAATATAATGTACAGTCTAAAACTGCCATGAGAGCCCTTTCATCGTACGATTTTCTATATATAAAAGTAATCAATCAAACTTCACGCATTAGAAATATGCTCCGACAGAATCAAAGTGTTATTTCTACATTTACCCAGCGGCATAAGCCCTCATTCACACTAAGGCTCCCCTTACCTATGTTATCCTCAGCATAGATTTGTGTTCATTGTATTTTTACATAATCCCTTTACTTGTTGTTCATGTCCTGCGGCTAGGATATTACGTATCCACTCCAGTTGGCCAGTAAATTACTATAGTGCAAAAAAAAAGATACGCAGACACACACACTCACACTGATTTTTGTCACACATGACTAAGTTAGGCTGCAATTTTTCTGTTGCATTTGAGATGACATTTTCAATTTCAATAACATCACTTTGCACAGGGCAGAGGAAGCAGGCGCAAGGGGGAATGTAACAGTATAAGCAAAAAAGAGCATTCGTACCAAACCCCTTAGCCAAATAATTAAGTGGTAAAGTTTTATTTTTTTGTGTGTGTGAGCAAAAAAACCTGAAATCGATATGAGTCAAACATTTGCAATGGAAAATATAAAAGCTTTGGGAGATAATTAAAGTTTGAAACGCTTAAACCATCAAAAAACTAAGTTTAGTTTATTAGAAATGACACAAGTCAGGAGAATAAAAGTCAGCAAAAAATAAATAATAATGAATCAAACAAAAGGTATGGAGGCAAACTTAAAGGGGCAATAAGGGACAAAGAGAACGCGCGAGACAAGCGTGTAGGAAGAACAGATACATTTAAACAACACATTAAAGAGCGGGCGGACACTTAGCTATTTGTAGATGATGGGGAAGGACAGACAACAATTTGTAACAGCGCCCAGACTCTTGGACGTCTAGATGGAAACCAAACGTACACATGTACATTTGAAAAAACGTGTTGTTGCTAATTACAAATCTAACAACAAACTACTTGATAACATAAACTTTGCAATTCTTAGACCTCCTCTGTCCATAACCATCCTTTGGAACTTTTGATATGCCACAGCGGAGTCTTCACATAAATCATTTAATTCGATGTTTGATATTTACAATGCAGCAGCGTGTTTAGGTACAGGGTTGCGTGCCTTCCGGTTGTACATCTCTATTTCCGTTAAGGTTTTCTAAGAACTCCTGCTATGCATTAAAAGAGAGAGAGAGAGGGGGAGAGACATAGGGAAAGGGAACTACAATACAACTTTAAGCACCAGGGACTCAATAATTATAGTATAAATATAAGTAATAAATAAATGTATAAGAATTTCAACAGTTCAACAGTGCAGCCTATGAAAAGGTGGACACAATTTACGAGTACAAAGAAATTTAATTTCCGTTTGTAGAAAAGGTAGGGAAAACGATAAATCTTTATATATATTGTGTGGTGGAGGAAAACCAAAAAATTCAAAACCAAATGCTCATTAGAATTTATATCATTTACAAAAAGCAATCATGCATAATAATCCTTTGGTTTGGCAAACAAACACGTCCTTTTAATATAAACTTTAGCATATGTTTATATTTAATACCAATTCAATAGCAAATTTTCAATTTGTAAAGGCCCCACATGTATCATATCCCTTAAGAATGCTTAGCAAGCATTGAAGCTGAATAAATTCAGCCATATCATCACATTGCAACTCAACTCAAGTTAAAACCTTTCAAATTGTTTGGGTTTTGCTATAATCTCCGCTGGTCATAGCCTTGTATACCTTTGATGTTTAAGTGGACGAGTAATCAATTCCCTTTCATTTTAATTGCTTTCTTTAGGATTTATACAAATTTCTGGTTTATACAAAAATCTTATTTATACAAATTTTTTTTCTTTGCGCCAATTTTTCTTTTTGATAAGATTAATGATTGGAGATTGCTTGATACTACGTTTTTTTGTTATTTCTATTCTATAATTTATTTTACGTTTATATCCGTAAAGCATTAAAACCAAAAGAAGAATGATAGGCAGCAACAGATGGTGAGAAGACAAATCATTGACCAAGAATGTTAATAGCGTCATCACCTTCTTGCTTAAATGTTGCTGCCTCTTGATATCTTGCGCTAATTGGAATTGAAGTGTAACTAAAAAACCAAAAAAATAAATAATAAAGCAATAAAACTATTAATTAGAAAGAGGGTTGCCAATACAGCAACAAGTGCAAATTTTTATAGTTTAGCGAGTAGAATCTTAAGTTGGCATGAGTATAAAATTGAATAGGAAAAAATAGAAGAACAAATTAATAATTAATAATTACAAAATTTAAAATTTAAAATTAAAAATTAAATATTAAAAATTAAAAATTAAAAATTAAAAATTTAAAAGAAAAACTAAATACATAACATATATGCAAAAATAAAGAAAAATTATATACAAACTAGTGGGCCCGGCAATGCTTCGCTATTGCATATTAACTTGTAATATATTTCACATTTAGGTCTACAAAGTACTTTGAAAACGGTACTTAAGCTCGACAATAATATATTGAGTTTATTTACTTATGTAACTTATTTAAAGTAACTCCTTAACATTAAAGTTAACCAATTAAGTTTTATTGTTGTAAATGCTAATAAAAAGTTCATCAGCAAAGTCATATCTATAGTGCCGACATGTAGATTAAGTTTTTTCTGTATGTAGGGCGAATAACCACTTCTTCCACAAATCGGAAACAGACATTCCTCTAAAGATCAAAATTATTATTATTTTGATCCGTAGTAGCGTGAACCATCTGTATACTAACTATCTCTTTGGTCATAAAAAAATATTTTTGTTATGCCTTCTACTATTGACCGCAAATGAAAATTCCGTTTGAAGCTTTATGACTTTGGCCATAAGAACTTCTTTTGTGGCATTTCTCCTTCAAATAATGTGCAATGACATGATAAATAAAAAAATCAATTGATCGCCCACTGGCTCTAGTTCTTCTACCAGTTGGATTTTATATGAATGTGGGCCAAGGTCTTTCCTCAACATTAGCAGAGACCGAGTTGCTGAGAAAGACGTCGGTTCGATAAATTCAAGTCCCCTGTCACACTAACGTCTACAGCGTCGATAGCTTTATTAGCTGCTCAGATGGATCATTATATGCACCCTCAACTTCACAAAGGGCTCCATAAGTTTGGCGAACAGAACGCGCATTTTGAAAATAAATTTGCAAGATTTGTAAACGTTGTTCTTGTTTAGTTTTTGCATGGTAATTTGGCAAAGTATACTAAAAGAAAGTCTATCACACTTCATTAGTATGACAGCTAGATTTACACTTATACCTATCAGAAGTTCTATATGTCAAGAAAAATACTCCATGCATAGGTTATTTACAATTGTTTGCTAATGTTACCTCTGATATACTATAAAAATTTAACCATTGTAGTATTGGGACCGGCCGTGGCATAGTGGTTAGAACACGCGACTACCATGCGGGAGATCGCAGGTTCAAACCTGGCTCCAGTCATCTTAAAAAGAAAAAAATAAATAAAATTTTCTTTCATTGTCGGCTCCCCTCGAATGTTGTTTGACAGCAACTTCGCAGTATTAAGCGTCGATTCAATCGTCGTGTCTAGTAAGAGCTTCTCAAAACAGTGACGTTCGCATTCGTCGATAAATAAGTAGGTGCCGTTAGTTGTGAATCTAAAAATAGAAAGCGTGTTAATTCACAACAATGCGAGAAGCTATCCCATACCTCATTCATGGGGTGCAAAGGGAAATTAAGTTTTTTTTAGTATAACTACAATGAATATTGCTTAATTTTTCTATCTATATGATTTATTACCGATTCGCTCTCATGAAAAGTAATTGAAAAATACATATCTGTAAAGTAAATTAAAAACAAATCACTATTTTAGTCTGCGCATCCTCAACAGCCTGGTGTACGGACCATTATTTGATACAGTTAAAAAGTTAACTATTGAAATGCGTGGGCAGCGCCTCGGCATTTTTAACTTATTTAGTTCGAAATAGCCTGATCATTAGGGCGAATCAATTAGTTCGCGTCAAAAAAAAAACGTGTTAATCGTATATCAGTATTGGAATGTACGAAGAATTCTTAGAAAATTTTACTAAGAAACTATATGTCAAAAATCAATTCATAGTTCGCGCTGAAGATGAAGATTTCAGGTAGAGATATTTTTTTTAGCAATGAGCAATTATTCAGTTACTTCAGACCTATGGGCCCCGGCTCTAATTTTTACCTACCATTCCAATGTTTGGAGACCAAGACGAAAAGAATAGTATATTTTTGATTTTTTTTATTGGTATCCCGTCCAATATTCTGAAAAATTATTTTTAAAAATTTAATTTCTGTATGCCAACTCTCAGAGGCCATAACTTTTTAACCAATACATAGATTTGCTTCTGTAATACCTCATTTAGTTTGTTGGGAAGTCAGTTTTACGCAGATGGTCTCAAAAAATATATCTAAAGTTTTCGGTTTGTGCTCATTTAAAAAAAAAAAAAAATCTTTATTTGAAATCTTCATGCTTTCCAACGCGAGCTAGGAATTGATTTTAGACACAAAGTTTTTTGGTGAAATTTTCTTAAAATTCATCGTAGATTCCGATTTTGGTTACGATTTTTGCGAATAAAAAAATTGGCACACCACACACACCACACCCAGTTTTAACCGTTTATTTTAAAAAGGGTGTGGAACAGCCCATTTCCACCCTTACTGTAATTCATACTGCAACAACAATATATGTAACAAATCTCATCTTCATACCTCTGATAGTTCATGAGATATAGCCCTTTTAATTTTCAAGTTGAATGGGCGGTGCCACGCCCCTTTATCCAAACACAACCAAATATAGCCTGGGACTATAAACAGGTCAACAGTACCACTTGGTAAATTTTTCGTATCAATCGATCTATTAGAAAGCCGTTAGAGCGATTTTTGAATAGAGGGTGTGGCACCGCCCACTTCCTCCCTGGATGTAATTAATACTGCTCCAACAACATATATACCAAATCTCATCTTCATACCTCTGATAGTTCATAAGATATATCCCTATCGATTTTAAAGTTGTATGGGCGGTGCCACGCCCTTTTATCCAATCACAACCAAATATAGCCTGAGACTATCTACATGTCACCAGTACCTCATGGTAAAATTTTTGTATCAATCGATCTATTAGAAAAGCCGTTAGAGAGATTTTTGAAAAGGGGGCGTGGCACCGCCCACTTCCATCCTGGCTGTAATTAATACTGCTCAAACAGCATATATACCAAATCTCTACTTCATACCTCTGATAGTTCATGAAATATAGCCCTTTTAATTTTCAAGTTGAATAGGCTGTGCCACGCCCCTTTATCCAATCACAACCAAATATAGCCTGGGACTATCAACAGGTCAACAGTACCACTTGGTAAATTTTTCGTATCAATCGATCTATTAGAAAAGCCGTTAGAGCGATTTTTGAAAAGAGGGTGTGGCACCGCCCACTTCCTCCCTGGATGTAATTAATACTTCTCCAACAACATATATACCAAATCTCATCTTCATACCTCTGATAGTTCATGAGATATAGCCCTATCGATTTTCAAGTTGTATGGGCGGTGCCACGCCCCTTTATCCAATCACAACCAAATATAGCCTGAGACTATCTACAGGTCAACAGTACCTCATGGTAAAAGTTTTGTATCAATCGATCCATTAGAAAAGGCGTTAGAGCGATTTTTGAAAAGGGGGCGTGGTACCGCCCACTTCCATCCTGGCTGTAATTAATACTGCTCCAACAACATATATACCAAATCTCATCTTCATACCTCTGATAGTTCATGAAATATAGCCTTTTTAATTTTCAAGTTGTATGGGCGGTGCCACGCCCCTTTATCCAATTACAACCAAATGTAGTCAGGAACTATCTACAGGGCAACAGGTTCTCATGGTAAAATTTTTGTATCAATCGGTCTATAAGAAAGGCCGTCTGAGCGATATTTGAAAAAAGGGGCGTGGCGCCGCCCACTTTTTGAAAAAATAAAACCTTTTAAACCATCCGGAAGCTATAGCGAACAAAACAAAAAAAAAATTTTGGAAATCGGTCCAGCCGTTTTTGAGTTTTAGCGAGACAACTGCACAGCAATTCATTTTTATATATAAGACTAGTGGGCCCGGCAATGCTTCGCTATTGCATATTAACTTGTAATATATTTCACATTTAGGTCTACAAAGTACTTTAAAAACGGTACTTAAGCTCTACAATAATATGTTTAGTTTATTTACTTATGTAACTTATTTAAAATAACTCCTTAACAATAAAGTTAACTAATTAAGATTTATTGTTGTAAATCTAATAAAAAGTTCATCAGCAAAGTCATATCTATAGTGCCGACATGTAGATTAAGTTTTTTCTGTATGTAGGACGAAAAACCACTTCTTCCACAAATCGGAAACAGACTTTCCTCTAAAGATCAAAATTATTTATTTTGATGCGTAGTAGCGGGAACCATCTGTATACTAACTATATCTTTGGTCATAAAAAAACATTTTGGTATGCCTGCTCCTATTAACAGCAAATGAAAATTCTGTTTGAAGCTTCATGTGTTTTTCTCACAAATAATACGGAACAAAATTTTTGTATTGAACTCGTATTACCATTTTTGGAGATAATTCGGTCACCAACGTTTGGCATAACAAAGTGAGGGTCTTACGCGCTGTATGGCATATTACACCGTCGTGTTGGAACCATTTCTCCATCAAATAATGTGCAATGACATGATAAATAAAAAAAATCAATTGAACCTCCACTGGCTCTAGTTCTTCTACCAGTTGGATTTTATATGAATGTAGGCCAAGATATTTCCTCAGCATTTGCAGAGACCGAGTTGCTGAGAAAGACGTCGGTTCGATAAATTCGAGTCCCCTGTCACACTAACGTCTACAGCGTCGATGGCTTCTATTAGCTGCTCAGATGGATCATTATATGCACCCTCCACTTCACAAAGGGCTCCATAAGTTTGGCGAACAGAACGTGCATTTTGAAATAAAATTTGCCTTGTTCTTGTTTAGTTTTTACATGGTGATTTTGCAAGGTATACTAAAAGAAAGTCTATCACAGTTCATTAGTATGACAGCTAAATTTAAACTTTTACCTATCAGAAGTTCTATATGTCAAGAAAAATACCCCATGCATAGGTTATTTACAATTGTTTGCTAATGTTACCTCTGATATACTATACAAATTTAACCGTTGTAGTATAACTACAATGAATATTGCTTAATTTTTCCATCTATATGATTTATTACCGCTTCGCTCTCCTGAAAAGTAATTGAAAAATACATACCTGTAAAGTAAATTAAAAAAAATCACTATTTTAGTCTGCGCATCCTCAACTGCCTGGTGTACGGACCATTATAGCTAACTATTGAAGTGCGTGGGCAGCGCCTCGGCACGTTTAACTTATTTAGTTCAAAAAAGCCTGATCATTATGGCAAATCAATTAGTTCGCGTCAAAAAAAAACGTGTTAATCGTATAGTATAGTATAGTATAGTATTGGAATGTACGAAGAATTCTTAGAAAATTTCACTAAGAAACTATATGTCTAAAATCAATTCCTAGTTCGCGCTGGGAAGCATGAAGATTTCAGGTAGAGATATTTTTTTTACTATGGGCAGACCTATGGGCCCCGGCTCTAATTTTTACCTACCATTCCGATTTTTGGAGATCAAGACGAAAAGAATAGTATATTTTTGATTTTTTATTGGCATTCCGCCCAATATCCTAAAAAGTGATTTTTAAAAACTTAATTTCTATATGCCAACTCTCAGGGGCCATAACTTTTTAACCAATACATAGATTTGCTTCTGTAATACCTCATTTAGTTTGTTGGGAAGTCAGTTTTACGCAAAAAAATCTCTATCTGAAATCTTCATGCTTTCCAACGCGAGCTAGGAATTGATTTTAGACACAAAGTTTATTGGTTAAATTTTTTTAAAATTCATCGTAGATTCCGATTTTGGTTACGATTTTTGCGAATAAAAAAATTGGCCCACCTTACTGTTCATATCTCTAGGGGAACAGCAATATACTGTGGAATGCTGACAGTTTTAACCGTTTGTTTTTAAAAGGGTATGGAACAGCCCATTTCCACTCTTACTGCAATTCATACTGCAACAACAACATATGTAACAAATCTCATCTTCATACCTCTGATAGTTCATGAGATATAGCACTTTTAATTTTCAAGTTGAATGGGCGGTGCCACGGCCCTTATCCAATCACAACCAAATATAGCCACTGACTATCAACAGGTCAACAGTACCACTTTCTAAAATGTTCTTATCAATCTGTCTTAGGAAAAGCCGTCAGATCGATTTTTGAAAAGGGGGCGTGGCACCCCCACTTCCTCCCAGGATGTAATTAATACTGCTCCAACAACATATTTACCAAATCTCATCTCCATACTTCTGATAGTTCATAAGATATAGCCCTATCGATTTTCAAGTTGTATGGGCGGTGCCACGCCCCTTTATCCAATCACAACCAAATATAGCCTGAGACTATCTACAGGTCAACAGAACCTCATGGTAAAATTTTTGTATCAATCGATACATTAGAAAAGCCGTTAGATTTTTGAAAAGGGGGCGTGGCACCGCCCACTTCCATCTAGCTGAAATTAATACTGCTCCAACAAAATATATACCAAATCTCATCTTCATACCTCTGATAGTTCATAAGATATAGCCCTATCGATTTTCAAGTTGTATGGGCGGTGCCACGCCCCTTTATACAATTACAACCAAATGTAGTTAGGAACTATCTACAGGTCAACAGTACCTCATGGTAACATTTTTGTATCAATCGATCTATTAGAAAAACAGTTAGAGCGATTTTTGAAAAGGGGGCGTGGCACCGCCCACTTCCATCCTGGCTGTAATTAATACTGCTCCAACAACATATATACCAAATCTCATCTTCATACCTCTGATAGTTCATGAAATATAGTCTTTTTAATTTTCAAGTTGTATGGGCGGTGCCACGCCCCTTGATCCAATTACAACCAAATGTTGTCAGGAACTATCTACAGGTCAACAGTACCTCATGGTAAAATTTTTGTATCAATCGGTCTATTAGAAAAGCCGTCTGAGCGATATTTGATAAAAGGGGCGTGGCGCCGCCCACTTTTTGAAAAAATAAAACCTTTTAAACCATCCGGAAGCTATAGCGAACAAAACAAAAAAAAAATTTTGAAAATCGGTCCAGCCGTTTTTGAGTTTTAGCGAGACAACTGCACAGCAATTCATTTTTATATATAAGACTAGTGGGCCCGGCAATGCTTCGCTATTGCATATTAACTTGTAATATATTTCACATTTAGGTCTACAAAGTACTTTGAAAGCGGTATATGTTGAGTATATTTACTTATGTTACTTATTTAAACTTACTCCTTAACATTAAAGTTAACCAATTAAGATGTATTGTCGTAAATGCTAATAAAAAGTTCATCAGCAAAGTCATAGCTATAGTGCCGACATGTAGATTAAGTTTTTTCTGTATGTAGGGCGAAAAACAACTTCTTTCACAAATCGGAAACAGACATTCCTCTAAAGATCAAAATTATTTATTTTGATACGTAGTAGCGTGAACCATCTGTATACTAACTATCTCTTTGGTCATAAAAAAACATTTTTGTTATGCCTTCTCCTAGTGACCGCAAATGAAAATTCCGTTTGAAGCTTCATGCCTTTAGGCATAAAAACTTCTTTTGTCATTTCTCCTTCTCACACGGATCAAGAATAATCCGGAATAATATTTTTGTATTGAACTCGTATTACCATTTTTTTTAGATAATTCGGTCACCAACGTTTGGCTTAACAAAGTGATGGTCTCACGCGCTGTATGTCATGTTACACAGTCATTTCTCCTTCAAATAATGTGCAATGACATGATAAATAAAAAAAAATCAATTGATCGTCCACTGGCTTTAGTTCTTCTACCAGTTGGATTTTATACGAATGTAGGCCAAGATCTTTTCCAGCATTTGCAGAGACCGAGTTGCTAAGAAAGACGTCGGTTCGATAAATTCGAGTCCCCTGTCACACTAACGTCTACAGCGTCGATGGCTTCTATTAGCTGCTCAGATGGATCATTATATGCACCCTCAACTTCACAGAGGGCTCCATAAGTTTGGCGAACAGAACATGCATTTTGAAAATAAGTTTGCCAGATTTGTAACCCTTGTTCTAGTTTAGTTTTTGCATGGTATTCATTAGTATGACAGCTAGATTAACACTTATACTTATCAGAAGTTCTATATGTCAAGAAAAATACCCTATGCATAGGTTATTTACAATTGTTTGCTAATTTTACCTCTGATATACTAAAAAATTTAACCATTGTAGTACAATTACAATGAATATTTCTTAATTTTTCTATCTATATGATTTATTACCGATTCGCTCTCCTGAAAAGTAATTGAAAAATACATACCTGTAAAGTTAATTTAAAAAAATCACTATTTTAGTCTGCGCATCCTCAACTGCCTGGTGTACGGACCATTATTTGATACAGTTGAAAAAGTTAACTATTGAAGTGCGTGGGCAGTCCCTCGGCACTTTTAACTTATTTAGTTCGAAATAGCCTGATCATTAGGGCGAATCAATTAGATCGCGTCAAAACAAAAACATGTTAATCGTATATCAGAATTCTTAGAAAATTTCACTAAGAAACTATATGTCTAAAATCAATTCTTAGTTCGCGCTGAGAAGCATGAAGATTTCAGGTAGAGATATTTTTTTAGCAATGAGCAATTATTCAGTTACTTTAGACCTATGGGCCCCGGCTCTAATTTTTACCTACCATTCCGATGTTTGCAGACAAAGACGAAAAGAATAGAATATTTTTGATTTTTTATTGGGTTCCCGCCCAATATTCTGAAAAATGATTTTTAAAAACTTAATTTTCGTATGCCAACTCTCAGAGGCCATAACTTTTAACCAATACATGGATTTGCTTCTGTAATACCTCATTGAGTTTGCTGGAAAGTTAGTTTTACGGAGAAGGTCTCGATAAATATATATCTGAAGTTTTCGGTTTGTGGTTATTTAAAAACCAAAAAATTTCTATCTGAAATCTTCATGCCCTCCAACGCGAGCTAGGAATTGGTTTTAGACACAAAGTTTTTTGGAGAAATTTTCTTACAATTCATCGTAGATTCCGATTTTGGTTACGATTTTTACGAAAAAAAAAAATTGGCCCACCTTACTGCTTATATATCTAGGCTAACAGCAATATCGTGTGGACTTTTGACAGTCATCACTGTTTGTTTTAAAAGGGGTGTGTAACAGCCCACTTCCACCCTTACTGTAATTCATGCTGCAACAACAACATATGTTACAAATCACATCTTCATACC
The DNA here is from genome assembly GCA_964034835.1 of Muscina levida. NCBI lineage: Eukaryota > Metazoa > Arthropoda > Insecta > Diptera > Muscidae > Muscina > Muscina levida. Next base: position 150,907,163 of record OZ035882.1, read on the forward strand.
TCTGATAGGTCATGAGATATAGTCTTTTTACTTTAAAGTTGTATGGGCGGTGCCACGCTCCTTTATTCAATCACAACTAAGTACAGCGAGTGACTAACAACAGGTCAGCGCCACCACTTTTTAAAATTATCTTATAAATCAGTCTATTAGAAAAGCCGTTAGAGCGATTTTTGAGAAGAGGGTGTGGCACCGCCCACTTCCTCCCTGGATGTAATTAATACTGCTCCAACAACATATATACCAAATCTCATCTTCATACCTCTGATAGTTCATAAGATATAGCCCTATTGATTTTCAAGTTGTATAGGCGGTGCCACGCTCCTTTATCCAATCACAACCAAATATAGCCTGAGACTATCAACAGGTCAACAGTACCACTTGGTAAAATTTTCGTATCAATCGATCTATTAGAAAAACCGTTAGAGCGATTTTTGAAAAGAGGGCGTGACACCGCCCACTTCCATCCTGGCTGTAATTAATTCTACTCCAACAACATATATACCAAATATTATCTTCATACCTCTGATAGTTCATGATATATAGCCTTTTTAATTTTCAAGTTGTATGGGCGGTGCCAATCCCCTTTATCCAATTACAACCAAATGTAGATTTTTGAGAAGAGGGTGTGGCACCGCCCACTTCCTCCCTGGATGTAATTAATACTGCTCCAACAACATATATACCAAATCTCATCTTCATACCTCTGATAGTTCATAAGATATAGCCCTATTGATTTTCAAAATGTATGGGCGGTGCCACGCCCCTTTATCCAATTACAACCAAATGTAGTCAGGAACTATGTACAGGTCAACAGTACCTCATGGTAAAATTTTTGTATCAATCGGACTATTGGAAAAGCCGTTAGAGCGATTTTTGAAAAGGGGGCGTGGCACCGCCCACTTCCATCCTGGCTGTAATTTATACTGCTCCAACAACATATATACCAAATCTCATATTCATACCTCTGATAGTTCATGAAATATAGCCTTTTTAATTTTCAAGTTGTATGGGCGGTGCCACGCCCCTTTATCCAATTACAACCAAATGTAGTCAGGAACTATCTACAGGTCAACAGTACCTCATGGTAAAATTTTTGTATCAATCGGTCTATTAGAAAAGCCGTCTGAGCGATATTTGAAAAAAGGGGCGTGGCGCCGCCCACTTTTTGAAAAAATAAAACCTTTTAAACCATCCGGAAGCTATATCGAACAAAACAAAAAAAAAATTTTGAAAATCGGTCCAGCCGTTTTTGAGTTTTAGCGAGACAACTGCACAGCAATTCATTTTTATATATAAGATATGGAAAAACGGGTGAGTTAAAGAAATATTGCTGATAAAAAGAAATAAAACGAAAACAAATATATATTTATAAAATAAAACGTCAAAAATATAGAATAGCTTTACAAAATACAGAATTTGGGCACGATCGTTATGGGTGCTTTGATATTATTATTCCATCCCGTGGCACCGCCCCATATAACTCGAATTTTAAAATTACTGTATCTTTTAAACCATTAAAGGTACAAAGTCGAGATTTGATACGTATATCGGTCGTATAAGAAAAAATACTTTGTTTGTGGAAAGTGGGCGGTGCCACACCCCATTTTAAAAAAAATAGTTATTGTGTCCAAATATATGGACCGATTGTAATTATATTTTCTTTGTGTGATACTGTCCATAGGGCCTCTACAATGGGCTACATGGAAACTTAATTAGACAAAGGGGAGTGGCACAGCCCACACAAACCGAAATTTCAATCGGTCATATCTCAGGAGCTATTAGAGGTGTGAAGATGAAATTTCCTACATATGTTACTGATATAAAGAGGATTACGTCTCGCTGGAAAATGGGAGGTGCCACGCCCCTTTTGAAGTAACCGTAGGGCCTCTATTATAGGCTACATGAAAACATACTTAGTCATAGGGGCGTGGCACCGCCCACACAAACCAAAATTTAATCGGTCATATCTCAAGAGCCATTAGCAGTATAAAGATGAGATTTTCTACATCCGGAAATGGTACATGGGGGATTACGTCTCGCTGGGAAATTAATAGAACGATTGTTATAACATTTCCATAATCTATATATTTAAAATTGGTTGTTTCCCTTTTCGAATAAACGTCAGCTAAGAATGAATTTTTGGATATTCGAACTTTTCGTGGTAAAAATTACCCGCCCAATCGGATAGTACTATAATCGAAGAAATTGATATAGGCATGCTCATTATCAAATTGGATTAAAGTTTTCTTTGAAATCCGATATTTCTGGATAAAAAAAAATCGAAAATGAGATAAAAATTTTACTACCGCCCAGTCCAAACAGCTAATGATATAATCATGATAATTTATATGGGCTTGGAATTAGAACGAAGCAAGGACGGTTTTCGAAATTCTTTCCTTTTTGGGGTAAAAAAGGCCGAAAAGGGATAAAACCGTACTGTCGCAAAAATGTTAGCGAATATTTTAGTTGCGCAATGTGAAGTAATTTTTCGAAATTAGACCTTGACCTTTTAAAATTCGTACTTTTAGGGATAATAATGGACTAAAGCGGTACAATCAGTCAGACCAATTGGATAAAGCTTCAATCGCATAAATGGGGTGTTCGTTCGTTATATTCATAAGAAGATTAATTGTAAGTACGGGTAAAGCAACGCGAGCCGGGAAAGCTAGTTAATAATATTAATCGATTTCTAAAGTGAGCGGTACCAGATTGATATGAGAGGTACTATAAGGGGCGTGGCTAGACTTCCAGTTTTTTATTCAAAACGTTATCCTGTTATAGCTTAACTAAACAAAGAATTTTTTTCACGATAGCGTTGTGTGTATTGATATTATTACTCGAATTCTAAAGTCGGCGGAGCGGTACATTTGTGTAGGAGGTACTAAAAGGGGCGTGGCTAGACACCAGTGCAAAGTTTCAAAAGAATTGGTAACCTATTTCGAAAGCTATCGTGCGTACTAGCCGGACAGACAGACGGAAGGACATGGCTCAAACGACTTAAAAAGTCATGAATCGACTCTGGTTCAAAGAAACCTAGGGTCTAAAGTGACTCCTTCTATGTGTTACACTTTTGGTTTGTATCAAATGATATATACCCTCCTACACATAGGGTGAGACTATAAACACAATTGCAGAATTCTTCTTATTTGTCAGCAGCAACCGAAATTCATCCATCTGCAGCCGCACAAAGAAAAGAATTCCATTCGCAACGCTCTTTTGCGCTGTGTACATAGTTTGTCACACCAAGTTTGGATAACAGCTCTTTCACCTGTTCCATCCAACGAAGTTGTGGTCATTTCCTCCTGTGCCACCTATCTGGTATATTGACGAAGTCTGTTCGAGCTGTAGCATTTTCATCCATTCGTACAAAGTTTTCTTGCCAGCGCATTCGCTTTATTTGAAGGTGCATGACTACATCGTTGTCGATATACAGCTCATGGTTCACGGTATTCGCCGTTAATAATTATGGGTCCAAATATTTTGCGAATTAATTTTCTCTCAAAGACTCCCACAATAGATTGATCCGCTTGTGTCATTATCAAGGATTGTGCTGCGCTGTAGAGTAAGACGGGTAGTATCAGTAACTGATAGAGTTGGATCTTGGTGCATCGAGAGAGGGCTATTTTCTACAGTATCTGGTAGAGTTGGATCTTTGTTCGTCGAGAGAGGGCTACTTGATTAGCGCGTAGTAACAGCGTTCTGCGATCAATACTCTTTTCTTGATTTCCAGGCTGGCATTATTTTTTTTTGTTTACGGCGTAACCATGGTGGACAAAATTTTCTACCACTTCAAATTTATAGTTTTAAACGTTTAATCAGCAAATAACTTCGTTTTGTCATCACTTATCACTAGACCCACTTCTGCCGAGTGCTTCCCAATGCTTTTAAACAGCCTCAGTAACATTCCGTTTTTCCGGCCAATGATATAATTATATATGTGCATCACATGTATATGCGAGCAGCGTGTGACTCTTATTAAAGGTGGTACCAGTCGTGTTTACTACAGCCTTCCGCATCATCATCTTCATTATGATGTTAAAGAGATCGCATGAGAGTCTATCGCCTTGTCTTAAGTCTCGCTTGGTAGAAAATTACAGATTTTTGCCTATTTTCACGGAAGACTTCGTATCGGTCAGTGTTATGACTCAAAGTTGTATCACATTCGCGAGGATACCAAACTCTGTCCTATAGGACTGTCGAATGCAGCTTTATAGTCGATACACTGATGGTAAGTGTCGATCTGCATTTCTTCCGTCTTCCCCAGGTTTTATCGTAGTGCGAATATCTGGTCGGTCGTGGATTTACCAGGTCTAAAGTCACACTGATAAGGTCCACTCATGTTCGCTGTGATGGGCTTTAGTCTTTCACATAGCACACTCGTCAAGACCTTATATGCGATGGGTAAAAGTCTGATGCCGCGGTAGTTGGAGTACTCACTTGGATCGCATTTTTTCAGCACAGGAGATAATAAGCTCAACATATGGCATGATATCTTCACATGCAATGCCTTCCGGAACCAACAAATGCAGAAAGTGTTCTCTCCATATATCTAACACACTTTGCGTATCTGTAACCATATTACAATCCTTGCCAGTGTCTAGAATCATATGAAAATTTCATATAAGTAAAAAAAGGAATTGTTATTTTTTTCATACATTTGTTTGAAATGTTTCTGCTTTCCAGTCAATCTAAGGCCGGCGTTTCTAAAAAATTTTCTTAAGTGGGTCGCGAGTTTCCAATATTGAAGAACATCATTGGTAGAACATTATCACGAATTTTGTGATATTTGATTAAAATCTGCAGAAATGCCGGTCCGGGAGCGAAGAAGTTTCTATTATTTTTTTCAGTTTTCCCGTCTATCCCGGACCGGCGATTCTAAAATACTTACTCAAATGGATCGCGAGTTGGCATTATTAAAGAACATAATTAGTAGACCATTATCATGAATTTTTGTGATATTTGATTAAAATCTGCAGAAATGCAGAAAAAAACTGAAAAAAATAATAGAAACTTCTTCGCTCCCGGACCGGCATTTCTGCAGATTTTAATCAAATATCACAAAAATTCATGATAATGGTCTACTAATTATGTTCTTCAATATTGCCAACTCGCGATCCATTTGAAAAAGTATTTTAGAATCGCCGGTCCGGGATAGACAGGAAAACTGAAAAAAATAATAGAAACTTCTTCGCTCCCGGACCGGCATTTCTGCAGATTTTCATTAAATATCACAAAAATTCATGATAATGGTCTACTAATGTTGTTCTTCAATATTGCCAACTCGCGATCTATTTGAATATATATTTTAGAAACACCGGTCCGGGATAGAGGGGAAAACGGAAAAATTTCATACAAATGTATGAAAATAATACAAATTTCTTCGTTCCCGGACAGGCGTTTGAACAGCGTTTCATCGAATTGCTTAATTTTTTGACAAAATATAACGAAGTCTCTGTTTATGATATCTGCAAAATTTCAAGCCATTCTGTGCATCTTTGTTTAACAAACCGAAGCTCCATATATATACAGTTATGAAAAAATTACTGTTTTTTGTCTATCCCGGACCGGCGTTTCCGCAGCTGTTAAGAAAACGTCACAAAAATCCGTGAAAATGTTGTACTAATGTCGTTCTTTAATACTGCCGACTCGCGATCTGTTTGAAAAAGTACTTTAGAAACGCCGGTCCGGGATAGACCGGAAAACCGAAAATAGTCATACAAATGTATGAAAATAATAGAAATTTTTTCGTTCCCGGACCGGCGTTTGGACTGCGCTCCATCAAATGCCATAATTTTTTGGGAGAATATAACCAAGTCTCCGTTTACGATTTCTGCAAAATTTCAAGCCATTCTGTGCATCTTTGCTTAAGAAACCGAAGAAAAAATCAATTTTTTATTTCCCGGGAATCCCGGGATTCCCGGTTATACCGGGAAAATTCCATTTCCCGGGATTCCCGGGATGATTTCCCGGGAAACCGGGAAACCCGTTCCCGGGATTCCCGGGTTACCGGGACAAGCCTAGAGCACTAAGTTAAACATGTGTTGTCTCCATACAAAAGAAGAGAATATCCCCAACAACCCTCCGCCGTCAAACCTGTCAAGCTCGGATTGTAAATCTAAGCTACCGTACACTTAAAGTTATTAGTTTCTACCTGACAATCCCGTTTTGAAGCCAAAGCGGATTCTGTTCAGCTACTGTGATACTCAATCTGACTGCTTCTATTAAAAGTCTCTAAGTTTTGGGAAAACCCCTCTTAAACCATTTTGTTTCAAGCAGCCACTTGAGCTGAATGTCATAACTTCAAGAAGACACCACACCAACAATAATATTGAAATCTTTATAAACAAAATTATAATTAATTAGACATGGAACAGCCAACACACAACAGTAAACATAAACAAAATGTTCTGTGTGTCGATAATTAATGAAGTCTGGTCTTAATTTTTCTGCTGGTAACTGTCGCAAACGCCTCGCACTTTAAGGGGGCTGAGCGAGGGGCATGAAATAGAGTTAGTATTGTAGGGAGCCGAGATATCAAATGTGATATGAGTCACAACAAGTAAATGTTAATGATAAATGATATTTATTAATAGAGCGTCTATTACAAATTAATACTATTGCGAAACCGTTTGATACTGATATCATAAATTTACTATAAAAATATTTAGACAATAAATTACACAGTACAACATTTTTCAGCTTATGATACGGGACTCAATTTTGAGAATTGCAAGTGAAAATAGCCCTTATAATAAGAACTTCTGCATCATTCGTGTTGTCAAGTTGGCTGCATTAATAACACAGTACAAAATTTTTCAGCTCATTGATTTGGGACTCAATTATGGGAAATGCACGTGAAAGTAGCCCCAAAAAGAAGAAGTTTTGCATCATTCGCTTTGTCAAGTTACATGCCGTAATAATTTAGTATCGATTTGAAGTAAGTAAGTATCGTATAGGGGAATTTTTCACATTTTAGGCTCTTTCGTGTGACGTAAATTTAAAAAACAGTTTCACTTTTCCATTCATCAAATGATTTTGAACTGGGTTTATTTTGTAGCAGTTACAATAAAACTGTTATACTCCATGGCGTATTATTTACGTGGAATATTACTTATGATAATCATACGCCATCATATATGTTATGTCAAACAAAAGAACCTACAACGTGGCAAATTATCCTATACGATACTTACTAACTTCAAATCGATATTAAATTATTATGGCATGTAACTTGACAAAACGAATGATGCAGAAGTTCTTATTTTAGAGGCTACTATCAAGTGCAATTCCCAGAATTGAGTCCTGAATCATTGAGCTGAAAAATTTTGTAAAATTGAGTCCCGAAATCATGTGTTGTATTGTTTGGTTATTAGAAATCTGCAATTTGTGTCGTAAATTTATGTTATGTTTGTCATGTCATGACAAATATTGACCGAAAAATACATATTTCGTTAATAAATGTTTTGAGTTTTTCTCTGAGTCACTAACTGGTTAGATAGAATTGGTTTCAATAATTCTTTTATTGTCTAGAATTACTGCCTCCCTCTCCCTATAACAACTTAGAGACACCTATGCTCTATATCAAATTTCCATACTCTAAACATCCTTACGCACTGGCGGTCTTCAAAACCATTTCCCTGTAAAAATATTTTGCCCAGCCAACCTTTAAATGTTTAAACAATTCAAAACGATTATCTCCTCAATGTAGCAACACTAATGTGACACACTTAATACCAACGATAAAGTTTCACAGGCTTTAAAGTGGTTTACCTCTAATAAGCAATTCCACAAATACCCCTCCCTCTCTATCTTTGTAAGGATTCCTTTACAAAAAGGCTTAAAATGTTAATAATTTTATAGGCTATTTTGTTTATCATCTTGATCACGTGGCGTTTAACATAAAATAACTGTTAATGCCAATGAGCCACTAAAAAAAGGACAAACTTCCCAACTCCAACGATTGTAGGTAAACCACACTCTTCTCCCCCCGCCCCACGGACAGAATACAAAACTATGGCCAATTCGTTTTTCGCCTTATTCGGAACATTTAAAGGAATTATCTTGCCCGTCGGTTGTACCATATTATTGCCTACATAACGAAGGAAATTATCATAATAAAAAAAGAGACAGAAAGAATGGAAAATAAAGGAATAAAAATATTTTTTCAGGATATTATTAAGGCAAACAAGATAAGGGAAGAGACCAAGAGAGAGTTTGAAATGGACCACTAACAAACACCAGTACCAGAGAGTACACCACACCAAAGGTGTGGGAGAAAACTATTTGTATGGCAAACGCAGTAATGAGAGCGTGTGCTGAGAGGAAATTTATGTTATTCAAATAAACTCGTTGTTGGCAATGCCGTTATAGAGTAAGGGAAATTCTCGTGCCGCTTTGGCAAATTGTTGCCGTCCGTTTTCCACCCCTAATTCAAGTGGGATATTTTTGTGTGCCTTTGCCATTAAAGGGACTTGCTCAACATGGTTTCAAGTTGTTTATTTGTGTTTTCTTTTGCTCGCCTGTGTGCTCTCTGGCGAAAATCTCCCCCATCGTGACGACTGATGTAAGGGTTGCATTAAAAGCACTTTCCGCAAAGAATTTCCACAGTTCTGCGGGAGATTTCAACGTGTAAACATTGCCAAAAAACTAAGTGCGGATAAATTATCAATTACAGAAAAATATGAAGAGTAGAAAATAAAAAAAAACAAAGTGAAGTGTATAAGAAGTTAGAAAAAGCTACAAAAATTAAACAAAAAATATTTTTAAAAATTTTCAATAAATAACCAACCAACAACTTTCTAAGCTTCTTAATAACAAAACTTTAAAAGGTTACTAAATAAAAAAGTGCGTTTAAAAATTACTCAACATTGAAGTAAAAGAGTTGTAAGCAAACTTACAAGAAAAATTAACCCAATTTGCAACATATCAAGCCTTTATGTTCTATTAATACAAATAAAAATTCCATCCATTTAGTTAATGCAACCAAATTTAAGTAACTGTGTTAAACTGCTTTAAACCATACACAAAAATCTTTGATTTTTCTGCAAAGCAAAGATAGGGTAAGTTAACATCAGATAACTTAAAATAACTCTAAAAATAGAATAATTTTAGTGGAAAGGAAACCGTAGCTAAAACAAGGTTATTGTAAGGAAACACAATTATGTATTTGTATTTTTATGTTATTTATTATTTTTAATTTATAGTTTTTATTGAATTATCTTTTATTTTTTCTTAATTTTCTTTTTATATTGCTGGCTAAAACTTGTGAAATTGATTTTTCGAACTTAAACTCACCAATACCATCATAACACATTTTGTTTAACAATACACCTTCTGACTACTCTCTATCATACTCAAAGAGAGAGCATGAGAGAATTTCCTTCATGTGTAAGCTCTTGCCTTTACAATTTTCATGTCATCATATTTGTTTACTTTTTTGTGCTGAGGTTAATACTCCCTAAGGCCGTCAGGAGCAGACATACAGTCTGCCAAACAGGACCAGCAGGCTATACTGACGAGCGAGCCGAGCTGCTGCTGTCAGTTAGAGTTGTCAGTTGGTTTATAGGGATTTGTTGTTGCCGAAATGTTTGTAAACACTGTTCGAAAATCATTTGGTACGTAAATACCGCTACGCCAAAGGCATATATTTCGCTCTCTCTGTGTTAATTCGTTTGCTCTCAAAGAGCATTTATATAGAAGCGGTACTTTTCAATACTCGTATATTGCATATTACGCTCTTTTTCGCAAGTTCGAAAATATATTGCTTTTGCTTTACTCTATGTTTGTATTGTTTTTCTTTGTGGTTTTCTTACTTGTTCTTGTCGTTTTGCTTTCGTCATGACCTTCATGACTCATCGTTGCCGTTGGCTATGGGTAGGGGCTTGTTATTATTTTCTGCATGGTACTCCCCAATCTCCCTACAAGCAGCACCTTCCATTAGGGGTTTCCCGACACCTTGGCAAATCAGTGAGCTTGTCACACACACACATACACAAAGGTACACAGGTGTTGCCACCTCATCCTTGGGGTTTCTGTGTTGATGTTGATGGCACTTGTTTGGGTCTCTATAAAAAGCGATGTCGCTGATGTCGAATGATTGCGTGCCAGTTTAGCGCCGGTTTACGGCTACTAATCAAAATAGCATTTGTTTGTTAGCAAAGCAAAACTGATGTTAGTGTTTGTCGTTTAATTACTTTAACTAAATGGTTAATTACTATTATGTTGATATAAGTTATGGATTTTTGTTACTCCTCCTCCTCGCAATAATGTTTTGTGTAATTAGTGTTAGTGGTTGATTAAACAGAAATCGAATAATGTGAAGGTATTTAATCAAATGTGAATACACATTTGCACAGGAAGTAATAAGAGAAAATTATTTGCCGATTGCAGATAAAAAGGAATTTCATGGAATTTAACTTAATGGGCTACAATAAGGGCGCAGTAGTCTGGTATTAAAATGTAATAATTGAGATTTCCACGTAAAATTACCTGACTGAGTAAAATCTGGCAGACATATGAATAACAAAAATTGATGAAATATAATAGAGTATTTAATGTCTATGTTTTTGTTAAGAGTATATAAAAAGTTATGGCTTATATTGCAGTCATAAAATAATGAATCTATGATTAGAGAAGAACAAAGTATGGCAAGAAGTCCTGTTAGTGATATTTCATGTTTTTATTTTTCAGTTTTATGCTATAGAAAAAAAATGTTGTACTGATAGCTTTTTGTCTAATTATATGCAGTAAAGCATGATATATAATGTATTAAAATCGCTCACACGCCATCTATCGTACGTTAATTGTACTAATGCAGAAAACATTAAAAAAATAATGTAGGAAAGTCTTGCTCTGTTTTGTTGATCTAAAATAAATATGTCTATTATTTCGTAGTTCGGTAGTAGACCATTTACTATTCACAATTATTGTCTATAGAGTTTGTTTTACAAGAGCTGTGTGAAATCTTATGCTACAGCGGGCAGGGTGGATAGCTATTTCAATAGTTGCAAAACTATGAACATCAAACAATCGAAAACTATACATACCGGTGAGAAATTGGCAAAATCCTATATTAACTTAACTTAATTTCTCTTTGCACCCCATGAATGAGGTATGCGATAGCTTCTCGCGTTGTTGTGGATTAACACGCTTTCTATTTTTAGATTCACAACTAACGGCACCTACTTGTTTATCGACGAATGCGAACGTCACTGTTTGAGAAGCTCTTACTAGACACGCCAATTGACTCGACACTTAATACTGCGAAGTTCCGTTCAGTTAACGTCGATTTTAAACCATTTCGTTGCTCTGATGATGGCATGATTGTTCCGCAAATCACCCACTGATGGACAGATATTGTCCACAAGTGTTCCATAACCAAACTTTTCATATCTCATGACACCAAAATCTGGGCAGCAACATAGACAATGCCCCGCACATATTTTATATAATACGTTAAATGGCTTGTAGTAGAAATTATATTTCTTGTTTAAGAATCTTGCAGACATTTGCTATAACATTCTAGACATTACTGCCATACATCCCTAACGCTCGGCTTGTTCATAAGCTTTCTTCTTCAACTTTCGATTTCTAGAACCAATAATATCGTTAATCATTTTTGCACTACACATTAAGTTTCTTTATTTTGGTATGTAGATCCAAATATATATTAGTAGTTCAAGTTCTCAGACTGTTTATTATAAAGTTCTGTAAAGTATTGACACATTTAAGTTGAGGTTTTTGTCTCGTAAGTAAACATTTTAATGCGCCACCTATCGTACGTTAACTGTACTATGCTACCAAAATATGAAATATCTGGGTATATTTATAGATATAAAGCTGAAATCAAGTATTATAAAGATAAAAACAATTTAAAAGATTTTAGGAATAAATATAAACATAATTTATTTGAAAGAGTTATTCCTTAGCAGTACAAGAGTTTATATCTAATTAAATTAGAAAAATATTGTCCCAAATTATTTGAAAGAAATCTTAGTTACCAGTACAAGGGTTTATATCTATACTGTTATTGTAAAAGTTTATATGTCTGGTTTTTTGAAAAATGAGGTTATTACGTTAGCACTTTTAGAACAAGTTGATAAAGGATGACGTGCCTGAGATGAGTGGAAGCATATTAAATAGTTGTAGAAAAAGCAGATATGTATCTAATAGGTATCTTTAAATCATTTTCCTGACAATTGGGCATATATTAACTTTTGTTATAAAGGTATAAATATAATACTCTTGATGTAGTGCTCATAAAATAATTAAATTCTCTAAAACTATAAAAAAATTTCAATATTTTTAATATTCCCTATAATTACGTATGTCGTAATAGACTTTCGACAACATTCGATTGTAAAAAAATTTTTAATAATTAACAGATATATATAGTGTCGCGAACTTTTCATCAAGAAAAACATGACATGAGCAAGGACATGTCATATTTCTGTCTCACAAACTACATCAGCTATGCCATATTTGAAAAACAACAAAGATTCGAAGTGACTACGACATACGTAATAAGGGGGATTATTTTCACATCGTTGGAAGTCTTTTACAATAACTTCTATGAAAAGAATTACTATTCACAACTAAGAAACTTAATGGAATCTATCTTTTTGGAAGTAAAGAAAAAGTGAATCCCTTATAATATTTGTATTTTTTTCTAGGTAATTTTTTCAATATAAAGCACACTGCACAACATTGACTAAAGATATACAGTGTGTTCCTTGCAGATCTTACGGACATGCTAAGAACTCCACGAAGATGTATTGTAAAAAATGCGTGTATCAGGAAAATTGTTTATAGAAAATTTCTGCCTTGAGATAGATTTTTAAACAAAATTTATTGAAAATTACCACTCGATGCAAGGACTTTTATCAGAATATGACTGTAACAACAATTGAAAGGGAAATTGGGCTCTCACGGATTGTTCTGTAATGTAATATGTACGCGAAGTCCATTTGCAACAAAACCTTTAAATAAGAAAGCAATTTTCTTTTAATACAATCAAAAAAAGTACGCAGAAAAGATATTGTCGGTTTTTCCCTTATATCAGATTTTTAACAAGAAAATTCAAGAAATATTTGTTAAAGAAAATATATTTCTTAACATTACTTAATAGAGAATATGTATACATTAAGATGTAATTTATATAATGCTATCTTTCCCGCCTCGGGTTGCTCCGCTGCTACTTACACGTGGTTACCTATTGTTTTTTGAAATAAATATCATTCAGTGATGACATAGCATTTTACTGGTTGAGAAATTTTTAAAATCGGATGAGTAGTTCAGAAGATAACCCCCTACATTCTTATCTTTATAATATTAGTATAGAAGTAAAGATTATTTTTGTAGCAATATTTCTTGTAGTCACTTTTTATTAAAAAAAGGATATTGAGTTTTTAATACATATGCTCTAACAATTAGGTGTCAAAACACTTGTAGGACCATGAAACATATAAATACCTTACCCATTTGTTAATATCTCGTTATAAAACAACATGCATTTACATATTTCCGGTTGCCTTGGTCTTGATTATTGTTTGTCCACAGATATTCGATTTCTCTACAGCTAATCTAAACACTATTAAATACATTAAACTTATAACGTAACAATAACCTCTCTTTAGTTTTTGTGTGTCCACAATTACATTGATAACTTTTCAATTCCAAATCGAATTCCTTGTTGGAATTGCTTTACATTTGTTCCTTGGCATATTAACTTCGAGACTGGCTAACATTATAAATATAATATCACAAATTTTTTACTCCTCGTGCGAGAAGAGAGGGAATGTTAAAAAGATATAAAGGATAATTGTAAGACTTAGGCAGTTATTATACAGATACATAAATTAACCAAAATTCATTATCCACAGATTGCCAAAATATTTTTCGAATGTATTTTCATCGGAAACACTTGAGTATAAATAAAAAAAAGCACTTTTTTATACAGTTAGAAATTAAATTTTCGAACAATTTTGAAATAGTTTGTCACGGAAAAACTCTGCAAATAATGAACCGATTTTGATAATTTTTGTTTTTAAAATCTCACAATTTCACTAATAAAACGAGTGGGGTACTTTATTTTTTATAATATTGGTTATATGAAATGGTTCGTCACGGAAGAATTCTGCAAATAATGATACGATTTTGATAATTCTTTTTTTAAAATCTCACAATTTCACATATAAAACGAGTGGTATACTTTATTTTTTTATAGTATTGGTTATATGAAATTGTTTGTCACGGAAGAACTTTGCAAATAATGAACCGATTTTAATAATTTTTTTGTTAAATCTAACATCTTCACCAATAAAATGAGTGGGGTCCTTTACTTTTTGTTATTTTCGATAGTAAAAAAATGTTAATTTTCGATTTTAAGTTGTTGATATTTATAAACATAAGCAGCAATAAAGGCCTTGTATGTGTTTGAGCTATGTTTTTTTAAGTCTTATTTTTTAATAAAGCAGCTTTAGGAATTAATCTGGGAATGAGCTTAATCAGGGGTCGCAAATAGTTAATTTCATTTCTTAGTTTGTCACGGAAGAACTTTGCAAATAATGAACCGATTTTGATAGTTCTTTGTTTAGGATCTCACAATTTCCCTAATGAAATGAGTGGTGTACTTTACTTCTTTATTTTCAATATTTAAAAAGCTTAATTTTCGGTTCTAAGTTGTTTATATTCATAAGCATAAGCCGCAATGAAGGCCTTGCTTGTGATTGTGCTCTGATTTTTTTTGAATGTCTTAGATTTTTGATATAGCGGCTTAAGGAATTAATCTAGGAAAGAGTTAATGTTTAATTAGAATTAAATGGTATGTAATACATTTAATTTGAAAAACCACATTGTAAGTTCAATATATTCGTTTTGAGCCCCTAATTTGGTTGAGAACCTTTTATTTTGAAATGTTATCAAAGAATTTTTCAATCATGATTGTAATTTTAGGAATAACGTCATTTTATTTTGTTAAAAAAACCTTAACGAAGTGACCGAGAAAAACTTTGAGCATTTCTGTACTTTATGGACTATGTATTAAAACAGACTTGCTATATCAGAAACTCTCCATTTTTTGTGTGTAGCAAAATATAGTAAGCTCAAACGTATACACTACCAGGCCCACCGGTAACTTTATCTTGCATACATTGCGTCTAGTGAGACTCACCACAATTCCTGTATCTCATGTACTCTACTTATTTAGATGTTCTCTTTTGTTTTTGCCCCAAGACAAGACAATTTAACTGCCATTAAAACCTAATAATGGTAGAATTATTCTTGTAGACTTGAAATCAAAACAAAAAACAGTAGGCAATTTTTACAATTTTACAACAATAAATCTAATTTAATACGGCTTTTTGTCCTCAACTTACAAGTTAACTGTTTAAATGCTATGTAATTCATATTAATTGGTAAACGTTATGAGAGAAACATTGTTACCCCTCAAATTGCCTTACATTAATTTTAAGCTTATTTTCAACATTTGCTGTTTTTAAAAACAATACAGACAACAAAATGTGTTTGATAACATAAAGAAAACGTGAAGAAATACTTCTGTGTCCCCGAAAGTAGTTGTAGTCGTCTTCAACAACAACGTAACGAAAAAAACAGCATATCAAATTATTTAATCCTGCATTTATTATGTAAAAGGTACCCTGTTTCTTTACAAAATTCAACTACTCACCATGACTGCCGTTTTTTGTATAGCATAAACTCTAGATGAATAATTACGACAGAGAAAAGGTTGCACGCAATTTCTTTACTTTTAAGGGATGCCATCTTGGGAAACTTTGACATTACAGGGCTGTGGCATAAGGACTTGTTTTAAATGACACATAGACTGAGTGAATGCTAGATGCTAATATTAGATTTCATGAATAATAAATAAATCAAATTTTAAGACATTTTCCATTTTTTGTCCATGTGGTGAAATATAGATATTACGATTTATCAGCTGCGTGGCAAACCTTTTTGTCCTTCTTCACAAATGTGATGTTTGGCGTTGAGAGCTGGTGGCTGCTGTGTGTGAAAAATGATAATGATTTAAGTAACAAAAGAGGTATTTACTGGTAGGTTTTGTTTTGTTTTCAACAATTCCGTGGACAAACATACTACTATATATGTTTATACTTAACATACACTGACATTCTTTCATATGTAATATTTTTGCCTGCTTGCTCTCTTTTGAGTCTGTTCCTTTCCGTCATATGGAGTGAGCGCAAAATCCTCTTAAAAATTGTGACGCAAAATGTCACAAAGAAAATGTAATACTGTCACTGCAGGGGTGTACGATAGCCCGCAGTATGCGACAAAGAAAGAATTTTCTCCGCCACCCGCAAATTACAACTGCCGTGATAATGATTAATGATGGAAAAATGCGCTTAAATAAATGTTAAGGCCTAAGGCTTTACAGCCTTTTGCAGAGGATTGTAACTCGGCGAAGTGACGGAAAAAGTAAAGTGAAAAAAAACATAAACTTATGAAGTTGGCGGCGCATTGCAAGTGTTGAAGCCATGATAAACTTCGGTACTGCTACAGTAGACTTTTATTGTATTTGTATTTCATTCCCATTCAGTCGCTCGCATTGTCAGCTGTTGCAAATCTCAACGTAGTGATTATGCACGTGCCGTTGAAATTACTTAAGTCACAAATGACAAATGTTGTTAAGGATGAACTGAACGAAGACGAAGAAGTTTCTGAGACGCCTTTTACAATGTAAGGTGTTTTTCGCTCTATTGTCCTGTAAATAAAGTGTTGATTATGGGTGGTTTTGTCGCAGGAGTTACAGTAAGTGTGCAGGCTACATGGTAGCTGAAGTAGAAAATTGTTCATTTGAAAATGTTTTCAGTATGTATGTCCCGTCACAAGAAGATTATTTGAAAAGCATTTACTGAATGTACTTAGACAACAAGACGTTTGCATTTTATAGTTGTTAAAGAAAAAGGGGAAGTTAAGTGGGCAGGAGTTTGTAAGTTAAACTGAATTTTATGATGTGCGTTCATATTGACAAAACAAAATGTATCTTGTTTCGCAAATCGTTTATGATTGAAATGCGTATAAGAATTTCCTTATCTAGTGTGAGTCAAAAATTTGTTAAAAGCGTTTGTGTTAAGTTTTATAGATTTTTTCATAATTTATATAATAAAAATTAATTAAAATTGGTTAAGAGTTCTTCACACACATTCCTACCAATTCCTCTTCTTCCTTTAGCATAGGAAATAGGAAATTGTATTCTTAACACATTGAATTTACTATTCTTTAAACTTTTCTAAATACTCAGGCTACATTCACTCGCAGTGGATCGTATGTCCTCTTCTAACACACTGAAGTTACTATTCTTTAAATTATTTTAAATACTTAGGCTATATCTTGGGTAATATTTGAAATTATTGCAGAAACAGAATATCAGAGTATAAAGAACACTTAGAAATACTAGTTACTTGAATATATTATAAGATGTCGTATAAATTTAGAAAGTCTTTATGCAATTTCGAGAATCGTTAATTAGTATTAGACGAGAATTTGTTTGCTGCTGTAATATTGAGTTTTATACAACTTTTCATAATTCGTACATAAAAAGAAAAAAAAACAATGTATTGCAATCAGAATTTGCATACAACTCTCGTATAGTAAACTTGTTAATGTATAAACATTTGCAACAGCTTAGGCAATATACGCCAAAAAATTCTTACTAATTGTATGAGCGCTATGAAAGTTAGTTTCCAACACACAGACACACATGTATTGTTATGTTTGCAATATTTACCATATCTGAATATCTTGAAGTATTAGAATACAGTAACAGTGTTTATAAGCTTTTTTGAAAGTGTTAATTTAGTAATAGTAGAAAGTATCTTTAAAAGCGTTAATCGGTAATTTTATAAAATTTTTATATTTAAAAAACAAAAAAAAAATAAAAAAAATGGATTGATGTCAATTACATGTTATCTATCATACATCCCTCGTATATTTAATCTATTAAAGTAAAAACCTTTTCAGAAGCTTAGGCAATTCCCCGCTACAATTTCTCAATAACTGCGTAAGAGGTATGAAAGTTAATTTCTAATACACAGACACACATTTATTGGAGTTTTTGTAATATTTAATACATTTGAATATTTTAAAGAATAACAGTAAAAATGCTTCTGCGCGATGGTAAAAATCTTAATTTAATATTATTAGAAGAAAAGCCGTTTAAAGCATTATAATAATTATTATTGAGTTTTAAAGAAAATTTCATTATTCATAAAAAAATGATTGTAATCGAAATATGTGTTATATAATGTAATAATGTAATTAATTATTACTGTAAAACATTTGCTAAGTCCTAGACAATACTCTGCAATAGTTTCTAAGCAACTGCATTAGCGGTATGATAGCTAGTCTTTAACACACAGACATTAACATTTTTGGAGCGTTGATAATATTTAACAAATAATAATATTAAATAATAATATTTAAAAAAATTTTATTTATCTAATATTTCGAATATAAATAAACTACCAATGAGCGATTGTAAAAACCTTATTTTGGTATTAGTAAAAGAGTTGTTTGTAACATTAATATTATTTTTATGGAATTTTTCACAATTTGCATAAAAGTGTATTGATGATTCTCAAGTCAATTAAGTCTACATACCTCGTAAAATGAACTTATTACTGTATAAACCTTTCCAATCACTTTGGCAGTAAATGACGAAAATTTCTTAGAAATTTAGTGATCGGTATGACAGCTAGTTCTCAACACACAGACACGGACATTTATTAAATATCTTAAAAATATTTGATTAACTTTAAAAATTTGATTAGGGTAAAAATAAAATTTGCGTAAGTTTGAAAACAGTATTTTGGTTTAATTAGAAAATATTTTTTAGCTCGTTAATGTAAAATTATATAGAATTTGTCATAATATACACAAAAATTACTGTAATTAATGTATTAAAATGATTTGAGCGTTATTTACCATAAATCCCTCTTACATTAAAACCATTAGTGTATAAACCTTTGCAGAAGCTTGAACAACATTCTCCAAAAATTTCCTAACAATCGCATTAGTGGTGTGGGAGATAGTTGAAAACACACAGACATTTCATTATTGGTTCGTTGACAATATTTAAGAAATTTGAATTTATCTAAGATTTCGATTATAAATAAAATACCTATGCGGGACTGTTAATGGCTGAATTATGTATAAGTAGAAGAGTTGTTTGAAGCATTTTTATTGAGTTTTATAAAAAAAATTTTAAATTCATATAAAAAAAACTTATTGAAATCAATTAAGCATTGCCTATCATACATACCTCCTATATAGAACTAGTTAATGTAGAAACCTTTCCAACAGCTTAGCCAACACCCTGCAAAACTTTCGCGATATTAAGCATATAAGGCACATTTATCATTTTGCTTTTAACTTCTTTTAAAACCCCTGGTCTTGAGCTTGAAATAAATTCCAAATCAATGTTCATACAAACAGACCGAATAAATACAAACACAACGATGCATATTTGAAAATCTTAAATTATTGCGAATATAGTGAATATAGGCAAATTTAAAATCTCTAAAAGGTTTTATTTAGTAGTACAATTCTTTGGAAAGTTTATGTTAATTTGTATATATTTTAAAAATTTTAAATATAATGGTTTTTGAAATCAAGTAAACGCCGTCCATCATACGTCCCTCGTATATCAAACTTGCTATTATAGAAACCCTTTGGGCTACCTGAACTATATTTGTTCCAAATTTCTCACCAATCGCATAAGCTATGTACCAGTGTATAACTTACACACAGACACACATTGTTCATGACGAGTTATAAGAAATAGTTTGTAAATTTTTTCTTTATTATTATTTTTATCGAAAAATTTATATTACCAAGTCTTAATTTGTCCTGAAATTTCATACAATTATGATAGACAAACCATGGCATGATAGATAGAACTCGCTAAGATCTCAGGTACCCAGATCGAGCCCTGTCACATTACATTTGTCTGATCGACGGCCCTCGATGATGTCGACAGCTACCTCTGAGTAATCGAGTCAATTGGAATTTCAAGTAAAAGCTTCTCAAACAATTGACCATTCGGAATTGTAGTTTAACGGTGTGAGTGTAAAAGTATAGTCATGCTAACTCCTAATATGCGAGATACTCATATCTCATTCATGGGAAGCAAAAGGCAAGTAAATATTTTTATTGGCTAAAATGAACTTTTTTTCATTGTATACTCAATTTCTCTTTGAGAACTTATTTTGTATTAGAACCTAATGTTTCTATACTCTTTACTCTGATGTGAGTAAGAAAATTGTATATAGAGAAGAAAGTATCGAAGTTTTTTTGATAATCAATGAATATGAGAGATATGATTAGTTGAAGGTCTCCGACTTTCAATGAAGTTTCGATTACCTTGCTAAGAAATTGTACATCACAAACAAATCGCATTTTATGTTCACCAGCTTTGGCTCTTTAAAACGACTATTGAAAGATTAAAGTCCTCTCCATTTTTCTCAGTGTTTTGACTACCGCTCACAAACCGCTGGCATTCGACAACAGTTTTTTTAGGCAGTTCCTGTTTACGTTGTTGCAAATAAAAACCAGCCAGTCCCATGTATATGTAAAGTGTTTATGCAAATGCTGCACATACACATACACACTCGAATATGTCAAAAGTTCAGACTTATATGCACGACATCGATGTTGTTGTTATTTCATGCACATGCCTCAAGTGCAAAAGTCCTCATCATGTTTGGAAAATATTTGAATATTGAAAAAGTTTTCGTATTCCATTTTTCGTTTCTTTTGGTGTTTCGAATATGTGGCGAAAAGGAATTTACGCAAAAAGTGTTTATGCAAATTTGAAAATGGTGTTACAGCATTTAGTAAACATCTTCGGCAAAGGGCAAAGAGTTGGTGGGAGGGAGGGTTGTGGAGTAGGTTTAGCAAAGGCCTTCAAATTCAAGCATATGTTGGCTGTAATAAAATCAAGAGAAAGGCGGAGATTTGCGAAATTACGATCACAAAAAAAAGTTGGCATATGAAATTAAAAAATAGCAACAAAACACAGTCATAAACTGTTAAAAAACTGATTTTATTTCAGTTAGATGGTATAGCGGCGTTTCCCCCAGTTAGTGCTTAAGATAAGAGACGAACAATGTTAAGGATAAGGGTGGCTGCTGCCTGCGTCCTTTGCCGCTTGGTTTAGTTTGTTGGTAAACATTTTGTGTTTTCTTTTTTGTTTTTTATTTATTTATTTTATTGTTTACAACATTTTCCCCCTAATGCGTATCGTATATGAATCACACCATCTTCAATATGTATGAATATTACTTAAAGAATCGTTGCTGGATAGTTTATGTCCTTGAACAGCCACAAAGAGGGGGTAGTGTAGCAGCAGCACTGCCGCCAGAGTCCCTCAAGTAATTTAAACTCGCCATGTTAGTTAAAAGTTAACATGTAAAATACATTTACAGCATATGCTTATGAGTGTTACATACTCGTTTATATATATATATACATATGTCTATATCCTTCCCCATACAATTTCTTATTTTTACGTACATACAGTCATTTGTTTCCCTCATTTCGCATTTGTTATCCTTAACACTTGTGTGTATCCTTAACACTTTGAAATTCTTAGCAAATGTGTAAACATCAGTTTTGGCATAATGATCATCAAGCAAACTCTCAGCGCGCCCCTGTTGAAGGGGGGAGAAAAGCGCAAAAAGTCTCTCATATATTATATATTTGTTTTCCTTGGCACACACACACATACAAAAACCATGGGGCCCAGACCATGAGTTGTGTTGTAACAAACAGCAAAGGGGTGCATATTTAATAACCTCAAAAACAACAAAAATAACCACGTATCCTACAGGATAACACAAAAGCGTTCGGTATAAGCGTTTGTGTTGGAAAAACACTTGTAAACACCAGTAAAATGACAAATTGGCTTACATATTCACGAGTAGCGAGAGCAGACCCTTGCCAGTAAGTAAACTTGGTCAGCGTCAAATTTATGAGTTGTACCTTTACTGTACCTTTAAGCCACGGCATAAGAATTATTTGTTTTCTTTAGTCTTAACAAAGAAATAAAAAAAGAATTTCAATAAATTGTCAATTCGTTGCGCTAGTGTTTCTTATACAACTGCGGTTATGGCCGCACCTCAAACTGGTGGCGTTACAGCCCACGCACATGATGAAATTTCCTTTTTTGCTGGCGGAAGCCATTACAGCTTCTTTTCACATCCTTTAACGGTGTTATCAGTTGCCACAGTGTACAATGGCAAGTTTTTTTTTACCGGCGTATAAGGAAAACGTTTATCATCTGCCAGGTTGTAGCAGCAATGAGTGAAAAAACGAAATTATCGATTACAGCGGGAAGTAAGCTACGAATGGGGTAGCTGTGGAAGACAGAAGGCATGCGGTTTTTATCTTAAGGAAAACGTTATAAAATTTTAGTCAAAGTGGGTATTCATAGTTTTGGAAAAAAAGGATATTCTGTTTTTCTCAAGATAGTGGTAGCAAATGTCATTTGAATACCTATCAAATTGAGTATAAATGGTTACTAATATATGTTTTGGATCTTTAATTTGAATAAATGGTGTGTAGATAAGAATTTGTAGCCATAAAAGGCCATAAAGGCTGTGTTATTGGTATAATAAAATAAAAATGGAATATGAAGATGTTTTCGCAACAATTGTAGCAACTGAAACTGAAATTAACAACATATTAAACAGAAAAAAACAAAGCATTCCATTCTGTTCTTCATAAAAATTGTGATATTTACAACAAATAATTATTAAAATCAGTTAAGCAGTTTCTGAGTTTACCCGTTACATACATTTATTTACTGTGTATAATGTAGCCAGAACGACGAATAAAGTAATAAACAATTAATAACATGTAAAAAATAAACATAACATAAAATGTATGGTAAAATATTTCTATACATTTTTATAATACGAATAGTTTAAACATTTGAATAATAATATATGAAATTATAATTTATAGTACTTAAATTTCCTACAGCGAGTAATTTATAAAGTTGTTATATTAAGTAATAAATTATATATAACAACTTGATAAAGTACTCGCTGTAGGATATTTAAGTTTATTTTTTACATGTTCTAAATTTTGTATTACTTTATTGATTGTAATCAGTCATTATACAAAGTAAATAAATGTATGTAACGGGTAAACTCAGAAACTGCTCAATTGAATTTAATAATTATTTTTTGTAAACATCATAATTTTGATAGAGAACAGAATGGGGTGTTTCGTTGTTTTTTTTTCATATGTTGGTAATTTAAATCTTTGGCTATAAACCAACTCCCATCATATGTGGTGTGTTCATTGTTGCAGTAGATTTCTTTGAGAAAAAATATCTTTGACTAATTTCAACTCAATGTTTAAAGCAAAGACCCAATAGAATGAGAGAAAAGTAGAGAAAAAAAGAGAGATTCATCTAAGAAATATTATTGAAAGGTGATATCAACTTTTTTAAATCATATGCGATGATAGATCATACATCCCTCGTACATTGAACTTATTAATGTAGTAACCATTCAAACGGCTTAGGCAATATGTGCTGAAAATTTCTCAACAATCGCATGAACGGAGTTGGAGCTGGTACGCAACACACAGACACAGATATTTATTGAACATGTTAAAAATATTTAGTTAATTTGAAAAAATTCGATTACATGAAAAAAAGTAATGCGCAAGTATGAAAATCTTAATTTTGTAAAAGTAAAAACATAACTTTTAGAGCGTTAATGAGAAACTCTATAGAATTTTTCATAATTCACACAAAAAATGTATTAAAATTATTTATCATACAATCCTCCTGTATTAAAGCCATTTATGTATTAACTTGTGCAGAAGCTTACCAAATAATCGGCAAAAATTTCTCGAGAGTCGTATGAGTGGTGTAGCTGCTAGGTTCCAACACACATACACAGATATTTATTGAACATCCAAAAAATATTTAGTTAGCTTAAAAAAATTTGATTACGTCAAAAAAAATTATTCGCTAGTATGAAAATCGTAATTTGTTACAAGTAAAAGTAACTTTTAGAGCGTTAATTTGAAATTCTACAGAATTTTTCATAATTCACACAAAAAATGTATTAAAATTATTTGATCATTATTTATCATACAACCCTCCTGTATTAAAACAATTAATGTATAAACCTGTGCAGAAGCTTACACAATATTCTGAAAAAATTTCTCGAGCATCGCATGAGCGGTGTGGAAGCTAGTATCCAACACACAGACACAGATATTTATCGAACATCCTAAACATATTTGGTTCACGTAAAAAATTCGATTACGTGAAAAAATAAGGCGCCCGGACATAACCCACACTGACATAATCCCCAAAACGATTTTGGAGACATAACCCCTAATTTGTATTTGGAATTAAGTCCGCGGGGCAAAGCGGACATAAGCCCCTACCGCATTCGTCCCTCGCTACAATAACAAGATTTCAAATTGTTCTCTTCTTATATTGAAATTCTAAAAACAACAACAAATTCGCATTGGGGCTTATGTCCGCAGATCAGTATCGGCAAGTTGTCCGGACATAAGCCCCAAAGTAGTTTTGGGTATTATGTCCGTGTGGGGTTATGTCACGGCACCAAAAAATAATGCGCTATTATGAAAATCGTAATTTGGTATAAATAAAAAATAACTTTTAGAGCATTAATGTGAAATTCTATAAAATATTTCTTAATTCACACAAAAAATGGGTTAAATATATTTGATCAGTACTTATCATACAACCCTCATGTATTAAAAAAATTAACGTATAAACCTGTGCAGAAGCTTACACAATATTTTGGAAAAATTTCTCGAGCATCGCATGAGCCGTGTAGCAGCTAGATTCCAACACACAGACACATGTTTATTGCTGTATTGACAATATTTAGCAAATTTGAATATCTTAAAGTTTCGAAGAAACTTAGCAAATTCGAAAACCTTTAAAAGGTATTAGTAGCACAATTCTTTGGAAAGTTCATGTTTAGTATTATTTTTATTAAAAAAATATTATTGAAAAGGCGATTTGAAAAATTTTTCTTAGATTTTTTTTCTATCTTGTGAAAGTATTAAATGAATATTAAAAGTGAGCAGTTATAAAAGTTATTGAGTTAGGTTTCTCTTCGATCTTGAGAACAGTTTTGTTTGAAATAAGTTTAAGCGGATAACATTTTCAAAATGCCAGGCATTATGTATAGCTATGAGATAACGGAATAATATGAGATGTAGAGAAGCTCATATAGGATGGAGATGCAAAGTGATATTATTGGTTTTATGCTCTAATGCTTTTCGAATTTTATGTAACAATTTTGATTTGTTTACTCAATTATTTATATAGTTATATATTTTCTACAATACTCATCAATTGATTTGAATTTTAATATGTAATCCTTTGAAATGGCCTAAGGTCCTATGAAATACAATTTGTTTTCATAACATACAATTTTCCTGCCCAAAAAAAAAAAACAAAACTAACAAATCGCCTACCAAATATCATTACAACATTTTCCGACCCAAAACTGTTTGTCTTTTCCGCCTAATTTACATTAAAAACACATTATATTAGCCCAGTCAATTTATTGCTTTGCCATTAGTTCAAAAACAAAATATATCTATTAAATTAAAATGTAAAACGCACATTAAACAAATTTATTGCCATCAAACCGAAACAATCACGCACTGACAATCACTTTAATCACCCAAACGGCACAAAATCCACCAAAAAAAACAAGCAGAAGACAGAACAGGAAAATTAGAAAGCACAAAGCAGCGATGAAACACAAAAATACCAAGCTGTCAATAGAAAGCAGCTCAAGGATAAATAGGTTTAGAAAAACAAATGACTGAATCACTAACTAGCAGCAATGTCCTTCCAGCCTAGCACTCTCTCACCCACAATCAAACACTTAAGAATTTCCTTCGCTTAAACACACACATTTGCAAAGCAGCTGTAAAGCAAATGGCAAGGACTGACGTTGGGTTGTGTAAAACCATTGGGAGAAAAACTTTATACTGTTTTTAACAGTAATATAGTGGGATAGACAGAGAGAGAGGGAGAGCGAGAGGGATATATTGAGAGGCGAAGTTTAATCCAACAACTTGCCACTTACACAGTTTCATAGCAGCTTTGCTATAAGGATAATTATTCATATCAAGTGGCGCGTACAAAGTCAACACTTGATGTCAATTTCAAATAGTTTTCAATTCAAAAATTAATTTCCAATGAATATTTCAGCGCGTTTCAGTAATTTGAAGGCAGTGCACTAATTTGCTACTAAGAGAGGGAAGAGAGAGTTGAAACTATTTAGGATACGTCCGAAAGGGAACGATCAATTCGAGAAAATAGTTGGAACAATTAAATGTCCAGGGAGAACAACTGCCAGGAATTTCTTTGAATGTTATATCGAAGCTGAGTTATTAGTGTAATTTGTTGCATTCTGTATTTATATGAGGAAAGACTTTTAAACAACTATCAAACTATTATTGGCATACTGATAAGTGTAGCTGCATGAATGCATTTGATTCGAGTGTGATTTTTATAAGGACCTTTTAGGCAATTAAGGATATTTCTTAGTTTTAGACAATCCCAGCATAACATATTAGTAGCTCTAAAAAAAACATTTTCACATTACAAAAATTTCGCTGAAATACATTTTGGACATTTCACATATTTATCTACCAAATTTTGTTCACTACCATCTCGACAATTCCCCTACAGTGTACCATAAATATTACTCACACAAATTTAATTAATTCCATATTATTACGAGCTCTTTTAAACATCCTACACAAACCCTAAATGAGCCTAAAACGTACTGCAAATGAACATTTTCAAAAAACATAGAATACAAATTCATTTTCTTTACCATCAAATTGCCCCCCGCAGTTCCTTTTGTGCTTAATACTGCCTATTTGCCCCTATAGCTTTTAAAAATTTTCAATTTGCTTTACACTTAAATAGATTTCCATCATTTCCCCTCTAGCCAATAGCTGCTGTTTGTGTTTCTTTTTTCTCCGTTTTGTTTTTTTTTTTTTTGCTTTGAAGTCTATAAACTACTTTTTCAGCTACAAACGTCAGCACAAATGCCTTTAGCACTTGAGACTTTTGCTTACAACAGCAAAATCCGCTGTTTCTCCTCTTTTGCCCCTAAAACCGGACATTTCTCAAATGAAAATCACCAAATAAACAGATGGTTGAAGAGAAATATAAAACTAAAATTTTAATTAAGCAATGAAATCACACTCATTGGCGGTGGGGGCCACTGAGGCAGCAACACAAAATGCTGAGTACAGCAAAATACCCATAGTGGACACGGTTTAGACTTGTGGGGCCAGGTGTCGGAATTTGTTTCAAATGATTTGACAGCCGACATGTAAGTCCTCTCTCACCCTCTCATTATAGGTATAAAAGTAACAGACAAATGACTAACTGGGCTGTATGCTGCCATGTGCCACGCCGTACAAACTAAATGGATTAGTTTTGTTAATTAGCGTGGAATTGATTAGGGCTACGTTCGCACCATGAAGTCTATGTTGTATACAAACATAGTTTTCATACATATGACGGTTTGCTTACAGCACGGCGGCGTCCATAGGTGAAAGGTCACTTTAACTGTTTATTACGTGTTTGATTTCGATCAAGTTGCTTTATTAGTTAGTTGTATTGCGGCCTTTACACCCTTGTGCTAGCAAACAATTTACACAAGTTTTTGCTGTGAACTGCATTTGATTAGTGGGCGTCTACCGCGTTTATATTGATGTCTAGGGGTATGTTGGTCATTCAATAGTCTGTGATGGTATTCTACAGCCCACGAGTCATGGTGCCCGCCCTTAAGTCGGTTGTTGTTTGTTTGTTTGTATTGAGTTATAATTTATCAATTGTTGTTAAGTAAAAGTCTGTGATTTGTAGAAAAACACATAAATATTGCGGGGGAGGGGAAGTGAAAAGGGGTGAATTGTTAAAAATGACCCTTAATAAAGGTATAAATAGAACTTTAGCCTCACGTTCTTTACTAATTATCAAAGTTTTTCTTGGGGTTTCTTACAAAATTAAAGGGGTTATGTGAAATGGTAGAGGAAAATATTTTAATTTCCCGAGATTGTAAGCAAAGTTATATTGTAATATATAAGAAAATTGACGAATGGTGTATGCAGCGAGACTAGTCGACAAATATGGGGGAGAAACAAACAAAAATAGAAAATGATAATAGAAATGAGAACAATACTAACTTAACAATTAAAAGATGAAATAAAAAATAAATAACAAAAAAATAAATAAATTTACGAAAAAATAATAAAACTAATTCAATGTTAACTATAAAAAATTATAAAAAATTTTTTTAAAAAATTATAATATAAAATTTGGTATATAAAAAGATAAATATGTATAATATGAAGAATTTAAAAATAAATATTAATAACAGTATTAAAATAGGTATCAATTTGACATATTTTATATTTACAAACCCCAAGTATCGAAAGCCAAAATCGTTTCAGGACTTTTTAAGATGATTGAGCCTTGTTTGTCTATTTTGTTGGCTCATAAAGTAAACTTATGCAAATGCATATTTTTTCTGGACATCCTAAAATGGAAACGGTTAAGTTATCTTTACGAATCATGAAATTTCCTTTAAAATGGCGTTTATTCGTTATTGCATATTTAGCATATTTTACGAAAACAACGTGAATTTTGCATATTTATGCGCATATTTTATAATAAATGCATTTTTTTCGCATAATTTTTTTTTAATTAACAACCACTTTAAAAATTAAAACGCCTTTATCATTTTGTGGGACAAAGTTGGGTAAAGTTTGCTTGCAAAAAAAAATTTCTTACCTTAAAGAATGTGTCAATATATTTACATCACTTATTAAATTTCCCACCGGTAACTAATATTTGTACATTCTTTTTAATAAATGCAAAATTTAAATTTAGAAAATCCTCTGTGCCTCATGCATTTTTTAGGAATATCAGCTTAACTTGGTGTTTGCTACCAAATAAACCTTCATAGATCCTTATCAATAGGGCAAGGTATCTTATGCAAATGCATATTTTTTCTGGACATTCTAGAATTCTTTACGATTCTTGAAATTTCCATTAAAATGGCGTTCATTTGTTATTGCATATTTGTCATATCTTACGATTAATGGGTGCATTTTCCATATTTATGCGCATATTTGAACATATTTAACAATAAATGCATGTTTTTGCTTTTTTGATTAACAACCACTTCAAAAATAACACGCCTTTAACATTTTGTAAGACAAATTTGGATAAAGTTTGCTTTAAAAAAAATATCTTACCTTAAAGAATGTGTCAATATATTTACATCACTTATTACATTTCCCACCGGTAACTAATATTTGTACATTCTTTTTACTAAATGCAAAATTTAAATTTAGAAAATCCTCTGTGCCTCATGATTTTTTAGGAATTTCAGCTAAATTTGGTGTTTGCCAGCAAATAAACATTTATAGATCCTTATCAATAGGGCAAGGTAACATATCTTATGCAAATGCATATTTTTCCTGGACATTCTAGAATGGAAACGATTAAGTTATCTTTACGATTCTTGAAATTTCCATTAAAATGGCGTTCATTCGTTATTGCATATTTGTCATATCTTACGATTAATGGGTGCATTTGAGCAAATTTAACAATAAATGCATGTTTTTGCTTTTTTGATTAACAACCACTTCTAAAATAACACGCCTTTAACATTTTGTTGGACACCTTTGGATAAAGTATACTATATATACAAAATTTCTTCCCTTGAAGAATATGTCAATTCATTTACATCACTTTTCCCAAACTTCCCACCCGCAACTAATATTCGTACATACTTCTTACTAAATGCAAAATTTCAATTTAGCAACTCATTTGTGCCTCATGCATTTTTCAAGAATTTCAGCTAAATTTGCTGTTTGCTACCAAATACCCCAAACCACTTAAGGTTACAAGCAACATTGTAACAGTGGAACTGTTCTAAATTAGATCAACCACAAACACAACGAAACCCACTTACCCACACGCACACACCACCACACAACCACAACAGTTTGTTACGCATTTGTGTTACAACTGTATACATGCGTACTTGCCACTCAAGTACTGAAGTACTACTTACTCATACATTCCGGCAACATGCAACACATTTATTGCGCTGTCTTTTTGAGCATCAGACAATATGGCAAAACATTTAGTTTTCCAGGCCATAAATAAGCAATTTATAACAACTGCTGCTGTTGATGCTGCTGCTGTAACGTACTAGTTTCATTTCCCAGCCAACAACAACGAAAGCCATAAGTTGCAAATGTGGTCAGAATATTGGAATATGCCACACACAAAACATAACAAGCTAATTTAATATGCTGCTGTTGCTACCGCTGCTTGGCGTCCCAGGCAGCCATCTATTGGCCTATGAGTAGGGTGGGCTAATGTTGTAAATGTCATTTTTAACGTGTGGGAACATATGTAATACATCATCACTACTGTGGCATAAAGAATCAAATCTGGTTGAAAAAAACTCCTGATCTTTTTTGTATTAAGGGAGGGCCAGACGCATAATGTACATGACGTATTAGCCATTTACACCATCATGTAATCATGAAATATGCAAGACATTACTGATGTTCTACGTAGAATGTACACGCTGCAACAATGTGGTTGATGTACACGGACAAGTGGTGAACTATGGCACGGTTTCTAGAAGGTAGAAGTAGGTGGTGAACATAAAAGTAATATACAAATTTAATATAAATTTAAAGACACAGCAGATAACGATGTTGTACTACTGAAATGGTAAAGTTGCCCTGAAGGGTTTTCATATCTAACAATATCATTCTTTCTAACTGCAAGGGCTAGTCCTAACTGGTGTTGTTCAAACAACTAGTGCTATCCTTTCTACCTAACTAAAGTCATCTAAAGAAGGAATTAGACGTAAAAATAAAATAATAACTAATTAGTAGCTTATATGGAATGATAAGACGGAAAGTAGTGCTGACCTTCAGTCCCTTTCATGATTTCCTTTCATTATTCTGTGCAATATTTTATTAAGTAAGTAATAACGAAATTTATAGGAATGAGTCTGTGTGTTCGGTATAGGCAGCTCCAAAGCTCTGCCGACTAAGCTATACTTCTGGTATTTTATAGCCTTTAAGATTGCTAAAGTTTCTATGTTAACTCAAATATTGTGCGATAGGAGGCGCTGAAGTTGACAATAATTGAGTGTATCAATTTATTCCGTTAAATTGTTTAAACAGAACGCAGGAATATTGTGAACAACAAATGTTCTCCAATTGATCATATAAGGCAGACAGAATAGATCATATAAACGGGTAGCGTTCGTATACCACCAAAGGATAGCAGGATCCAAAAACTCTTTATCTTTAATTTTTTAAACGAAAAAGGTGAAACAAATATCACAGTCACACAAAAAATCGATGTTCCGAGAGAGAGTTTTGAAATATGATCGGCTTAACATAGTCCATGGGAGAGATTTTCCTGTACTGTGGTGAAAGAGTTAAGATAGCAACTCATGAGCAAAAACTCATATTGTGATTGTATTGAGCTGCCGATTACTGGTTTACAGTCGCTAAACCTAATTTGAAGTCAAGTATTCGACAGATCTCAGGCTCAGAACATAATTTTTTGACACATTTAAAAATGTCTGTGTGTTCTTTATAAGCGCCCCAGAAATTTATCTGACCTAGACTTTTGATAAAATATAGCTCCTAGAACTGCAAAAGTTTCTAATACAATAAACATATCATGGGATAATAAGCGCTGTAATTAGATACAAAGAAGAGCAACTATTTAATTCCAAAATTATAAAGAATTCATGATATGATATCAAGCTCAAAACATAATATATACTTATGTTTTCAACATAACCTCAAAAATACTAAAAATCGACCCCAAAGTTTTGAGAATTTTTGAAAGTTATGTCAAAAACCTGACATGATGGGTAAAATAGACTTCAGATTTCGGTATTGAGCGACCCCTAAATCATACGAAATTCATGGTGTGATCTCAGGCTCAATACATCATTCGGTACACTTTTAAAAACTGCTGTGTGTTCTTTATAGGCGCTTCTGAAACGTATCTATCTAATCTAGGCTTTTGACAAGTAACAGCTCCTGGGATTGCAAATGTTTCTAGTACAGTTCACATACCATGCGATAGGTAGCGCTATAATCAAATACAAAAAAGTGCAACTATTTCATTCCATAACTATAAAGAATTCATGGTTTGTTTTAAGGTTCCGAACATTCTTTTTTCAACACTTATGAAACCGTATGTGTGTTCTTTATAGGCGCCTCTGCAACTTATCGTATCTGATCTAGGCATTTGATAAGTTATAGTTCATGGGATTGGAAAACGTTATAATACAATACACATACCATGCGATTGGTAGAGCTGCAATCAGATACAAATATGTGCAACTATTTAATTCCGTAACTATAAAGAATTCATGGTCTGATTTTAGTTTCCGAACATTTTTTTTACACTTTTGAAACCGTCTGTGTGATCTTTGTATGCGTCTCTGTAACTTATCTATCTGATCTAGGCTTTTGGCAGGATATAGCTCATGCAAAAGTATATAGTACAAAGAAGAGCAACTATTTAATTCTGGTGTCTGGCTGCGAAGTTTCTAGTATAACTCAAATATTATACTATAGGTGGCGCTACAGTTAATTACAAAAGACTGTAGTTATTCCAGCCAGTTTATTTTCCTAGATAAATTGCTAAGTTGCAGCATTACCAAATTGCAGACCCCAAAACTTTGTATCCACTGCATAATTTTACCTAATAAATCACTAAAACATGACTTAAATCGACCACAACATGTCACAACCTTCTGACCACCTACAAAAACAAGCACTTCTTCCCCAAATTTTGAAGACATCTACCTCTTGCTGCTTTCCCAAAAATATTTCAAGATGTTCTACCTGTGTTTAGATTTACCTTGCAAGCATTTTTGATTAGCAGTTTTCTCAATATTTGTACGCAAATCCCTTAACTATAAGCCAACCAACCAACCAACCACTTGTTTTCCCAGCAACCAATCTTCGTCCTTATGCCCTCCCAAAGGAGTTGAAAGCCGGTCGTTCATATTGGCATAAGAAAGCAAAACGAAACAAACAACAAAAAACCTAAATCTGATTTATGTGGCGTTTATGTGTTCTGAATTTGCACCCAGCAAATATGAAATCT
Organism: Muscina levida; assembly: GCA_964034835.1. Taxonomy (NCBI): domain Eukaryota; kingdom Metazoa; phylum Arthropoda; class Insecta; order Diptera; family Muscidae; genus Muscina; species Muscina levida. The sequence continues at coordinate 150,940,410 of OZ035882.1, forward strand.
TCATATTTGTAACTTGCCAATGACGCTCGGGTGTTTGGTGCGATTTACATTTATTTTTGATTTTCAATTTCATATTTATGGAAATTGCTTTAAGATGATAACCTTAGGAACAGACAACGTAGCTTTGGCTCGCCATCTCTTACGTGAGCACTGTGACTAGCATCATCCTCAGCGTCGTCAAGCGTCAATGTAATGCCAGAAACCAATACTCACGTTTCGCCACACGCTTTCGCTTAAGAATGCTATTTGTTACAACAACAAAATTTCAGATTATTGCAAGTTTATTGATCCCCTTGTGGGTATATTATAATGGCCATAATAATATTTGCCTGCGAAAAAACACATATATATACAGACGAGAGCTATATATTTACATAAATGTGTTTATTCTTTGTACTTGTACACATTTGTAGACAATCACTTGTGTTGTGTTATGTATGAGTTCTTAATATGTTACATGTGTAGTTGATGTGTGTGTGTGTGTGTACGAGGATGTAAAGGACGTGATTCAAATTATACTACAGAAAAAACCAGAAGGAGGAGACAAAAAGCAAGAGAGAGAGAAAGAGAAAGAAAATGTGGGCAAGAGTGTCAGAGAGGTAGAAAAGACTACTGAGGCCACAGCAGCATAACGGAATTATAACAGTCTCTGTGTGTGTTATACATTATTAAAATGTTATGATTTTTTGATAAGATCTAAATATAAGTATGTATTTCTTTATGACTAAATTCGTTAGGAAAAATATTATGAAGAGAAAGGGTGAGCTATAAATAAATGATAAAATTTTAAAATATGTTTAGGGAGAATTTAAATTTTTTTAATTATTTGCAAAAAGTATTGAAAAAACAGCTATTTTTCCAGCTTCAAAACAATTTTTGCACCACTGAAGCAATTCAGAGAACTGCAGAGTAGATCAGATAGCAAAACTAAGGACAACCTAATAAATTGCAATGAAATTGCAACGAGTTGACATGCTTTTAGCACCTAAATGCCTAACTTGAAGAACATTATGGGAGTAGTCAAGTTGGGAACACGCGATTACCATGCGGGATGTCCTTGTTTCGCTTCCCGTCTCCATATTTTTCTTTCATTGCTGGCCCCCTCGATGTTGTCGACAGCAACTTCGCTGTATAGTGTCGAGTCAATCGGCATGTCTAGTAAAAGCTTCTCACACAGTGACGCTCGCATTCATCGATAAATAAGTAGGTGCAGTTTGTTGCGAATGTTAAAAATAATGCGTGTTAATTTACAACAACGCGAGAAGCTATCCCATACCTCATTCATGGGGTGTAAAGGGAAATTAGATTGTACTTACGATACGCTTCTGTTCTAAGGAGTATAAGAGAGTATCTACGATCCATTTTTTACTATCCTAACCCAAGGTGTCAATGCTTGTGCCAATCTTGACAAGACATTGTTTGATATGCAGGCTCGCGGCAAGGTTGAGAATCACAGCAAATGAGCTTTGTAGGAGCTGTCATGATGAGTAAGAGAAAAATCGAACATCTTTATTGTAAATGTCTTGGACAACCCAGCTGAAGTTAGACAATACTGGGATTCGGACTTACGGACCTAAATGATTAGGCTCAAGCATGCGGCAAGGGTGAGAATCATAGGATATGGGTTCGGTAGGACCTATCATGTCGAGGAAGAGAAAAACTGACATATCTATTGTATATGTCTTGGGCAATACAGTTGACAACACTGAGATTCGCACTTACGAACCTAAACGATTAGGCTCAACAGAACACACACACACACACAATTTTGAGCTTTTTGGAGCAATCATACAGGGTATTAGGAAGGGTCAGCACTTAATTTTACTAAGCAAAGGTGTAAGATAAGGCTAAGTTTTCTTATTTATTCGAATATGGACGGCCACCTAACCTATCCTTAACTAGACTAGACATATTTTGAGCAATTCTTTTTATATTACTTTGAAAAATATGGCAACACTCCCATTCATCAAATGATTTTGAACTGGGTTTATTTTGTAGAAGTTACAATAAAACTGTTGTACTCATTGGCGTATGATTTACGTGGAATATTACTTATGTTAATCATACGCCGCCATATAACAATATAACAAAAGAGCCTAAAACGATACCAATACCCCTATACGATACTTACTAACCTTAAATCGATATTAAATTATTATGGCAGGTAACTTGACAAAACGAATGATGCATAACTTCTGCTTTTTGGGGCTACTTCCACATACAGTTCTCAGAGTTGAGTCCCAAATCATGTGTTGTACTGTGTAAGTGAAGAATTACGTAATAATAGTTTAACGTATGAATAATAATAAAATGTTAATCATACGTCACATAACATAAGGGTTTTCCTGTTCTGTTGATTTAAATGTAAGCATTCGATTTTTGATTGGCTGCCAGCAGAGATGGTCTGTCGTAAACTGTGACGTATGCGACATACGTATAAAACCTCATAAACATAACATCACCAAAATTGAGTCTTTCACGAATGAGAATTATTTTAATTTGTGATTATGCAAAGAAATATTCAACAATTTGTAAAAACTTGCCGAATAATTTGATGAAAACAGTATGATCAATTCGAACAATACCATAAAATCTTTTAGAAAATATCGAAATAATTTGTGTGCTCCTATCGTTATTGATAGCACTTACTTTATTACAATCTGTAGTCAAATTTATAAAACGAAGATACAGGTTTTGCTCTTTATCCCAATCCTTTACATAAAGGTGACAATCCTGAAAGCAACGTTAATATGTAAGTGGACGTGTATATGAAAGTCTCTCATAAAATTTTGCTCTTTTTTAAGTAGACTTGATTAGATTAGAGAAGCGTTTAAAAAGAAATTCAGGTTTGGGATTTTCTGTGCATTGCTCAACAGAACACTATCAATGATTGATCAATACAAATTAAAGATTTTGCGACATTTGATACTTTTGTGACAGTTTTGTTACGTTTACATTTTTGTGACAATCGTAAACCTAAAAAATTGTGGTGCGGACCATATCTGGCTGCCACTCCTTCACTGCACTGCCGAGAGCATTGCTAAACATGACACCGTTGTCGTGTTTTAGATTTATATTTAGTTTTCATAAAATTTGTGACGAATACTCGGTTTTTTTATTTATTGCATTCTTTATAATGAAATTCCACAAAACTTTGTGGTTTCTGACTAAGTATTGCAATTATGTATTTTTTTACTCTATTTTATAAACTCTTTGTGTTGGTTTCCATCAAATTCCATCAAATTTGTGTTTTCCAGCATTGAAATTGCAGTCCATTTATTTTTTTGCTAACATTTCAATTGTAATTGTTGTTAAAAGCTTTGAAGTGGTCTAAAGTTTTATAAATATCTTTCCATACATATTTTCATTTAATGTTTAAATTTCTTTCTACTTTGATGCTTCTTTTGTGGTTTACATAGTTTTTGGCAATCAAATGTCTCCTTCAATACTTCTCTTATTATTATTTTTTTTTGTTGTAAAAAATTATAACTTTTCCTTAAAATTGTACTGTAAGTATTGCGTATGAAACAATGCCTTTTAGTTTTAACTTTGCAACCCAGTTCTCACTCTCTCTCCTATCTCAGTCTCTTTCCTAGAGGAACTAGTCGACATTATATTATTTGTTGACAATGTTGCTTATTATTGCTAAACATTGCCCAACTTCTTCCCTTTCAAAAATCAACAACTTTGGCGAAATTTTCTATTGTTTTGAGAAACCCCAGCATAGCATTTAATTTTACACCGCAAAAGTTTCTGAAGGAAGACCCCCTCAACAACATCGACTTCAACGACAACGTTTCTATATTTCAAAAATATTAGCTAATGCTACTTTATGAAATTATTGCTTTCATAACAAGTGAACCCTCCCTCCTTCAAACCCCCCAATTATTCAAGCCCTTTTGAAATGGTACAATTTTACCACACCACCCCCTCTGCCAGGGCAGGGGCATCACCACTTGTTTCAGTCAACATTTAAATGATACACTAGCAAGTAATTTTTAACGTTTTGACAATTTCGAAACATAATAAGTATCGTATTTTCTCCAGAGACCAGGAGAGGACGGACGGACGGACGGCTACAAACACTCTCTAGTGTTTGTTTTGTGACAATTATAAAGGAATACAGCTGTAATCAAGAGGGTGTCATGGGCAACATTGGCAACTACAAGAAGCTGATGCTGACATGGACGCTAAAGCACAGTGACAGTGACAGTGTCATTGTCGTTGTCAGCAAAGTGATGGTGCCACAATCTGTGGCACGAATGCTGTCAGCAGTTGTGTGTGTGATGATAATACCCATATCGGAGAGCAGCCACAAATGACAGCGGAGCAAAATGAAAAACGTCATCGTTGTTTAGCTTGCATAATGCTTAAGATTAAAACGACAAAAAGAAGCCACAAGGACGACTTAAAGCTGCACTGCTTTGCAGATAACTGCTAGTGATAGGTCACAGAGCAAACAAACGACACCTAGGGGCCTAGACGGTATCTAAGAGTTCAATCTAAAGCAGATTTCTGGGCTATTCAAATTGATTAAGTAGGGTGTCCATAGATATTCGAGACTTGAGTCGTCGTCTTGTGCAATTGCATCATCGCCTGCATCTCGTTAATATGAGAACGGCCTGCAGATTTTGAAATCTGGCTGACAGCAACTGCCGTAGACGTGCCACCTAGGACAACATACAACAGACGGCAATTGCAATAGGCATGGAAAAATAGAAAATAATTTATATTTGCCCAGCAAAATGAGAAAAAGAAATACAAAACGATTGAAAATAGAAAGAAAGAAAGAAAAAAAATACACGCCGAGCAAAGATGCACTTGATTAAAAATGCTGTCAGACTTAATGAGGTCTTGTTTCGCTTTGTGGTCGCCACATATGTACGTCAACTTGCAGGCAAAAGACATGAACTTGAAGTTCGAATGAAAATGTTAAGGAGAGCTGCAAAATGCTTGAAATATTAAAATTAGCCACAAAAACAAGATGGTGCGCCTTAATAAAAAGTAAATATTTAAGCAAAAACATTAATGTATAATACCTACAATTTAGAAAGTTTGTGTTTCATCTACAGAAATTGAAATTGAATTGTGTAAAAATTGTGTAAAATGAAATTGAATTTATTAAAATTAAATTAAAATTTTTTAAATTATAAGGAAGGGAGGGAAATGTAACATATTTATGTGAGTAGGAAAATATGGTGACCTAAGAGCTATTCATATTCAAAGTAGGCAATATTGATATCAAAAATTTCAGGAAAGGTATTAACAAATTTGTTGAATATTTATTGGGTACTGCGATTCCAAGAAGTTTGAAGCATTGTTCTGTGAGAATAATACTCTGTAATCTAGAGAAGTGTACTTTTTGACTTAATCACTAAATGCGCAAACGATTGGGATCACATTTAAGCACTTCTTCCAATCATTTCTTTCTTTATAAACAATCAAATATTTGACCAGAAAAAGATTAAAGTATCCTTAAAGATCAGAGTACTCTTAAAGGTCATAGCGCCTTATCGTAGTTGAATTGAAACAGTATGAAACTTTTTATCAACAGTTTTTGAGGCAGGAGGAGATCTGCCCGATCAGCTGGTGCTAAATAAGCTATAGCCCTTCCTATGCTGCATGAACAACTTTATACACCAAAAAACCATTTCTAGTATGCAAACAGTCATTTGTCATATTGTAGTTTTCTTATAATCGATAAAGACAGACAGGATGTTGTATTCTGAAAGCCATTTCCTAAACTTAAAAAACTACTTGCCACAAGTTTCCTCCAATTAAATGACTTGTGTATCATCCTATACCCAACACACAGACATACATAAAAACACATTTCTATAAGACAGATATAGGGATGAATGGCATGTTATTTAACCTAATAGGTGAGTCCTTTTAAAAACTATTAGAATTCATGAGAAATAACAAAGAAAGTTTAATCATAAAAAAGTTTTTTTTATTATTATTTATTATTAAAATGATAATTTTTAGTAACCTAAAAACACTTTTAATTGACATTTAATAAGCGATTTACATTATAAACCTACGCATTGACTTCAAAAAACAAACTGTAAAAGATTAATTAAAATCGAATGAACGATTTATCGGCCCATTACTAACATACAGACACATGGATATTCTGCTTCACATTGTCTGTGTGTTACATACAGGGATCTGTATTTAGCATTCGATTATTGAAAAATATTTGTACTTTGAACCTCCAAAAATCTGAGGCGGTTTCTATTAGGGTTGAGTCCTTTTAAAAAATATTGGAATTCTTGAGAAATAACACAGAAAGTTTGATCATAAAAAAATATTATTCAATTATTGCGTAAGTATCTAAAAATACACTTTTAAAACAATCCCTTTATAAACTAATCACATTAAAAGCCTTCACAAATTCCTCAAAAACTAATTGTAAAAGTCTAATTGCAATCGAATAAATGGTCTAGCAGCACATACGTAACATACAGACAAATAGACATACTGCCACATATTGTCTGTGTGTTACTAAAAGGCTTCTATATTTTGCATTTGATTGCTGAAAATTTTTTATAGGTTGACTCGCGAGATATCTCTGACGGGTTCGAGTGGTGTTACGATAGAACTAACACTTGATTCCTGAATGCTCCTAAACGATTCCTCTCGATTTCATCTATATAAATATTGTCGGCCTTAATTTTGTAATTGGTGTTTGCAGGTAGATTTGTACAGGCCCTTATTTAGTATTCTAAACTCTTTGGATAGCAATTTTCTTTATTTCACCTAAAATCAATATAAATTTCAAGTGATAATAGATAGAACTGACAAAGGATTTCTCAATGTTTATTACGAGAATATCAACTCCTTATATGTCACTAAATTTCATCCATATTTATCGCTAGCCTTTATTTTGTGATTCGTACTTGAAAGTAGATTTGAACTAGTCCTTAATTCGTTTTCTAGAGTCTTTTGTTAAGTAATTTTATCTTTATTCACTGCGAATCAATTAAGAGCAAAGTTTTGCCTGTGAGTGTCTGTGTACTACAGATTGGCTCTTAAATCTTTTATACGACTGCTATACAACTTTGGAGGACTGTTGCTTAGCTATTTGTGTTGGTTTCTAGCGTAGTTCTATTGCACTATAGGATTGTACACCCATAAAGATCCGCTAAGTGGTACCTCAATGTTATTATTTTATAATGTGGAATGGAGAGAATATAGTTTTACCTTTAAAACGTTGATTTCTGTTTGCTTGAAGGTAAATTAAAAGTGACCCTTATTTAATTTTGTAGAGTGTTTTATTAAGCAATTTTATCTATATTTACTACGGATCAAGTTAGAGCAAAGTTTTACTTATCTCAGTATGTGTCTGTGTGTTACAGTTTGGCTCTTAAATCTTTTATACGATTGCTATAAAACTTTGCAAGATTATTTTTTAGAGATTCGTGTTGGTTTCTAATATAATACTGTTGGACATGCTCTTAAGCCCTTAAATGTACGCTATATTATAAGTGAGTATCACTATTTTAGAATGAGTGATAGAGAGAATATTATCTTACATCTAAAACAATGTTTCCTTTTACCTTGAAGGTTGATGAAAAGTGAACCTTATTAAATTTTCTAGAGTCTTTTTAAGCAATTTTATCGATATTTACTGCGGATACAGTTATAGCACAGTTTGAGTTTTACACATCTCTGTGAGTGTTTGTTTGTGTCTTACAGATTGACTCTTAAATCATTAATACGACTGACATAAAACTTTGCAAGATTGTTTGCTTTGTTTGGAATTCTTTATGAACCTTCAAATGTTCGATGCATCTATTTTATGCCTATAATCACTAAGTTCAAAGAATATTATTTTATCTCAAGAATTTTTTAACAAAATTTTTTCCCAGAACAAATTTATGAAAGCACAACATTATTCTGTATTTTAGTAATATCAGATCTGTATCTACTGTCAAGACCCTTATCTAATCTAATTTTACCAAAAAGGCCAACAAATCAAAGTCATAGGGACATATTATTTAATGTAACATTTAAAATTTCATTTTATTTAATCCTACTTCCCTATGTCAATGTCTAAAGCTCTTAGCCAAACCTTCAACATATTCAATACATCCATCAGCGTTAGCATAAAAACAACATCTCAATCTCAGATTGTTAACCTTATCTTACAAATGTGTGACTTTGCAGCGAATATTTTTCCGCCTTCTACTTCCGAAGGACACTCAATGATGTTATTAGTCCATCCGTTCGTGTACAAAACCATCTCGCCCCATCATTGCTCATAGCCATAACCAGTGTTTCCCAACCAATGTTACAAGTTGTTCACTTGTTTTATCGTCGTCATTAACTACCGGTCTTAATGCCCCACTATTAATTTGCTTTAGTGGCACAATGCTATGCATAATTTTTCTCTTATCCTTCTGGTCTATGAGCATTTTATAATCCTTATGACAATAAAAAATATGCTTGAATTGTTTCGCCATTGCTATGACGCTCGGTGGCAACATCAAAGTGACAGTTGGCCACAACAGCTTAAAGGAATGAATGTCACTTTGCAAAAATCAAGCAAGGAATAAAGTGTGGAGACGTTATGGGTAAAAGGACAAGGGAATACGAGTACTGGGCAAAAGGTCAATGCGCTGAAAGCAAAAGAGAACGATGGGGATCCAAAGAGGGTAGTTGGTTGGATGGTTAAGTTTAGCTAGTTATGGTTAGCCGTACCTCGTCGTAGTCGTCATAGTTGTCGTTGTCCTGGTGCAAATAAAAGTATTTGCCAACCCAAAGTAGTAGCCGCCTCAGCAACTAAAGAAATTAATGGACTAGAAGCCAAATGTTGGCCATAGTGCCAGTGGTTATGATGGTTCGCTATGACGTGTGGATGGAGCGTGTCGCTCATTACAAGCAAATCAGCTTAGCAAACATACTCATGACCATGAGCATGAAACGAAACGCCATCAAATAGGGGGGGGGGGGGGGGGGGATATGAATAAGTGTTTGTTGTGGCCTGCAAAGGATTGTAATATGAGATTTTATACGCCAGCCAGCCAGCCAACAGTAGTAGCTGGGAAATTTGTTGGATTTTTTATGGATTTGGATAATAAAAGCAAATACACAGACAATGAACGTAATGTCTTAATACCACGACACAATCTTTACGGTGTAGATGTTTGCTTGTGTCCGATTTAGATCTTAACACCTTAACAAATACCGGTAACTAGACATCCGGCTTTCATCTACTCTTTACGCACACAGAAACACACAGAGAGACTCGTGTGTCAGGGATTACACTATTAATTGCCAAGGACCAAAGACTATAGCAACACAACAAAAAAAAAGGATATCTTTGGCAAAACACAACGAACGCTTTGTTGTCTACATTATTATGCCGTTATTAATTTATACAAAAATTTCAATTTATTTAAAGGAAACATAAATTTCAAAAGGATATCCTTACATTTCATTGACGAGAATGGTAAGAGACAGCTCTACCATACAGCAGTGGTCGAACATTTTATCTCTTCTCTTATACAAGCAGGCACATAACTGGTCACACATACACATACTCACAGGGTCTTTTATTTATCTATAAATAAACATAAATTTGCATTTATGTTCGAGTGCTGCTGGTGTCCTTTCGAAATTTGCATCCTTGCGCATACGAGGAGTCAGGGTGTTTGATGTCACAACAATGACCCAACCCCCCTCCATGTGGCTGACAAAAACCATTAAAATGAATTGACCACCCAGGCATTACAAGTTAAATTCATTGCGTTTTTCCAAGGGGGCCGGTTACGCAAGGGGCGAATTTGGGGTATGGAGTGTGAAAACAATTCATTTGTTAAAACAAAAATAAAATTGTGAATAAGAGTTATAGGCCATAAATAACACATGAGGGCATAAATTTAATAACGAAATGTATATGAATTTAAAGTCCTTCATTTAAATACTTGTGCTAAGCAAATGAAAAAGGAAAGGAAAGTTTTAAAAGGAACTTGTTAAAGGTGATGAGTGCTCACAAGATAGTAAAAGCTTCGATTACGATAAGTTCTTTTAATTTTATTGAATTCGGCTCGTGCCTTCTTTTGTCTGTCTGTATGTTACCTATAGGCGATTATACCGTACATCCGAAATTTATAAAATACATTGACATATTGTTACTCCTACAACTGTGATTGTTTATAAAGTTAGTTGGATTTTTCACAACACTCTCAAATATCCTCAGTATCGCTGCAAAACTAGTGTGATTAATAAAAGAATCTCTCCTTAATTCTTAGTCTTTGTTAACTACAAAAAAACTAAAAGTTTACATAACTCTTTAGAATCTTAATTCCCGAATAAAGAATCATTTTTTTATATTTATTTGATATAAGTTTTATGTTAAAACGCTGGTCATTTATTAACAGTGGCTCTGAAATGAACTAACTATCCTTTGTCCTTTTTCCCCTACAACATAATGGAATTTTGCATTTATTTGTTTGTTTTGATATTCAGTTTTCTCTCTGCAGAAATCCCTCCGCTTAGCTATTACTCTCCCCCTAAAGTATTTATTTAAATCTTCACCAAAAAAATAGTGTAAATAATGTGAAAGGATTAAATTGCAAAAGTTTTAGCTCCGATATTTTTGCAAAACCACTTCAAAGCTTATTTGGGTTAAAAACTAACAACTCAACAACTCTTTTTTTCTCTCCCACTCTAAGTGCAGCGTAAAATGAAGAAAAAAACAAAACAGCTTTTGTTTTCTTTTTGCCGCTACAACTTTTAACTTATGAAGGAAGGAATGAGGGAAACCCGGTAGAAACTGAAAAACTAAGGCAACAATACTTCCTTATTGCATTACAATGGTATCGCTAGAGTGAGGGGGTGGAACTCTCTTTCCCTCTCAACTATTGTTACCATTTAGCACAATACGTGTATGTATAAAATCCTCACTTGCACTAAATTGTAGCAGAGTTACCATTGTTGGCTAAAGCTTTACAAAGGATCAACTATGTGGTAGGGTAGGGGGCATGTAGCTAGAAAGCTGTGTGTGTAACGCTGACAACTGCTATGCATAGAAATAGAAATTCAATTAAAAATCCAACATATTTATTGTTGTGAAATATTTGTACAAGATGACACACCACCCGCCCATACACACACACACACATACATACATATGCACTGAGGCTAAATGAATAGAATTGAACAAACAAAAGAAGATAAAACAAATCGATATTACACGGTGGCCATAGAGAGAGAGAGAGGAAACTTAAAAAAAAGAACTCATACACAAAAAAGCGAAATGAAAAACAATTAAAAATCGATTTCACTGAAATGTATTGAAAACCATCTATCACCATATGAACAGATAGGGGGGAAAGTAAGCGGCACTACGAGCAGAAATTTTACAAAATTAAAAATAATAAATTAAGCACTAGAAAAATACTAATCTGATCATATACTCAAGTTCTGGATTTCGAATACATTTCGGAAATTTAGATTTGTATTTTTTTAGAATTTTTACATGAGAGCATTTAAAAGTTTGAAATCCTTACCGAAAATCGTAATTTAGTTTTTTTTGGTTTAACTTGCTTACTGAATCTAACGTAAGCTAATTTTTTACTTACTTCTTTAAAAGAAATAGTATTTTATTATAGATATATTTTAAATTAACTTTAGTTCCTATTCTATTAACTTTAAACTCCAACACATTTCTTTGGCTGTATATGAGTTAAGTTTGAATTTTGAAAAATATATTCTTGAATTACTCCCAAAGTTGGCTTTACGTTGCTCAACTATCAGAGTTGGTTTTGTTATGATATCCTGCCCCCCTTTTCTTTGCCCCTTAAAAGTAAACTCTTTAAATTACTATTTTCTGTTATCAATTCGCCATTACAATTGTGTATGTGTTAACTACCTTGTCGATTCACAACTGCATTAATCCACATTGTTTACTTTTGGAATTACACATGAAAATATTCCCATTTACAGCTCGTTGTTGTTTATTTTGGTACGAGAGTAGCAGCAGTCAATGTTCAAGGTTTCGCTTGTTTTTTCCCTCTAAACAAATAATCATAATAAAAACGACAACATTGGCCCAGCCCTGCACACAACAAACAGCTTCACAGCATCCGCACAACGTCAAGGATAAAGGACATTTGCAATTATGGGGAAAACCCTCCATGCAAAATAAAAATACGCTAGACATTTATGGGATCTTAGCCAGAGTACGTAAATGTACAAAATAATGAAGTTTCCACTTGACAGAGCCATGGAGTCTGAGCAGGTTGTTGCGAGTGAACGAGAGAGAGAGAAGGGAGGTAGAAAGAGCACATCAACGTGTGCTCGTAATATTTTGCTACATCTGTAATGTACTGTAACAAGTTTAAGTACTTAAACCCGTCGGATTTTAATAATGTTCAAGTTGAACTGTGAGCAAATATTAAAATTAAAGAATTTACCTTGTGGCATAGGGCACAGTGGTTTGGGAACAAGAAATAATTTTTGGAAAATCAATTAACTTATTTATCTGCCGCTAAAATTTAGCTAAGGTGCAGTAAATGAAACTGTTCCCTAAAAAAAAAAAAACATTACATATCTTTCAGTACCAAATTTTGAGAATTTAGGGTGAAAGTTGAACACTACTCAGTTATTGCGTTCACCCCGCAGTTTTGTAGTTTGTCCGAAGACAATTTGAGGACCTTTAATTTCTTTTGATACGTGTACCCTTCTGCCCTCCGTTATAGTATTTGTTATGCTGTATCGTCATTTGATGTCCGATAGAAAAGAATCGCATATCCTTATTCATGGTTATTTAAGGCGTACTCATAGGAAAAATCTCTTTAAGGGGTCTTTTAAGATCCAGTGAGATATGGAAGAATTATAGTTTTTTTAAGACTTGAAGTTTAATGGGAAACAATTATAAATCGCATAGTAAACTAAGGACTCTAAAGTTTACATTAGTGTGGCAGCGAAATGTACAGACGATTTTGTTCTGCGGAAATTTATAAATGTTCGACCGAACTATTGTATCAATTAATGTAAAGAATACACGACGGAAATTTGAGTAAGTTCGGATAACTCTTTCCCGAGTTCAAAGGACTAATTTTAAGTAAATTATATAGTTTGTTACTAATTCTATATTTTTTTGTCGTAAATATGTAATAGTCAAATATTGAAGTGTGTGGGCGGTGCCTCGGCCCTTTTTGACAACTGGGTTCCAAATAGTCTGGTTATATCTCTACTATACTGTGAAGTTTTCAGGACGATCTCACTATTATTAGGGCTGTTATAATGGTTTTTTTTAAATGAGGCGTGGCACAGCCACCTTACACGCTGGCTATATACCAAATATCATCTTATACCTCTAATAGTTCTTGAAATACAGTCGTTTAGAGTCACAAATTTTATACCACACCCACTGATCCGGTCCTGCCCATTTTTTCTTCCACAAACTTCCAAGGCGATTAGAGAAACGGTTCTTCAGATATTGCAGTTTCCAAAGTAGGGTCCAACAGACGGGGCCTCGCCCACTTGATAAATCAAAATGGAGAGAACCCTATTTTCACCATCAAACACACAGCTACAAGCTGTATAATTTCAAAAAGATCGACCTAGCTGCTTTCAAGTCTATACGGTACTAAAAAGTACAAAACAAACAAAGACAAACTCATTATACCCTCACCCTACGAGTCGAAGGGTATATATCATTTGATACGACCCAAAAGTGTAACACATAGAAGGAGTCACTATAGACCCTCGGTTTTTTTGAACCAAATTTGATTTATGACTTTTTAAGCCGTTTGAGCTATGTCCGTCTGTTTGTATGACTGTCCGGCTGGTACGCACGATAACTTTCGAAAGATGCAACAAAATGTTCTGAAAAATTGTAAGAGTTAATATCTCCCCAAAACTAGTTACGGTATTCAAAATGGGCTACATGGCCACGCCGCTTCTGGTACTTCCAATACAAATATATCATTCCGTCCACTTCAGAGATGGAGTAATATCAGTACTCACAACGCGATCGTTCCTAAATTCTGTATTTAGTTAAGCTGTAACAGAATATAGTGTTGGAGAAAAACTGGAAGTCTAGCCACGCCCCTTCTGGTACCTCCCATACCCATCTGATACTATTCACTTTAGAAATCGGGTAATAATACCAATACACCCAAGGCGATTGTGCTCAATTTCTGTGTTATGTTAAGCTATAACTGGATAAAGTTTTGATAGAACAAATTTTAAGTCTAGCCACGCCCCTTCTGGCACCTCTTATACAAATGTACCATTCCCCCTACTTTAGAAATCGAGCAATAATATCAATATACTAGAAAATTTATGTTTTACGGAGGGTATATATAAGTCGGGTTTCCCGACTGAAACTTTCTTACTGGTTTTCATTTATATACCTTTGACCTCTTTGGGATTCGGCCTAAATTTTTAGATTTTTCTCAAAATTTGAACACATCTGAATTGAGATTTACATCAGAGATTTAATGATGTCCGTCCGTCTGTCCTCGCGAGATTAAGTTCCAAAACGAGCAAGATCTGACGATGACTTCTCCCATTTCCTATACAAACTCACCCTTTTTGGGGAAAGGGGTCCCCGATATGGTCGGTCCAAAACTACCCCCGCCTCCCATACAAATTCCTCCTTTTTGGGTTTGTCCGCCAGTCTGTCCCCGCGATTGCAGCCGTAGTTTAAGAGCTTTTGAGCTAAAGTTTGATATGCTACCTTCTATCCTCTAAATAGAGTTTAAGTTCTAAGATGGTCAAGTTCGAATAAATACTACTCCCATACAAAGTCCCTTAGGTGTGTCCGTCTGTCTGTCCACGCGATTGTAGCCGTAGTTCAAGAACTTTTGAGCGGAAATTTGCTACGCAGCCCTATATGCTCTAAGTGGAGGTTAAGTTCTGAGATGAGCAATATTATACAAAAGCTATTCCCACCTGACATTCAAATTCCCTCTTTTTTAGCGGTGTCCGTCTATCTGTCCCTGCGATTGCGGCCGATGTTAAGAGCTTTTGAGCTGAAAGTTAGTATGCAACGTTGTATCCTTTAAGCTGAGGTTAAGTTCTAATATAAGCGAGATGAAAAATTATTTGTGTGGTGTCTGTCTGCTTTTACAGCCGCAATTTTTATCGAACTAAATGTTGGTATGCAATCTTCTTTTCTCCAAGCGGAGATTAAGTTCTAAGATGAGCAAGATCGGATGAAAACTACCACCTCCCATACAAATTCTCCCTATTTGGGGTTGTCCGCTTTTTGCCAAATTTTTCGTTTGTCCCCGCGATTACAGCCGTAGTTTAAGAGCTTTCGAGCTGAAAGTTGGTATGCAACCTGAAGCACAGGTTAAGTTCTAATTTATGCAAGATCGTATAAAACCTACCACCTCCCATACGAATTCTCCCTTTTTGGGGTGCTCGTCTGTTTGTCCCCGCGACTTTTCGTTTGCGGAAATATACTCCCTTCGAGCCACTGTTCTCTGCCTAGCCAAACATTTTGCCTCCTCTTCCCCCTAAACATGTGCGCCTCTCACTGCAGGCAGGCATTAGAAATCATACTCATCCTTGTTCTTGTCCTCACATTCCACTAAAAGTGCCTTTCGTGTTTTCTTCTCTTCACGTTGGCAATGTTTCGTAATCATTAGGATATGAAACATAACTGTAAATGTAAATTGCAAAGTTTTATGCTTGAATTCATAAGGGTAAACTCTCATTACTTTGTTAGTTTAACTGAAGAATAGCTACTCCTTAGCCAGAAGCAGCAAATATTATGACTTGAGGTAAATACGCAATGGGATGAAAAAAACAAACCAGCTGGAAACAATCAAGTGGTCTCGCTATGAAAACGACGAGGAACATCCATAGATGAAGACAAAATCACAGTTTTATGCACGTTATATCAATGTAAATTGATATCGTTTTTGCATTTATTTTATAGCAAATATTTGCCAAACTTAGGGTTATCTGCCATAAAACCTTGATTTTGTGTATTTAAGCAATGAAATCAAATACCTTTGCATAAATCTTCTTAGCAAACAAAACAAAAAAAAACACTGTTAGAGAGGAGTATTAAGAATGAAAAGCATGAGATGTAAAGGGTTGAATGTTTGATTGGTTTGGCTTCAGTTTGTTTGTTTAACATTTGCAGCAAGAGCTTTTCGTGTTTCCAAATGCCACCAACAATGTCAACCATAATTTTAATTGTTCCACAAACACAACTGGTAGCATTTCGAAAATATTTGCTATTATGCGGGACTGTGAAATGTAGCATCCAACTGTTTGTGCTGTCAGACAGTGAGTCCTTCAGATATCCTTAGTAAAAATAACCACCCTCAACACAACAGTCACCATGTCCACCCCCTCCTTAGACGGTACAAGCAGCATCCCATACATACACAATCGCTGCTCAGACATTTGATTTTGGTTTTTCTTTAGTGGTCGTATTTCCCTTAGTATGTGTTGATATAACCAAAATGACAACTGCCAGAAACAGTGAATCTGCATAACGGTAAATGTATATCCCTTTCAACGTGGTTGGTTGCTATTTTTGCCAAACCACCTTTTCTGTACGGGTATTACTCAATTTCACGTAATGTTGGGGGGCGCTGCGAGAAGTTTTTATCTACATTCCCCATAGAGCTTTATTCGCTTTTGCTTTCGTTTTTGTTGTTGTTATTTTGGATCGGTCACAGCGGGATTTCTACGACTTTTAAAATATTTAATTAAAATTTATGTTTAACATTCAGCAACAATAACAGACAACAATACCGCCAACAACAATGACAAAGAGCAGCACAAAAACAAAAATTTCACCACTAACCTTTCTTGTAACATAGGCCTCCACATATCATCGCAATGTATCAGCCGAACAACAACCGAAAAAACGCTTCATTTCCCATTACACATTCGACACAAACCGAATGGTTTGTCCATTCATCCATATGTCCGTACGTACGTCTATAAGTCCTTTAGTCGTTTTGGCTATATTACTACTCGTACTGTCAATGTTTTACATTTGTAGAGGTTGTGCTTTTCTCTATTATGTCGGCCTGGCCTCGCTTTTATACACCAATGTTGCTTGCTGTTGTTTGGTGTTTGCTGTAAATTGTATGGGGATAGGTTTTGCGTCCTTGCTTCATTTTTTGGGGAATGTTTGTTTTCCTGCAGTTTTATTGCCAAAGTGCGGATTACTTCATTTAAGTGTCCCTTTGGATATGATTTTTATGCTGTTTTCAAATTGTTTGTTTAGTTTGAGGTTGAGCATAAGAAAACAACAAAATAAAACAACTTTAGAAAAGTCAAAACACTGTAAATTAAATTGTGAAGTATTAAAGTTGAATTAAAATTGAAAGCAGGCTTTAAGAGATGTTATGTAGTTAATGTTTAAAGAAGGGTATTTAATGACGTTGTTGGGAATAAAAGGACATATTGCAAATAAATGAAAATTAACAAAAATATATTAATCAACTTCATTTTCATCCCGATTCGATTCAAAAATATAACTTAAAAAATTTACTTCTTTATCCTGAAAGTTACCCTTTCATTCGAATCCAACGACCAAACGTTTCAGACCCATAAATTCAGAAATTATTGAAAAATCTCAAAAAGATTCTTCTTTTTCTCGAACATACATACCCCTTATCCTCAGGCCCTAGGAGGACTCCAATACAAAATACACTTGAAACGATCAAAACACAAAAATTCTCCACAAAATAATATTTCCGATAACATTTTTCGCTATTATTGACGGTAATTTATAGTATTCCCCATTTCTCGGGAAACAGTATTCCCAGTTTTCCCCGATTGATATATTTCCTGGAAATACCGGGATTCAGGGGCAGTTGAGGGTCTGGTTTTGGATATTTTCCCAATACGAAAAGATTTTCGTTAAAAAGCGGGGGCTCGATTTTGATTTTTGACCCATAGTTACTTGGGCAAATTTTATTAGAATTTATCGTAGATTACGATTTAGATAACCGCTTGGTGGCTTTTTTTATACTCCATGGTCGACTTAAAGATGTCCGTCCGTCCGTCGTTACCGCGATTACAGTCGTAGTTTAAGAGTTATTGTGCTGAAATCTGGTATGTAAGGTTATATCCTCTTAATTCTAAGATGAGCAATTTCGGCCAAAACTACTCCCACCTCCCATACAATCTCGCCCTTTTTTGTGGTAGTCCGTCTGGCTGTCCCCGCGATTACAGTCGTAGACTTAGAGCTATCGGGCTGAAGTTTTATATGTAATATTTTATCCACTAAGTGGATGTTAATTTCGAAAACGAACAAGATCGGACGAACACTACCCCCACTTCCAATATAAACCGCACCTTTTTGGGGGCGTACGTCTGTCTGTCCCCCACGATTACAGCCAAAGTTTAAGAGCTATCAAACTAAAACATTGTATGCCACCTCTTATCCTCTAAGCGTAGGTTAAGTTCTGAGATGAGCAAGATCGGACTTAAACTACTCGCTTCTCCCAAACAAACCCCCCCCGTTTTGGAGAAGTCCGTCTGCCTGTCCGCGCGGTTACAGCCGTAGTTTAAGAGCTATCGATCTAAAATTTGCAATGCTCTTTCTCCTCTAAGCGGAAGTTAGGTTCTAAGATGAGCAAGATTGAACGAAAACTACTCAAAACTCCTATACAAAACCACCCATTTTTGGGGGTGTCCGTCTGTCTATTTCCGCGATTACAGCCGTAGACTAAGAGCTACTAGTTTGAAATCGTATATGCAAGATTCTATCATCTTAGCAGGGGTAAGGTTCAAAGTATACAAGATCGGACCAAAACTACTCGCTCCTCCAATACATATCACCCCATTTTAGGGGAGTCTGTCTGTTTGTCTTCACTATTGCAGCCGTAGTCTTAGAGCTATCGGGCGGATATTTTATATATAAGATTCTATCCTATATGCAGAGGTTAGGTCCTAAGATGAGAAAGATCGGACCCAAACTACTCGCACCTCCCATACAAACTACCCCTTTCTGGGTGTGCGTCTGTCTGTCCCCGCGATTTGGGACGTAGTTTTACACCTACAGAGCGAGGGTATGTTTTAAGATGAGCAAGATCTGATCCTGATCCTCCCGTACAAACTCCCGCTTTTTGGGGATGTGCGTCTGTCTGTCCCCTCAATTACAGCCGTAGTCTTAAAGCTATCGGGCAAAAATTTTATATATAAGATTTTCCCTCCTCTATGCAGAGGTGAGGTTCTAAGATGAGCAAGATCGAGTAAAAACTACTCACACCTTCGGTACAAACTACCCCTTTTTGGGTGTCCGTCTGTCTGTCTCGACGATGGAAGTAGTTGTATACCTATCGAGCTGAAATTTTTTGTGTAAGATTCTACCCCCGATCTGTCTGCCTCCGCGATTACAGCAGTACTTCAAGAGCAATAGAGATGAAATTTCCTTACTAGTTTTTTATTAATTTTTTTTTTTTTTAAATTAGTTGATTAATAGTAGTGCGAATGGCGTCCATGGCGTCCTTCAGCGGAGCACAACTTGCTTTCTGTGTAGACGAGTACTATCGAAACAAAGATTCTTCTACTATATCGCAACGAAAGGTCCATCGACTTAATTGGATTAGAATTGGGTGCTGAAGTTCGAGTAGACAGTTTCAACAATGAATCAACCACGATTCGGTCGATCAAAAACTTCCTGGAATTTCAATAAAGTAGAGCGTATACGATCACCTGTTCGTGAACAACATAGAATCTCAATCGATCATTCGCCTTAAATGTGTCCGCGCATCATCCTTAAAATAATTCCAAAGGGTACAGGAATCAAAATCTCAATATTATTCTCACAAGCTCCAAATTTATTACAAAATCCTAAAGAGAGTTAACAATTTTTTTTCTCATACTAGGCACACTTACACCTAAATCGGCATTAGAAGTGCTAGAGTGTTGCATGGAGATCCTTTGGAACTAGATTTGGATACGACCACCTTATCCAAAAAATTGAAAATGTGGGTTGGGTGCAAATGGTTGCGAATCATCGTCAATGATGGTTTGAAAGGGGAAAAAATCCGCAACTGCCCAAAAGTCGTGGTAAAATGTATGGCCGATCCGCAAAAATGTTTCCCTCCTAACATTTTTCTCAAACATACCATCCCTTATATCTTTACCCCCTAAGGGGGCTCTGATACAAAAAAAGTTTTAAACTTGCTCCCACCACTCAAACTTCCCCAAAGGTGTCCCTCAAGTAGTTAAATATATGACTCACCCCCAATGTTTTTGCAACCCCAAGTTTCCCCAGTGGTCTCCAAATAGTTTTGTTTTATTTTTTTTGTTTTCAAATCAACTTCTGCCACTTCTTTGGTGCCTTCTATATCAGTATGGTTGTTGTTCGGCTAATATATATTCCGGTCACATGTGGCTATAGGTATGTTCGGCAAAAATTTTAAAAGGGAACAAGTAGTGGGGATCGGACATTTTACCCCTCTAGGGGCGACTCCGGGCCAGTTGCGGGCTTGTAGTGGTTATTTTCCTCTTCACCGGCACTTTTTTAGGACCTAATTCAAACTAAAAACTTCATCAGGGTATACCAATAATTTGGACCTAGGGTAGATCGGTCCTCCCGGAATTTTACTGTATCATATAATGCATTCATTCTGTAAAGGAATTATTCATTCTCCAGACAATCTTACTGTTGACATCCATTATTGTAAAACTAATGTTTTGATTTCATTTATATAATTTAAAACAGTTTTAATGATTTCAATCAATCCCTAAGGAGGTCTTGACAGAATTTTAACAATTTTAGCCAAAATCAGCGCAACAGTTATTTTTATAACCAAACTACTACTAATCTGATTTGTTGAATTCTCAAAGGATTCTAATTTCTCCATCCGTTACCGCTTTCCTCTAGTTCGTATGTTCCCTCGCCTTAGGCTAAAAGTGCGTGTTTTCATAAAAGCCATGATACATATTGATTGACTTCCTTTTCCTTTACCAACCAACAGCTTTAGTCGTTGATGGTCCTCCCCTCATTACTTACATGTATGTGTATTACATATATATGTAGGTATATGTAGGTATTAAGTACAGGACTTTGCACTAGTCCCAAAAAGTAATTACTTACAATATCCGTTATTAAATGAAATCTTTCATTAAATGTCATAGCATGTGTGAGTAGAAACATTAGACAAACGGAAATGGACATGCGTTTTTGGGGAAGTCAACACAAAACAGCAAACAGAACACACCAAAAAGGCTACACATATGTGTGGCCTAAAGGCCTTAGCAGAAGTAATTGATTTGTGGTGAAGCTATAAATGTACCATAGAGGGTCACACACACACAAGGGGGGATAAGGGCGGTCAACCCTAAAGATGTAATTGTTTTACTACCGTTAACGTGAAATTAATAACATTTAAATCTTAATTTAACACATTTAAATGTCATGATGTTATGGTAAATAAGAGATTATTTGCTACAATATTGCTAGGTGATAGTACAAGTACAAGTAAAAGAGTATAAGTAAGAAGACAGGGAAAGGTAATGGCTGAGAGGTAAACAGCGGGGGTAGAAGTTGTTGTTTGAGTTGTTTCCCTTAGGTGCTGCGAAAACGATTTTCTTTTATTTTATTAGACATTATAGCCGTTTGTGTTGCCATTTCATTAAGGAAGCATTTAATTTGCGAGTAATTGTAGTTTTATTAAATTTAGCCATGTTACTATGCATTTATTTGCCATTAAGTCCTTTAGCGGAAATGTTAATGATTATAGTTTGCATTAAGCAAAACGAAACAATTAAGCCACCGCTCTGGAGATTAAACAAAACGTTATTCATTATTAACTCTAACAATGGCAGCGTCTGCGAAACATCATTATAGGCGGCAAGTAATGACCATCTTTTTTTATTATAATGAAAACTCCAATACTGTTATGCCCCATAGAGATCCGGCGAACCTGTGGTATTTGTTGCTAACAAACTACAGAGTAATTAAGGTTACCTTGTTTTGTTTTGCTCTCCTGCAATTGATTTTTATTTTGCTCTTTCTCTGGTATTTGTTGGAAAAGTAATTAGTATCTGTGATTGTTAAAGGGCTTTTTTATCTTCTGTTGTCATCACGAAGATAATGAACGTAAAAACTAACAATTGAATTCCTTTTGAATGGGAAATCTTTGAATGGCAGTCCTCTTGAAGAAAATCAATTGAAAATGTTATCATTCCTTAGATGCTCAAGGTAGCCAGCCGGTCACATGAAGAAGGGCAGGCACAGTGGTGCAAAAAGTTGAAATGGAAGAAAATAACTTAGTAAAAATGTGTTGTAGCTTGTGTTAGAGTATCTAATGATAAACAAAATTGGCTAAACGACCAGAAAAGTTTATTTTGTTGGTATTAATGACCAATTCAGTGTCAAGTGACTCGTTTCGAACTCCATGACGAGTTCATCATAAGACCACTTGGTGGCGAATTCTTGCACTCTGTACAACATCAGCGGTATTTATATTTGTATATTATGTCAAACATGTATTTAGGAAAATAGGACCTTCATCTTCAAGACCTCTCTTTGTTGGCTCAGTAAAAAAGCTAGCTTTTCTTTGCAATGCATCAATGAGATACGTGAGAGGACTTACATAATCGAACCTACATTTGACGATAAATCCCAACGTTCCACTATAGGCATGCCGACTGACTCGACTACTTAGAAGTTGTTGGCAACAACATCTAGGCAGCCCAAGAAGAAAGAAATGCAGATGACTGCAACAGGACTCAGTCAGGACCCAGCTTACCTCCCTTACAGTCGAGTGCTCTAACCAAGATGCGACGTTCGGTCCTAGTGCCCTTCCATTCCACTGTGTCATGTGCCTCAAAAACATCTAAGGCAAAGTAAATCGAGCGTGTATAAAAGTACTTTATCTGCCCACACACGCATTCCCCCTCTCGTGGTGACACAAAAAAAATCTCTTTCGTTCGCCCTCGAGTGACTAAATGAAACTTTTAACGTTATAAAACGGAAGGTAACTGAGAGCAATTATGTGAAATTAAAGTCATTTTTGCCAACGCTTAAATAACACATGAAAAAAAAAACACTTAAAATACATTAAGTTGTCGAAACACTTGGATGGCTGTAACATCCCCACAGCCTCCTAAAGGGGTGGTTGTTCTCCTCACTCAGAGCTCTCACACAGAGATGACCTCTTTGCAGAGAGCAGATGACCGACCAACAGTCGCTGTGTATTTTTTTGTATACGTTACTTAGTTTCAGTTGCTTTATTCACTTATTTAAGTTTTATTTCAGCCTCTCTCTCTTTATAATTAGTATATAAACTTGTCGTAAACTTAGTTATGGGATTTCATGAAACTTTGCCAAATACCACAAATCCTAGCAATTATCTTTAGACTTGTAAAGAGTGAATAACTTGAGCCACAAAATATTGTTTCCGTTACTATACTATATTCCGTTACATATAATTTGTGCTATTTAATATAATTGAGTTGATTTCATTAAAAGTTGTTGATGAGGATATTTTTTGTTGTTGTTTGCTAATTCCCTATACAAAATATGTTCATAATTCCATTATCCTGTGTGGTGCAAGGATAACAACCTTTTGTGGAACTTATGTAAAAGTCGAAAGTGTGGTAATATTCATGGCAACATATAATGTCAAAAACATTTACTAGATTTTATTTATGGCGGTATTTTCAGATAAGAATACTCCACTGAGCGCTCAAGTTAAAGAGGGGATGTCCCGCGTTAAGTTGTGTTGGCTCTTAGCCAAACCATTGTCAGGTCTACGCTTATGTTGTTGTTGGCTGAATGCTGTTCTAGCTGCCGCTGTCGTTGCTGCTAAAACCACTGGCAATTATTACATGTATCCATTTAGTTCTGGTTTCAGTGTGGTAGGGTATTGTCGTACTCATCGTTGTTGTCATTGTCCTTTTTTTGTCAGCAGTTCAGTTCAATGTTGGCAACATACTGAGCGACACATTGTTGTCTGTTGTTGATCTGGCAATCAGTTGCAGACACGTGGGTACTACAACAAACTTCTCAACGTAGTTTGTATTGGCAAGGCAAAAAAAACAACGTCCTGTGAAAGGGATATGATATGGTGGTAGGAAATTTGCCAGGCATTGTTATGAATTTCAATATTTCATTTGTCAAGGAAAGGTGTGACATGTTGCAGGTGGCGCTGGTGGAGGATAAGCACTAAGGAAGGTAGATCTGTAACTCTACAAGCAATTTTAGGAAAATAATAAACCGCTTGCAAAATAATTGCGGACGACAGCATTTTGTATAATATTATAAAACAAATTCGCATATTTTCAATGTAAATCAGGCTTTGCTCTCAATATACTAAATAAAGGGATGTAGAAACCACCACAATATGCCAAGACAGCATTTGACTAGGTTTTACTACAGTTGGATGCTTATTATAGGAGCCTATACGTTCTACACAGACATTGTGTATGTATGTACGTATGTTACATAACCTCATTTATATCGTTTATCAGTTTATTACAAAAATTGCTACCAATTGTAGCTCAGATATTTGTATTGGTTTTGAAGACAATTGCAACAACGAGCGGTGGAAGATCAATTCTATAAATTAACTTTTTGTATTACAATTAATTTTGCATTTGATCCTCAAGCCGATGTAGTAAATTAAGTTTAATTATAAGTATGATTGTGCACAACTTTGAGGTTAGATCTATACAATGATATATTATTTTTTTTAAATTGTCAATCTTGAACATTTTTAAATGGTATCACAAATATGTTGCTTGCCCTTAATTATAACACAAGTATAATAAAATAATCCGGTTACAAACCAAGCTACTGAGGAAGATAGTGTTCCCTTAACAAGCCACATAATAGGAGACTTTGGCGTCATCATTGCTAAATTACATGTACCCATATATCCAAGTCTCACGTGAGCTCCTGTTTAGACTTTAGTGGTCTCAGTGGTGTCTATAACCTAGGTTAGACGAGTTTTAAGCCTCATCTTAAATGAACAGCAAACTAGCGTTTTCTCACTTGAACTACAATAATCTACATAATTTGTCCTTAAACAATATAAGTATAACATAAACCTTGTATATTTTGCTTACAAAACCACCATATCCTTCCCAAGTCTCTTAGCGCCAGCATTTATTTACCTCAATTTCTACATAACACTTGTGCACATGTCCACGTATCCTTAATTCATATTGATTAGCATCTTCATCTCTTGTGGATACCCACCAATCACTACAGCATCTTTGATTGTTGCCATCATTTGCAATCAGCAACAGTCTTGTTACATGATGACCAAGTGCCACTATCACAGATTTGCCTTAAGCTTTACCGGTCGGTTTGTGTGTGTGTGTTTTTTTTTTGTGTAACAAGATTTTTTCATTAATTTTAAATGAACTTGCCGCACAGTTTGCAGCAACCACTGTTGCCACACCGTACGCTATAGCACAAGTGCCGGACCGAACCTAAAACTATAAATTTGTTGCTTAATAGCCCCAGCAACACGAGCGACCGTGTTGGCAGTGAGTCCAACCAAGTGATTGCAGTGCAAAAGAAATATTTCAGCATTTGTGTTCTTTTTTACTTGTTTTTTTGTCATGACCATTTGGCCACCGACAAATGTTCAGAGCTGAGAAGTAACAACTACAAAAAAACAAACATAGTAAAGAGATGAATAGCAGGTTTTCTGATTGTATCCTTTTTGTAAGGGGTTTCAGTGCAAATTGTTGGTGTAATTCACTCTGTGAATCATCCTTAATACTTAGAGATTTTACCTCTCCCCCCTCCCCACACCCCACAGTCCAGCAATTTGGCGTGAGTCCAAACCAAGAATCGTGTCAAAACATTGGTGGCAAGTGCAATATCCGGTGTGTTTGAGTGTGGGTGTGTGTTGGCTTGTGTTAGTGCCTCCTGGGTGGGTGTTATTAGGATCTGTTAAAATATTTATGGTTACCATTCAATGCCAATGAATAGAGCAAAAATCCATTTTACTTTATTTCTCTACGGTTGCATGGAGATGACAAAGCTTAAGGGCATTTGCAGCATGTTGCACTCTGCAGTGCTGTGCTATGCGATGCGGTGACATCAATACAAAATTTATGCAAATATTATGAAATCCTTGAAGTGTAGTCCTAGTTGTGCGCTACATATGAAAGGTGATGCATGTGTTGGCAATAGTAGGAGGATGTAATAATATTGAGGAATAAGTATACTCTTAGAGCAAAGGAATTAGGCATAAATGGAAATATTTGAATTCATTATGATAATTTTAACTTTTTTTTAAAATAAGTTCTTTCTGATACGCTTCAACGTTATTTTTCAACGTTACTACAGCTGAATGTCAGAGACTGAGATTATCACTCCTCCTCCCGAGGTTTTTTTCATTTTATCGGCACTTGATCTACGATCATTATTGGCAACTCTGTTTCGTTTCTTTGCAGATAACAAGGTTTGTGTCAAGGGATTGTTAGATGTTGTTGCGAGTTTTAATCGCCGAATTCCTCCAAAGATGGCGCAGCTGGATTTGTTGATTTATTTTGCGATGTAGATAAATCATTTCCTTTTTCTTTGGTCCTTTCGCAATCTGAATTTTTGTAGCATCTAGAATGAGTTTTGATGGCTAGAGAACTCGAAGGTATTTGAAAATTACTTTTTACATCGATGTTGATTTAACCAGTGCCCCGACCGGGAATTGAACCCGGCACCTTCGGATTGCTAATCTACATCGCTTTCACTGAGCTATCGAAGGCCACCTGTAGTATTGAAGATAGTCTGGGTGAAGCTAAAACTATGGCCTTGTTATAGTGTAGTCTTTCATTGAGAAAATCACGTAAAACTTTGGTATTTCCAGATGTCAGATTCTCCTCTCCCTACTATTGCCATCATCTTTTTAATAAACTCAGTATTGGTAAGATTTAATAAACACAGTTTTGGTACGATTTTCATCTTTATATATAAAATTCTACCGTACGTGTGTTGTGACTGAACTCCTCCTAAACGGCTGGACCGATTTGCATAAATTTTTTTGTATGCGTTTGGGTGGCGCCCCGGATGGTTTAGATTTACAATTCGGTCCAATTGGACAAAGGGGCGTGGCACCGCCCATACAACTTGAAAATCAAAAGGGCTGTATCTCATGAACTGTCAGAGGTATGAAGATGAGATTTGGTATATATGTTGTTGAAGCAGTATTAATTTCAGCCAAGGTAGAAGTGGGCGGTGCCACGCCCCCTTTTCAAAAATCGCTCTAACGGCTTTTCTAATAGACCGATTGATACAAAAATTTTACCAAGTGGTACTGTTGACCTGTTGATAGTCCCTGGCTATAATAGGCTGTGATTGGATAAAGGGGCGTGGCACCGCCCATACAACTTGAAAATCAAAAGGGCTGTATCTCATGAACTATCAGAGGTATGAAGATGAGATTTGGTATATATGTTGTTGGAGCAGTATTAATTACAACCAGGCTGGAAGTGGGCGGTGCCACGCCCCTTTTTCAAAAATCGCTCTAACAGCTTTTCTAATAGACCGATTGATACGAAAATTGTACCAATTGGTACTGTTGACCTGTTGATAGTTCCTGGCTATAATTGGTTGTGATTGGATAAAGGGGTGTGGCACCGCCCATATAACTTGAAAATCAAAAGGGCTATATCTCATGAACTATCAGAGGTATATAGATAAGATTTGTTACAGTATAAATTACTGCAAGGGTGGAAGTGGGCTGTGCCACATCCCAGTTATAACTGCCATAGTAATAGTTTGATCGTCCTCTAAATTCCATATTATATTGCAGTTCGCCTAGAGATAGGTAGAGTTTTTTTTTTGTTTTTAAATAAGCAAAAACCGAAAACTTCATATATATTTTTTGAAACCTTCTGCGGAAAACTGTGAAAAATAAGTTATGGCCTTTGAAAGTTGGCAAGCAGAAATTAAGTTTTTTAAAATCCTTGAATTTTTGCCTTTGGCGGAAGTCCAATATGTAGGGCGGGATCTCAAACAGCATCAGAAATATACTATTCTCTTCGTCTTGGTTTCCAACCATCTGAATGGTAGGTCAAAATTGGAGCCGGAGCACATGGGGTCAAAATAAGGGACTCTTGGATTCTATGATGACCCTCTAAGTGCGGGTGTTGTTTCTTAGTGAAATTTTCGTAGGTTCCGATTTTGGTATACGATTAAATTGATCCGTCCTAATGAACAGGCTATTTGGAACTAAAAAAATAAAAAGTGCCGAGGCGCTGCAAGCGTCAAGCGTTTGGTGACCGAATTATCTTAAAAAATGGTAACACGAGTTCAATGCAAATACAGTATTCGGAAATATTCTTGATTCGTGGGCGAAGAAGACATGGCGAAAGAGGTTTTTATGGCTAAAGGCATAAATCTTCAAACGAAATTTTTATTTGAGGTCATTAGGCGGAGAAGACATGCCAAAAATGTTTTTTAAGCCCAAAGAGATAGTTAGTATACAGAAGATACCCGCTACTACAGAAAAAATAAAAATTGAATTTTGAACTTTAGCAGAATGTCCGATTTGAGAAATAAGTGGTTTTTCGCCCTACATACAGATATGATAGATATGACTTTGCTGATGAACTTTTTACAATCGTCATAGAGCCTACGATATTAAGCATTTAAAATAATAAATCTTAATTGGTTAACTTCCATGTTAAGGATTTACTTGAAATTAGTTACATAAGTTAATAAACTCAACATATTATTGTCGAGCTTAAGTACCATTTTCAAAGTACATACTTTGTAGACCTACAAATGTATTAATTAGCGTTTATATAGCATTTAGGATGGCAAGAAATCTGAAATGTATTACAAGTTGATATGCAATAGCGAAGCATTGCCGGGCCCACTAGTCTTTCACTATAGCAGAAATCTTCAGCTGAATGTAATTCAGATTCTTAGATAAGCATAGGTGGATTTTCATCTCATTATAGTGATAATTCTCGTGAAACTCTCATCAAAGTATAGCACGTAGATATTCTCGCCTTTGCTTACTGGGATTTTAGTTTGAGGCCTATACGTTACATCATCTCAAACTCTCATTTGTTAATCATACGTATATTGTATTTAAAATAATGACTAGGGCGCCCCCTACTTATATTGTAAGGACTTAATACTTTACCCTGGCACCAAATCGTACATTTTTAAGATCTCAGGACATCGAGAAACATCAAGGAGGGATTAATGAGGATTGATCTTTATGCGTGACGCAACTTTATAGGTACAATCTGGGGAGTCAGTCCGAGGGAGACAATGTGGCTGTAGACTGCGTAGTTCGACCAACAATTAATCGCAACGTTAAAATTCACGGGTCCCTAATGTAGAGGTTCTCATTACACTGTTGATAGAATTTTCGTCTTTCAATGTAGCAGTGACTTTCAACTGAATGTAATTCAGATTCCTGTCTGAAGGTATCTCGTAGGCAGTATAATCGAAATTATTGCCTGAGTAAAGCTGCGGTTATAAGTTCAGTAAGGTGGAGTGCCTCATCTCTTACAACAGTATTGACTATCAGTATAGCAGTTCGGCCTTATGTCTCAGAATGACCCATATTCTTGTCTCAGGTGCCTCTAAGGCAGTATAATCGTAATTACTGCCTCGGTAAAGCTGCAATTATTAGCTGCAATTAAAGTGGAGTTTCTCATCTCCGTGTAGATAATATTTTCGACTCATACGATCTCACAACAGTATTGACTATCAGTATAGGAGTTCGGTCTCATGTCTCAGTATAACCCATTTTCTTGCCTCAAAGTAACTGCGACTTGATACAGGTTAGCGCAAATTCCCTTCTCGATGACCCTTTTATCAATAGGGACCTGGAGTGTTTCCTGTCATCACAGTGTTGGTGAGATTGTCATCTTTCGCTATATGATAGAGACTTTCACTTCAGTATAGGTAAAGCTGACATCTAAGTATATTAGAGAATTTTATTTAAACAATTTTACGTGTCTTATCTCATATCATCAAGATATCCTGTATAGCTGAATTGTATAATTTGAATTAGTCGAAACTCTTGTCTCACTACGAGGCTAGACTCTTTTTAATTGATAAAGGACAACTAAGGTTATCACCAGATTATATAAGAGTATTTTATCTTACTACAGTACAGTACAGCTATTCATACAATCATACTGGCGACTTTTCTCTTGGTATAGCTTGATATTTTTTCTGGTAAAGAGTCTATGTTATAAGGATGTAAGCCTCAGTGTAGATGGTACTCTTGTATTTGTATAGTTAATGAGATTCTCATATCAACATATCAGTGATTCTGCTCTTGGTATAGCTTGAAATTTTGTGACTTTCAACAAATTATCAATATAATTGGGATTTCGGTGACAAAGTAACTGGTACTATCGTCTCAGTATAGTTTATGAGAATTACTACGAGCAGTTGAGTTTTTCTTATCGCCAGATTACTTATTTACTGAGCATTACTACAATGTAATGTATCTCACTCGGGATTATGTCTATTCAACATTTTATACACATACCAGTTGCTTGTGGTTTGAAAGGATTGGCCATCCCTTTTGTGTAACTTCAACTATATACATCCTTCACACTGCCTGTGTAAGGTATCATCTGGTTCGTTTTGGCTTCTCAGTAAACACTTGTGACTACTTCGTAGCCAATCTTTTATATTTCTTGTTGGTTTGGTCGTTTCTTGTTTTTGTTTTTCATATCTTTGTTAAACAAATATAGTACATCTTTTGTAATTTTTAATGGCTCTCCTGAGAATTGTTTCCAAGCGCCTCAGTAAATGTTGGGTTGGGGGAGAGAGCATAAAACCAACGACCTGACAGCAAGCCATTACAACTTACTTAATACTTTTTACACATTTTGAAACGCAGTTACGTAATATACTTGACGCCGTTCGCACCTGAGCTACGGGAATGTTTTGCCGTCGCTGCTGGTTGGATTTTAAGCTCCAAGAACCATTTGTTCAATGTTCGGGCCCCTGTGCCTGGTTCTATCACAATCGTTGTGTCCAATTGCCAGATGAGGTGGCAACCGAAATGCGAAAGCAAAACACGGAATTGGAGTGGTATTGTTGGCATTGTCGACAATTGTATCGTTTGCAGCTGTACTTTGAGGTATTGTCCTTTGACATCCCACCACAAAATTGTTTTCTTTTATTTAAAACAAAAGCCTTCTCTCTTTCCTGCCCCAAAGTTGTTGTTTGTGATGAATCACAAATGTTAAGACCTTGACATTTTAAAGGGTCTCACCTCATTCGTCGTCGCTCATTAAAATTGAAACTGACGTATGAACAAACCCCAAGTGTTCGTGTATTCCAAATGTTGTTTAAGTGCAAAATTTATTTTTATTTTAAACAAAAATAACACAAAACTCGCACTCGCAAAAAAAGGCAACCATTGGCGTATGCCTAGCACTTGAGTTCGAGCTTAAGAGTAAAGAATGACCTTCAACTTGAAAAATGTCTTAACCAAAGGTGTGGCAAGCGAGTACGTGATGTGGAATTTATGTGAGGTTTACTGACGTCTGCCTAGGGAGAGGGTAAAATTTATAAAGATATAAAAACAAACAAACCAAATGCGTGATAAGGATCATCGCAGTTTTTTAATGATATGTTCAAAATGTGAGTTTAGTTGACGTGCGAAATTAATGAAGGAAAAAGTGTTTTAAAATGTGAAGGTAATGTTAAATTTAAAATTGAGTAATGTAAAAAGATTTTAAAAGGAAACTGATGATGAATTAAAGTACTAAAGGATAATTTGGAATCTGTACCAAAAGATTTCCAATTAAAAACAAACCATTCGTGACAAGTCCTTTGCCAGAGAACAGCTATTAAAATCGCAGGACTATAGACTAAAACTACACAACTTGTTAGCTTTCTATCAAATATCATCTTTCATTGTTTAATTTTTCTTTTAATCATCTGTTACGCTTGGGAGTCTTCAAATGTCCACATTCAACACTTAATGTCGACTATTTAAAACCAGCACTTGCATATTTTAATTATTTGATTTATCCTTTTTCTCTATTCATGTGCTCATTATGTTATCCTCGCCATAAATTGTTTGTACCTTTTGTGTGGATAAGTTGCCGAGATGTTTTTTTTTTACTAAATTTCAAAACAAAAGCCTCCTTGCGCTAAATTCTTATTTATTTAAAATCGTCCTTTATTCCTTGTGCCTTGTGAAGAAATTATGATTTATATGTTTTTATCATTTGCAGAATTGAAAACGTGGATTCCCCACAAAACAGCAAATAATTTTTGTGCCAGGCTTTGGCTTCTTTAAAATGTTTGTCATTCCTAAGAAATGATTTTGTGAATACTCTCGTTCACAGCTTTTCTATTTGGTCCTTAGTGAGTGCTATGTGTGCTGCATTATAAGAATGATAATTATTTTCTTGAAAATAGAAAAAAATACACTCACACCAAGAATTACCCACTCCAATTAAATACCACCGACACCCATTCCTTTCCCTTCATTCGTCTCTCCCCCTGCCCCTCTAAATACCACAACAAGCAGCTGTTTAGGCAAGAAGATCCTTTTTGCCAGCACAGTACCACTGCCATAAGCGTTGTTGCCTAAACTCTGCCAGGAAATGCTTTTAAAGAAATGAATAATTTTCTCCCGCTAAACGTTAAGAAAATGGACTATGGACTCGTGACTAACGCTGATGATAATTACAAAATACTTTTACTTTCACAGCATAATAATAAGGACGAATATGAGGCTGAGAGTGTCTAAGTGTATAGAAACTTTTGTTTTATAGCTTAAGCCACAACATTTTCTCGAGTTTTTTTTTTTGCTCTCATCATTTCTTTTTTGCCGAAGAATCTGTTATCATTTCGGTCTCATTTGTTAACGTAGCTGACCTTCTGCATTACTTAGATAGGATGTGAAGGATGTTGTTGCTGTCTTATTACATCCTTAAGGCTTTTGTTCGATTCAATGTCTTCGCGATGGCTGCGTGCTTAACTTGTGAGATTTAAGGATTACTGGGGTACATGATAATAAAAACAAAACAAAAAGTGTTTGAGACTGTCTATGTCTGTGTTATTCTTGCTAAGGGGCCACAAGGATATCCGTTGGTTGGCGTGGAGTGTGCAGGGTTGGTTTAAATGGCATTGACTGTGTGGGTGTTTGATGATGCTGTGGTCGTTTGAGGATATGATTATTAGTCAGTAATTTGAAATATGTTTAATTATATCAAAAACAATTTACAAATTACTATACTAAGCAGGAAACTCATTGTTTTTTTTATCTTTGTATTTTCTAGATTGCTATCTGTGATGATTATAGTCTGCCTGTGGACTTTGTTAAAAAGCGACCGTCCAGTTTTGATCCCTGTTTAGCGGAGGCATTGCCCACAAATCCAGAAAATTGGGCAGCTGCCAGTCCTCAGCAGGATTTTGTAAGTATTAAATGAAAATTGAAAAAAAAATTACAGCGTTTTGTGAAATAGTTGGATGTAAATTAATAATATGCGAACTTCTGAAATTAAAAAGGCTTTTGCGAAGAAGAGGTTTGAAGGGTGGCAAAGGGTAACAGTGTTAAAAAAATAGTTAAAATAAACTTACTTAATAGTTATAAATGTATGCCCTACAATTGTATAACGTCTTGGTGATTCTAGTATAAGCGTGCTTCTTGGCGTATACGCTATGTAAGAAAATCGTTGTATAACTGTATAACTAAATTTATTTCAAAGCGTTGACGTTGCGGAAGATCTGTAGCACAAAACACTGAAAAATCAAAAAAAAAACATCTTAACGCTGTACATCTATACCTTCAACCCATTGGAATAAACGGATGTCTAGTGACATATTTAAATCTTAACATCTGTAACTTCAACCCATTGGAATAAACGGATAAGTCTAGTGACATATTCGTACTTCCCCTATTGTACAAGAAGAAAACCTTCCCCACTGTATAGGCAATATACCGTCAAAGTTTTATTGTAGTAAAGTGACCAGATTAGGATTCTATATACAACACACAGACACATGTATTTCCTTGCTCCATAGAATAAACTAATTTTATGATAGAATTTCATATCTTCACTGACATCCTTTATAAATTGGCGTTTGAGGCATATACTTTACATCATCTCAAACTGTTATTTTTTAATCATACGTATATGTCTTTAACAGAATGACTAAAGCGCCCCCTACTTCAATTGTTAGGACTTAATACTTTCCAAAAATCATACTTTTTTAAGATCTCAGGACATCGAAGAGAGTTTAAAGAGGAGTGTCAATGCCTTTTCATGCGTGACGGAACTTTATAGGTACAAGCTGGGGACTCAGCCCGTAGTAGACAATGTGGCTGTATACTGCGGTAGTTCGACCAATAATAACATATTGATGTCTAGTTTGGTGGGAGGGCCTAAAAGTTATTTACTGAAAGTGCTCGAAAAGATTCAAAGGATGTCTGTCGTGGGGATAACTAGGTCTGAAAGGACCAAACCACAGGGGCTTTGGATGTATTCCTGTGTCTTTAGCCTCTGGACTTGTTCGTCAAGTCTACTGTGGCCCGAGGGGTTATGAGGGTAGCTGGCGATTGGCATCACATACGGTCATAGGAATATTCACCAGTTCTTGGGTAACGACAGGTATACTTGCCACCTCTGACTGATTTTTTCACGAACATGTGGATTTCCGCAAAGTGGCCGTTGAAATTCTGGTGAGATCCGAATAGAATGACGGCGGGACTTCTTATGGTGACTCAATTTTTGTCTTTACTGACGGATTGAAGACGAACATAGCACAGAAGCTAGTTTATACAGCGAGAACCTGCCATTCTTTCAGACTACATAATGAATGCAGTGTCTTGCAAGCTAAAGTACTGGCCATTCAAAGAGCCGCTAAGGCTATTATGGGATGTGAAATCGGTACTAGCAGGCGGATAGCCCTCTAAGTAGATAGCTAAGCTTTAATTAAAGCGATCAACTCTACATTGTGTAAATCAAAGATGGTAGAGAACTGTAAGCGAAATTGGATGGGCCTTTGGATGTCAGCATCTGATGGGTTCCGCGACACTGCGATATCTCTAAAAACGAATATGGATAGATATTAGTTAGAGGAGCCTATACTTAGCCTAGTTGTGACTCTCTGACAGATGTTCATCCGCCCATTTGAGACATATTTGGGTCAGTTGAGGACTGGATGTGGAAAACAACCTGCAGACGTTGGGTCTCTAGAACCACCTATATAACTTCTTGATCTTCCTGATCGAATACAGCAAATACCCATCGGAATACATGGTTAACCTATGTAGAAATGTGACTTAAGACTAACCTGTGAAATTTTAACTGGCATCTGAAATATCAGACAAATAAAGTGCAAAAGAGCTTGTTCCATACCGGACTACTGCCGTGAGTGTGAGGACGAAGAGAGTCCGAACCGAGGTAACATTTTTTTTGTAAATGTCCTTCTTTGACCCACAGGAAGTTAAGATACTTAGGACATGGTTATATAGAGGGCATAGAACTGCACGTTAAAGTAGCCCCAAAAAGAAGAAGTTCTGCATCATTCGTTTTGTCAAGTTACATGCCATACTAATTTAATATCGATTTAAAGTTAGTAAGTATGATGTAGGGGAATTTGTCACGTTTTAGGCTCTTTAGTTTGACATAACTCGAGAACCACTAGTCCGATTTAGCTGAAACAAATTTACAAAAATTACAATTCCTTTAATCTGTTCATATAACGTTTCTCTTCATAAGCAATAGTTTCACTTTTCCATTCAACAACTGATTTTGTACTGGGTTTGTAGCAGTTACAATAAAACTGTTGTACTCCGTGGCGTATGATATTACTTATGTTATATTACTTATGATAATCATACGCCACCATGTAGTATTTATGTTATGTCAAACAAAAGAGCCTTAAACATGACAAATTAAAATTAAAACACCTTCATCGACATTCTGTTGTTATGGTTGTTTAAAACGTTTACGTTATATCATGTTTAAGACTTTTTTGTATCTCATACGTAACTTGTCTTTGACGGTATGACAAGCGCGCCGCCTATTGTCATTAAAATGTACTAAATCACAATGTTTTTGAAATAGCAGCTTTTTTAACGTGAATTGTAATGTAGAAGGCCTAATGACTAAGAGTTTTTTGGAATATCAATTGTATTCCTAGTCCTTGTAGAAAACTTTCTGCTACCGTCCTATTGAAAATGTTTTATATAACAATGTATTTTAAATAACAATTTTTTAAAAGAAATTTAAGGAAAGTCCTATTATACTGACTGCTTTTATTTCATCTAAATGACTAAATTTATATTTTTCTAGTAAATATCCTGCTTGTTCTCTAACTCTTACTATTACATTAAAAAATAACCAGAAACTTTACGGATTTGTAGCACTTGTCACATATCCTGTACAAAATTCTCTCCAACTCCATCTCTGCTGTAATAAAATATCACTTAACTATCATAAATCACGCACCACTTCACCCCCACCCCTTACGTACAACAAATCACAATATTGTTCACTTCCCCTACCACAGAGCTAGGGGCTCTCTTGATTGCTAAGAATTTATAGGAAAATCTGAATGGATTATTGATACGAGTTTGTATTTGTTTTGATTTGATTTGATGTAATCATGATTCATTAACCGCTCGAGAGGCATAACGGACTGCAGCCGAATAATAATAATGATAAATGTAAAAGCTCCTTTAGCAACTTCTCCTAGGGGCAAAAGAATGTGAAGAAATATTTTTTATGGTCATAAGATGTTTTTATGGGAAGATATTAAAAAAGAAATACAAAATAAAAACAGAAACTCAAGAAATCTATATAACTGAAGTGGCGAAGCTCTAATGTCCTTCGACAGTTATGGCATGTAAAGAAATGTATTGTGCTAAATGTAATGAGTGTATGGGCACGTGAGTGTGTGTGTATTCAGGCGACTGATAACGTGACTTTGTGAGTGTGTGTGTGCCTATGCTGTGCTCAACATTTTATTGAAATTAATAAAAACGGAAACCCTACAACATTTACGTGCTAGACTTATTTCCTCTTTTTGCCTCGCATTAAAGAACGTTTTGTTTTTTGGTTTTTGCTATTAAATGTCTAGATTGTTGTTGCCATAGTACTGTTGCTGTTGTTGTAGTTATTTTTTTGCCGGTTGCTGTAGTTCCTAACAGGGCCGCTGTTGCCGTTACCGTTACTGTTGTTGTTTATAGCACCCCATGGTGTTCTTTCGTATACCCACAACAATACCTCCACCTCCATACCAACTGCCTGTTTACGCGCTGAAACCAAATGCTCTTACAGCCAAACACCGTGCACGTTTTCACTCTTGATGCTTTTACGTTAATATCGCAAAATAACAACAGCAAGAAAAGCAACAACGAGATAAAATTACGCATATTTTACTTCGACAACAACAACACCAAATACCACATGCAGCCTTTTATGTTATGCCCCCCTTGCCCACCATCATATTATGTGCTCACACTTTGCGTTAGTACACTCACGCCGCTTTCCAATTCTACGGCTGTCATCGTCGAGCTTTCATTCTTTGGTTGTTATCGTTTTTGTTGTTGCTGGTTGAGTTTTCCTGTACTACGCAGCCATTATTGTTGTACGAGCAAGTACTCGTTGTCGTAGAGTCCTGCCAGAGTAAAAAGGAACGCCACACGTCGCATTACTACTCATCCTTAGACAGAGGTGTATGAGTTATGGCAAATAAGACAAGTCATCAATGTGAGTGTGGTGGGCACAGTGGTTTGAAAATGAAGATTTGAAATAGCAGGATAGGTAGGTGTGGTCTTTCTGGAAAATGTTCTAGTAAGATCAAAGCATCTTATTCCTAAATGTATTGAACAGATTTATACCATCGCGTGTCACGTATACGCTCTAACACATCTTTTTACTAATATCATTTATGTGTAAGATATTCATGGTTTCAACATTCAACAAATACAAAATTACCTTTATTAAAAGGTTGAGTAATATCTCAGTCAAAAGTAGGCGAATATTATGGCTACGAAGCAGTGATAATTTACTTTTTGTAGAATCTCTTCTTATGAAATTAGGTATATTGCTGCTTTCAGAATAACTTTAATAATGTGGATTTTCATAATTTTAATGTAAACTCGAATCTTGTAAAAACCAGACCAATCACCAGATCTGTTGAGCCATTGTGATTGTCCGTTTAAGCAGGAGGTTAAAGAAAGAAGAGAAAATCATGGAATAACCCCCAATCATCTTGCTCCAGTTAGCCGTGGAAGGGACCGCATGAAACCCATTAAACTGCTTACAACGGCTAAGGTCCTTTTTATACACCCGGCAGTAGTAAGGATCTATCCCATTTGCCTATCAGGTGCCAGATATTGAATATAAAATTCCACAGGCCAATCTCATATATATCTCCTGCACAGGCCAACCATATACCCCTATCCGAATCTACTATATTCGGCCCAAAGTGACCTAGCAGTTATGCTGGCGGCTCTGGATATCTAACGTCTGCTGGCTGTTTTCCACATCTAATCTATCACTAAGACAAAAACGTAACAGGTTGGCGGTTGAATATTTCTCAGAGCGACATGTTCAGGCATTGTAAATAATAAAATGGCCAATAAGTCTACTGATTCATTACAGGGATCTCGCAATGTCCTTCGAACCAACAGAGACTGACATTCAGAGGCTTTAGTTCAATAAAACTTCTCCTTACAGTTTCTCACCAACTTTGATTTACACAATGTAAAATTGATTGCTTTTTTGCAGACTTGCTATACTCATAGACCGTTATGCATCTGCGAGTATCGATTCCGCATCCCATAATAGCTGATTCTGGAGATCCAACGACTGCTGGCTGTTTTCCACATTCAATCCTCCACTTAGCCAACAAAGTAACAAATGGGTGGGTGAACATCTCCCAGAGAATCACGATCCTTTGCCCAATGTCTGCTGATTCAGTACCAAGGATCTCGCAATGTCCTGGGACCCAACTGAAACTGACATTCTGAGGCTTTAGTCCATCTAACTTCTCCGTCTGGTAGTATCGATACCACATTCTATAATAGCCTCCGCGGCTTTCTGAACAACCAACAAGTCAGCACCAATTATTTGTTTACCTTAAAAGAGAGGCAACAATTCTGGTCCATTCTGTAAACATGTTCCACCTTCGATCTGTGAGTAAAGACTGAAATAGAGTCACCATAAAGAGTCCCGAGGCATTCCATTCGATCTTTCAACTGTTGAAAAGAGTCGTCATTACCCAAAATTTGAAGGATATTCTCATGATCATCTGTGGAGAGATGTCAATCACCAGCTTCCCTCAGTCGGATAGCCACTCGGATCGCAACAGTCTTGACGTACAAGTCCAGATGCGTACAAGTCCAGACACAACCAAAACCGCTGGCTTTGTATTCCTTCTAGTCCTAGCAGCCATCCTTTGGACATTGCAGAACATTTCAACAAATTACTCTTATTAAGGCCACCTCACCAAAACAGATATTCATATGTTATAACTGGCCGAAGTACCGAAGTAAACAGCCACATTTTTACCTCAGAGATAAGTCCCACCACTCTTTAACCTCTTCTCGGTGTTAATTGACCAATTTAGCTTCTGATCGAGAAAAACACCTAAGTCCTTAGCTTCCATGGTGGAGAGCTTCAGTTCCATACAATAATGTCTCAGTGGGCTAATGTCCTTCATCATATACACTGGTGAGCATTATGATATACACACCATTATATTTAATTGCAGATGGACTTGAGGGGTCAAAGTCATAAAATCGAATATGAGGGATGAAAGAGAATCAATAACTACACTTTTACATCCAATAACAACAAAAATGTATTAAGCTTAGTCTATCTTTTGAGCATTTCTTTACATTATGGTGTGATCATAAAATAATACGCAGTGGTTTTTAATCACGAAATAAAATATTTTTATTAAAAAAAAAACATATTTTAAATAAAAAACACATGTTGTGGCCCATCGTAGCAGTTTTTCATCGTTTTTTCAAATATATGTTACGTATACGCCCTTCTCCACCAAAGTTACTAATATGTTTATTAAGAAATTCTTAAGTGCATTTATTCAATAAAAGTCAAAATACTTACACTACAGTGTGGAACAATCCACCCTCATTCGACTGTTATATATTATATTTGAATAAAACTAGTAATAATTAATAGATATGTTTAGTGTTGAGAATTTTTCATCATCTGATAAAGGAGAACATGATAGAAGCAAGCCCAGTCGTATTTCAGTCTTTCAAACGATATCAAATGTGGCATGACTACATTTGAAAACGACAAAGATTCGACGTGACTACGACATACATAATAAGGGAGAATATCTCAGTCATCTGTAGGCCAGCAGTAGGTATTTGTATTTTCTACTTTCCTCCATGGAATGAATGGAAGTAGATCTAAGTGTGAGAAACTTTTTTACATTGTCTAACTGAAAATACAATGTTAAGATAACTGTTTCGTTGTGTGAAATTTTATATCTGTATATTTAAAATAAAATTTCATATAGTGCCTATTATAGCTGAGCTAACCACTGTTTCATGCGCCACAGCCCACCATTATAACGTATGAATTATAGCAATTTACGTCGAGTCATCATTAATAGTAGCTACAGAGGTCCACATGCTGACCATGGTGACAATCGACGCAGTTTTTTTTTGTTGTTGTCTTTTCTGCAAATACGCCATTAGATAAACATAACGATTTGACAGGCATTCAATGAGCAATAAAGTCCACTACGTGCAAAAGATAACAATTTGATTACAAAAAATCAAACGTATTTTTTCCCTCTAGTGTCCCTTAAAAGTAACGTAATCTATGACATTAAAGGTGTAAATGCCTACCATAACATATTGATACTTACAGTCTAAATCATATATTTTGATTTCAATATTTGATGATTTACTAATAAATTGCTTTAGGGTTATTTATTAAAATGTTTCGTTAAACTCCCTCTGCTCGTGCGTTATTAACAAATATTTGTGCAACATTTCTTACTTAAATTGTTTGCTATTTGCTGGGAGTTTTTTTTCGCTTGCTTAGGCCCTAAGCTAAAATGTTTATAAAATATTACCAAATGTGTGTGTGTTTGTTCAATGAATTTTGTCTTCTCCTACCCTTTAGCAATGCGTTATTATCTCCCCCATCTGAATTCAAGAGTCTCATATGACGCCACATGTGCCTCAACAGCCGTTTGCAACTCATACTGCTAAGAGCTGATGTCTCATGCCTAGTACTTATGTGCTGTTCAATAGAGACACGCGCCTTCATATTGATGTTAAATCCCATCAACAACAAAAAAACTGGCAAAATATTTATGTTTTCTCTATTTTGCCTCGAGTTTTTTGTTCATGTCTGTTGGCTTCTGCAAGGAATTACAGAACCAAAATTGGATACATTTATGGCTTTATGACATTCCAACCGCTGTGAAAACAACAAAATGACGACAATGTGAAAAAGAAATTGAACGGATATTGAGACACAACAGTCTGTGTTCGCATGTAACATGTGAGAGATAAATGAAAATAGTACTAGGGAATTTAATTAAAGAAGAGAAATTGCCTAGCAGACGGCTTTAACATTTACTTATAAACAAGTAAGAAAATCTAACCAATTCTGAAAGAAAGCTTCTGCTTTAGTATGTAGTTGCCTTTCCTTGTGGAAAAGTGTTTGTCCAAACTCTTTTTTATATATAATTTATAATAATGCATAATTTTTAATAATTTACACAGTACAACACATGATTTTGGGACTCAATTCTGAGAACTGCACGTAAAAGTAGCCCGAAAAAGAAGAAGTTCTGCATCATTCGTTTTGTCAAGTTACATGCCATAATAATTTAATATAGATTTGAAGTTAGTAAGTATAGGCTGTTTTGTTATATTGTTATATGGTGGCGTATGATTATCATAAGTAATATTCCACGTAAATCATACGCCACGGAGTACAACAGTTTTCTTGTAACTGCTACAAAGAAAACCCAGATCAAAATAATTTGATGAATGGAAAAGTGAAACAGTTGCTTATGTAGGGAAACGTTATATGAACAGTTTAAGGAATTGGAATTTTTTTTTTAAATTTGTTTAAGCTAAATCGGACTACTGGTTCTAAAGTTATGTCAAACAAAAGAGCATAAAATGTGACAAATTCCCCTATACAACACTTACTAACTTCA
Source organism: Muscina levida (assembly GCA_964034835.1). Classification (NCBI taxonomy): domain Eukaryota; kingdom Metazoa; phylum Arthropoda; class Insecta; order Diptera; family Muscidae; genus Muscina; species Muscina levida. Next base: position 150,982,492 of record OZ035882.1, read on the forward strand.
AATCGATATTAAATTATTATGGCATGTAACTAAACAAAGCGAATGATGCAGAACTTCTTCTTATTGGGGCTACTTTCACGTGCGATTCCCAGAATTGAGTCCCAAATCAATGAGTTGAAAAATTTTGTACTGTGTTATCTATAAAATTTGTTTAAAAAATTGATTTAAACACAGTAAAAAGTCTTATGGCAAGGCCTGATATTTTGTATTTCTATATATGAAAAGTATCTTCGATGTTGTTCTAAATTAAGGTGACTCCAACGACAAAAGTTCTTATAGAAAAACGTCTTTGTACATATTTTTTTTAAATTTTTTTTGTAAAATTTTGTTATTCTATTTAAATTGCATTATATTTTCTTTGCCTTCCTAAATAACATTTTCTTACATTCAATTACTTTCCACAGTATCTTGACGAATTTGATTATATCAATACATTACAGTTATCTGGTATTGACGCACGAAAAAAATTTTCCTTACATCAATAGCCAAAAATGGGAGTGATGAATACCCAAATGAAATTTAATACTTTCTCCTATTAGATACATATTTATAAATTTGCGGATATTGTTTATGACATCAATAAAGTATCACTTTCACTCGGTTACATTTGATAAAGAGAGAGAGAGAGACAGAGAGAGGGGAAGAGCACTAATGAATGTTGAAAGTTTACGATAATGATGATAATGAAAAGGGCTACAATGTGAATGTGCGTAAGGACAAGGGTGAGTGGGTGGTTGTAGTTGTGGTGTTGTTGCTGCTGGTGCTGACGGGAAGGACACTCTAATGACAATGATTGGTAGACTTGCTTTAGCATTTGTACAATTGTCTGTGGTAAACAATAATGACTATTGTCATATGCCTAGAAATGGATACTTACAATTATGGGTAGTCACACAGTAGACGATGTACATTTGCATACAATGGGGAGCAAAACTATGCGACTACAGTTACTTATGGAAAAGTAGTGACGTAAGAAAAGATAAAAGGGAATGTCATGACAAACAATAATAATTAAAAAATACATTTTTGTATTGGTTTTTTTTATATAATATTTTTTTTATTATTTTTATTTGTTTTTTGTTTGTGTTGCCAAGTTGTATCCCAATTTTCTCTTCCACTGTTAGTTTGCAAAACGTGCAATTTGCAACCACATGTGTTAACTTTAATGTTATCAATACTTTGCTTGCCCTTACCCAGGGCCCATTTTCACATTCAGAACACATTCCCCAACTCTGCATGTGCATAGATCTTTTCCTCTGTTCCTCTGTCCGTCTGTCCTCACTCAAGTATGTAATGTTTAGCAGAAAATGGCCTATGTGTGTGAGCGCGGTATGAGTTAGACAGTTGCTATTCAAATGGTCTCAGGTTTGTTTTGTGTGTGTGTGTGTACGCGTAATTGTATCTCTTCAACTCCCAGACACTCAACAGTGATATGTGACATTTTGTAGTGGATGAGTTTTTATTGTTGTCAATGTTAATATCATGTCATTTGTCGTTTATAAGGCAATGACAACACAAAATGCCAACAATAGAATGAAGAGACGACAACATTATTGGCATTATACCTGGGGATGTAGGTAGATAGGAACATATGTAGCTGAGGCTAAGCACAATACCCTGCAACAGCATTGGGAGACGAGTGAATTGTCCTTGCCGGGAGTTGTGTACACGAACTGCTGTTGCTGAGTAATGACATAGATGACTTATGGACAGGGTGTAGCATTTGCGTCGGCTCGTCAGCGGCATGAGAGTTTGATGGGTAGTAGTTAGGGTTTGGAGTAACAACTGAGGCTTTTACAACCTTAAACTTAAATGGGAAAAACTTTGAAGGACTGATTGAAAAAAATACACTGGGAGGTGAAGTTGGCTTCTACACAGGGTGCTGCATTTGTGGTAGGTCAGCGAGGAGAGAGTTTGTTGGGAGGGAGTTCAAGTATTGGAGTGGAGTGGCAGAATTCAACTGAAAAACAATTTGAAGGACTGATTAAAAAACTAACCAGTAAAGTTGGCTTCTGCACAGGGTGTTGTATCTGAGGCTAGTCAGCGGGTAAACATTCGGTTGGAGTTGGGCAAAGAGGAATATTTATAAAGTTCTCAAACTTCAAAAGGAAAAACTTTTAAAGGCTGGTTAATAAAAATGCCAAATATGGTTGGCTTATGAACAGGGTGCTTCATCTACGGTAAGTCAGTGGTTTAATTTTTTGTGGCAGTTGGGGCAAAGATGAATATTTTATAAATGCCTCAAACTTCAACGTCATCGAGGAGAGAGTTTAAGCTGCTTCTAACTATGCCGGAAAAAAATTGGTAGAACCTATCAACAAGTGCGGGAAAAAGTTGTCCTGCGGGAAATGTTGCATAGTTCCGATAAGATTTTATTAACTGTTGTTTTTTTTCGTAAAAAATACTCATATGGTCGTACTACTTTGAGGTGAACTACACAGGTTTTATACAGCTTTCCGTGTAAGGTTTCGATAAGGTTCTCCAGGAGGAGGCTACGTGAATAGCACTTGGGCCTTTTTGTCAACCAAACCTTATATAAATCATCATGATCCTGCATATCCTGCATAATTTCTTGTGTTCTTTCAACAATTTAGTTTGTATCTGATTAATTTGGCTGCTTAACTGATATCATATGTCTGCCCATTAAAATGAATTCCCTGGTTAATGATCACCAGTTGTTTTTTCGCAGTAATGGAGTATACAAAGTTATCCTAAGTCATCCTTAAGAAGGACATTTAAGAGAGCCATTCGTTATAGAGAAAATTGTCCTACAAAACTTGGATCTCCTTTCCTCTTGGCCTCTCGCCTGTAGGTTAGTTAATAATGGATTCATAGCATTATTATGGACATAAACTTGTTCACCGTAGGAACGACCTTACATCAAACCACACCTTTTTCCTGACAAATTTCAAATTGTTTGCCAGTTAAGTCTTATTCCATTTAAATGCTAATCTGATACAAAAAAGAGGGCAAAGTGGAAAATTTCGAGGTGGAGATGGTTAGAGAAAGGTGTCGCATAAAACATTTATATGGAGAGGGTGAGTGAGAGAGAGAGAGAGAGACACAGAATGATTATACGAGAAGGCCTTGGTAAGATCTCTTCCGGTTCCCTTCATCGATTTTCCTTCTAGTTAAATTTTTACTAACGCTCTTAACTTTGCCATAATGTTTTCCTTAAACACCCCTTAATATTTTAATATTACGTGTAAAAGCCATGTAATCCTATAGTGTAAGATAATTTTAAAATATATAAATTATATTCACTCCTGATGATGATCCCACACCTTGCAACCGTATGCGAACAGTCGCAGACCGTATGTCAAACATAATTTATCATTTTAATTGCAATATTTCTATAGCCCCCCGCCCCCTGAAAGGGGAATGGCTGGCTGCATGTTGTACATGCAATAAATTTCTAATATAAAATATATTTTACTATTTCCTGTGTTGTATATCATAGCCTTATAGACTCTACGACGTGTTCCATGTGGGCTATAATTAAAAAAATGATAATATTTGTGGTTATGGAAATATAAAGTGACATTCAGAAGCAACACATTGCTTGGTGTATGTGTCATGCTCTAAGGCTTAATGCCATAAATAATGGAAAACAACTCATGTTAAGCTTGGATGCAAGGCATTAACTCTCAGCAGCCTTGCTGGCTCACACAAGAATGTGTACGTAGTACATGTTGTGTGTGCCAAAGCAGTAACTACTGAAAGTATGCTTCACTTTGCTGGGTTGTGGCGTTATTTAATGGTTTCTGCTGACGAGAACATCACCAGAATAATGACATTTTCAGCTGAGGAAGAGAGAGAGAGCGTGTATGTGTAAGTGTGCGGGTATGGTTTTAAGCATTCCATGCCAAAAACACCAGAAAATGGCTAAAATGAATTTTGTGATTAAAATTTTACCACAAACAACAGCAAAAAAAAGCGTAAAGAAGAGAGATAGAGGGAGGAGGAGAAAGAGCTGCCAGGCTTACTAAAGTGGTAGCTAGTGTAATTGTAATGGCTACAGGCAAAGTTTATGTGTTTTTTTATTAAAAGTTTCCTTCCGAGCATTCTATAATTATGCTAAATTGAAGAAAAATGATTTCTCCCTTCACACTTTCACACACACCCTTTCCACTTGCAACTCTTACCATGTGTCATAACTCGGCTGCTGTTATAGTTGTTAGGAATCTGGCAGGATGTCGTGAAAATAGCGCTGTTAATAAGTTTGCCCCAGGCGTTGAGCAAATGTTGCCACTAAGTGCCATAGCCTTCAAATGGTTGTTGTTTTGTTTTGTGGTGGCTGCTCCAAAAACGTACAGGACCTTGAAGCGACTGCCGCCAGTTTTAATTGCAAAATTTATTTATAAGTAAATGCTGTAATTAATATTAATTGTTACTTTTTTTTCATTAGCAAAATATTTTATATTAATTACTTTCTTTTTTCTTACTTTAAGCTAAACTTTGCTGAACTCCAGCAACAACAACAGCAACCGGCTGATCCCCAGGTACCACCACCACCGGCACCTTTATCCACTCTACCTTCTCGAGTCAATAACCAACTATTGGCTGCTGCAACCGAGCTACCAAACGCCCATAGCACTTTGCCCACTCACCAATCCGGTGGACCGCCACAACCCTCGTTGACGTTGCAGCAGCAACATCAATACGCGCAGCACCAGAAAAAATCATCACATACTCAACGAAGCCAGACACAACAACGTTTACCACATCCGTCAGCTGCTGCCTCCAGTGGGGCTGTAATAGCCACAGCAACAACCACATCTACTTTGCAAGCCGTAGCAGGAGGGCCAGGATCTGGTGTTGCTCTGACCTCCGCCCCCTTGCCTCCGCCGCTGCCATCGCAACTAACCATACAAAGTCAGAACTCTGCCATTAAACAGGCATCAGTCAAAATCATCGAAGGCTATTCGGATCCCAAAGATACGAAGCGCCATAAAAAAGTCTATCACAAGAAGGCCAAGAGGAGGGCCCACAAAAAAGGACAGCCAACGCAACAGTCCCAGCAACAACAACAACAACAAAAGCATACGGCCAATAATCCGCAAACATTAACAACTCCTCAAACCAAAGAGAAAGATAAACGCAGCAATTACAGTTCAGGTGAGTGGGGATGAGAGATAAAGCAAACAATACAATGACGGACGGAGAGACATGTCGAAGTGCCCCCCATAACGTTACGTCCATCATGGAGTAAAAAAAAAAAATCATACACAACAATTGGCAATTACTTGCACATGGGGTCTTTTACTGGACCATGCAGAAAACCCCATTACTCTGGCTCTCACGTGACCTTTCCTCAATAAGTCGACTGTGCACGTCGTCCATGTCGTTTTATATTTTCTTTTCCCGGATTTACTCCAGCCTAATGGATGTTGTAATGCTGCAAAAAGTTGGCAAGACAAAAATGCCCCAACTAATCTGCATGCGCTACTCTCATTCTTAGACCTCGATGGTCTCGATGGTTTTATAAACACTCTTTAACAAAGTTTAAACGATTTTAATCAACTTTCACTTAAGCATCAACAACTGCAGCCGGCAACTTAAGTTCGAAAGTGTTCGTCTAGCTAAACTTAGGCTATAAGTCAGACGACGGGTTAAAGCAGCATTGATAGAAATGTTTACTGTATGAAGCCAGGGGAGTCTTATGTTGAGGAGTTTTTTTTTATTGTGTGAAAGTAAATAATAAGACTAGGCCTAACAATAAATTTCTTGGTTGCTGCATGGAAAGGAAGATAGGAAGAAAGATTTTATACAAATACCGCAGACTATCAAATTAAGGGGTTTGTGGTCAACTGTGTTTTGATTGGTCATCAATTAGTATAGGTTCTTTTGGCTTATTACAGAGTTTGCAATATTGATAAGAAACACATATATATATCGTACACCAAAGTATTACATAGACTTCCTACGATGACAGTTTTAATCGAGCTCGGCTTGAAATACGTTCGAATATTTTCTATACACATTAGATCAGCGATATTACCGGTTGCTATTCTGCAATCCTGCATATCGGTAAAACCTTCAATTTGTAATCTTCATTCCCTTTCCTGATTTCCACTACTACCAGTATGCTAAACTATACCACATAATGTTTGCCGTTAAGTTACAAAATGAGTTTCTATTTTGTCTATTAATCCTGTAACCTTTCATGTTGCCTACTTAACTCACACCAAATCTATCTCTATGTCGCTGCTCTCATTGCCACTCTTTAGTATATTGTATTCCCACCCTAGGCATCCTCTCCCATGTTAACTATGTCCCAACAAGAGTTGCCTCAGTGATTTTTCGCAATGTGTTTATAAACTGCTTCGAACAAGTTTAATCAACTTTTTTTTCTGCATGCGACAGCAAATGCAGCCAACAAGTTAATTTTTCGAAAGACAAATAGCTACGTTGTGCCATGTTAACGGCAAACTAACTTTGGCCTTTACGTAGACACGTTAACGAAATGTCAACACCTGGCCCCTCAGTCGAAAGCAAAGCAACAGCAACATCAACAATTTAATTAATTCTCTAACACTGACACCGGATCTTTTGAAGTGTGAAATAGATTTTCCAACAGACATCAACCAAAGACATTTTCTAGCCTGGGTATCTGTATTAATTTTTCTTTTTTTATCATTTACAGATTCCTCTGCTCCAAAATCTTCAGATGATGAAGACGACAATCAGTCTCTAAAAGTTCCTGATTTGAATTCACCAGACAGCATCTCTGACGACTTAGTGAAACCGTTGCCCTCTCAATCCCATCGCAGTCCTCGCAAATTGACAGCTTCGCAATCCGAAACAGGCAGCAAACGCAATCCTTCACCGTACTACTACTCGGACTTGCTTAAGCCTAAAGATCCTGCTGAAACCACCAACGCCAACCAGGCTACTGATAAGGAGGCCAAACAAAAGTGTCGCCAGTCGACGGTATCCGAACCTCCGCAATCGACCCAACTTTATACTCAGCCAAACCAACCTTATCGCAAGAGTACTAGTCTAGATGTTCCCGAACGCTCGGAACAAGAGCGTGAAGAACTGGAAGATGAATTCGATGTGACCGAAGCCACGAGCAATACAGTTTTACAAGTTCCCGAAGATACACCCAAGCGCTATTCGTTCACCGAGGACGGTGTTCACATAATTCGTTGTGACTCTCCCTCCACCACCACCTCTGAGGAATCCGACTGCAGTGAGTGCTTGAAGCGCCGTGAGTGGCATGCACGCGCCTTAGCACTGGTGCGCAAAACTTGCAACGTCCAACCTTTGATACCAGCTGCTGCCGATTACGGCAACGTTTGCCAGGAGCCAACCGAGGATTTAAACTGTGGCAATTTTGCGGAAGCGTCATCGTCAATGCCACCTCATCGACTGCTAGGTCCAGCAGTTTGTGCCTGTGTCGCTCCCACACTCGGTGATGATATAGACGAGTACTTTCGTCCTCGCAGCATATTCTATGTGCACCCACATGGCGTTCACGAATGCGTTGATTGCGCCCCAGACACCAAGACTATAAACAACTCGACCTCACGCAGTATCTTGGACGCGAGTAGCTTGGCCCAGTCCGATAACGCTCTAGACGAAGCATCCACGGTTGCTGACATCGAGGACGAGATGTCGGGACGCACTCGTCAGATTTATGAGACAGCCTTTGACTGCAAGATTGCCAAGTCGGATGATGATTTGGACGAAGTGGACCGCGTTACCAACCACTCGGTGATGCTGCAACTCAACAATGGCAACGGTCCTCCCACTAAAGCCGAGAGTCGTAGCTCCAAGTCGGCTAAAAGTCGCTTGGATGGCAAACGCTTGAAGAATTCAAAAAACCAGGCCATTCAGGAACAGGGCAGTAATTCAGGTGGCAACAATAGCGGCAGTGGCTCACCTCTCACGGTGGGTGTTGCCAACCGCAGCGTGGAGCCCCTGGCTTCGAGTGTTGCCGGCCTGTCGACCGAGTTGAGCAATGTCCAAATTAGGGAGCCCGAGGTGGATCAACAGAATAATCCCACAACGTCCAGTTCGCAGTTGCCTATGCGGGGCTATACACCTTCGCCCCCGTCCACAGCACCACTGCCCATGAAGTTCCCCGGAAAGCATGAGCGTTTTTTTATGAATAGCATACGAAGTGCGCCCAACCTGCCGTCATCGAATCCAGCCCATCCTCGTTTACGCGACCTCCGTCTTCCACTGCAATCCAATCTGAGGCAGCAGCAGCAACAGCAAACCGTCTCGTCACTGGCCACGAGCAATGAGAACAGTCTTACCGATAGTGCTTATGTAAATCCACCATCTTCCATCGTCGTACACAATCACAACAACAGTCACCACCACCATCACCTCTCATCACACCAAGGCACAAACAATGTAAGCGGCGGCTCTAGGTCCCGCAGCCGGCCCAGGTCGTTTGTCTTGGAGTCGGGGCGGGTGCTGGAGCTGCGGAAAAGCCACGCCTCCCACCACCACCACCATGTTGGCAATGGCAGTCGAAGGCCGCATAACTACTCCTCGACCGAGAGCATAGCAACATCGAGTAGTGGTGGCAGCATGGAATCGCTACGCTCGAGCACCAGCGAAGGCAATCGTAGCACATCCAGTTCAGAGTCAAGGCACTCCACCTCGTTGAGTTCACATAGCTCTGAATCTGGCAGCTCGAGTGTGGCTTTTCCCCTAAGAGCGCCCGTGGTCATACATTCCAAATTGCATATCCTAAGTCCCATATCAGACAAGTCCTCTCAAGAACCGGCCTCCGAGTTGTCTGAACAGAACAAAACCCAAAACGCCTCCCCCGAAGATGGTGGAGGAGCCATGACAGCCAACGCCAATCATCTGCAGCTGCTGCAGCAACAACAGCAGCAGCAACATCGCACCGGCGATGTGGAGATCACGCGACCCACACCCCAACTACAAATCGATGCGCTAAAGAAACGAAGACCACCGGCCAACAAGACGTTAATGCACTTAACCGACGAGATACTTGGCTCAGACAGTGGCATCTCATTGCATTCCCGTGAGGATGGCAAAGCCCTGATTGGATTGCAAAAGTTTGCGCTGCCAAAATTGAACTTCCCGCCCAATGATAAGGGCAGCAACAATCTCAGTGATATTAGTGCGGTAGGAGCAATGAGCAATAGCGTTGGCCTGCCGCAAGACTTGAGAGATCTTCCGTTTGATATGCCAAAGCTAAGGAGAAGAAAAACTCTGCAACAGGTGAGTAAAGATAGAGGGGACAAAATTATAACAAAATTTGATTCACATTTATTGAATTTGTTCGTTTTAGGATGCCTGCACTTCGGGCAGTGCTACATCTGTGGATTTGGGTGATTTGCCCTTTGATATGCCAAAATTACGTAGACGATTGCGAGCCAACCAGGCGGAAATCAATAATCTAATGATGCATAGCACCGAATCCAGTGGCATTTCCCAGGCATCTTCGAGTCACTCGATGAGGGATGACAACAAGACGGCTATAAAGTTGGGTAAGTTAAGAAGGGGGTGGAAAGGGGAAGGAAATTAAGGGTTAGGGGGGGATGTAGGTAAAGATTTTAATGGATGTTCGGAATAGATGAAAAAGGACGGCTTTAGATGTATGTTGGCCTAATATGAGTTTAGGATAAGTATAAAAACGATGTTGAAAGGATCATGATACAAAATATAGGAGATGAGCGAATTTAGGGCAAGCTAATGAGGTTATGGATGATAAACTCGGATGAAGGAAGTTCAGTTTTCAATAGCAAATCATGTGTGTAAGTGGAAGTCTCACTCGACGGAATAGTTAACTATTGACTGTCTAGATAGGACCCCGTAAGGTCCATGAGAGCTTTGATGTATTGCGTAGTAATCTGCTGGGATATTGAAAGAGGACACATGACTCATATTGTCTCTCAGCTTAATAACATCTGCAGCGCCTGTCAGGTTGAGCTTCTGAAATTTGGTGACATCCTGCGAATCCTGTGAAATCCAAATCAATACGATTTTTATCTGGCTGTCGGTATTACAATCAATAAGGGTTTAGTTTTGTGGCGGTTATAAGATTCAATCAACCTACTATTGGTTTTGGCAGTAGCAGATTAAAATCGCATATCATAGGATCTAAATATAAACTAAATACTCTGTATTTAAAGGCATTTAAATTTGTATCCTGCAAATATCCTGCACAGAAATAGCTGAAACAAGGACATCACACGACAGTTATAGGATATGACCCAACAACACACCTCAATGCACTTTACTCTGCATAAGGTTTTTCCTCTATATGATTTGCTGTCCGTTATGTAGATATAATTAAGGGATAAATAACCTAATGCAACCCATGCCCTCCTCACACTCCCATTTAATTTGCCTTTCAGCCAACCATCACTGCTGACATTATTCAATTAACCTCATTCTACTTCAGTAGTCATCAACACATAAAGTTGTTATGAGTACATGTAAAACGATAATTCAGTTTTTGTTTTGTTTTGTTAACCCTCTCTCTTTCTTTCTTTTTGAATACATCGCTGAACTTAATGAAATGATGTTGGCATTTACCTTTGTTTTTAGATTCTGCCATGTTCCGTCAAAATCTCACATTAAATCTAAATGAACCTCGACAGGCAAACAATAAATTTGGTAGCTTGGATCTAAGAGGTTTGTCCACCAACAACAAAGAACTCAATTTGAATATACAGCAAGGATTTTCAACGGCTGTGGACTTAATAGATGTGTCCATACCATTGGAGAGACAAGGGTAAGAGTTGAATATCTTAGTTTGTAACAAGTAAACTTATTGGCAATTAATTGTTTTTTCTGTAGATGGTATCATGGCGCTATAACCCGCATCGAGGCGGAGACTACTTTACGGCCTTTGACCGAGGGCAGTTTTTTGGTGCGCAACTGTGAGTCTACTAAACAGGATTATTCGTTATCCTTAAAGTAAGTATTGTAAAAAAATAACTGTTTAAGTTTTGCTTATTCATTAATCTTATTAATTTCTTTCTACACAGAGGAGCCAAAGGCTTTATGCACATGCGCATACAGCGCAACGAATGCGGCCAATATATATTGGGCCAATTTAGTCGTCCATTTGAAACGGTTCCCGATATGATTAGACATTTCTGTCTTAATCGATTGCCCGTCCGCGGAGCCGAACATATGTGCTTAATAGAGCCCGTTATTGCCCAGCTACTTTAAAAGTACTACAAAAACAACAACAACAACCACAACAAGTCAATGTCATCCATTTTAGTTGATTATCATAGACGGTAACGTGTATGCAACACACAAAAAAACACTGAATTATCTTCCAATGGCAACAACAACATTTATAAGCAACAAACTAAACAGCGGCTGCTGCAATAACAATAATATTTACAACATCAACAACAACAATATAATAACAACAGCAACAACATAAATACACACATGTACTAACGCACTCATACTTAATGTTAGAAACACTTAAGGATGCCCAAGAGTTTTAACCGTCTTTTATTTAGATCACGCAGACAATATAAACTTTTCTCTCCCTAACTCTTCCTCTTTCTCTCTGTCTCTCCCTGTAAAACTATGTATTATTATTTTTTTTATTTTATTAGGGCTGCTTCCCAAATACTTACTAAGCAGATAGTTAACGATAACATAGATGATGATAGATGTAAAATTATGCCCTTTTCCTAAATCTACCGAAAAAAAACGAACTAAGGCGGTGGCAAGACTAACACAGAAGAGAGACTATACTACAACTTTAATATTATATTAAAGCTTTTTCTTGTGTTTAAATTATCTCTACAGTTGGCCGCTTATTTCTATAATTTCTTGTTTAGTGTTTCTTTTTTTGTTTTGCCCTTCTTCTCATAGTTTAATATCAGATGTGTAATATGTGTAACGGTTATCGTTGGTAAGAAAACTTGAAACTTTGTTGATTAATTTTATGTAAACGGCTTAAAACTACTAAACTTTAGAAGACTCTCAAAGAGCAAAACTATCGCTACATTTATCTTAATACATTTATATAAATACACATATATATACAACATAGGTGAGACACTGCTGAATTGGTACCGGTGACTCTCAAATACATACGAAGAGAATATTAGCAATACGAGTACCAATATTTTGTTTAGGTTTTTAGATTAGCTTTTTGTTTCTTTAAGTGTGCAATATTATGTATTTGTTTAAAACATTTCGTTAGCTATTCAGTTCAGTGATCTAAGTTAAACTTAGTTTAAGTTTTAGTAAGAGCATGTGCCAAACAATAAATTTCATTAGAGTTGTATTAACCAAATTAGGGGGAGGCGTAGATGCAACGCCTCCCTATATATACTTATGTGAAGTTAGAGATCATCATTGGCTAAAAGTGTGAAAGGGCGGAGTTTGCATTGTCACCTTTTCCGTTCTCTAATCCTGCGGAATACATGTTTCGCTGCTTCCATTGTAATGCTTTATAAAATTGAGCATAATGTGATATTGGGCATGTTTGTAACGAGTAAACTCTTTAACTACTAAACCCTATATACTTTTTTAAATATCACATCATAGACTTAGGAAGAGAATAGGGTATTTTATGTTTTTTTTTTCTGTTTTAACAACAACCACAAAAATCCCATTCAAATGTAAACACTTCTAGCCAATCATGATTTCTACTAACCTAAGGTTATCACTTATATTTCTTTTACATGTGCAATATTTTATTATTATATATAATTATATAATTTTTATATAAATAACTTATGGTTTATAAATTTCCCATAATAATCTTAATTTGATTTTGTTTTATACTACTCCTTTTCATACTATAAACAAAACAAAAAGTATGCTAAAAATAAAAGCACGTAAATGAAGATAACAAAAAAACGAAGAACATAATATGGAGGGAACGAGATATTATCTATTATAGTATACATTTCCACACTCATATATTATATAAATATAACTATATATATAGATTTAAACCATAACAAAATAATTATGAAAATAAAAACAAATACTTGAAAATAACAAAAACATATTACTACGACGACAACAACAACATGATATACATATTAAAATGATTAATTATAAAATAAAATCGAAAGACAACAACAAGAAAAAACCAAGAAACAAAAACAAAAAATAAAACCTACAACAACAAAAACAAGAATTATTGTATAGTTTTTAGAAGTTCATACATAGAAATAAAAATGAAACAATTATTACATAGAAAACAACAAATAGCGTGTGTGTTTTTTTTCATAACAAAAGGGTTGGCAAAAATTGGCAGAGGGGGTCACTAAGATAAGAGAAGTAAAACGTAGAATCACTGATTCTTGCTGAAAAAAATTCCTATAACATATATGGTCGGAAGTAAAAGCAGCATAACATAAAATGGGTCGTTCGCTTACCATAGAGTCATTCAAGTTAGTACCCGTGTAGGGAGTACTAGGGTAGGAAGTTCATATACGGCCAATCGACCTGCAGATAATAGTAAATTCCTTGTACAAAATTTTACTAAATTCCGTGTAATGACAAAGAAGACCTGCACGTACAACTATGGGGGCAGTTTCGGTCATTTGTATGAGGTGTACCAGAAGAGGTATATCGAATGATTCGGTTTTCTCAGCTTTTGCCTACCAATAAAAGATAAATTAATTGACCGTTTTTAAATATCCATCAGTTATCCAGTTGGAAGTTATGGAAGAAATATTAAGTTTCCAAAAAAAGTTAATTTTGTATGGGAGGTAGTGAAAGCAGTCGGCCTATGTCGACAAGTCCATATTTATGATTGAGTCAAATTTCTTTAACTTTTATGTGCTCGGATGACTACATCTATATATATAAAAATGGTGGCAAAAATGTATAGTAATCCATCAATTGAGAACGGCTGGACCGATTTTGATACAGTTGTTCGTAATTGCCAGGAGAAGGTTTATGTAAAAGAAAATTTTGGGAAAATCCTCCGGAAAAGCCGGAAAATTGGAAAAACCGAAAATTGCTTTTTTGTATGGAATTTTGTGTGCAATTGTTACGAATGATTTTTCGAATGGAAAAATAAAAATAATATGTTGACAAATTTCGAAAATTCCGGAAAAATTCGAAAAATTTAAAATTTTTTTTTTTCGAAATTTTCCATATTATCGTATGATTTGATGATTTTAGACGATATAACAGTGTTAAATTTCGGATTATTATTCCAAAATGACTTTCCGAATGGAAAAATCGAAAAATTATCGGTGGAAAACTCGGAAAATTCAGGAAAAATTTGAAAAATTTTGATTTTTTCGGAAACATTTTGCACAGCAAATTGAATTTTTGTATTACATTTTGTGTGTAATTGTTCCGTTGTGGCTTTTCGGTTGGAAAAATAGAAAATTTTGGTTGGAAAATTATGGAAAAATTCCAAAAACTTAATTTTTTTTCGACGAAATTTTACATTTTGTTGTGTTTTGATAATTTTGAATGATGTAAATGTGAAACATTTCCGATAATCATTCCGAAATGACTTTTCGAATGGAAAAAAAGAAAAATTCTTGGTGGAAAACTTGGAACATTCCGGAAAAAACTCAAAATTTTTGGATTTTTTCGACGAAATTTTTCATTGTATCGCTTGATTTGATGATTTTAGACTACGAAAAATTCGTTATGTTGCTTGAAAAATGTCGGAATATTGTGAAATTTAATATGTTAAAAGATTAAAAACGAAATGGTCAAACAATTTCAAAATCTTCTGCATAAGCAAAATGACTTGGTCCGATTGTTCTAAACCGCATTGAATACATTGCATTATGACGTCCACGAAATCATTATCAGAACAGACAAAAGACCCTCTGGATGCCATGTAAGACAATTCAATGCTCCCACTATAAATGAAGTCGCAGTGGTGATTGTTGGGAAGTATGTGGAATCACGCGATATTGTTCTCTAGCTTCGGGATGGTGGACAAAATATTTAGCTCACAAGATGTTGACAATCATCTGTTAAGATATAGCCGGTTATTTCAATAGTACTGCGTTTACATGTACGTCAAGGTCGAAACGGAGCGTTTCAATTTTATTCGTATGAATCAGTCGCCACATTTCGAGAAGTTCACCAACGTTTGCATTAACTTAAACGATACGCATTGGGAATCAACGCTCGCCGAGGCACTGTTTCTGCTCCATCGAATCAAATTCGTACATTGTTTGCGATCATCATAGCCATGTTGCATCTCCCGAACCCGAGCGCATTGTGGGACAAATAAAAGGACGAGATGGCTGACGACATTTGCACAGAATTCGCAAGACAACATCCAATTCCGATCTTGAAATTATCTTCTGATCAAAGACATGTGCGTGCTAATGTGCGGCAGTCTACTGTCGAAATTGGGAATACCAGCGCCAAAATCGTTCGATGCATTGAATCGCGAATTGCAAGACTTTGATCGAGTTGAGCTCACTGAAAGAGTTCAAACAAATGTGCTGCCTTTCTACTACTTTCTCGATGATCCCGGTGGAACAGGCAAGACATTCGTAATTTCTTTGAATCTGGCAACAATTCGCTCAAGATCGCAATTGAGTTAGCTGTTGCATCCTCTGGTATTGCTTCCATATTGTTGAAAGGCGGTCGAACAGCACATTCCACTTTTTTCTCACGGTTGACAAGCCAACGTATAGCAAATGGCGCATAAGCGAGCTTTGGAGGCAGATGACCGAACGATGAATAATTTTTGAGGTGATTTAACGAAAATGAGGCGACCAACTATTCGACAGAATTTTTCAACTCTCTAGATGTGCCAGAAACTGCGACGCATAATTTGCAGCTGAAGGTGGGATCGATCATGATCATTTTGCGGAATCTGAATCATCCGAAATTGTAATTAAAGCGACGATCATAAAGGGCAAATTCAAAGGAGTGAAAGTCCTTATCCCTCGAATTTCTATTGTTCCAACCGATCTTCCCTTCCAATTCAAGCGAATTCAACTCCCTATTCGATTGGTATTTGCGATAACAATCAATAAATCGTAAGGCCAATCGTTGGAAATTTGTGGAATCAACCTCGAATTTACCTGCTTTTCACACGGTCAGCTGTACGTTGTCTGCAATTCTGCAGACGATATGAAATCAGGTATCTAACCTATATAGAACTGAGAGCGTTCGTTGAACTTCTATTGCTAGCAAGCGTCAATAAATCAATCGATGGGGATAAGATGCATTGTGCAGTTTAAACGATGTATATTATAGCTGTGCTAGAATGTCCAAATGAAGCTATCCCTTCTGATACCTCCAATACAATTTTACCTATTTTTTTTAATTTTGTCAGTTTAATTATTTTGAAATAGTAGGCAAATCCTCAGAATGCCGAAATATTTGCCACACCCCTTCTGGTACCTCCCATATAAATGAGATCACTATATTAATCTTACAATAGTAGACAAAGCGTCAACGCCCCACCCCTTCTAACATACAAATGACGGAATTTAGTGCTGTGACGGAACGATATAATGGGAAGAGGATGGAGACGGGACGCCTCTTTGACAATTTGACAATCACCATACATTTATCATACATTAGCAGTTTGACTAGACAGCAATAAAGCCTAACTATATTTACTTAGACTATACCACCAAAGCAGCAAGGTGCGATATAGAAAATGGAAGGTCAGTTGTAATACTTTTAAGTGTATCCCTAACAAAGTCTGTAGATCCGAAAAAAAAATCCAACCACACAACCAAAAGTTAAAATTGGCGTTGCCTTTGGAAATGTTCTACAATATGCTTGATATAAACGTATTAGTCATTATATATTTGGAAAATCATAGCCATGTTCAAGACAAAAGCTTGAAGCGAAACTTCCAACGGAGCTGGGCATAATAGATGTTCATGTCTCTAATGGAACAACGCATGTACATTCCAAAAATATTGGAATATACATCTGAAATATGGTTACTGTCCTGAATATACAAATTTAGAAGCTTTGCTGATGTTACTAATGGTATACATAAATCCAATTCACCTAGTCCAATCCTGGTGTGCGTTATCCATTTTTCTACATAAAAACATGGCAAGAGATGCAAGTTTCCCAGAACTATTTAGTTTTGTAGTATTATTATTATTTTGTCTTAAAACGAAATAAATTAACCCTTAAATTTTAAAGCAAATATGTATTTATTACTAAAATTCCATGTTTGCTACATTTGTAGTCATCCGACCGTCCAGGTAAGTTTACAATCCCGAGCACATGAAGGTTAAGCATACATCCTACGCTAGATATTACTAAATTTACAAAAAAAGATATGTATGTTAAACTGTGAGTGCCAATTCGATAATTTGTATGTTATAATAATTTGTAATAATAACAATACGCGCGATCTTTTTTCGGCCATTTGGCCGCGTAGTGTTGTTGTTGTGATTGCTAGTAACTTCGCGGTTAGTCCATTTCGGTTGTGTGTTGTTATTTCTCATACCGCACATGTCTGGTGCTATTTTATGCTGATTTCACCACCAGTACAAAAGTAAAGTCAATTGATGGATTTGAGTCTTGAACAGATCCATACCTAATGAATTAACCGACGTCATTAGTCCAAGTTCGACAAAAAAAATGAAGGCACAACTTTCCATCAAATTTGTACCACATAACCACAAAAAGAAAGAAAAAACTCCTGAAACAATTCGTACGAAGGATACACAATTGTGGGAGGAACTATCTTTCACAATTATTACAAGCGAATCACTTAAAGGTAATATCCACAAAATCCGATTTAATACAAAAACTCAGAATTTTTTTGCAAATAAGTTTTGTTTTCCATTAAAATTTGTATGGAGACGATTTTTTTAAAAATTTAGTAGAAACAGGTAGCAACATCAGCAACATACCGGCTGCAATTATCGCCCTATTCTATTTTATAATCACCTTATTCTCTTTTTAATATTCTACGTAAAATTGGGATGCAACATGTCCTTGAAAGTGAGTTGTTGCCCTCTTATTTGGATTTCTTGTATAAATAATGCAACAACGTGTCCGATGAATATGGTGAAAGGGTTCACAAGGACATTCTAAGATTAGAAAAGCGTTTCGAAGGAAAAGTTATGCCTACTGTATTCGCTGACTGCTCCTGGAACATTTTAGGAGACTGCAATGATATTAAGCATAAAATAAATAAAAAACTTTCTTAACTAATATGAAATACAGATTAGTTCTTCTCATTTTTCATGTTTTAAGCTCTACTAGTATCGATTATTGTATTTAGAAAAGATTCTGCTGGATCAAATAAAGTTTTTATTAGATTTATGCAAAATGTATTTTAATGCAACATTAAGTATGCTGAAAAAATTTGAATCCAAATAACTAAAAAACTGTGCCTGATGAAAAAATCTGAAAACATATTTGAAATCATGATATTAATAACCATAGAAATCACAATTCAGATACCCAAAAAAATATTAGCTGATTGCTCAGGAACATTTTAGGACACTGCAAGGATATTCAGCATTAAATAAATAAAAAACTTTCTTAACTGATAGAAAATACACATTAATTCTTCTCATTTTTCCTGTTTTAATCTCTACTACTATCGGTTATTGTATTTAGAAAAGATAATATTGGATGAAATAAAGTTTTCATTAGATTTATGCAAAATGTATTTTAATGCAACATTAAGTATGCTGAAAAAATTTGAATCCAAATAACTAAAAAACTGTGCCTGATGAAAAAAATCTGAAAACATATTTGAAATCATGATATTAATAACCATAGAAATCACAATTCAGACACCCAGAAAAATTAAAAATGCATATTTGTTTTTGTATAACAGTGATATTATTCTACCCCGCCGTAACAGTGTTATTCAAGACATCTACCTCATATGATAAATATTTACCTGTAACAGTCTTTGACATTTAAGTTGATGTTACAGAATTTATTATCACCCTGTTCTTATTCATTTTGAATTGTACACTGGATAATGTAATTACGGAGGTTGTGAATGGTATACATGAGGTTATTGTCCTTACTAGATAATAAGAGCTCTTTATCCTTTTTATTATCCACACTGGTTGATTGTGAGCTTGTAATTGTGAATCAATTACAACAAATTACTGTTAGTCCTTGCATAAGGCAATTAAGTGATAATTTTAAGACGACTAAAACAATATTACCATATTTAAACTTTTTGGACTTTATTTAAGATGTTAAGTCGAACTGTTATACAGTTCGAGGTGTGACTTATCTAATGGCACATAATTTGTGGTCCTGGGTTGTAGTCTTCAAATACAGTTCTTTATTAACATCTGAACATTGGGGGTTTTCATACATATTGGCATGCATGAGCTTTACAAATGACAAAAAAAAAAATAAAAATTTCATTGCAATATTACACACAGCTTGTTGTAAGCTTGTTGCTTGTTGTATATAGAAAAAACCTTTAGTGTTCTGTATATGGAACAATTCTGAATATATCCTTTTGCAAACCTGAAGAACCATAAACTTATATGTATTGAATCTTATTTTAAAGCGGGATGACCATATGATTAATATTAAAAGAAACACACACCGGCAACCTATTAGTTATATTAAATAAAAGCTATTTAACAAGAAATTAGTTTTGCGTATTAGTAATATTTAATGAGTACTATAAAAAATAAACCAGGAAACATATTTTTGGTAATATTTTATGTAACAAGTGATAAAAAAACTAAGTTAGAATATACATAACTCAACTTAAACTCAAAATTCTCTTTCAACTTGAGAGTTTGAATTGAAAATATTGCTTTAAAGCCATAGCTGTTTTTTTGTACTTTTCAAATAACGGAATTGTTACAAATACCGGCAACTCTGTGAAATTAGAAGCGACATATGTAATAATATCGTTGCCATATTGTGGTAAAGTCACAGAATATCTAGAAATATATTTATATGAAATAATATATAATTTAAATTATAACTATAGTACTACTCAACATTTTTAAAAATCAAATTGGATTCAATTTTTGATTTTTAAGGAACACAACATTTTATTTGAATTCTACAGAAATTAGCATTTTCCTTTCTTTCATTCATCTCCTTCTCTGTCAGTTGTCATTCATAACAGTATTTCCTTTATTGCCTCTACCAGCTGACACAAGTTGTTGTTGTGGTACGATATGTCAACTCATTCAACACTACGAAGCATCCACACAAATAACTCTGTGTATTCCTTGTCACATCCAATCTCCACTTCAGCAGCCCTTCCAAAGCCTGCGCAGTGCAGCCTCCTCATTAGACATTGAAAAATTTCTATGAGCACAAAGAATCCCAACAAAACAAAGAGGACAAAGAGCATCCCAAAGAATGGATGAGGATGATGATGGTACCAGACTCAACAATAGAAAAAAAAGCGAATTTGTCTAACACACTGACCGCTATAAAAACAAGTCAGTAATGTAGCGCGATGTTGTTGCATGGTGGTTGCTGGCAAGTCATATGGTGGCATGGATGCATTCGCTAACGGTGGGTGGAGGAGAACAGAGGCAACAAGAACCCCATACACACAATGAAGGAAGAATAGCAGCAGTGGCAGCAGCAGAACATTGTTTGTTGGAATTGCGATTTGAGAGATAATGCGGAGAATGAATTCGTAATGTCCTTTAAACAAAGTTGATTTAAGCACAAAATTTACGACAAGCTTGAAATAAAGGACTCTTCTTTTCTGTACCCTTTATTTAAGTAATTTTCAGCTTTAACACTTTTAAAATAATTATAATTTTCATTTCTTTACTTGTTTTGGTAAAGTTTTTTGTTTACGACACCTTCATCTTATGACGCGCACTTGTTATTTGATTTGGATCCTATTAAAATTTTAATACTCTCAACCGCTATAAAAATCAAATTTTACTTGCAAACAAATAAGCAGCTAAGATCTCGGTCCCCAGTGATGAGCACACAACCCACAATGACCACTGACAATGGGGTTGTGAACGAGGCGCGGTGAACTGGGCCAGCTGAATCTTTAATGCTTTGCCCACCAGCAACGCCCGCACCCGCACGGAAATAGGTAGAACAGGCCGGAATAACGTTAACAACTCGACCATAAACTGATTTTAATGGCAACATTCACGGCCATTAAAATGCTGAGCGCAACATGTTGCATACGGGAGCTGCGAGAACACAAAAAGGACACAACGTTTCCCTTTCATAAACACAGCCGTACAGACAACATGAAGTGAACCCAAAAGGGGTCTTGCAGCCCAAGCGAACTTAGGCGACACACAATTGTGTTCCCAAGGATTTTTAAAAGTAAATTAAATTCAAATTTGAGGATTACAATTCGTATCCATTGTTTAAATCAGCAAGCGAATAATAACTACAATGAGCTAACGCGTGAGTTTGATTAGCTGCGACATACAGAATATCAATAAGGGAAATTAACTTCTTCGAAAGCAATTGACAGCATTTGCCTTCTTGAATTCGCACGTACAAATAAAAGTTTCAAATGCCACCTTAAATGGTTTAAACATTACGCAGAAAAAGAAAAATCTAATACAAATGAATTCTTTGGAAATGTAATCACAATTTCTCGAAATAACTCACACTGGTTGTATGTGAAAGCGAAGCAACACACGCAAACACGCACACTGAGATGAATTATACACTGCTCTTCTTTGCTGGCTAAGAAGGAAGTGTATATATAAATAAATCCTTACCGCACTTTACTCCCCACCCGTAGTCGCCTACAATCCACTACACTATAGCATTGCTTTGAACGGTAAATAAATTGGGGGATTATATTTGTTTGCTGGTGTTGTTGCAGTGTCGTTGCTATTAAGCTGTGACATAATTAAAGAAAAAAGAGAATAGAATTAAGTTGATTTTATTGAATTTTATGAGAGACTTTAGTCTGCAATGTCTCTCTGAGGAGATTTTTTCATGTTGTTCTAGTTGTTGTTGCTGTCGTTGTTGATTGTTGTATCGTTTTGAGGCAAAATGTAGCGACATTGAGTATACAAAAAAAAAACAGACTGTCAGTCGATATTAATGGCACACGAAAAAGGTTAAGAGCGGGGCACATGGGTAGCAGGCACAGTGGGTAAAATTATAAACTTGGCGAAAATTTAAAAAACTACTAATCCCAATTAATTACAAATACTAACAGACATTGTGAAACTGCACAAGGTCAGCATAAAGAAATCCTTTAGATGGTACTTGAACATAAAAGAAGTTAACAGAAATTTACTCAAGACAAATTCCCTGAAGAAGACTGAAGATAATAGTCGAAATATTGGAAATAAATGTTTAAATATTTAAAAGAATATGTAAAATCATTGAATAAATAGAACTACAACTCGACATTTTTAACAATGAAATCAAAGTGTGTACAGTAAAACGTATGAATAATATAAATAGAAAACAAAAACTCCCGTAAACTATTACTAACTTATAAAAAATGCCAGTAAAAATCATCAATTCAAAGGGACACAAAGCAGCACAGTACAACTACTGCTTTACACGCCATTACCACACAAATAAGTAGCGGTCTCAACCAGAATAAGCCCAGTGGCAGGACGGCCCTCGTGGCGCTTGATTTATCGTAGGCTTTCGATACTGTAAACCATACCGTAGATTTAAACAGGAAGTTCCCCAAGGTGGGGTGATATCTCCGGCACTGTTTAACCTCAACCTTTTTCACCTGACGGCGTTAATATCGTATCATATGCCGATGATTGTACGATTCTGGCGTCATGAGCGGTAGGAACAAGGTCCTCAAGTCGCTAGCCGGCAGAACTTGGGGAACTGACAAAGAAACCGTATTAACCTCTTACAAAGCGATAGGTCGGTCTGTAGTGAACTATGCAGCTCCAGTGTGGTCACCGAATGTGAGCGAGACGCAGTAGAAGAACCTGCAGACATGCCAAAATGCCGCCCTGAGAACTGCGACAGTGTGCCTTCTCATGTCGTCTGTGGATCACCTACATGAGGAGATGAAGATCATACCCGTGCGCCGACACAATATCCTTCTGTCGAAGCAGTACCTGCTTGGATTTTACCGGTCCAGCCATCCCCAGCTCCATCTTATGGATAGGCTTCCTCCTCCCAGGCAGGTCAGGAAAGACCTTCATGATCTAGAGCGCGATATCCAACGGTACGAGAGAGAGCCTCTAAATCAAAAAGCATTTCAGACAGACTTAGCGGACGTAGACTCAGACGCAGTCGTGGAAGTAGGGAATAACTAACTGAATGTCGTGCTCGGAGAACACTCTCCGTCAGTGGCTTCGGAGGAAGAGGTTTTACCGCGGCAGACGAGAGTTATTTTGGTCAAACTAAGATCTGGCTGGTGTAGCCGCCTCAATTCGTACTGGGCAAGACTTGATAACAATATGTCAAACGCCTGTCCCGCATATAACCAGGGACCACACGACACACTACACCTGTTCAACTGCCCTGCCAAACCAACTCAACTTGATCCCAGGTCTTTTTGGACTCACCCAGTGGAAGTAGCCACCTTCCTTGGCCTGGAAACAAACGCAGCAGAAAATTACATACGAGGCGAACGAATTAACACCTAAACAGATACATATACTGCTACAACAACAACAACAACAACCAAAGGAACCAACGAATGGTTTGTTTAAAATCTAGTACAATGAAGTATGAACTTTTCATATAATTCAAACACAGATCTCAGTAGCGTATGATTAATATTAATGCAAAAAAATTACACCATTGACTTATAAGTAGTATTAAATAAATATATAAAATCCACATGAGTTTCTAAAAAAGAGTAAGCAAACAAATTTTGAAGTGAAATCTAACTGTAACATTTAAAAGTTTTAATGAAATTTTTAATTTTTTACTACATTATTATAGAGATATCTTATTTTGAAATGTGATGAGCGTATGATTAATGTTAATAGCAACACACACCGGTAACGTATTAGTAATATTAAATAAAAGCTATTTAACAAGTAAATTTGGGAGCGTATTAGTTATATTTAATAAATACTATAAAAAATAAACCAGGAAACATATTTTTGGTAATATTTTATAGAACAAGTGATTACCAGCAACGAAATAAATTTAATGGTGGATAAATCGTGAAAAATAGCCTTTTTTTCCATATTTTTGCAATTTTCATGCACTGGATGCAATTTTTGGGTCGGGCTTTTTTTTTGCTCTGGTTTAGATCTAGACAAAAAGAAAAAATTCCGAACGGTTTATGAAATATGGACTCCGTAAAAATTGTAAAAAAAAAATCGTGTTGTGGTGAAAATATTGGATTGTCCATAAAAAATGTTTCGATATGATGAGGTCAATTCTTTTGGGGATTTTTTAAGTTTCGGTATATACTTCGAAAATAGCTGGGTACGAATGTGGCACCAGACGGTGACCTTAGAAATGTTGCACTGTGAAATAAGTTAGAATATACAAACTAAACTACAAATCAAAATTCTCTATCAGCTTGAGAGCTCGAAAAAATTTGAACTTATCCGTCAACAACTTTGCTGCAAGTTGTAAAAATGTAGGTCTGTAAAATATTATAGTAATAATAAATTACATAGTTCAACAACGTTAAAGTAGCCCCAAAAAGAAGAAGTTCTGCATCATTCGTTTTGTCAAATTCCATGCCATAATAATTTAATATCGATTTGAAGTTAGTAAGTATCGTATAGGGGAATTTGTAACGTTTAGAACCACGGTTAGAAAACCACTAGTACGATTTAGCTGAAACAAATTAAAGACAATTAAGAACTACAATTCCTTTAATCTGTTCCTATAATGTTTCTCTACATAAGCAACAGTTTAAAAGTTGCAGCGGTGCATTGGCGATAAATGAGATTTAATAATAGTGTAAATTTTTTAATCCCTTA
The DNA here is from genome assembly GCA_964034835.1 of Muscina levida. NCBI lineage: Eukaryota > Metazoa > Arthropoda > Insecta > Diptera > Muscidae > Muscina > Muscina levida. The sequence continues at coordinate 151,007,265 of OZ035882.1, forward strand.
ATTGAAGAACACAAGTCATTATACATCATCAGACTACAAGTCAATGTGGCATTGACATAACATTAAAGTTTTAAACCAAAAAAACGTATATTTCTTTTAAGATTTTTAATCCACATTAATACCTAAACTATAAAACTCAACAGCTGTTCGCCTCCAATTATTCTCACCTACCCACTGTGCGACTACCAATGAGCCACTGTCGGCTTTACAAAAGCCAAAACATCCAACAAGTACTAACGCATATACATCTGCACCAACTTTGGTTTTAATGCGTGAAACGTAATTAATCATCCCCTCCAGTTTTGCAGCATAAAGGGATTCACCAACACATACACATACATGCAATGTATTCGTGGGGCGAAAATCTGTCGGCTTGCATGAATCCATTTGTTTACACTGTTTCGGCATTGATATTTGTCACCCACGCACCTCCCCCCATAGGTCCAAGTAAATATGTGCACTGTAATACGTTGTAACTCAAATATAATGGCAACCCGGAAATTCGTATATTTGCCTTTATATTATGGGTCATAAAGTCAAGCATCAAAGGACATTTGTCAAAAGCTTTTTACACGCACGTTGTCATTGGGGCACTTCTAGGAGACACTCGCACATTTTATTTCGTCTATTTATTTGAGTCGTGTGCAGCAAACTGCCTTCTCCTGCTTCTACTTCCTTCGCGTGTCATAACACTTCAATTCAAATAGCCAGTCCTTGACAGGAAGCGAGGGCGTAATATAAATGGCAAAGAAAAACTCGCTGAAAGTGTCCATAGATATGCCGAAGTTTGTCCACATCCTTTTTCGCAATAAAATTTAAAACAAGTCCTAAAGGCGGACGCTGGCATAAAGCAGGGCCATTAATACAACGCACGGCATAAAAGGACATACGGCACCATAAAAAATTGTACACCCAACAAAACAGCAAAAGTGACGAAAAAACTGTTGGACTTAATTGTCAGTGTTGTGAGAGGACATCACAAGGAAATGAAGCAAATAACGTCAAAAGAAGCAGCAAAGCGCAAAAAACCAGAATTCAATACAAAACAACAAAAACACACGCTAACAAACAAAAACACAAACAAGTAAAAGCCAAGCGCAAAGAAGTAGAAACCATAAACCACGACAAACAGATGCCGTACACAACTACAGATGACAGACAACAGCGGTCAAAGTGTTACAATGTAGCAGCAGCAATATGATTGACTGTACTCAGACATAACTATAAGATGAAGGTGTTTAAAGTTACAAACAAAACGGAAACCACAAAAATCAAGCAAAAGGTAAAAAAAACTTGGTACAAGTGCAGATGGATTTCTTGGTAACCACAACGAAAATCTACAGCTAGTGAAGGCCATGCGCTTGTACTATTAAAATCAAGGTGAAAATATCAGAGCGTATGATGAATATTATTATAAAGTATCCCCCGGTGGCGTATTAGTATATTTGTGGCACTACAGATGCCAGCCAAGAGTCAATAGCCCCGCGGGACTGATATGTACTGATATACTGATATGTAGGCACAAGGTGTGAAGAAATTCACAAACGTATCTTAAGATATTTATGGGGAGGAGGGTGAGAATATCGCTTATGCTATGTGTATCTAAGGATATTTGCGAAACTGTACTAATAACTAGTAGTATTTACTTATAAATATTGAAATTTATAAAATATTGGCCATGATGGCTTTTAATTACAACACTAAATAAATGAAATATAGTGGAAAATATATTGGTTCAGAGAACTCTATGAATATTAGTATTTTCTCCATGTGGCTGCACATAGTGGCGAATTATTTATATTATTTTAATTAAAATGTCAATAATCTTCTATTTAGTAAATATCCTAAGGCAATAGGAACAAACTTTTAATGCCCTCCAGTATATTTTTTATGCCGTCAACCATTTTGATTTGATTTGGGACTCAATTCTGAGAACTACACGTAAAAGTAGCCCCAAAAAGAAGAAGTTCTGCATCATTCGTTTTGTCAAGTAACAAGCCATAATAATTTAATATCAATTTGAAGTTAGTTAGTATCACATAGGGGCATTTGTCACGTTTTAAACTGTTTTGTTTTAATGTTATATGGTGTCGTATGATTATCATAAGTAATATTCCACGTAAATCATACGCTACGGAGTAAAACAGTTTTATTGTAACTGCTACAAAATAAACCCAGTTCAAAATTATTTGATGAATAGAAAAGTGAAACTGTTTCTTATGTAGGGAAACGTTATATGAACAGATTTAAGGAATTGTAATTCTTAATTTTATTTCAAATTTGTTTCAGCTTAATCGGTCAAGTCTCAAGTTATGTCAAACAAAAGAGCCAAAAACGTGACAAATTCCCCTATACGATATTTACTTACTTCAAATCGATATTAGTTTTCAGTATAGGTATGATACCGCTAAAACGAAGCTATGTTCATGTTGATGTTAAGGTTGCATATTAAAAAAGCCCATAGGAAATCATAACTAAATTCAGTTCAATTAACGCAACTAGTGCTATTCTATCATTTCCAAAAAACATTTTCCCTATGTGATGTACAAAATCTAAGTACTTTACCCTTAAACCTTTCACATTTTTGTCAGTGACCAGCTTATGACCTTTGCCCCTTTCATAACTTACACAGAGTAGAGTGCTCTTAAAAATTATACAAGCCAGCGAAAAAAACAACATCAATTCAAAATTTGTTTTTGTATATACACACACACACACAGCAAATAGCGGCCATACAACAGCAGCTAAGAAAGCTGTTTATAGTTAACTGTTTAAGCATGACAGCGTGCAACAGCCAATGGAAGCCAGAGTTTGATTTGAAAACTACAACAAACGAGAAACGAGAAAAAACGAGTCAGCCATTCTAACAAAGCCATACACAAGTTCAACAAAAACAGGACATGCTGCAGTCGCTTTTACTTTATTTTAGGACAACCAGCAGCAGCAGCAGCAAAAAGGAAAAATTCAAAATTGTAACGGCAAAAAGTTGCAAATGTTGTTAAATGGTCAAAAAGCATTTAAATAATATACAACAACAACACAAAAAACAGTACAAGTTTGACATACATATTTAGGCGAAATTTCACTCCATTGAAAAGTTTATGGAAAAAAATGAGTATTATACAGTTTCAGCAAAAAAACACAAACCCAAAACAGAATCATTTGTATTCACACGAGCTGTTGGAGAAAATCAAGAATGTAAGCACAGGAGGTCAATGCAGGCAATTGATTGTGGAGGTAAATGTAAAGGACAACAGGCCAGAGATGAAATCAACAAAAAGCTGGTACGGCAATTAGGCGTATTGTAGAGAATTTAGTAATGGATTTTGAAATGAAATCTGTTAGACATATTGAGTTAGTCAAGTAATTTACTAAACATACATACAACACTTGTTACGATGAAGGTTGCGTAATTGGTGTTACGTTAGACAACATAGGTAAGGGTTGTTTATATTATTTATACGCTTAACATTAGGCCAAATAAGGAAATATTATTCCATACACATTTTTTTAATGTAATTTCATAAATTTTGTGTTGTTTAATAGGTAATATATTATTGTTTTCCATAAGCTTCATTATGAATTCAAGAAAAAATTAGTTGAATTTCTTTACATCTGTCGCTATTAACAAATAAATATTTAGACAGCATAGTATGCCTGACTGGCCTGCTCTTTAACTAGGGGCTGCGGCTGAATGAACAGGTGCGTTTGCTCTTTGAACAGGAACAAGGCATAGCTCTGACAGAAAAAACACCAGAAAAACCAATGTAGCAGTTAACAAAACCTAGGCAGGAAAAAACTGTAACAAATTGAATTAAAATCAATCATACATCCTGTATAACTAGCAACGCAGGCGAATTTATATTACGTATACAATTTTTGGCAACCACATGCAATAGTCTATAATTATAAAATGAGACCAATATTTAACGATTGGTCCCAAAAAAGAAAAATAAACTATGATTGCATTTAATTGTGTCAGTTTGTCGGTGAAAAAAAGCGCAGTGATCATGTGTTCCAAAAAAACTTATTGATAGGCATATATTCGTTGTACAAAAAGTGCGAACAATTATAACAGCAAAACAGTTAATTGCTCACAAAAAAAATACACACACAAATTTAATTTGTTCAAATAGGGCATTACCTTTAATAGGGGAAAGGTAGGTGCGATTAAAGGTATGTCCATGTATGTTCGTACAGATGGTGTCTTGACGTCTAGTGCTATCAATGTTCAATAGGCCTCCACGCATATACAAATTAAGTTTTAGTTTGCTATGCCATAAGTGTAGATCGCGTTTTACAAATTAAAATATCCTTTAGAGTGATTTAGCTGCAAAGAAGAATAATAGATAAATAAAAACACCACATATGAGTCTTTTCTAAACCAAACATTGGTTTTGGTTGGCATATGAGTATACATAATATTCATCATCCGCCCCTTTAAACAAACAGAGAGTTGTATTAATATTACTCATACGGTTCGCTGATGAGCAATACAAGTTAAGTTAAATTTGATTTATGCGGCTTTTACAAAAAACTTGTCACTTAAAACAAATCATTCTGGTGCGTAAGAATCATTACTTGATTGCCGTATAGACCAAGTCGAACATTACCCGATTAGGATATCCTGTCAGATGAGTAGATACTATTATCCGATCCTATGATTATTCGATCCTATGATTATCCGATCCTATGAGCGGATGAATTTGATAAATCTCGTACGCTCAACTGAACTTTATAGATAACAAGTAAGAAAGTCTACTTACATATCATCCTTTCCTTAACAAAATGCGGAATTTGAGCACGATCTCGTTCCGACTGTTGATATAAATGCTCGATTTCTAAAGTGGGCGGAATGCTAAAATTGAATGGGAGGTACCAGAAGAGGCGTGGCTGAACTTACAATTCATTCTCCAAACTTAATCTTTTTATATATTAACAAAATACAAAATTTCAGCACAATCGCATTGGGTGCACTGATATTATTACCAGAAGGGACGTGGCTGGACTTCCAATTCTTTCTCAAAAGCTTAATCCTCTTATAGCTTAACAAAATACGGAATTTGGATACGATCGCATTGGGTGTATTGATATTATTTCTCGATTTTTGAAGTGGGCGGATTGGTGCAGCTTAACAAAATACAGAATAAGGGCATTATCGCATTTGTTGTATTGATATTATCCCTAGATTTCTGAAATAGGCGGAATGGTACATTTATATGGGAGGTACCATAAGAGTCGTGGCTAGACTTTCAATTTTGTTTTCCCACAACTTTATAATGTTATAGCTTAACAAAATATAGAATTAGGGCACGAACGCGTTGGGTGCATTGATATTATTACTCGACTTCTAAAATGGGCGGAGTGGTACATTTGTATAGGAGGTACCAGAAAGGGCGTGACTAGACTTCCAGCTCTTTTTCCAAACTTTATCCTGTTATAGCTGGTTGGTTGAATGTATTGATATTATCCCTCGATTTCTGAAATAGGCGGAATGGTACATTTATATGGGAGGTACCATAAGGGTCGTGGCTAGACTTTCAATTTTGTTTTCCCACAACCTTATAATATTATATTATAGCTTAACAAAATATAGAATTAGAGCACAATCTCGTTCGTTGTTTTGCTACTATTACTCGATTTCTAAAGTTGGCGGAATGATAAATTAGAATGGGAAGTACCAAAGGGACGTGGCCATATTGTCCATATGCAATCCCATAAGTAGTATTGAGAAAATATAAACCCAATCAAAGTTTCAAAACAATTGGTTGTGTCTTCCGAAAGTTATCGTGCGTATCAGACAGACAGACAGGCGGACAGACGGTCATGGATCAACCGACTTAAAAAGTCAAGAATCGATTTTGGTTCAAAGAAAACTAGGTTCTAAACAGACTCCCTACATGTATTACACTGCTGGGTTGTATCAAAAAATAAATGCCCTCCGACCGTATCGTGAGGGTATAATAAAATATATGAAATATACATGAGTCCTTAAAAACTATTTTTTTAGAATGATTTCCCGAAGTAGCTATAGTGACATCTGAGTCGACAAATACTCATCATATCACAAATACTCCAGATGCTCAAGATCGTTGTATATCTAATCATCTTTAAATTTTTATTTTATGAATTTTGTAACCACTAAAAAGGGCAGTTTGTATGGGAGGTGGGATTAGTTTTCGTTCGGTCATGGTCGCCTTGGAACTTAAGCTCCGCTTTAGGGATAGTAGCCGTAGAATTTCAGTTCTATAGCTCTTTTACTATGGCTATAACCATCGGGACAGACGGACACCTTAGCCTGACAGTCGGAAATCAGACTTATAAAAACAAAAAAAAATAATTTTCCTTTACACCTCATGAATTGTAATTTAACACACTTTCTATTTTAGATTCACAACAAACGGCACCTACTTGTTTATCGATCAATGGTTTAAAAGCTTTTTACTAGACATGCCAACAAAGTCAATACTATATTGCGAAGTTGCTGTCAACAACATCGAAGGGGCCGGCAATGAAAGAATGATGTAGATAACTGGAGTCGGGAATCGAACCACGAATCTCCCGCATGGTAATCGCGTATTCTAACCACGGCCGGTCAAATCAGACTCACTTATACTATAAAGCCCAAGGTAAAGGTTATATCCTTGGTTTCTCCGTTGAACTATCCTGAGCACCTCAAAAAGCTCCTGACTTTGTGAACATCAATGTCGTTCAGTTCGCTTATGTCGCTTAATAAATAAGAGCCCAGTATTGATACTGCCTGTTTGTCATTGCAGCGCAACTGCAGAGAAGATATTCTATCGATTCATCCTCCCCTTCAACTCCACAACTTCTACAAAAATCTCCAGTCCCAACCTTGAGCCTCATACTGTGCCTTTCAGAAAGTCGGTCATGCTGGTAACAAATAAAGATAGCATTGTGTGAGAACTCTTCAAGTCTTATCGAGGCCATATCTGTCTGGATTTTATACAAACTTGGGAAGGTGTTAGCCTTCCGTTTGCTGCTAAATAGGTTCTATCACGCAGGGAAAGCTTGCCTCATTGGGTGTCTTTCAGACAGTCAGTCAGATTCGGTAACAAATAATGAAGTATCGAGTCTTAGTATAGCATTGTATGACAACTCTTGAAGTCTTATAGAGGCCCCGCATCTGTCTGGATTTCATACAACTTCGGAAAGACACTCACCTACCGTTTGCTGCTAAAAAGGCTTTATCACGCAGGAGGAGCTTGCGTCATTGGGTGGCTTAGAAAAAGTCGGTAATGTGGGTAACAAATAATAAAATATTGAGTCTTGATGCCGCTAGCATTGTGTGCTCACCTAACGTTTGCTGCTAAATAGGCAGCAGTAGAAGCATGCAAGTGGCTAGAGGCAAGCAAAGTTTTGATAACTCATCTGCTCTGCATTTGCCTAGAATGTCCTTGTGGTCTGGCACTTACATAAGGTTTATGCTGAAATGTTGAGCCACCGTTGAGAGGTCTGCCGCAATCCAGGTCTGGCGTTATATTCAGCAAGACAGAATCCAAAGATTTGATGGCAGCTTGGCTGTAGGAAAATATGTTAATGTAAATATGTTACTGTGGAAAGGACGTTATATCTCAGCTATGCTTCCTCTTCTTAATTGGCCAAAATTTTAGCTTGTTATACAATGCAGTGACATCAAGCTTACGTTTTAAATTCTACAGTAGATAAAGCGAGCCAGAAAATTTGCCCTGAACCACATTTGATTCTGTTGCTAAATTTAGTTTGAGACCATTATTGTATTAGCAATTATATATATATATAGTTCAATCATTTAAAGAGTTAAAATATTTATTGCACTCATGATTAATAGTTTTTCGTTTGTTTATCATTGTATTACAAAATAATCATACGCACTATACTCAATATTCATAATTAATATTACTGATACGTGTATATGAGCCAATAGACTATTAAGCTAAAATTCCGTAAACATGATGTTAAGCATACCTAACATAGATGTACTCGTTAATACTCCCGTTTAAAATTTAACTAATTATGGCTATTTTGCATGGCCTTCATATTTTTCTTTCAAGTTATTTATGCTCGTGCTTGTGTGCCTATGCGTCCGATTAAAATTACAATTAATTATGCGTTTCATTGAACTTCAAAATTTGTAAACCTATTAATTATGTATGTACAATAAAAATATAAAAACATTAATTAACCACAATAGAAATTACTTTGGTTACGGCACCTCATCGTCATGGTAACAAAAACAGCCACATTTAAACTTAAATTGTGTGAATTTTCCACCAAAAATATTTCAACAGTTGTACTAACTTTTCCAACCTTTGGAGACTAGCAACGTAAAAACAACCTTTGTGGCCGCACAAATTTTTCTCATGAAAGTCAAATCAAAATTCCAAACGCATAAATGACAATAAAACTTTATTTTGCCCCACGCTTGTTCAACCTGTGCATCAACAAACCCGGAAACTTTACGCATTTTCCCCAGAGGCCTCAGGCAAAAATTTACTATGAAAATAAATTTATATATATATATGTATTTTTATATTTCAAACAATAATAGACGCTAATCATTTGTGGTGTCCCAGCCACATACCAACAAACATATCAACAACATCGATGTGAACAAATCATATTTCAAGCCAAGCTCGTGCATTAAAATTGACACCCGGAAATACATGTTAACAAATGAGACAGAAATTGACTATAATTTCCTCTTTGAGACCTCATACCTCAGTCAAATAGTAAGCAAAACGTAAAGGTTTGCCAGCGTTTTAAGGGGATTTCTCTATTTTATTTGTGAGCTAAATTAAAGCCCAAAGGACAGTTTGGTTGTGATTAGAATTTATGACTTTGTGTGGCTTTTCACCCAATCTGTAGCACAAGGTCATATTTATTGATTGTACAATTATTTGGATTAGATGCACGCATCATTGCCTTAAATTCACAGTATCTGTTATTTGTTGGCTTACCACATGCCTTGGCTATCAAGTTGCTTTTTGACTTGTGGCCATACAACAAATACCATTTGGCTATTTGTGGCTACATACCTCGGCCAATACGGGTGGCAGATGTAACTGTCAATCATTGTGTCATGTCAGTGGGGTATCAGCGGACATTGTTGTCTTCAAAGGTGTTAGTTTGCCACAATTGTGGACAGTCGACGTCAATAACATTCTGGTAGTCGAAAAATACACAGGGATATCGTAAACGCCAAACGTATATGCATTGAAACAGCAGAAGCTATAACACCTTAAGCACTTTATCAGTATGCAAAAAATTGAGAGAGAAGTTATGCATAAAAGGGTGGAAAAACGATAACATATATAAGATAAATGATTAAGTATAAAAAATGTTAAGTATAAGTATAAGATATATGATTAAGTATAAATAATGTTAAGTATATGTCTACGAAAGAGTTATGACTTGCAGCTATTTCAACTTTATTATACGTAAACGTATACTTATTATGATTTAAATCTATTGTATTATCTTGCATATATTCGCTGTCATCCTTTAAACTTAATAGAAATTAGTTTTTCTTTACTCAGAATTTTAGTATTGCAAAAGATATAGGACTGAATATAAAACTTAAAAAAAATAGTTTCCCTTTGCACCCCATGATGAGGTATGGGATAGCTTCTTGCGTTGTTGTGAATTAACACGCTTTCTATTTTTAAATTCACAACTAAAGGCACCTACTTGTTTATCGACGAATGCGAACGTCACTTTTTGAGAAGCTCTTCCTAGACACGCCGATTGACTCGACACTCGACAAAGAACAATTTTTTTAAGATGACTGGAGCCAGGTTTGAACCTGCTATCTCCCGCATGGTAGCCGCGTGATCTAACCACTATGACACGGCCGGCCCCGGAATATAAAACGGTGCAAAAAACTGGCAGGCAGTATGCTATTTCAGGTTCTAGTTGTCTGTGGAAATATGTAAACGTAATATTATCGTAATGATGTCTAAATGGACTGCTAACTCAAATTAACAATACTCATACGTATAATGGAATAAAATTCACCGAATATACAAAAGTTTTTCAATTAAAACAAATTTAGAAATAAAAACGAAAAAGACACATTCATGCGTCCATAATATAAGGGTGTCAAAAAAGTCTTGCGGTATTTCCGCAAGCTTGTCTTTGCAAGCGCGAAGTTCTAGTTGTATTCGTCGCATCGGTTCACGCTAGCTTTTTGGAAAGCTCTTTTCACGCGCTAACACGTGTTTGATTTATTGTTGTTTGTTTTTAGTCGTTCGTGAGTTATAGCGTCGCAAACATGGAGCAAAATAAAGAGAAAATACGGCATATTTTACAGTACTACTACGATAAAGGCAAAAATGCATCTCATGCTGCCAATAAAATTTGTGCAGTTTATGGACCCGATACAGTTTCCATTTCCACCGCACAACGATGGTTTCAACGTTTTCGTTATGGTGCAGAGGTGATCGAAGATGCGCCATGGTCCAGAAGGCCTGTCGTCTAAAATTGCAATAAAATCGCTGAATTGATCGAAAGAGACCGGCATAGTAGCAGCCGTAGCATCGGCCAAGAGCTGGGCATGAGTCATCAAACCGATATAAACCATTTGAAGAAGCTTGGATTCAAAAAGAAGCTCGATGTATGAGTGCCACACGACTTGACGCAAAAAAAAACATTTTTGCCCGTATGGATGCATGCGAATCGCTTCTGAATCGCAACAAAATCGACCCGTTTTTGAAGCGGATGGTGACTGGCGATGAAAAGTGGGTCACTTACGACAACGTGAAGCGCAAACGGTCGTGGTCGAAAAGCGGTGAAGCTGCCCAGACGGTGGCCAAGCCTGGATAGACGGCCAGGAAGGTTCTTCTGTGTGTTTGGTGGGATTGGCAGGGAATCATCCACTATGAGCTGCTCCCCTATGGCCAAACGCTCAATTCGGACCTGTACTGCCAACAACTGGACCGCTTGAATGCAGCACTCATGCAGAAGAGGCCATCTTTGATCAACAGAGGCCGAATTGTCTTCCATCAGGACAACGCCAGGCCACACACATCTTTGGTGACGCGCTAGAAGCTCCGGAAGCTCGGATGGGAGGTTCTTTTGCATCCACCGTATAGTCCGGATCTCGCACCAAGTGATTACCGCCTATTTCTGTCCATGGCGAACGAGCTTGGTAGTCGGAAGTTGGCCACAAGAGAGTCCTGTGAAAATTGGCTCTCCGAGTTTTTTGACAATAGAGAAGCGAGCTTCTATAAGAGGGGCATTATGAAGTTGGCATCTCGTTGGGAACTCGTCATCGAACAAAACGGCGCATATTTGACTTAAATCGCATTATTATAACTAATTTTATGAACAATTGAAAATTCAATAAAAATACCGCAAGAATTTTTTGACAACCTATATATATTAACATGCAACCAATTGCAATTTTTTCAGTACATATATTTACATAAAAATTTAGAAAATATACAAAATATATGGCGACAGTAAAACCATACATCCTGCAGTACAAATTAACTCCACATCCTAGGATCTTACGTTGCTATTATGAGTTGTAGCAAAATGTAAAGTCAATAATATAAAATCACTTCAATCGCTGAAAGATACACACAGGAAAAGTTTGGATAAACTCTTGACTTGACTTGTCAAACAAATTATCACAAACAATTTCAAAGAACCAATATAAAATGTTACTCTTAACAATATATTTTCAGTTTTTTCATAGCTAATAAGTTCACTTTCCAGTATATTAAAATTTCTACGGCACATTAATACGTTTTAATTCCAAATATAATACAAATTATATTAATCATACGTCCTGCTGTCAACATCTAGTTTGTCCTCGTGGCATTTTTCATACAACATAAAACGTTTTTCTATGATCATTATTTTAAAGAAGAGGGATGTCAGATCTTTAGGTATAATATCACACTTCTGTGATGGCACATTTCTAAGACCTACATCTCTATAGGAAATACATAGATCCTTTTTTAACCCTTTCTCGATTATAGTTTTGGCTTTGTTTTGGCATCAATTATTCTGTTTTTAGAAATAGTTTTAACATTATAAATACATTTTTGATGCAGGTAAGGTTAGTTAAATCAACGGTGCCTACGATTAATATTACTTAACTTAAACTTAATTTCCCTTTGCACCCCATGAATGAGGTATGGGATAGCTTCTCGCGTTGTTGTGAATTAACACGCGTTCTATTTTTAGATTCACAACTAACGGCACCTACTTGTTTATCGACGAATGCGAACGTCACTGTTTGAGAAGCTCTTACTAGACACGACGATTGAATCGAAGCTTAATACTGCGAAGTTGCTGTCAACAACATTCGAGGAGAGCGGACAATGAAAGAAAAATGTATTTATTTTTTTTCTTTTAAGGTGACTGGAGCCAGGTTTGAACCTGCGATCTCCCGCATGGTAGTCGCGTGTTCTAACCACTATGCCACGACCGGTCCCACGATTACGATTAATATTACGATTACGATAATTACGATTAATATTAGCTATAACGATTAATATTACTCCACGGTACGTATGATTAATATTAATGATAACGATTAACATCACTCTACTAATAGAAATAACATTTATTAATCGGAGAAAAACGCCAGAAAGTGGTGATTTAATGTCATCACTTATGGATAACACTTGGTGCCTAATAAGTCTGCGATCAGCCCCCAATGAGTCGTTGGAGGTGTGGCATGTGGCCCCGTCTTGCTAAAACTACGATCGTTGTTTATAATCTTTGAAATTCTTGGCTAAATATCGCTCGGTTTTTGCTGAAACAGCATGTTCACGTTAAAAATTATAAAAGTATGGACTAATAATGCCTCTTGGTTGCAAATTGAGCATATACAGTAACCTTGGGTAAATGCAAGAGGTTTTAATGTTTTAATTTACGATTACGATCACTCCAATACCTGCAATGTTGCCTGATTACATGTTTGTTTAGTTGGAACATGGCCTATTCTGAGACAAAAATGCAAATAAAGCTGGTGATCCTCTCGAGCATTTTAGTAGCAAATTTAAGCCTGTCTGCTTGACATTGAAGCTTTGAATCTTGTCCCATTGGGATTGTGTAAAGATGTATATTAAGTTTGTTTATAAAGGTGATTATCAGAGCGTATACGTAACATCATTAACTTACACAAAAAAACAAATGACACAAATAAGACAAATTGCAGAGCAAGAGAGGCAAAGAACTATATGTAACGTTATTTCTTAGTTTCTTACAAAGTTCCAAAACGCTTACTGAGCGTCGTCTATAGCGACTACAGTGACTTTAAAAAAAAGGTCAATAAACTTTTGAACCATTAGAACTGCGACCTTTTGTGCCTTTCTTATCAGACTATTGTCTGCTATACAACTCGTTTAGAGTTAACATGGCAACCTCTTCAACATTACTTTTCCCCTGTCCCGTTGTTCACCCAAATAAAATCAAAACCCATACTTTACTAAACTTTACTTTAATGTTGCATTTAACACAAAAACAACTTATTGGTTTAATATATCTTTAGGGATTTTAAATTAGACCATTGTCCTACACGTATGCGCGTGCAAGCCTATTGATAAATGATGCCACAACTTCAACTTCATGCCCGCCTCCCGCCTCCCCCACTCGATACACCTTGATGTGAAGTAGCTGGTTTCGTGGCCGCTGTTGTTGTTGCAGTTGTTGTTTCCGTAATGATTCATATGAAAAACTTTAATTAATATGCATAAGTACACTGCTTAGTTGTTTAATTTGTGGTGAAATAAATCATTTCCGCTCACTTTACACCGGCATAACGCTTAAACAAGCTCAAATACAAAAGCACCAACAACAACAGTAGCACAACAAATATCAGCATTTACCGGCAAAAACATTAACACGCACACAAACACACACACACATACGGCCAGCGAAGTTTGCACAGTCACACGCGCGTCCTCTCATACAACTATACAAGTAGGCAGTCTATATCAACAAAAGAGGCTCCACAGCAATAACCAACACCCTCCATGGAATCGTGTACCATATACAAGCCACCACTTAGCTCTTTCTCTCAGTTATGTGTGACTACAATGCCCACCACTTATAGCCCCCCTCTTTCCTTTACTGCACACACATTTGCTGCTCAGACACAGACACATACTCACGCACTTACATCCCTCGTACGAGTACATGAATTTGAATTGTTGAATATCAAACAAATATTGCCAATGCGTCAAGTTGTGTATTTGTGTGTATGTATGTTCACTCTAGTGTTTATGTTGTGGCTTTTTATGTTTTCATAATGCCTTCTGTTGGTTGGGTTATTGATAGTGCGGTGCGGGGTATTTTGTTGATACCCCACAACTTTTCATGAAAATTTCCTAAATATGTTATCGCTGACTACTTTGCAAATCAGGTCAAGTCTTTCATGAATGCCATTGTTAAATGGACCCGGAAAAACAAACGGCAAATAACTAGGGAGTTCATATAAAATGGTAGCATAGAAGTGCCAGAGAAGGCATCAACATAGACCGACCACTAGGTAAGCTATATGCGGTGGAGTGCGTCATGGAAAGGTTTAAGTTGTCACAATTATACCATGAGAGCTTTAGGAGGTATACAAAAAGTAGAGAACATAGATGACAAATTTTTTATGGAGATTTAATGAGAGAAATATCATTTCATAGCATAGCTAGCAATATTGTCACAACATTTGTGATAATAACTAATGACGTAACGTAACGTAATGTGTTGTTCTTAATGTCATATTCTTCAATTTTATACTACCTAGAAAATTCAATTTACTCACATATCAATACTTGACAATTAACACTTCACTCCCCCTAACTTGACCTATTTATCGTTAAGCAATATTTTTTTTGCATAAATTACCATATTGCGGTTAATCAGTCAAATCGCTTTGTAAAATATATTGCTTTGTTACCGCGGTGCAAAGCAAATAAGATCCCAGCATAAAACCACAAATACGGGAAACCACAGGATTATAGCCTAACCTTAGCAACGCCTCACTCTTATGTAGCGTAGGGCGCAAGTTACTCATTAAAATAATCAAGTGATGAATAAGCAAAGAAGGGCGCCCCATAACAACCCCCTCTCCCAGTCGAAAGGGTATGCGGCATTTCCTGTAGTTTCCAAAGAAGCTTGTTATTAAATATTTTACTTATTTTCTTCTTTTGAATCAATAAAAAAAACACAAAAAGAAAACGGTTAGGGCCATAAACATTACGAGGAATGGCAATGGAAAATATTTTAATATGGAATATTTAATAACCAGATTTGTTTACTGTATTCGTTATACTTAGGCTACGCCAGAAAATGCTCCCAAAACAATCAGTTTCCAAGTATTTCAAACATCTTACAAAACGATACGAAAGCGTACAACATAAAACACACAATTGGACAGACAATGGGTACGCAACTCCTCGAAGCAGACACCCAGCGATTGCCATTGCCATTGCTAATATCCTTCGGCAGCAAGGCTATGATGGCAAGTTTATTATTAAAAAATATTGGTTTTTTATATCGAAAATGAAAGGCATTACTAAGTAGAAGCCAGAAACTTAGAAAACAAAACAAAAAATATCTTTTCAATTTTCTTTTTGCAGTTGGTTTCGTCAGGCGAAATCAGAAGAACAACAACAACAAACAACGAAACAGTTGTGAAAGTGTTGTGGAAATTGTAAAACAAATGAATAAGCGATTATGAATGGTAACCAGTAGGGGGACCGGCTGAGGGTGTTGAGGAAAGTGTTTAATATATGGAGAAAAAAGTTTGGAAATTTTGGAGGAGAATAGTGAAAACTTCCTCTTTGAGTCGTATATTCCTATTATAACGATTGAGGCATATAACTATAACATTTTGGCAAAAGTATTTTTTCAATTTTGAAGATATTACAGGAAGCCGATTAAAAGTTTTGATATTACATTAAAACAAAGGGACATATTAGCTTTTTATATAACTATTTTACTAATCTTAGACGTATGATCCATTTTTTAAAAGTCCTAAAGGACATATCTAGTAAAACCTTCAATCAACATATAAACTTTTTCCCCAAGGTATATTGGTCAGTTACAGTCTGTTGAATCAACTGTGCGTAAGATTAATATTAATGCAAACTTTAAAAATCAATGAACAGTGCGTATGATTGATATCGGTCTTGAATCGATACATATAATAAACACATGGTGGATTACCATTCCGCTTATAATTGAATCAGTAGTTGAGTCTAGCACGTCAGTTTTAAAGATTTTAAGACGATTAAAAGTTTTGAAATCACATTAAAACATAGCATATCAGCTTTTTATATATCTATTTCACTAATCTTAGACATATCATACATTACTTGCATGTTCTAAGAGTCCTAAAGCGCATATCTAGTAAATACCCCCAATTTTTTTTAAACCGACGTATAAAATTTTTTCCCCATGGTACGGAAATATTGTCTAGAATAAACATTATCTCAGTTACAGTTGGTTGAATCAACTGTGCGTATGATTAATATTAATGCAAACTATTAATATCAATAACAAGGCGTATGATTGATATTAATAGCGTTGTTGAATCGGAACATATAATAATTATGTATTTATTACAATTTCGTTTACATTTGATTCGGTACCTGCGTCCAGCAGCCTCCTTAGTTTTAGGCGGAGTAGCTATGAAATGCCAGAGCAGAAAATAGGAATTTACTATCATGATGTCATATGGTTCTGCTTATGTAAGTACTATTTTTCTGCTATAGTATACCAACAAGTATTTCCCTTATTACAACATATGTAGAGTTTCTCTCCCGGGATTTCCCGGGCGGGAATTCCCGGGATTCCCGGTCATTTTTAATTCCCGGTTTCCCGGGAAATTCGTCCGGGATTCCCGGGAAATAAAAACACCTTTGGCAGATCATATTTTAGAAACTTTAAAGAAGCTAATTGAAGAAAGAAGGGGCAAGCGACTTTATACTTTAGTTAAGTATCTTAAAGATCCAACAGTATTTGATAAGAATGCTAATAACTTATTTCAAACTGCTTCAAAACAAAATGTTACGCGATCACAACAAATTTACAAACAAATGAACAAATTTATACTCGAATTTTTAAAGAAGACGTTATCGACGAAGTTCTTGTATCGGACGAAATTCCTATTTGTGACATTAGTACCGAAAGACCATTTGAGGATATTTAACCGATGCCATAACAAATGCAATGTTGCATAAGGTAATAGACTACTTAATTACTCGATAAAAAAGAATTTAAAATTTTACGAAGCAAGTGGAAATGCAACGGAAAGTGTCATCATTTTATTGAATGCTTGCTGACAATAAGGCCAACATCAGTTACAAGCGAGAGAATGTTTTCAACAACAGGGCAATTTGTAAATAGAATTAGAAACAGACTGTCTGATGAAACTATTAACGCTCTTTCTGTTTTAAAAACGTATTTTCAAAATGACAAATTAACTTTTATTGTTTAACTTATATTTTTTTATACATATGTTTTTCTACTGCGCGAAAATTCCCGGGAATTCCCGGGATCCCGGGAAATGCAAAAATTTTTCCCGGTTTCCCGGGAAATGAAAAGTCCGGGAAAAAGAGAAACTCTAAACATATGGCATTGATAAGAAGCTCCATATATGCAATTGATTTGGAAATGTCTGCAGAAGTTCGAGGAGATACTTCCAACAATGATTTAACCACAATATGTCAGACCTATAACTTTAAGGGACCCCAGAAACGTAGAATACGAAAGAGAGTCAGTTCATGAAAAACATAGATTCTGTACTTGAATAAGATAAGATTACTAAAACCTGGCCTCTGCCGAAAATCGGAGTCTGTTCGCACATCAATACTGTTATGGTTGAGGAGGGCTTGAAAGCTTCCCATCCGTTTGGGAGAGCTGTCTTTATTCACTGATGGCTCAAAAATGGAGCCATGGATGACGACTGCAATGTTGTTCAGGCGGAGATCTTGGAGATAGTGATCAGAATCTATGAGGATAGTCAAGCGGCAATCATGGCTTTGGCATCAAACGTGACGTTCTTAACACTGCCAGAAAATAATAATCAACTCTGCTGTGTTCTCGATAAAGTGATATACTAGGGAACCAGATGGCTAATGAATTTGCACAAAAGGGATCATCCCTGGGACCAGACCTATCAGAAGAATTAGTGTGACCTCCAAAGTATTTTGTGACCTGCGGTATTTTTAACCGTCACATATTACGGTTGTATCAAGGGATGTTTTGCCAATACTGGATGGAAGACAATACAGATCATTCCTGAACTGGATAAGAAGGCACTCGAACAGCTAATATTTACTTATTTTTACCTAATACTGCAAGTAATCGACTAACTTCTGCCCATCGAAATCTCCAATTCTAACTGTTACCACAATTGATGTCACTGTTTATGCAAAGGCACATACACTTAACAACTCTCCGTCTCTCTCTCACACACAGTCGTACAGTGATTTATCCGAGGCACACACAAAAAAAGTGCTGGGTCCACGAACACAACTAAGAAACAAGCATCAAAACAAACACTCTAACATTCGCATGTTTATTCTTTCAAACAAACCAACAACAACAAAAAAAAAGGACCAACTGTTAGGACCAACATGCTGCTTAGCCGTAAA
This sequence comes from Muscina levida, assembly GCA_964034835.1. Lineage (NCBI taxonomy): Eukaryota > Metazoa > Arthropoda > Insecta > Diptera > Muscidae > Muscina > Muscina levida. Next base: position 151,025,876 of record OZ035882.1, read on the forward strand.
ATTGTACTTTTTACAAGAAATATATAGAGCAAAGAAAGCAAAGCACTTGAAGCAGTAGCCTTTTAGTATGTGGCCCCCCTCAATCAATGTGGTAAGGTAGTTAGGAGTATAATAACTTGTTGTTAGGGTTTGTAACCTGCCGGAAATGAGAGGAAATAAAGTTACCATTTATAATTAATAATACCTAAGTTCGAAGTGATTTCTGGGTTTGGGCACATCGTTCGTCATGTGGGCTATAATGAGGGGAGAGTTAAAAATTGAGGAATGGTCTTAGACAAGAGGTCCTTTTAAAAATAAATATTAATTGCAAGCTTATTTATTAATAAGGAAATAAAAATATATAAAGACAAAAAAGTGAATGTGTATTCTCATAGTAAAGACAGCATTGTCATTATTGTTGTTGTTGTAACAGCTGGTGGAAGTGGCTGGGGTGATAATTCTCTATACCGATTTTCAATTTATCAGCACTCGATCGGGCATATAATCCGATTATCATACGATCATTGTTTGCAACTCTGTTTCGTTTCTTTGTAGATAACAAGGTTAATGTCAAGGATTGTTAGGTGTTGTTGTTGTGAGTTTTAACTGCCAAGTTCCACTAAAGATGGCGCCTGTTGGTTTTGTTGATTTATTTTCCGATGTTGATAAATCATTTCCTTTTCCGTTGGTCCTTGCGCAATCTGGATTTTTTTGCAGTGAAAGCATTTAGGATTAGTTTTGTTGGCTGATGAACTCGAAAGTATTTGAAAAGTAATTTTGCATAGATGTTTATGTAGCTAGTGCTCCGATCGAGAATCGAACCCCACACCTTCGGATTGCTAATCTATGTCGCTTCCACTGAGCTATCGAAGGGGATTATTGTCTTTTGTTTTCCTGTGTATAGCAAACGGAGAGTTCACAATGCAAATACACGCTCCTCTGACAATCCTTAGGCTACCAAAAGACGTCTATAAGATCCTAAACGTTGACCAAACATTTGGTTGTATTAAATTCCCTCTCCAGCTACTTTTTTAATCTGCTTTTTTGAGCTCTTACATAACTATTCATTCATCCGCCGACACGAAAGTATACCAACACCATCACTGCTAAACCTTCCTTCAAATATCCTAGTCGATTTCACGCTTCGACCAGCGCTTAAAAGTCAACACTCTAATCACTTTTAAAATATGCCCTTGATATTTCATTCTTAGCCCTCGCGGTCCTTTCATTTTGTCACGATGTATAAGCTAATTAGCAAGCTGTGGAAATATTTCGCTTGGACGTGCACAGCGTTTACACGGTCATTTATAGCTATACAGCTCAGAACTAAGTGTTTAGTGCTGCCACCAAACGCAGCAACTGACAAAAGAGTTCACCTTTCTACAACTGGCATGGGCTATGATGTTGCTTAACACTAATTTGATTTATTAGAGTGAAAAAGTAAATTCGTTCCTCATTCGTTGACATTTTTCTAAATACTTAAGCCAACATAAGGTTCATAGCCTTTGCTTAAAGGATAAAGCTTGTTAAATAACTTGAAAAAGGTTTTAAAATATACACCCTTAGCCGTAGGTAATAATTCCGCCTTTATTTTTTCACAATTTAGTTCTAAGGCAATGAGGACCATACCAACAGATTGTCACATAAACTAGTAATGCTCAGCTGGCTGTTGTTGTTTTTTTATTTTTTTGCTCAGGACAACTACAAAAACACACAAGAAAAATACATACATTCACTCACATCCAAATCGGCACTCATTTGCTCATCAAAGTTTGGCAAACAACTCCCTTAACAGAGGTTTGCTGTCTAACTACAGCCACATCGACAAGATGTCGGTCTGCATGCAAAAAAGCAACAACTATTGTTTGTGTGTGTGTATCTGTTTAGTTTTGTGTGCTTCCTCTACTAAGAGTTGTGCATTTTCAGCCTAGTGAGGTTCTACGTCGACATGCCTTGTCAATTTAGAGTAATAAAACTTTACAGCAACATGTTCTCCACCACAAGTTGAGGGCAAAATCATTTAAATATATGTAATATGGTTCCGTTGTGGCAATATATCTTCCAGCTATCCCGCACAAGCAATGCATTAAGGCATCTTTAGGGCCGCCGACTTGTAGAGGACACCTTTGTCATTAGTTATCCGTATGGAGTACCAGGTATTGCTGCTGCTGCTGCTGTTGTTTACTTTAAGGTTGTCTTTAATGTTGTTGTTGTTGCCTTGTTGTCTTTGTGTCCTTTACTAGTGTTTTAGGTCCTTTATGGCTGCTACCTTTGCTGTCAACGCACTTAGACACCAAATAAAATGTAAAATATTGAAGACACCGTTTCCTTGCTGCTCCCTACTTGGCGTACTTGGCATAGTATGACTTTTAATGTTATGTTATTTAAATTAATTTTTGAATAATCTACGCGCTACGCACAACCGTTACAACAGCAGCAACAACAACAACGACAACACCAATAATTCTAACGAATGTCTGTTGTATGCGGCATTATTTAATCTTAACCTGGATGACATTTTATGTACCTTTTGATAAGGTACAGAACTGGGAAGGACACGACAACAATAAAGTGTGAATATGGTCTGTTACGTACAATGAATGCACCTAAGCACAAACGTTAACATAATAGGCACAATGGGGCAGGGTGAAACAGAGAGAGAGACGTTAACAACACATAAGGAGAAAGAAAAAAAAACGCAAAAACATCACACAAAGTCCAACCGTTAAGCGCCTTTGTCAGAGTATACAAGTACGCTGGTGTGTGTGTGTGTGCGTAAAAGCCATATAAACAAGTAGTAGACAAACACTTACAAACGTACAGGTGAACTCGCAAAAACATACAGCAATGAAAAAAGAGTGCAATTGCCAAGCCTTAAAATAAAAAATAATTTAAAATTTTTTTAAAATTTTTTTTTATAGAAAATAACAAACAAGAAATTGCAATAACACCAATATGTATTGTACAAAGTGCAGTAGCCATGAATGTGTCATAGTAAGATTAACTGGTGCAATTTTATGCAACTTTCGCCACAGAACAGCTGCAGTAGAAGTTGTTTATAGAAAATATATTAAATAAGTGTAAATGGTGTTAAAATTGCTTTTTATTGGAATTTTTTAATATGAAAGGAAGAATATATGTTAAAGAATATATTCATATATTACTTTACAGGATTTTGAAATATGATAGATAAGTAAACGGGAATATAGGCAACTGGGAGACTGGGAGGATGGGAAAATTCGTCAACACTACTAACATTTTGGAACGATTTTCGGTAACTTGTTAGTTTATTTCCGATTATCAAGAGCAAATATTTTATTTTTTAGCTTGACTAACATGATTTTGGGACTCAATTCTGAGAACTGTACCAAAAAGAAGAAGATGTGCATCATTCGTTTTGTCAAGTTACATGCCATAATAATTTAATATCGATTAGAAGATAGTAAGTATCGTATAGGGGTATTTGTCACGTTTTAGGCTCTTTCGTTTGACATAACATCAATACTATATGGTGGCGTATGATTATCGTAAGTAATATTCCACGTTAATCATACGCCACGGAGTACAACATTTTTATTGTAACTGCAACAAAATAAACCCAGTTCAAAATCATTAGATGAATGGAAAAGTGAAACTATTGCTTATGTAGGGAAACGTTATACGAACAGATTAAAGGAATTGTAATTCTTAATTTTTTTAAATTTGTTTCAGCTAAATCGGACTAGTGGTTCTCGAGCCATTCCAAACAAAAGAGCCTAAAACGTGACTAACTCCCCTATACGACACTTACTAACTTCAAACCGATATTAAATTATTATGGCATGCAACTTGACAAAACGAATATGGCAGAACTTCTTCTTTTTAGGGCTACTTCCACGTGCAGTGCTCAGAATTGAATCCCAAATCAATAAGCTGAAAAATGTTGTACTGTGTAAGCATAGGCTATTTTCAAGAAATATTGTTATTATGTACGTTAATAATTAACATGAAGCAAATAAGCGGACTCAAGTTCCCTGGCTTCAAGGTCATTTCCTTTTGTTTTCAATATTATTGACATCTGTGGGATCAGTGTCGTTGACCTCCGGAGTAAAAATCATTAAATTCCGGTGTCAAGGTTGCTGACCTTTGCTATCAAGTTCATTGACCTCTCGGGGGTCATAGACATCCGGGCCAAGTTTGTTGACCTCTGAGAGATTAATGACCTCTGAGATCAAGGGCAATTACCTTTGTGTTCAAGGTCATTGACATCTGTGGTCAAGATCGTTGACCTTTAGGGGGAATTAACCTCCATGGTCAATTTCATTGACCTCTACGGGTTATTGATTTCTGGGGTCAAGAAAATTTACCTCTGAGCCCTTATTGACCTACGAAATTGACTTTTGAAGAGTTATAGACCTCTATGACAAGTACTTTGCCATCTTTCATTCTTGCTATTCTTTGTCAAGGTCATTGTCTTCTCAGCAGCATTAGCTTTGAGTCAAGGTCATTTACCTCTGAGAAATTATTAGCCACTGTTGTCATAGACCTTTAGGATTTAGGTAAATGGCCTCTAAGGAAACACTAACGATGACCTCTAGGGGTCATTGATCTCTGGTGTCAAGATAATTGCGGTTAAGGTCATTGCCCTCTGAGGGGTCATAGACATCTAAGATCAAGGTCGTTGCTCTTTGGGGGTCAATGTAAAACACCAGATCACACTACAAGGTTTGCGTCAAGGATATTTAGACAATGGCGACAGCTGGTTTTTTTTATTGATTTATTGTGGGATGTGTTAATAAATCATTTCGCTGTATCCTTGGTCCTTGTGCAATCTGAATTTTTTAGTGAAAGCATCTAGGATGAGTTTGGTTGGCTGAAGAACTCGAAAAGTATTTTAAAAAGTATTTTCATAGATGTTGATTTGACCAGTGGCCCGGCCTGGAATCGAAAACGGCACCTTCAGATTTCTAATCTACGTCGCTTCCACGGAGTTATTGAAGGCCGCTGAGTTCAAGGTCGTTGACCTCTGGGTTCAAGTTCATTAATCTCTGGGGTCAACGTCATAAAACTCTACGGTCAACGTAAAAAAAAGATCACACTAAAGGTTTGCGTCAAGGATAGTTAGATATTGTGTTGAGTTTAAACCACCAATTTCCCCCAAAAGATGGCGCCAGATGGTTTTTTTTTATTGATTTATTGTGAGATGTGATGATAAATCATTTCCCTTTATCCTTGGTCCTTGCTCCATCTGAATTTTTTAGCGAAAGCATCTATGTTGAGTTTTGTTGGCCGGAGAACTCGAATAGTAATTTTTAAAAGTATTTTCATCGATGTTAATTTGACCAGAATTACGGCCAGGACTCGAACCCGACACCTTCGAATTGCTAATCTACGTCGCTTCCACTGAGTTGTCAAAGACCACATAACTGATCACACTACAAGGTTTGCGTCAAGGATATTTAGATATTGTATTGAGTTTCAAACACCAATTTCCCCAGAAGATGGCGACAGCTGTTTTTTTTTATTGATTTATTGTGGGATGTGTTGATAAATTATTTCGCTGTATCCGTGGTCCTTGCGCAATCTAAAGTGGAAACATCTAGTACGAGTTTTGTTGGCTGGAGAACTCGAAAAGTATTTGGAAAAATATTTTCATAGATGTTGATTTGACCAGAGCCCCGGCCAGGACCGAAACCCGGCAGCTTCAGATTGCTAATCTACGTCGCTATAACTCAGCTATCGAAAGCCACTGAGGTCAAAGTCTTTGAACTCTGCGCACAGAATAATATTATAAACAGAAGCCCTTTTTTGGCAGACAAAAACTGCCTGCAGGGGGACTCGTGTATGCTAATGGTACTAAACGCGCACTTGGATTACTCAAAGCGCACTTGGAACACTCAATCTGTTTTCTCTCTCCGTCCATTTTATAGACTTTGGTCTTAAACATATTGTAAATATATGATGGTATGATAGTAACTATGTATAATGCACATGTGTATGTTGTTAGAAATACAAAATACAATGCGAATTACTGCTAATATACCAAAAACTCAAATTTCATTTTCACTCATTCTCTCAGTAACCTTTCAGTGACAGACAGCGCCTCTAAAAATAATTTTTCGCATTTTTAGAACAAAGCATGAAGAGCGTGAAACTTAAAAGAAGGGCTTAATTCCAACAAGACCCACTTAATGTAATTTATTAGAAGTTATCTCACTCCATTTTTTTATTTGTATGTGGTACAAATTTGTCATACCACCTCTGCTTCAACATTAGTAAAATAATAACAATAACAGCCTATTTCCTGAGTGCATATTGTTCTCTGTGTCATGTATTCTCTTTGCCATAATATAGTTTACTTCCATTAGAACAGGAAGTTACAATTGCTACGAGCACATAATAAACACACTTTGGTTGCTGCTGCTGCTTCTTCTGCACTTGTGTTATTCTTGTTGCTGATCCTAATGTGGTTGTTGTTAGCGTTGTTGCTGTTGTCCTCGGTTTTGTTGCTGTTGTTTAATTGTATTTTTTTTTATAGGAACGAATACATGTGCTCATGCTTCTTCGTTTGCGTAACACTTTTTTTTCTGTTGTTGTTTTCGTGTGCTACAACAAATATTAATTAAATTTTTACACAACTCGGAAAAAATACCCAACAAGCGAGAGAGAGGATGACTTGAAATATAAGCCCATTACAGAACCACATTTGGAAGCAAATACCCGCCTCCAGATTGGCTGTAAAGTATACAACCTGAGTGCAGCAAGCAACAACTCCAGCAGCAGCAGCAGCAGCAGTAGCCCATCTAGCATACAGGAGACTGAGAAAAAAAAACCAGAAGAAAAAACACTCGCACGGAAGAGAATGCTCATGTGAATGTGTAAACATCCTTGTATGTGATGAAATTGCTTCTCATCATAATCCGCATACACTTATGTGTATAAACATGTGTGTGTGTGTGAGTGCGTGTGTTGTGCGATGTATGAGAATATATGTATATGTTATGACGCTCCTGTTGCTGTGTTGTTCCATAAAAAAAAAACATTCTCCATACAAACTTAAAAAGTACGCACTTCAAAGTAACAGCTCGTTTTCATACCTGATGAGTGTGAGATATATAATGTGCCGACAAAATTTACTCCCTGTTATGCTAAAAGGCAGTCACGTCCCTCGCAAAGGAGACCGCAACAAACCAAAACGAGAGCCCAGGGAATATACAAGACTTTAGGAAGTTGGGTAATATGAGCCGATGGTTGCATGTTGCCACGGCAAAGTAGTTTCACCCAGGCAGCAGAGGCAACGAAGGCAACTCCGCAGATATGGTAAACATCAATCAAACCAGGACACTACACGGCAGATTCAACACAAATGTGAGTAAAAAGGTACAATGAAGATACACAACAAAAAATTTGTCACAGAACATCTTTGCTATCAGGGTATGGGGAGATATAAACAGGATATAATTGTTACAGGTGACATATGATGTCATCGTCATCAGCAAGCAAGTGGCAAAACAAAGAACTCATTTAAATAATTAATTTTTTAAGATATTGCTGCCTTAAGTTAACAATTTGGCTTCAGAAGGACTAATAAAATGTAAAAAATAAATATGTAAAATAGTTTTGATTTCAAATTTCCTGAAGGACGAAGGAAATACATATAGACAGAATTTTTTTTATGGAATTCCTAGAAAGTCTAATTTCCTTAAGACCTTAACAGTCTAAACAACGAATATAAAGCTTATTCCAAAATATCGCAATGAAAAAAACAACCTTAGCAAGTTACAAGATATTTCAACAACAACTCTCCTTACTGATTTTGTTTCACAATTGCGGCATGAAATCTAGACAGGTCTTTTTACTAATAGAGGTCTCAAAAAAGATAATATTTCTTAAAATAAAACCTATATATTCCAAAATATTAATAGGTTTCCTTATGAATTTATAAAAGTTAAATAGTTATTTTTTGCCTTTTAATAATTTAAAGTGGAAAAGGTCCTTAATATATAAATATTAAACTTAGTTCAGAAACTTTAAATATGTAAATTTAAAAATTCTTCTATTCGACAAACTTACCAACGATTTATATTTCATAACAATAGAAATATTGTGAAAAATCATTTTTGTAATTTCAAGCCTTGTTAGAGAACTTCTATGGAGGACTTAGCCTTGGGTCCTCTGGACCTAGTAAAATTATCTGCTCTTAAGGAGAGACCTAAGCAACCTAGCATTGATGTAGAGGATTTGGCAAAAACTCTAGAAACTATAGTCCAAACGGCAGCCCATTACATAAACTCTGATAGAAATGAAGAATTTTTATACAAAAATCCCAATGGATGGAAAAGGCGACCTAAAGAAAATGTTAAAAATGAAATAAAAAACAAAGCCACAATTTCCAAGCCAAAGGATGAAGATACAGCTAGCATTGGTGAAAAAAGTGCATCTTTTACCACAGCCAGCTCTACCAGCAGCGACGAAGTCGTGCTTTTGCCATTGGTGCCTTGGTCCCCCATTGATAGCTTTGATTTCCGCTGTGTGGTAAGACAAATTACACAATTTGTCGAAAACTGGGATCTTTCACCGGCCACCAAATTTGTGGTGATAGCTCAAGAAAAAATTGATAATATCGAACCCTTTGGGCGACGTTATTATGTTGAGGCTCATTTCTCCAAGCCGACACCGAAATGTCCTAATCCTTTGGCAGTGGCCAAGGTCTACTTTCATGTGAACTTTTCACGCTTATTACCTAGAGACTATCCTGTATGTGTCACGTACAAATTTGAGGGTTATCGGACCATGTATTATGCCATGGGCGAGCGAAAGTTGGCCTCAAATGTATTTCAGCGTCATCTAATTGATTCCATATTGCATATGAAGTTGGCTTTTTATGCCGAATTGTGTGAATGTCGTCAGAGAGAGGCTGCAGTGGAGGGAAATTGAGATGAAATGTATATAGGGGTTAGATGAGTCGTTATGTAATAAAAATTTTCAAAGGTCCAATAAAAAATTATAAAATTTTAATAAATGTGCAATTTACATTTAAGGATTTCTAAGAGCTTAGAAAAATTAATCTGTATTGGAACATAGATAATAACTATAGCTCGCAAATAACTGTTGACACTTTTTCGTTGTCTGCAAATAAGTGTCTTTCACTCATACAATAAAAAAGACTCAGCAGAAACTGATTTTGTCGCGTCTGACTTAGCTCGCTCGCGCTCTGAGCAAGACAGTTATTTTTGTTTTCGTTTCGCTCAAGTCAAACACTGATCGTTTGATTGAGTTAAATGAAGCAAATTGTCTTGGGTATGTGTGGGTAAACACGCGATTGTTGCGTTCTTTTTGCTTGCTAAACTCCATTTAAAAAAAAAATAAATGTTATTAAAAACAAAATAAAAATAAATATTGTGCCTTAAAAAACAAAACATTTTTTTCACATTTTTATTTTACATCCGAACGCATTATCTTTTTTATTATTTTCATGCTCATGTACATTTATATGTATGTATTTACATGTACACGAAGGCAAAGATCATTTCTGTTGAGCTTTTTAGTCAAACTGTCTTTTGGTGAGAGTCTTTGTGTGAGCGAAAATCGTATTACTCTTTACGCGACACTCATTTGAGAGCGTCACACGAATGAGCCAATGCAAAGCGCTTGAGTGAAAACCGATTCGAAACAAAAACAAGAGAGAGATCGTATCTGCACAATCTTTTCGGTTATGTTACGAAGCAGAGCATATTAGAAAAAACGATCAACTGTCATTTGCGAGCTATGATAATAACTTTAATCGAAATCGTACTAATTCTAATAAAAATTTGGCATTATATTTTTCGAAGGGCACCTTATCCAAGTAAGTGCCCTAGACGTATACTTTATATAAATTATATTTTAGTATAAGAAAAAGTGGGACCGGCCGTGGCATAGTGGTTAGAACACGCGACTACCATGCGGGAGATCGCAGGTTCAAACCTGGCTCCAGTCATCTTAAAAGAAAAAAAAAAATAAATAAAATTTTCTTTCATTGTCGGCTCCCCTCGAATGTTGTTTGACAGCAACTTCGCAGTATTAAAAACGTCGATTCAATCGTCGTCTCTAGTAAGAGCCTCTCAAAACAGTGACGTTCGCATTCGTCGATAAATAAGTAGGTGCCGTTAGTTGTGAATCTAAAAATAGAAAGCGTGTTAATTCACAACAACGCGAGAAGCTATCCCATACCTCATTCATGGGGTGCAAAGGGAAATTTAAGTTTAAGTTTTATAAGAAAAATATTAATCATACGCACTGTACGAAACATGACAAACCAAGCAAAGGATATGTATATAATGTTGGCGCTAAGAAATTAGGACCCATGAAAATTCACCGCAAATTGAAAATGAAATTAGTCTTATTGCGTTATCACACTAGCACCTAGAAATTTACAGCCCAGAATGCTAACAACATTAATGGAAATGGCCCCAATTGTCAGTGGGGACTTATCTATGTATGTAAATGGCTTGGTTGACTGACTGATTACGCCCCAAACAGCTAAAGCTAGAACCGTGAATTTTGAAATGTAGGTTTATGATGTAGGCGCGCATTAAGAAGGAATTTTCAGACATTCGGACTGCAAAGGGGTAAAATGGGCGTGGCACCTCCTCAAACAGCTCGGAGTTTAAAATAGTTGCTTCTTTTTTGCCAATGTAGGTATGAAGTCGAGATTTGAGGCGTATATCGGTCGTTTAAGAAACAATACTTTGTTTATGGAAATTAGGCGATGCCACGCCCCTTTTTGGGCAATCATAATATGAAAATTTCAATCAGTTATAGCTTACGAGTCATTACAGGTATGAAGACGAAATTTGCTACATATCTTACTGGTACAAGGAGGAATGTGTCTCGCTGGGCAAAGGGTGGTGCCACGCCTCTTTTTAATAAACCGTTATCTCGGCGAAATAAATGGACCCATTGTGAAACTATCTGTAGGGCCTGTATCCCAGGCTTCATGAAAACATAATTAAACAAAGGGGCGTGGTACCGCCCACACAAACCAAAATTTCAATCGGTCATATTTAACGATGTATTTAAGGTATGAAGATGAGATTTGTTACATATGTAAATTGTATTGGATGGATTACGTCTCAGTGGGAAATGGGCGGTACCACGCCCAATTTTTTAAAATTGTTATTTCGGTCTTATTGATAGATTGATTAAAATAAAATTTTCATAATCAATATATCTAAAATTGCTTGGCCCATAAGGGATAAAACTGGTACCATTAACCAGATCAATCAGCTTAAGCCGATAAAAAATTGATATGTGCATGCTCACTATCAAATTAAATTGAAGGTTTTTATCGAAATCCGATATATTTAGAAAAAATTCGAAAAATGGATACATTCTAAAGATTTAGTCATGAAAATTTTTATGGTCTTGGTATAATCACATAAAAAAGTATAATCACAAAAATTGAAGTGAATATTTTAGTTGTGCGAAAAATACTGAAAATAGGATAAAACTGTTACTATCGCCCAGACCAAGTGCCTAAAGGTAGAGTTACTAAAATTTATATTGAATGGCCCCCCTATAGAATTAGAGATGGGATTTTTAGTACTTCCAACATTTAGGGGTAACAAAGCCCAAAAAGGGATAAAACTGGTACCTGGTACTGGTAGTATAAGAAAAATATAAATCATACGCACTGTACGAAGCGTGACAAACCGGGCAAAAGATAGGATTTTTTTTATTTTGTGTAAATTGGTTAAGAGCCGTTCTTTATATGTCACAATCCTTATAAACACTTAGCAACATTACTTCCCTTCATGTCAACATCTACCTTTGTATACTTTGCATTTCCTTATTTTTCTCAAAATGTCTACATTTTTTCGTTTTATCATTCTGCCTTATATTCCTATGCTTTCCTCCATTTCAATCAACATAATCAATATCCTTACGCTAAATATCACTATACCTGTTTCTAATTTCGCTGCTTGTGTAATCACCTGTATTTGCTATTTCTTTTTATAACTTCATACGCACAACATCGCACAGACAAGTTAATAAATTGCATTCCACGCCAGCGTCATCCCACCGCATTACAATTCAGCATAATAGAATCTGCGATTCCACACAGTCATTTGTATAAATCCAAATTAAGTTTCATAAACATCAAAGTGCCCAAAATATTCGCATGGAACGCCATGTAATTGACAGAGGACTGTCAAATATTTGTCTGTAAGCCGCCCAGTCATGTTTACCGACTCGATGTTAAATCATGTGGCCTCTCTCCCCCAGAAAATGTCCAATTAAAGAGTTCTCTGGGGAGAGGGGCGGGAATGTTAGTAGAATTAAGCACAGCAGCACTGCTGTTTACATGTCAGGTCATGCTATTCAAAATATTTTGTGAATTTTGGACACATTTTGGTGGAGACAGACATGGTGCAACATGCCACTGATGGATCATAATGTCGTTATTACAAAAACCAAGGCAACGTTGCTCTCTTTTTGTTTAATTTTCTTCCTCCTCTATCCCTTGCCCGATTTTGGCCATTATGAAGTCTACATTCAACAATAGTTTCAACGCATCAGTAGCAACTACGCTCACACATTTTCATTTGCACCATATGCTGCATGCACAGCAAATACTATAACACAGGGCTCTGCATGTGAGAGTGATTGTATGTGTGTGTGTGTGTGTGCATGGGCTTACAATGCCATATTCACACTGGTTAGACAATTGAGGGTTTATCGCAATGCTAGGTTATTTTGTTTTTTTTTGTTTTGATGTTGTTTTTAGCCATATTCTAGAGTGTCTAAGGACGACGTTCACACATTGATTTCCCAGCACATCAATGTCAAGCGCGTTAAAATGCGAATGGTTCTTTAGTGTTTCCAGAATTTTGCCTTTACTGGATACTTTTGCACATGTATGTATGTATGCTTGAGTGTGCACACACACACATGAAATGTTAGTATATGCATGTGGGTGTTGCTGCTGCATTTGCCATGAATTAAAAGTGTTAAAAAGTTTTCAATGTACAAAACAAATTTAAATAGAAAAATCCATTTATATGTATATCAAAATAGTTACGGAAAGTTATTCTATTTAATTCAGTACAATTTAATGAAACGTGATGGCGCTGGTAAAGGCATTAACACCAACAGTGCAGTAAACAGTAAGTAAAATATGAAGCTGATAATAGTAAGTAATTAACTGTATACCGGAATTTATAATAGCTTTAAGAGAAAAAATGAAATTTGTTGAACTGCATATGAACTGACAGTGGTTACTATTGGTTGGTAGTGGGATATACTTCTTAGGGGTAACATACACAGTAACTCACATGATTTTGGGACTTAGTTTTGAGAACTGCACGTCAAAGTTGCCCCAAAAGGAAGAAGTTCTGCATCATTCATTTTGTTAAGTTACATGTCATAGGCTCTTTTGTTATATTGTTATATAACTTAACTTAATTTCCCTTTGCACCCCATGAATGAGGTATGGGATAGCTTCTCGCGTTGTTGTGAATTAACACGCTTTCTATTTTTAGATTCACAACTAACGGCACCTACTTGTTTATCGACGAATGCGGCGACGAATTTTTGACGATGACTGGAGCCAGTTTTGAACCTGCGATCTCCCGCATGGTAGTCGCGGGTTCTAACCACTATGCCACGGCCGGTCCCGGTATTGTTATATTGTGGCGTATAATTATCATAATATTTCACATAAATCATACGCCACGGATTACAACAGTTTTATTGTAACTGCTACAAAATAAACCCAGATCAAATCATTTCTTGAATGGATAAGTGAAAATGAACAGATTAAAGGAATTGTAATTCTTAACTTTTTTAAATTTGTTTCAGCTAAATCGGACAAGTTATTCTTACGTTATTTTAAACAAAAGAGCCTAAATCGTGACAAATTCCCCTATACGATACTAACTAAATCGATTTAAAATTATTATGGCATGGAACTTGACAAAACGACTGATGCAGAACTTCTTCTATTTGAGGCTACTTTCACGTGCAGTTCTCAGAATTGAGTCCCAAATCAAAGAACTGAAAAATGTTGTACTGTGTTATGGAGAACATGTATACCACTTGGAAAAATGTTCGAGAATGTTGGTCGTCTATGGAAATTCGACGTAGAAAAATATTTTTCTAACAAATAAAGAATCAAATCAGGTTTGTTTTCTTCATTAGAACAAACCTAGCCTGTAATTTACCTATATATACTTTAGATTATATAAATCAAACGAGCTTAAACAAAATACAATAAAAACAGATGTCTGTGTTTTAAATATTTATATTGTCACAACGCTTTGCGTCGTAAGACACAAAAATGAACAAATGGGAGAAAAAACGCCACCTTACATCTGCTGGTGGCCATTGCAAAGCAAAGGTGAATGTACCTGGACTCTTAGTAAATGTATCTCTTTTTAAGCTGTTGGTAGCGATTACTTTTTGTTGGTTTCACATTTCGAGAAAACGTAACCATTCTCACAGCAGATGATGTTGGAGAATTGTTGGCGCCTTTGGCCCCCACGGCACTTGTATCCTTTTTTGTCCATTATTCTGTTGAACTTTGAAATGATACAGATTGGAAATAAATGCCAGCAAAACGGACTGAATATTTATACAACTGCCATAAAAGGATCGAACGAATGAGAGAACGAACGAACAAATGAATGAATATTTGTAGCTATGGCTGGGCAGGGGAATGGCGGCAAGAGTGCTCATATAGATGATTACATTTATGTGGGTGTTGGTGTACCCGAGTGTGTGTTCGTATACGTGTGTATTTGTATATGCAGACACTCATTGTAAAATAACAATTATATATTTTTTATTATAACTGTTGTTGTTGTCGCTGCTACGTTGTTGTCGTAATTTTTAAAGCAATAATCCCCTTAACAAATAACAATGACGGTTGTTGTGCGTGCTTTACAATAAACATATACACCCATGCTAATACACACGCACACATATACTTATGTAAACACCCAACATGCTGGCAAACACACTTGAGTACACTTCCCTATTCTTATACACACACACACACACATACACAACGATTTGGTCTCATACACCCTATAAAATAAAATAAGAACCGACCAAGCAGCAGCAACCAGGAGTACCAACACATTTCGGTAATAAAATCTCTTGTCGACTTGCTCAAAAGCACCAACAACAGCAACAACAACAGTAGCTGCGGAAACAGCATGGAAAAAAACTTCAACATATTTAACAAAATGTTAGCCCCACATACACGCACACACCTCACCCTTCTTGGGTTTACCGTTTCTGCTTCCAAGCAGCTTAATATTTTGCTTATGCGAAAAAAGCTGCTATCGCTTTGCTACAAGACCAGCTTTCAGGTAGATATTACGTGTTTGCGTTTATATATAACCGTATGTGTGTGTATGTGTAGAGCTAAACGCATCTATGTCCGCTTTCTAATCAACAAAATTGTAAAGTTTGCCACCAACATCAGCCCCTGCAGCGAAGGTCCCACCTCAAAGGTGCTTCAAGAGATTTGTAGTTTGTGTGATTACAGACTATCGCAGAAAGATATTTTGCTGTTCACATGTGCTGGACTATGTTGGGGCAAAATCTCTGCCAAAAATTGTGCACAATTCAAAGAAAATCATAATGAACGAGGTAGGGAGATTTAGATGAGGTGTAATTTGAAGGCAATAGGGAGAAAAATTGCAAAGAAGAGAACTTTTGCAGGGAATTGCGCTATAAGTGTTGGCTACACAGGTCGACAACACTGTGAGATAAGAAAAGTAGAATTTTCAGCAAAATAATATATTACACAGTACAATATTTATCAGCTCATTGATTTGGAACTCAATTCTGAGAACTGCATGTGAAAGTAGCCCCAAAAAGAAGAAGTTCTCCAGCATTCGTTGCTACATGCTATAATAATTTACTATCGATTTGAAGTTAGTAAGTGTCGTTTATGGGGAATTTGTTACGTTTAGGCTCTTTTGTTTGATAGAACTCGAGAACCACTAGTCCGATTTAGCTGAAACAATTTAATTGAAACAAATTAAGAATAAGAATTAAGAATTACAATTCCTTTAATCTGTTCATATAACGTTTCCCTACATACATAAACAACAAGTTTTCCATTTCTATTTATCAAATGATTTTGAACTGGGTTTATTTTGTAACAGTTACAATAAAAAATTTTGTACTCCGTGGCGTATGATTTACGTGGAATATTACTTATGATAATCATACGCCACCATATAGTATTTATGTTATGTCAAACAAAAGAGCCTAAAACGTGACAAATTCTCATATACGATACTTACTAACTTCAAATCGATATTAAATTATTATGGCATGTAACTTGACAAAACGAATGATGCAGAACTTCTTCTTTTTAGGGCTACTTGCAAGTGCAGTTCTCAGAGTTGAATCCCAAAATCGTGTACTGTGTTATTGTTAGGGTAAAGCGAAATAAATATATGTGCACTGGACATACTATTCTCGGTAAACTAATGTGGTGAAAGTAGTAATTTATAATCCATTACATTTCTTTACCAATAGCCACCTTAAATTAATTCACGGCCTCCGTATCACCTCCCCCTTTTTCTAGCATAACTTCCTGCAACTGTTTGCTAATATCTAGCTACGTTTTTGCAACCATTTCCATCAGGTTTTTGTTGCTGATGGTATTGTTTTGCAGTTCCACCTCCATTACTGATTAAATTTTTCACAATATTGCAACAATGTAGAGTCGTGTTTCATGTTCGCTCTCTGCGGCTACCTGTCAAATTTTTCATTTCAGCTCCATTCTTATGTTGTTTACACTCCCTTCAAGTTTGCTTTGCTAAATGTCCTGTGCGGTTGTGGTTTTTGTTGCTGGACGCTTGTAAGGGAGACCAACATAAAAAACTCTCAGATTGCTAGCAGAACAACAACAACAACAACTATAGGAAGGCGTATTTAATGTTGGCCTGTGATTAAATATGTTTTGTGGCGCCACAGAATGTGATAAATAATATCTGTTTTTGTTTTTGGTCACCCAAACGATTTCACTCCTCCATTGCGAAACATAACTCAATGTCAGTGTAAAGTTTAGAAAATTAAAAGCCCTTCCTAACCCACAATCCACTGAACACCTAACGCTTACGCTTTTAATTAAAGATACAAAATACCAAATAGGCGTTATATTTATAATGCTGCTCCCTCTACAGGACCTGTTTGATTTTTTTAATATTGTGCTGTTTCTTAACAGGAAATCTCGCAGGACTATTTGTTTATTATGATGTTTTATTAATCAGATGGAGTCAGGCGTGCATGTACATAGGTAAGGGACCATGTGCTACAATGTGGGGTCCATTTTATCTGTAGGGGAAAATTTGGTTATGGGATTCAAATTATATCTGGTTACCTAAATCATGTTATGCTAAAAATACGGAGTGGGCGGAAATACTAATTTTACTAATAAGCTCGTCAAAAGGAAATAGGTTGTCCTCTAAGATAAACTAAACAGTTGAGGGTCTCTGTTTGAGATTTTAAACAATTTTTTTTAAATAATATCTTGATTTATAAAAATAGATACAAGGAAAAAGGTTGGGTACTGAAGGGAACTAAATAAGTGATATTTATAGATATGAATTTTACATAATTCCAATGGCTTTATGCTATTAAATTCTCTTTAGAACCTCCTGCCTTTCTCCCCATCCCCCCACCCAGCCTGGCATTAAGTTACCACACAAAATATACTTAATATAACAAATAAAAAAAGAGACACATAACCCTTTTGTCTCTCTTTTTGCTTTTAATGCTGCCTGCCACCCATTATAATGCGACAAATCGAAGTCGACCATATGTCCGCGTCGACCATAGAGAATATCAATTAATTGCCTGCCATGCCATCACTTTTGTGATATTCTCATTTTTCCCTTTCATTGGTTCACTGGCGCACTCAGATGAGTTGTAATGAAAGTGAATAAAACAAAGAAATTCTCATAATATTCTGGGACATTTTTCATTAACATCTGCCTCTGATGATGCTGATGCGCCATTGCTGCTGTTCGTGCTGGTCGAGAGAGATAAAATATATTTATAGCTCAATGAGGAGAAATGGTGTAATTAACACAACACGAGCACATATAATAAGCGCCAGCAAGAAACGGATGAGCTACGAAAAGGATTCTAACGTGTTGAGAATGACATTCAATGCAATGGTTAACGAACAAACGCATGAAGACTTGTAATGTCGCCGGAGTGTACAACTAGTTCAAATTGCAAATGACATTTCAAAGCATAATTTTTTTTTGCTGTCCACCCGAAAAATTACTAAGAATGTCAAATTTATCAAATTTCAGTTGACAATGCAATGCATTAGTGCGTTCTCTTTCTCTAATATCCGCCTTGGCCTTAACCTTTAAATGGCCGAAGCTGCACTCAAACCTTTTGCATTGGGAAGCATCAACATCGTCAACACGTACTCTCGATGGCGGTGAGGCGGCGAGCGAAATGAGCGATATCGCATAGCAGATCCTTTGTCAGTGAGTAAACAAATGATTTGTTTTTCGTAACGCAATCAACAACACTCCCAACATTGCAGGATGTTTGTTTTCACTTGGCGCTGGCTGATGATGCTGCTGCTGCTGATGCTTTTGTCCTAAACTCGGCAGCTAAATAATTTAACAATTTGTATTCATGCTGAGCACTGAACATCAAAAAACTCACACTAGTAGAAAGGGCGCAACCAAACCTAACACTCAACCATTTGCACGCACACACACACACACACAGTGATGAGGATACAACTTGTTTGGTGTATAAGCACAGTGGTTTGCGGGGAGAGGCGAAAACAACATAAATGGGCGTAAACAAATGTTTAGGGTGCAGATGTAAGTAAGAAACTAAGCAACGAAATAATAACATATTTTATAAGGACTGAATCCTATAATTACAGCACAGGTACGTTATTTCTAAAATCATCATTATTGGTATCAGATAAAAAGGGATATGTAATGCAAATCCATTTGAATGGACTTCATTTGTTCTTGTCGGTATAATGAAATTACTTTTTGATACATTAAAACAGTGACAGGCAAAACCGAACGCGAGCACACGCAAATTTGATATGATTTACCCTGTGTTCACATTTCTCTTACTCTACGTAACAACGAGTATTTGTTATTCAAATTAGTATTTACCCGAAATTAGATAAATACCCAGGTATGAAAGTGGGTGTAAATGGGTAAATACCCAGTGTTGGGTAAATACCCAGGTCTAAACCTATCTATGTATGGGAGGTAGCAGTGGTTTTTGTCCGATCTCACTCATCTTGAAACTTAAACTACCCTTAGAGAATATAAGCTTGCATATTAAATTTCAGCTCGATATTTCTTAAACATCGTCTGTAATCGCGGAGACAGGGGCAGTTGGTATGAGGGGCGGGTGTTGTTTTCAACCGAACTTGCTCTTCATATAACATAGCGTCCGCTTCAAGGATATAAGGTTAACCATCAAATTTCAGCTCGATATTTCTTAAACTACGTCTTTAATCGCGAGGAAAGTGGCAGTAGTGTATGGGAGGTGGCAGTAGTTTTTGTCAAATCTTGCTCATCTTAAAAGGTGTCCTCCTCTTAGAGTATAAAAGCTTGCATACCAAATTTCAGCTCGATAGTTCCTTAACTATATCGGTAATCGTGGCGACAGACCCCCAAAAAGGAGGCGTCCGCTTCACGGATATAAGCTTGCATATCAAATATCAACTGAATTTTTCTTCAACTGCGGCTGTAATCACTGAGACACACAGAAGGCCAATTCTAAAATGCGCGGTGTGTATAGGAAGTTGGTTTAGTTGAGGCCACTTGTTAGGCCCGGAACTTTTTATCCTATCCTATGTGTTATCATTTCCTAAAATATAAATAACATATCACCAACTCCTTCTAATCTTCATGTATTGAAAAAGTAAAACCACTGTGCAACGCATACATTTTCATTTAAAATCCCTCTCTTCCAATGAATATCTGTTTGGCAGTGAAGTTGCGTTTGTATTTTTGTTTTTCTTCTTCTTTTTTATTTGTCTTTTCCATTTCATGCTAAAATCATGTCACGTTTTTTTCCCACCAGTAAGTGTAATAATTTCGCCAGCTGAAAAGAGGCAGATTGAAATAAACACATATAACACTTTTGCCCCCCCCCCCCACCTCTGACCATATACAACTGCAGCCTAACATACAAAACATCAGTAACGAAGGTGCCGCCAGAACAGGGCGTAGGCATTAAGAGACGGCTTTAACAGCTTTGCCGCAGATATTTTGAAAAAAACTATAAATCGAAGCGATGGAGAGCTACGAGTTGTAGCCAACATAGGGATCAGTAAAAATTCCAGACTAAATTGGCGGCTATGGCTGAAAGAACTTCAGTAATAAGGTGGGTCGTTAGAGGAAATTTTGCGAGAGTCAGGTGTTAAGAGCAAAAAAGAGATAATTTTTCACATAGATAATCCCCACACAAAGTAGATATGAAACAGCATTTGCCTTTATTATATAAAATCATAACAACCAACTTTTTAAAAATAATATTTGTACTAAACTTATTCACTAACATTTATTTTCGTATGTTAATTTTCTCTCAATTTCCCAAAATTTCTCACAAAACACGCCACTCTAATTCCTCCACTTGCAATACACACATTTCAATCAACAACATCATCGTTACCCCCAAACACTTAGTTCATTTAAGCTGTTGCTGATAAAGGGGCAACAATACTCCACCACTCCACGCATACACACCGACCCAACCACCTTCCACACTCGTTATCCTGGCATATCCTTTGAACTACGCATTAGTGTGGCACATCGCCATCAGATGTTGCAAATGCTGCATTTGCATGTTGCGCCACCATTCATTTAGTGAAACACTTGATGTTTGTTTTTGGTTATGGACACAAGTTGATCCCTAACAACAAGCAGATGGAGTGATTGCCTCAACCCCCTCCTAGCATAGCCAGAGGGAAGTTTGGCGTAGTGCATTTCGGTGGACAATAGTTGCCTTGACCCTTTCAAACTTGCAGACAAATGGAGTCAGTGACTGGATAGACTTGCGTCTATCGTGTTTTACCCTAAAATGTTTACCATAACAAGATAAAAATAAACAGCTGCAACTAGTTTAATTACAAATTTCTTAAGATATTTCTACTTTAACTCTATTTGTTGCCCGTATCTATTGGCTGCCTTAATTTGTCCCTGGAAACTAAGTATGACAATTTTCACAAAAGTTGCCACTGTCACGTTGGCCTCTTTAACTATTTATCCCAATAGCTATAGCTGGGACATGGCGTCGCGTTCCCCAATAATTCAAACTTATTGTCTTTACATCCTATTCACGTTTATTGCCACTCTTCCAACTCTCACTCGGCACTTTAAAAGAGCAGTCGTGCGCGCAATTTCATTTGCCATCCTGCTCTGTTTCCCATTTGCATTTCCTGACTAAAAATTACGGAAATAATATATTCGTTGCATTTGGCGAACGAACTTTAAGCGGTTTAACTTTAGCGTCTGTTAATGAAAGCGACAAAACTTTTACCACCACCGCCACCACCAGCCAGCGCCATCATCCGCTCAACCAGAAAACAACTTGCAACAGTTTCCCATTTCCGTAAGGATAATTCTATAAGCGAATCGCGGAGGTGGCAACTGTCTATGACAAATAGAGAGATATATAGGAATTCATAGAGATAGAGAGCTAGAGGGGAGCAGGAAAGATACAAAACAATTTGAAGAAACAAGAAAAACAGCAACAATTTATATCGTTATACCATTAAGGATATTTCTTAGTATTCAAAGTGGTCTCATTAACCTTTTGGCAGCACAAATTATAGTTTGGTAAAAGTGAAAATAATTTGAAAATTGTTTACAGAGAATAAGAGAAAATTCCGCGAAAGTTGTTCACATGAACGGAATACAAAGAGAATATGGCGGAAGCAGTAAATG
The DNA here is from genome assembly GCA_964034835.1 of Muscina levida. Lineage (NCBI taxonomy): Eukaryota > Metazoa > Arthropoda > Insecta > Diptera > Muscidae > Muscina > Muscina levida. Next base: position 151,047,787 of record OZ035882.1, read on the forward strand.
GCAAATGGAATAAGGAACACCGCACCACTATGGAAACGATGAAAGTGAAATGGATTTAAAAGGGTAACAATTAATATGGGTGAAAATGTATATCAATGGTCGTCATGGCAGAATGAATTGTTGCAGTCATACACTGCCATTCGTTTATTTGTTGCAATCACAATGCAAAAGTTAGGAAAAAAAAATATTGAATATATTTTGTTATAATGATGGGAAGGCTAAGTTACAGAATATTTAAATGTGTATTTTAAGGAAAAAAAGAAAAATAATATAATTATACATTACATTACACAGTACAACACATGATTTTGGGACTCAATTCTGAGAACTACACGTGAAAGTAGCCCCAAAAAGAAGAAGTTCTGCATCATTCGTTTTGTCAAGTTACATGCCATAATACTTTTATATCGATTTGAAGTTAGCAAATATCGTATAGGGGAATTTGTCACGTTTAAGGCTCTTTTGTTTGACATAACACAAATGCTGTTATGTGGCGTATGATTATCATAAGTAATATTCCACGTAAATCATACATCACGGAGTACAACAGTTTTATTGTAAATGCTACAAAATAAACCTAGTTCAAAATCATTTGATGAATGTAAAAGTAAAACTGTTGCTTATGTAGGGGAACGTTATATTAACAGATTAAAGGAGTTGTAATTCTTGTTTCAGTTAAATCGGACTAGTGGTTCTCGAGTTATGTTATCCTATTAAAAGGAACCTGTGAAATGTCACTGCATCCTACTCAAACATTCACAAGCACAGTCTATCAATCAAATCAACCTCTATATAGGCTTATTGATAAAAAATTATATAATTTTTAATTATAACTTATACACAAAAATGTGAAATTCCTCAGAAATTCGTCTGGCAGTATGTCTGCCGTGGAGCTGTTCGTGATCTTAAGTGATGTTTGCCATATATCTCACTGCGTCAAAAAATAAAGCCGTAGTCAAGGCAAGATGGCAGCAAATGGTGGAGGGTATTTGACTTTTCCTAATACAGACATCACAGCAAACTGTTAAGTAAACACTGCCTCAATTGTCATTATAAACATCATGGCTGTTATTACAAGGTTTCTAAGAAATGTCACTGCAGTCTACTCAAACATTATCAAGCACAGTTTATCAATCAAATCAGCTGCATTTTTCAGCCTCATATTGTTCAAAATTCTCTAATTTGTTGCTATAGCTTATGTGTAAAATATGTTAAAAAAAAACTAATTCTTTTCAAAAATATCATTCACATTCAATCATTTCTGAAAAATGTATTTGACCATTTTTCAATTCATTTGTCTTGCTACCCATAACAAATTCTCTCTTCCATGCCACGAATGTGTGTGTGTGCCATAGCTTCCCATATATCCTTCACGTGTATACATCATCGATATATCCAACTGTCTCGTCATAGACAAAGTTAACATGCAATAACGCGTTTGTCCTTTTTCCAATCATAAATCACTGAAATGCTGTGCATGTTTGTATGTGTGTGTTTGTGTTTGTGTATGTCTGTTGCTATAGGTGAAAGACAGTCAATAGAATATTCTCGCACCCCGCGCTCTCTTTTACACAAAGTGTTTGGCTTTTACACTATGACAAGGTTTGTTTGCAACAGGAGTATTTAAAATGGGCAACATGGCTGGGGGGCGACGACAGCGTGTGCGCGCAAGGAAAGCATAAAAACTGATGCGAAGGTTGGGGGGAACGAACGAGACTAATGCATTTATGCAAAAGGCTAAAGTGATTTTCCGGCTGCCTTCATATTGCCCTCGAAGACATTGAGTACGTTGTAATGGTGATGTTGCACATTTTTCTCGTGGCCTGCCACTGCAGCACTTGCTACAACTGACAACGCTGTGTAGCAACACCATTTGCAAGTGGTCCATCCGTACACCACCTCCGCCTCTTGGGCTCATCAATATAGGAAGTGAACGAGACGAGTTGTCCTCTTCGACAGTGATAAATTAACACCTAACCATGTGATACAGTTTCGCATTAAAGTGCTGTTGCTGCTGCTGCTGCTGCTGTTGTTGTTGCAAATCCTTTGCATTCTTAACGTAGACGAACTCAAGCGCATATTGACGCATATGTGGGCTGGGGCACAAAACCTGATCATGAAAAATCAACATAGTGACGAACAAAGTGCCAAGTATCACATCAAACTACTACTAGGTGACATCTAAAGCTTAGCGCATTCAAAGCCAAACCAATTAAAAATTATACACAAACATATGACCATAGGGTTGTACATACACTCGTACATATGTAACGACATGGATGCCTCAAAGCGATGACGTCTGTGTGAAGAAACAAAATTGAGTGAGTGACCTTCTGCTCTCTGCGTTACAACAGCTACAGGACTAACGTATCGAACGGTCGCCGCTACGGTTTGTTTGTTTTTAACGGTATTTCATCATTGCAAAGCCCGCGGGATAAAGGACAGGAAAATTTTGTACGAAAACATCTTAAATTTCTGCAGTCGAGAAGAAGGAAACAAAAAGCAAAGTTCTGTAAAATATTTTCAATCTTTTTGCAGCTAAAGGACTCTGGCATAAGTAAAGGCTAGAATGTCAAACAACCTACGTATTGCTGTAGATGTACGTGAGTGTGAGTACGTGTAAGTGTGTGTGTGTTTGTGTGTATGTGTATGTGTTTATATGAATATGTTCTTGGAATTGTTTATGAATTTATGCTATAGGTTAAGTAAACATAATCCTTGAAAAGGATATGCTTTGGTTAAGCATCATAAAAATACCCTTAAAGTGAATTAAATCGTAAAGTGTTTTCCACAGCTTCAGGATAAATAGAAGTCATGATATTATTAAGAAAGCATAAACCCTGTGACGTATTGGTGAACAAAGTGTTGGTTGGTTAGGCTCAAAGGGTATATTTCCAAGAATTTTTGTAATTCTCGAGATTTTTGGTTAACAGGATGAGAATGAGATGAGGACCAAAGATGGTGAGGAAAAAAACCTAAACTGGGTAATAATAAATGAGTTTTAATGTGGTGACTAAAAACTACACAACCCGTTGTTACATTTATTTGCCTCTGTTATAATATAACTCAATCTGTTTACATAATATGACAATTGTCGATACATATTTACATATCCAAATATAAAATTTTCTTGTTATATTAACAGACTTCTTCAAGCATACACTCTATCTAGATAGGTCAAAATTTTATATTTTAAAACATAGCTTTTAAGGATTTCTACAAAAAAAAAACAATTTTTATCTGTTTCAGAAATCTTTAAAATCGATTTTTTTCTGTCTTAGAAACTATTGTTGCAAAGTCGTCGCACTGAACTATTTGAGTATGACAGTCTAGAGAAATGCCAGAGTAAGTGAAAATAGCTAATTTTGTTGAATTTCCTCTCCCATAATCAAGATTTCCTCTCTCGTAAGTATGTAACAGATTTTTATTAAACAACACTAGAAACTTACCAATTATCATCGCTACTGCCACTAATCCACTTCCCCATATTATTCTATCAAATTCATGTTATTCCTATTATTCTATCAAAGATTTATTTTGAAAATTTGATAAATGTTTATAAAACTGAAAACTGAAATTTTGCATCCCACTTTTATATTTACCAACAATTTCAATTTAAAACAATCCCTCGGTATTTTTCATACAAAACAATCTGTGCCAGGAACGCGCACATTAATGTTTCACCACTCTAGTTGTTCACCAAAATTGGCCACCGCTTTGAGTGTCCACTGCAGTTCACAGCGCGTGTCCCTCTTCTGTTGTGTTGCTATTGTTTGTGTACTTTCCAATTAAATGACTCTGGATTTCGCGCTCGATGGCAAAAAATTCTCAAAACTTTACTATATAGCAAAATTTCTGTTTGACTGCACATATTTTGGCCAAAGCGAAACTACAACAACAGCAACAAAAATCACAATGGACCAGAGAATGACAAATAAACAACAGCAGAAAGCAGCAACAATGTATTTTTTATTGCCCTTTGTTTTAACAAGAATTGTTAACAATCTTGTTTATCGAGTTAAGCCATAAAATCGTGGCATCGCACTCAAAGAACTAAAAGGATAACGGAAATAAAGGATGATCATGGTAGGCACTGTAAAGGAACTACGAACAAGGAACACAAGCAAAAGGATGAAAAGCTTAAAAATTAAGAGGGAGAGAGAGCAAAAGAAAAGGTCAAAGAACAACGAACAAAGGATTGTTGAATCGTAGCAACAAAACGAAAGGTACAAGAGGAGGACAGAACCAGGTTTTCTGATGGTAACACAGAAATCTTTTATCCCATTTTAAATTCATGACAAGTTCTTTTAATAGATTTTCTTATAATCAAAAAGCAAAAAGAGGTAATTAAAACCTAGTCATTGTTAATCTAAATTTGTAACATTTTTCAGACTGTTTGCAATACCCAACAACGGTAACTTTGTATAGCAGTTGTAAGGCGAACAACGGACCTAAATAAACGGATTATACATAAAGGATTACTTTTAAAGTAAAAGCGAATTAGCAGGAGATGATCATAATACACTTCAGTGAAGGGTATATTCAAATTGTTCTTCCATTTGTAACGCCCATAAGGAGGCGTAGTAGGCAATATATGTAAAATGTATGTATATAAATGATCAGCGTCGAATTCTAAATCGATTTAAAGATGTCCGTCTGTCTGTATGTCACAGCGATTACATGCGTAGTTTAAGAGATATCGAGCTGAAATTTACTTTTTCTGTACTAAATATTAATTTTAGATTACCAAAAAGTACTTTTATTGTATGCAAAAAGTACTTTTATTGTGCTGAAAATTACTTTGTTACATATAAATGTTAACAGAAAGTGCTGTCACTGTTTTTAATAGTACTTTTATGATGCAAAGAAATACTTTTGTTGTACTAAAGTGTACTTTTGATGCTACACCAAATACTTTCATTGTATAAATATTTTAACAAAAATTACTTTTGTTGTACCAACAAGTACTTTTATTGCATCAAAAAGTACTTATATTGAACCAAAAGTTGTTGTATTTTACCAAAAAGCGTTTGTATATACCAGGAAATACTTTTGTTGTACTATGATGTATGACGATGTAACATAAAATACTTGCATTGTAAAAAAATCTTACCAAAAAGTACTTTTTTTTGCATCAGAAAATACTTATATTGTGCCAAAAAGTTATTTTCATTTACCAAAGAGAATTTGTATTGCACCAAAATATACATCTATAGTATTAAAATGGTATTTTGTTACACTAAAACAAAACTGCTATCGAAACTTTTTGTGACAAATTTTGCTAGAAACAATAGGTAAAAAGATACATAGATTGGAAAAACCATCTGGTAGGCCAAAATGTCAAATTTTGACCTCCTCTAGATCAGAGAGTTGTTGACCGATCTTGTTGAAAAATTGTGTCTAAACAACTATCCAATTGGACCAACCTTGGTGCCGATCGGAAGGCATCGGTTTCAAAAGTTGGGTCACTTGACATGAAATCTATATATATAAAAAATTGATGCAAGTGTGTTGTGACTTTATAACTTACGAATGGCTGGACCGATTTGCATAATTTTTTTTGTATGCGTTTGGTTGGCGCCCCGGTTGGTTTATATTTACAATTCGGTCCAATTGGTCAAAGGGGCGTGGCACCGCTGATACAACTTGAAAATCAAAAGGGCTATAACTCATGAACTATCAGAGGTATGAAGATGAGATTTTGTATATATGTTGTTGGAGCAGTATTAATTACAGCCAGCGTGGAAGTGGGGGGTGCCACGCCCCTTTTCCAAACCGGCCTGCAGGCTTTCCCAATAGACAGATTGATACGAAAATTTTACCAAATGGTACTGATGACCTGTAGATAGACCCCGGCTATATTTGGTTGTGATTGGATAAAGGGGCGTGGCACCGCCCATACAACATGAAAATTAAAAGGGCTATATCTCATGAACTATAAGAGGCATGAAGATGAGATTTGTTACATATGTTGTTGTTGCAGTATAAATTACAGTAAGAGTGGAAGTGGTCTGTACCACACCCCTTTTAAAATAAACTGTAATAATTGTCAAAATTCCACAGTATATTGCAGTTCGCTTAGAGATATGAACAGTAAGGTGGGGCAGTTTTTTTATTCACAAAAATTTTAACCAAATCTACGATGAATTGTTAGAAAATGTCACCAATAAACTTTGTGCGTAATATCAATTCCTAGCTCGCGCTGGGAAAGCTTAATTTAGTGCAGAAAGCTTAAATTTTGATAGATGTGTCTTAAAGCTGAAGTCTGTACAACGAACGTCACTTCTAAAAGAAGCGCAAAATGGAGTAAATATACGAAAAATCCTTTTATCTTAAAAAAAGTATCAGCTAGGATTTTGATTCATGTGGATTTTTAATGTACAATTTACCCCCAACAAAACCCTATTTACCGTTTTTGTTGCCATTTTAGGTCAACCAATTCGTCATTCAGGCGAGGTGTGTGAAGTGTGAGACTTTCATTGAGACTTTCTTTGAAAAATCACCATGTAAAGACTACACAAGAAGAACGTTTACAAATCTTGCAAATTTATTTTCAAAATGCGCGTTCTGTTTGCCCTTTGTAAAGTTTATGGTGCATATACTCATCCATCTGAGTAGCTAATAGAAGCCATCGACGCTGTAGACGCAAGTGTGACAGGGGACTCGAATTTATCGAACCAACGCCGTTCTCAACAACTCGGTCTCTGCAAATGCTGAGGAAAGAAAAAAGTATCAAAAATTATTTTTATTGTACCAGAAAGTACTCTATTGTGCCAAAAGGTACTTTTATTGTACCAAAAAGTACTATTTTTGTGTCAAAAGTTATGTATGTAAGTTAAGTATCAAATATTATTTTTATTGTATCAAAAAGTACTTTAATTTTTATTTTCCACTAATTTAAATTGTATTAGTGGCAAAATGTACTTTTATTGTACCAAAAAGTACTATTTTTTTATGAATGAATAGTTAAGCAGTACCAGGATGTACTGCTAGTGTGCCATAATTTACATTGATTGTGTCGAAAATTATATTTATTGTATGAAAAAGAATTGTTGTTGCACAAAAAAAAAACAAGAATTATATTTATTTTTCAATAATTTTTGTGTCTCTTTTAACCTTTCTCCCTTTTTAACTTTTCTTGCCATTTAATAGCTTTAACTTTCTCTCCCCATAATTAAAAATATTGACTTCAGGTAGGGTACTTCCGCCCCCTAAATTACTGAAACTGTTACACAAATAATCCAAAAAAAAAAAATCAAATTTTAACTTACGCTCTATGCCAAGCACTACTAACAACTTAAGAGCCTTCTCTTATACTCCTTCAAATTGTCTACCGAACTGTTCACTTTCCTTTGCTTCACTATTTGACGTCTGTTGCGTTGCCATTAGAGGCACTTTTCGTTGTAGTTTTCTCTTCTAAAATGTTCAAATTCAAACAAACAGTTGTTGCAATCTCTTTATATTTTTTATGTGTTTCATTTTATTTGCATTCGTTGGGTTTGACAAATGTTGTTATGTTTCATTTCGGGCTAATGCTTTCTGATGCAAATTGTGTTAATGTATCTGCCTGGAATAACAACAGCAACAACAACGACAACAACTGTAACGAGCAAAGAAGGAGGACCAGTATCAAGCGTAAATTTATGCAGAGTCAATGTGACAGTCCAAGACATTTTAAGGGGTTCTGCTGTGAATCCAAAATACTTTTTTAAGAGGGTCTGCTGGAACGTGGTGGAAAGATGTTGGAAGAACTTGAATAAAACTTGGCGAGTTTATTTGTTTGCTAGCACGTGTTTGTGTTGTGGCCCAACCAAATACAAGCAAGAACTGCAATGTTATTTGGTCAACCCGGCACGCTAAATGAGTGCACAGTGGTCAGAGAGGTTGCATAAATAATTAACAGGAATTCCTACTAAAGAGACAAATAAGAAGATATTGGCACTAAGAAAGAGATGAGGAGCTAAGGTTACATAAGCCATCACTATTGATGAGTAATATATGTTTCATAATTTGTTTGGAATTAATTTATAACTATTTAGAGCAATAAAGTATTTTCTTGATGCAATGAAGATTGAATTTGGAACAACAAAAGTCATTTTTGTTACAGTGAAAGTACTTTTTGGAAAAATAAAAGTACCATTTGGTACTAGAAAAGTTCTTGTTAGTACGTATTAATATAAAAATACTTTTTGAGGAAATTAAGATTGACTTTGGAACAATAAAACCTTTTTGTTACAATGAAAGTACTTTTTGGAAAAATAAAAGAACCTTTTGGTACTATAAAAGTTCTTGTTGGTACACTTAATGTACTTGTTGATACAATAAAACTAGTTTTTGTGTCAATAAAATTGCATTTTGGTACAGTAAAAGTCCTCTCGGTGCAATGAAAGTACTTTTTTGTATAGAAAAATTACCATTTGGTACAATAACAATACTTTTTTGTAAAATAAATGTACTTGTTGATATAATAACGTTTTTTTTTTTTTTTTGATACAACAAAAGTACTTTTTGGTAAATTGTAAGTTCTATTTGGTACAATTAAAGTACCTTTTGGTATAATAACATAATATGTAGATGCAATGAAGGTACTATTTTGTAATTACAGATATTATAGAAGTACTAATTTATATAATTAAAGTATTTTTAATATTGTAAAACTAATTTTTGGTACAATAAAAATACATTCCGCTACTTCAAAAGTTCGTGTTGCTAAAATATAAAACTGTTTAGTACAATTATAGTAGTTTTTTGGTATGATAAAAGTGCTTCTTGGTACACTAAAGGAATTTTTTGGTACATTAAAATTATATATTGGGACCGTAATTGCAATTTTTGCAAAAAAAGCTAAATTTCGTCATTCGGTCTGTTTGCCAACAAAATTTTTTGAAAATAATAATTTTTTCAGTTATTATAGAACTACTTATTAAGTCCATAAAAGTATCTTTTGAAATAATGAAACGCCTTTTCGTTCAATGAAATTAAATCTTTTAGCAAAAAATAGTACTTTTTCGAACAATAACAAGAACTATTGTACAATAAATGTGCTTGTTAACACAATAAAGTTTTTTTTTCTGTACAATAAAGGTACTTTTTGAAAAATAACAAGTATTAATTGTTACAATTAAAGTACTTTTTGGTATAACAAATATGTTCAAAGTAGTAATTACAGGTATTTTAAACGTACTAGTTCATACAATAAAAGTACCTTTTCATATAGTAAAAGTAGTTTTTTTTATAAAAAAAAAGTACATTCCTGTACTTCAAAAGTTTTTGTCGGTACAATAAAAGTATCTTTTTGTAAAATTGGTACAATTAAAGTACATTTTTGTACAATCAAAGTATTTTTAGGAACAATGCTAATACATACAATAACAGTGCTTTTTAATATATGAAAAGTAGTTCTTAGTATAATAAAAGTACTTCTTGGTGTACTTAAGGTACTTTTTGGTACATTAAAATTATATTTTGGAAACATAAATGTACTTTTTGTAAATAATATATTTTTTAGTTTTTATTTAGTTATATAGTAACTAGTAAAACCTGTTAAATAATTAAAATTGTTGGAATATGTGTAGCAGCTTAATGAAACTCCTAAATCCCCTATATTGCCTATACTGTAAATTTCTACATGATTACAATTTAATCTTTTAACCTTTTCGCTATTAATCCATATAATTTACTATAATGTGCGCCTTCTTCTCAAATAACCCACTGTTCACCATCATAAACATCCATTTACTTATGTGTCCATCTATCTGTCTGTCCGCCTGTCTGTCCATCTATCTGTCATCCCAACCGCAGCCAGTGCCCAGCATCGTCGCCCTTACAGCCCATTTAAAGTGTCTGGTGAACATGAAAATGAAAAGCAATGTAAAACCAAAGTAAAACAAACGGAACCAACACGTATTCCTTGCTCTCTTTGCATATAAACATTCCGGACAGTCATTATTCATACTCATCCATACATAACCTACGTTTTGTGGGAGTATCGCAAATAGCATTGACTGCTTTGCTGCTTGTTCGCTCGCTCGCATGGTTGGTTGCCTGACTGGCTGGCTGGCTGGCTCGCTGGTGGTGGTGGTCTCTTGTTGCTGACGCAAAAAGGGAACCATAAATTTTACTTTGGTTTGCTGTTGCATGAATTTTGTCACTTTGTCCTGGGCACATCCTTTTTGCCCCAAGCCGGCGGTTCAAGGATTTGTGTTACGCTGCACTTAATGCACGATTTTCCAGTGTCTGTCAGTAGTAGTAGTAGTTGTTGTTGTTTTTTGGCGAGTGGTTAAAATTGTTACAAGCATTTTTGACATCGCATTGGGTTTCTATAGCTAAGCACTCGCATTTACGTTAGTTTTGTTGTCATTTATAGACAACGATTTTAAATGAGTCCCCATTTTGATCATAACCAAGGACATGTACTGTAATTAGATGGGAAATAGTTTTCCCGGAAATACGCGTATCATTTCCACTTAAATTGGTGCATGCTACTGAAAATACTCTTTATTGCCGTGTTTGAGGTTTAGGTTAATACTAATTTTCGGAATTGGTAATCAAATATAGGCAACAGTTTTGGACTTTACAGAGAATAGGTAGAGAAAATTAAGGTAGAAATGTTTGCACGACAAGAATTTCTATGGAAGTTATAGTTTTATGCAAATGTTGGTGCTGATGCAGGAACACTAAACAAATCCAATAATTGCTCACGATTTATTGATACCATATAAATACGTTTTGTTATAATAACAATTGTTTTTTGGTATAACTAAATTAGTTTTTGGTACAATAAAAGTACTTTTTGCTACACCAGATGTACTTTTTAGCACTTTAGAAGTGCTTAGTGTTATACAAAGAAGTTTTTTTTTGGTACAACTTTAATTTGGTACAATAAAAGTACTATTTCTTTGGTTAGAACACGCGACTACCATGCGGGAGATCCTAGGTTTAACTCCTGCCTCCAGTCATCTTAAAATTAAAAATATAAATTTTTCTTTCATTGCCGGCCCATCGATGTTGTCGTCAGCAACTTTTCAGTATAAGTGTCGAGTCAATCGCCATGTCTAGTAAAAAGCTTCTCAAACAGTGACGTTCGCATTCGTCGATTAACATGTAGGTGCCGTTAGTTGTGAAGCTAAAAATAGAAAGCGTGTTAATTCACAGCAACGCGAGAAACTATCCCTAACCTCATTCATAGGGTGTTAAGGGAAATAAAGGGAAATTATTTCATTGATAACATCTGATATCGAAAATGCACAAGCAAGATTTTTGTAGAACATTTGAATGTTGCAAAGTCCTATTTTAATGCCCATTTCTGACTTTTCTCGAAATAAGGACGAAAAGGACACATAAGGAGTAGTATGTTTTGTTGTAATAAAAGTACTTGTTGGTACAATGAAAGTACTTTTTGGTATAATTAAACTACTTTTGTTGTAATATAAGTACTTTTTTGTAAAATTTTTTTATATAAAAAGTACTCAATAGTACAATAGGAGTACTTTTTTAACAACAAAAGTATTTTTAGTAAGACAAAATAAACTTTGGTACAATTGTGGTACAATGAAGGTACTTTTTGGTATAGGTGTAGTACTCGTTGATATAGATGCTGTACTATTTGGAATAGGCAAAGTTTTTTTTGGTATAGCCATTGTACTATTTGATGCAATAATAGTATATTTTGTTACAGCAAAAGTTATTTTTCCAACAATAAAATATCTTTTGGTGGAATAAAAGTACTTTTTGATATAATAAAATCACTTGTTAATGCAATCAAAGGTACACTGATACAATTAAAGTACTTTACAGTACAATATAAATACTTTTTAGTACACTAGAAGTAATTTTCGATATTTGATACAATAATAGTACTTGTTATACTGTATGAAAAAGTACTTTATTGAACAGTAAAAGTACGGTTTGGAGCACTAGAAGTCATTTATGGTGCAATAAAAGTACTTTTTGGTACAATTATATAACTTTTTGTGAAACCAAAGTACTTCATGGTACAATTAAGGTACTTTTTGGAAAAATATAAGTACAATTTGGGACATGAAAGTACTTAAGGTACTTTTTGGAACAATATAAGTACAATTTAGGATATGAAAGTGCTCTTGGATATAATAAGAGTTCTACTTGGCACAGTTAAAGTACTTTTTGTTGCAATAAAAGAAATATTGATACAATAACAGTAATTTTCGGTACAATAGAATAACATGTTGTTCTATAATATCGATTAATTGTCTTAAAACACCTCAAGTAAAATTTTCTTAGTGAAGTTCTCGTAGAACATTTTAATATTCTAATATTCTTCGAAATGACACGTAAGTTTCAATGTTCCACAAAAAAAATCCTTGTTAAATTTCATTGCAAACATCTGATATCAAATATTAAAAAAATAAAAAACATAGACACTGACTACTTTAGGTTGCTGTTCACACCGTGCTTTGAAAAGGGGTGAAACGATTAGAAAAAGTTGGAGCTCAAAAAAAATTTCTGAGCAACATTTTTGTAGAACATGTAAAGATGTAAAAAACCATTTAAAGGTAATTTTCTGAAGATCGTCGTTCGGTATACTAGCTCCAATATGGCAAAATAACAAAATTAGCCTCCATACAAAACTGCGAATTTTCGAAGCATGTGTGAAGTCTGTTCTGCTGTATGGATGTACAACTTGGAAAGTTACCAGTAGTATTACCAATCGGCTTCAAACTTTTGTCAATCGCTGCCTTAGACGAATACTTCGTATTTTCTGGCCGCGTACCATTTCAAATGCAGAATTGTTGTCGCGATCACGGCAAATACCACTGGCAACGGAAATTCGTAAGCGTAAGTGGCAGTGGATTGGACATACTCTTCGCCGAAATGATGACAACGTGGCTAAGCAGGCACTTAAATGGAATCCCTTCCATCAGGCAGGTCGTCGGCGTGGAAGACCACGTATAACATGGCGACGCTCCACCGAAAGCGAAATGAGTAACCTCGGCGTATCCTGGAACCAATTAAGATCGATTGCACAAAACCGTGTCCGATGGCGGACGGCTGTAATTGACGCCCTATGCTCCAATGGGAGTTAGAGGAACACATATATATATATTTCTGAAGAACACGTAAGGAGTCGAGATAGATAGTTAAAATGTACCAAAAAATAAAGATCGTCGTTAAATTTCATTGATAACATCTGATATTGAAAATACACAAGCAAGATTTTTTTAAGAACATTTGAATGTTGCAAAGTCCTATTTTAATGCCCATTTCTGACTTTTCTCGAAATAAGGACGAAAAGGGCACATAAGGAGTCGTGATAGGGAGTTAAAATGTAAATAAATCCTAATTAAATTTTATTGAAGACATCTGATATCGAAAATGTACTAAAACAATAAGGAACCTAGATACTCTGACTACTTTAGGTCGCTGTTCACATAGGGCTTTGAAAAGAAATGAAACGATTAGTAAAAGTTGGAGATCTCAATTTTTGATCTTAGAGCACGTCAAATACAATTCATTGAGCAACATTTTTGTAGAATATTTTAATGTTTCAAAGTCTCATTTGTGCCGTTTTACAAAATAAGGACGAAAAGGATAAGTAATGAGGTAAGAAAGAGACTTAAAATGTACAAAAAAAATTATCCTCATTAAATTTCATTAATAACATCTGATATCAAAAATAAACTAGCAACATTTTTGTAGAATATTTAAATGTTTTAAAGTACAATTTAAAGCTCATTTTTTGGCGTTTTTGAAATAAGGACGAAAAACAAACGTAAGGAGTAACTATAGAGAGTCAAAAAGTACCACAAAAAACAGATCCTCGTTAAATTTTATTGAAGACATCCGCTATCGAATATGAATTTTTGAATTTTTAAAGTCCCATTTTTTACATCCTTTTGTAACTTTTCTCGAAAAAAGGAAATAAGGACACAATAATTTCAAACTCTATTTTAGATTAAACATAAAATTTCACCAGGTCGTAAAAATATTGAACCTAGGAGGGGAGCTGTCCGCTAATTAAACTAAACTTACCTAAGGCTTTAATTCCGTAAAATGAGAGCCCATAAATTTAGTGCCCTGTGAAATTTGCATGTACTTTAAAAAAGATAGTTTGAACTTTATTTATCTCGTTCTTATTGGAAAATCTCCTGATAGTTATGTGTTTCCACCATCATGCCATCGTCGGTCCCGAGCTTTGGATTTACTTATATGAAAAAATCGATTCCTAAAAAATTTTATAATTTGCCAGCATATTTTCTCATCCTGCCACTTCGTGATCTTAAGAATTTTTTACAGTTTATTTCTTGTAAGGGAAAAAAAACTATAAAAAAAAACATTTTTATATTGCATTCCTCTAAATTTAATTTTTTTCCTTATCTATTACGTTGTGGAGTCTTTGTAGTATGTTCGCATACCGACCTTGCGCGTTTTAAATAATTTTTTACATATTTTTTAAGGATGAGAGGATTGGACATGAATTCAGTTTCATTTTTGTTATATTATGCGTCTAATGCGTCCATATGTATGTAGGCAAAAGTTAAACACATCTGGGATGACGTATGATTAATAGAAAATAATTAATATTAGTCATACGTATTAATGCCTTTAAAAATGCATAAAACTTTTCTTTGAGAGACGACTCGAGTAAATAGTTATTATTAATCATACGTACAGTGTGTAAAAAGGGAATTGTGCATAAAACTGCACTGGGACAGATGACACTTTCACCACTTTCACACTTTCACAGCCTTTTTCATAGGCTCCATTAATTAAAAAAAATGTTACCTATTTAGAAGCTGTCAAAAGCGACTCTTTCTATAACAACCTATGTGTGATTTAGTTATTTTATTTCTGGCGGTTGCATTGATCTTCATATTAACATTTTACCCTGTCATCCCCTTCAAACATTCAATGCCTACAAAATCATAGACAAACTACTGTACCACCATTTTGTATGTTCGTCAATATTGATCTCTCTCATATCGAAACACAAAATTTAGTATCTCTTCGACTATTTGCAACTGTGACAGTGTTAGTATCAGCAGCTATGCTGCAAATATTTGCATAAGTAGTGTACATGGAGATGACATTACATTCAGTCAAACGAATGGCAATAGCTCAAAGTGGTTAGAATGTGTGTGTGTGTGGCTGTGTGTGTGTGTGTGTTTCTACGAAGCCATGTACTATTTATTTGTACATATTATACATAACATATGTATGTATGTATATATGTGTTCTACGCTTTCTATTTGCCAATATTATGTCATGGATATACATAAAAATTGCGATTAATTTCATAAATATTTGTTCGCTTGATCGATGGCCGTAAATAAATTTATTAACAGCAACTGAGGTAACATAAAAGAGTACGATTATGTGGGTAAATATTTATATGATGATTATTAAGAGTGGTGCGGGGGGGGGGGGGGGGGTCTGAAATGAGGTGTGTTTTCGGCAATGACAGAAATTGATGATTTCAAATATGTGGCAGTTTTCAAATGCGTTGGATAATAAAGCAGCTGGGACCAAGGGTGGCATATATATGCATATGAGGTTTGTTTCATTAATATAATATGATTTGTTCATTTCAATGCTTTATATATTAATTAAAAGTCTAAGTAAATAATTTAATAATAAAATGAGTTTCGACTTAGTTTAAACTGTCTTGGCCATGAGTAAAAATTGCCAATAGAGCTTGTGTTCAACAAACTAAACTATGAAACAAAGTCGTAAAATTATTTCTTACTAAAAGTTTCGAATATTTCTTTAATTTATTTGAAATCTATTATAAATTACTATTAGACTTAAAATTTAATGAATTGTGTTTTCCTAAGCCGTTTTGCTTCTAACCCCTTTATTTTGTATGTCGTAGTCACGTCGAATCTCTGTCGTTTATCATAGATGGTATTCCAGAAGTCGTTTGTAATACTGAAATACTATTGTCCTTGCTTCTATCATGTTCTTCTTCAGCAGATGATGAAAAATTCTTAACACTAAACATTTCTTTTTATTATTACTTATTTAATTCAGACAAAACAAACCATCGAGTTTTGTCGAAAGTTGACTACGACATACGTAATATGAGGGAAATAGTCTCTACCAATATATTCACAATTGATCCTTGATCTCTTATATTTTGATGATTTTAAACCACCATTAGTGTTGTATCCTAAAAATCATGCCAGCCACTACCACTTACTTAATACTGTTTCCCTGCTCTCATATTACTGCTACTGTCACAGGTATAGCTATAATTTCACATGAAAGCTTTTTAGATCATAGCAATTAAAATCTGTACTATGATGTCCTTTCTTATGTATTGTTAACAATTTCAGCCTACTGACAACAAAGCACCAACAATCTATTGATAATATGAGTTGAAGCCTAGCAATCTAAGGCAAAGAAATAAATTAAATTTAAACTGATAAGAGGAAAAAATTCTACGAGTCTATAAATGTAAGAAAGCCTCCTTATTGCAAAGTACAATGACATTGCCAGAGTAATATACAATATACAAACACTAAAGTCAATGGACACTCACATCCACACACACACACGACTAAGGCTATGTATATACTCTTGTTATCCTGTTACTATTGCCCCCTATAACATTAGCTTTGTTAGCTTTTCGTTGATATATAAGGACACACGCTTTTATATTCCACAGCTATGATTACGCTAAACGTTTCTAAGTTATGTGTAAAATGTACAAATATATTGCCTCGTGAATTTCATATTCTTATCGCAAACCAAAAGCAAAATTATAATTCGCAAATATTTTAATGTAGCAGACAAAATTGCTTAGTTTAGCATTACACTTATGAAAATAGAACCAGAACTGTTAACATAATTGTGCCTTAGTGTAAAGTTCTCAGAAACAGTAACTCAAAATGTTAAACACACACACAAACAGATAGAAAATGCAAAGTATGCAAACAATATTCTTTTCATGGCAGCAAATAGACTTGAACGGCATGAAAAAAAAACCAAAGAAGCCAAAAGACCCAAGCAAAATGTACGCAAATGCTAAGAAATATATATACTATGCCTGAAAAAGACATTTAAACATGGCATATAAATTTGTAACGCCTTCCTCAAGCCAACGCTGGCCTTTTATCAGATCTACTATCCCAAGCACGTAAAGCTTTTACTACACATTTTCTTAGCATGTCCTTGTTGTTATCCTGTCTGAATCTGAGGGGCGAGTGATTGTTTGTTTTGGTTTTTGGTTATTATAAAAGATATTTTGGGCTAGATAAAAATTATGAATATTACGGAATTTATGTGCCACTGCCAATTATACCCTTGACACCATAAAAAAACCCTCACTAAAAGAGAAGACGAGGGAATACTTAAATACCAAAATTGAAAAATCATGTTGTGTCTCAGCATGTTCTCTAGCTGAAACGCACACACACACACGCGTATACCTGCAACTACTACTATTAAACAAAGCCAATGAACATGGTCTAATTAACTAAAATCCCCCCCACCGCAAGCTCAGCAAGAAGACACCACTTGTCCAGCGACTTATTTGAACTGAAATCTGTGCAGCTCTTGTAGTAATGAAACAGGATAGTCATGGTTGTCTGTATTCATTACCTATCCCAACAATTGAGTGAAAACAAAAGAAAACAATGACTGGCGTAGAGAAGGCGCACAACAGAAAGCCACTTACATGTATTGCTGCTCACAGGATAATGTAATTGAATGTGGAGGGTCTGGCTAGCCAAAGGCTGGTTGCCAAAGGAATTCTAGGAATTAAATAGATTTAAGGTACATTCACAGTAAATAAAAAGACTATTTAAATAATTAATAATTTGTGAGACATTTAAATCATACAAAGACACCCATTGTGAATCAATTAAATTTGATAAGCACTGTATAGAACCTAATATTTATTATGGTGTCATGTTGATATTTTTAGCATCGTACAGAACAACAACACCATAACACCTATTCAGCATTCTGGTTAACCATTTGATAGGCTAGTAGTCTTTTATATACCCTTTGAGCGCTTATCCTGTGTCGGAACACTGTGAGTCCTGTTGACATCCTTTTAGTGAGTGCGCCATTAGATTTCATTGAAGATTCTTGAGTCCTTATAAATTCCTGCGAGTTCTCACAGATATTTTGTAAGCCTTTTTTTTGGAATCCTTTACTTTTTGATGACCTTCGTCTGCTTGCTGTAAACTATTAGTTGTATTAAAACCCTTCGAGGCATTTCTGTTATTCTACGTCTTATTGCCCGTATTCTGTATACTATGAGTCTTTTTTGATAGCCTGAAATTTTGTTATGAGTCATTTTACGTTACTTCAATATCTTTCCTTCAAGTCTTTGTTGATCTGTATTCATTCAATATATTTGTGTTCTAATGATATCATGCGAGACCTCAAAAATATCCTTTGAGCTTTTTGATATCTTATACTTTTTGATATCCTTCGACACCCTGTTATTAACAGTGAGTACTTTTAACACCTTCGAGTCATTTCTGTTTTTTCTGTAATAAAAACGCGCCATTTCACGACACCTAAATCCCTTAAGTCCTTGCTGATATTACATTATTCTCATTATACTTATTCTGATTCTCTTCGAGTCCTTGAAGTCATTGCTGTTGTTTTTTAGATTAAAAATGTGCCGTATGAGGTCATTCTATAACCATCAGGTTCTCATTTAAGTACTTGGGATGTCCTTTAAGTCGTTCAGACGTTGAAAAATGTCCTGCGAGTGATTTTTGCTGTCCTAAGAGTCCTTGTAATTCACGCGAGTTCTTATTGATATCCAGTGTATTGTTTTTACACATCTGCGAGTAATTTTTTATATCCTTCGAGTCTGTGTGATATCCTGCGCCATGTGAAGTCATTCAAGATTCTTAAAGTCCTGATGATATCCTGCGAGCCCTCACACATATTTTGTGGTCTAAAAATTTGCTGCTAGAGATTATTTAAGATCCTTCGAGTCCTCATGCCGTTCTGCGAGTTCTTTTTTAACTTTTTGCAAGTTTATGTTATTATTCTGTGTATTAAGTCATTCAAGATTCTTAAAGTCCTTATGTTATCCTGCAAGACCTCACGGATACTCAGTGGATAGCAAATGTGCTGTTTGAGATTATTTCAGATTATTTGAGTCCTCATAACATCCTGAGAGTTCTTTTTGATATCTGGCTATTCCATGTTGTAATTCTATGTATAAAGTCACGTCATATCGCGCAAGGCCTTGTGATATCGTTTAAGATTGTTGATCACCATGAGTTAGTGTGATTTTCTGCAATTCCATTTAGAAATCCTGCGAATTCTCTTGATCAAGCCTTTTCTAATGTCTCTTGAGTCATTGTTGATATCCTGCGACCCCTTCAATCTATGAATACCTTATGATGTCCTGTGACACCTCACGGATATTCCGTGAACTTGGATTGAGCCGCTTGAGATTATTTCATATCTTTTGAGTCGTCATGATATCCTGTGACTGATTTTAGACATCAAGGAAGTCCATTCTAACGTTTTTCATATGTTTTTCATATATAATATCATGCAAGTACTTATGATATCCTTTAAGATATTGAAACACAAACGAATCTTTGGAATCCTGCGAATTTTCCTTGATCAAGGCTTCTCTGATATTCCTCGAGTCCTTCTGTTATCCTGCAAGACCCTCCTCATATTCCGTGGACAAAATATGTGCTGCTTGAGATTACTTCAGATCCTTTGAGTCCTCATAACATCTTGCGAGTTCTTTTTGGCATGTGGCAAGTCCATGCAATTATTCTGCGTTTAAAGTCATTCCATATCGTGCAAGGCCTTGTGATACTCTTTGAGATGTTTGATCACCACGAGTTCTTCTGATTTTCTGCAATTACATATAGAAATCCTGCGAATTCTCTTGACAAAGCCATTGTTGATATCCTGCTACCCTTTAGATCCTTGGAGACCTTATGATGGCCTTGGAGAGTTCTGACGAATATTCCTTAACTAAGAATGAGTCGCTAGAGTTTATTTCAGATCCTTTGAGTAAGAAGATCTTGAAACAGCACGAGTTTTTGTGATTTTCTGCGAGTCCTCTTTGTAATACTGCGAATTCTCCTTGATTAAGGCTTTTCTGATATCCCTCGAATCCTCGATGAGTCATTATGATATTCTGGTAGACCGCCCAGGTATTCTGTGAACTAATAATATACCGCTTGACATTATTTCAGATCCTTAGAGTCCTAATGATATCCCTTGAGTAATTTTTGGCATACCGCAAGTCCTTGCTTGTTTCAGAGGTCATTCGAGATACATCCAGTACTTATTACATTCTGTTAAACTTTGCTGGCATTCTCTGAACTATGCCTGTTTGGAGTCCGTAGTGATCATAAGGACACTCAAAGTCTTTTCAATCTTCATTGAGTTTTTTTTTTGGTATTTTGCTAGTTCTTGTTGGTATTCCGCGTACAAAGAGATTGTGCCGTGAAAAATAATACTTTGTCGTACTATTCCTTGTATTATCGTGCGCGTTTCTTTAATGACTCGTTTGAATATCTTTCAAGTCTTTCGATATTTTGCGAGTTCTTTTAAGATTTTACGAGTTATTTTTCTTATTCATGTGGGTCATTTTGGTAATCCTTCCAGTCCTTGTTTTTATCCTGTCAAAAATGTACCATGTGAGATCATATATGTATACTTTTAGTATAATTTTGACACAGGATCTCGTATACTGCTCACCATGCCCTGTGCCATTTTTTATCCTGTGAGTCCTTGGAAACATCCTCCTAACCAAGATAGTGTATCATTAGGGGTTATTAACTGATATCTTCTGGACCAAAAGTGTGCAAAGTTTGAGGTCATTTTGTATCTGGAATGTTAAGTGGTGACCTGCGAACCCAGGCGAATTGTCCGTGTAATGTCATTGTGCTTTGCAAATATTCTGAGAAGGAGTGCGATGAATGATTATACTTTTCGCTAGAGAAAGTATATTATCTCAGGTAACTCGTATTCTATAAGCTAACAGAATCTTAGGATATCTTAGGTTTTCTTATTAAACTGTGAGTCCTTGCTATCGACCAGCGAATTAAGAGAATGTATAGTTAGAGGTTTTTTTAAATTCTGAGAGTTGTAACATACAAGTTAATATACAATATACTAATTGTGAACTAATAACAAATATATTCTTTTGCAAGTCCTGTCAGCCGACTGAGTGTCTGTACATCAAGACATAGTACCGTGTGAAATCAATGTAAGATATCTTGAGTATGGGTATTACACTTGCCGTGCCCGATCTCTTCCAAGCTCATTGTCCTTTTTAACGGGATTGATTCAAGGACGTGAAATTAGGTCATCCAGTCTTTATAGTTTTGTTACTATCCCTACTGTTATTATAATATAATATATATCCTATGTAGAGACTACCACAAGAATTACTACCTAACCCAATTGGAGCTAATTGATAAACACAAACACCATTCTCTTTACGTATCGCATATTTAGTGTGTGTGTGTGTAATTGTGTAACGAATTACCTGGCCAACCAGTTCAGTTGCGGTTGACCACCACACATATCACGTTTCGGAGCACCAACAAAAGCTCTACAGAACTGACAACTTCGCAAACTAAGATTCACAAGATATTTAAGTATACTTAGCTTTAAGAAACCCACCCACATAAATCTCTCAACATCCCCCTGCCCATATATTTCATTTGAAACGTAAGAACTATTTAAAGCAAATTTGGCCAACCAAACCCCTTTGTGATGCAATTCTCGACACAATAACATTCTTATCGCAGAAAGCGTAGAATTTTAAAGCAGCTATACCAGAGGGACACTAACAACAACGACGAGAACAAAGAAATTTAGAGTAGAATAACTTTTGTTGAAATATTTATCACTTTACGCACTTTTGCTTTAGCAACGAACAAGATGTCTTTCTCTCTCACTCTCTGTCTCTGTGTCCTATTCTACTCTCAGACACATAGATAAACAACCACACACAATCCAAGACGCTTAAGAAGACTTCGAATGCTAGAAACTATTTTGCAATGCTAAAATACAAGTTAATAACACGCCAAAGAGCCAACTTGTGAGCGGTGTCAGTTTGGCGTTAGCAACGCTTACATGCCGAGAAAACAAAACGGCGGCACTTGCAAAAGCACAAGAAGTGGCAACTAATGAAAAATTTAAATCCTTCAACGGCAAAACTTTTCACTTGAGTTCGAAGTAGAAATAAAAGAAGCGAAAGACGACACAGAAGAAGAACAAACCAGGTTCTTGCATTAGCAGCAAAATGTCTCTCCAAAGACTAACGAAGAAAAGTTAAAAGGATTAAAAGGCAAAGAAATACAATCAGCAAGGACAATTAAATCAATGCACAAAATGAACACTGGAAAAATGCGAAAATAAAATAGCAAAATATAAACAAATGTAATTTCAGTAGAAACTTTAGAAAAACAATTTTAAACAATTATGTATTTAACCATGATATAATTGAAGCACTTGCGGCAATGCACATTTAGTGTTATATACTTGGCAACTAAACAATAGATTGACATCTTAATTATGCTCATAACTCATAACAACTAATTACAAATATGCTAAATCACATCTCAATGTAGCCGGTTACTTACTCACTTCAGCCATGATTCGATTACTTTTTAAATCAATTGTTTATTAAATTTGTTATATATTATTTTATAAATCTATCACTTAATTATTCATTTCATACATCCACACTATCCAATTGTTGTCCACTTCACCCTGCACGTATCTAACTGTTGAATCCTTGTATGTCCTTGTTGGTTACAAATTGAAATCATTTACTATTTTAAGTGGATACCATGTTATAGCCAGAATACTAATATTTGTAATGGTCCTGTTTTCATATTAATTAAACTTGTTGTTTAATTATTTATTAAAAGTTTTCAATTGCATTTCAATGCCCCTCCCCGCAAGCAGCCTCCACCACGTTTTGGCACTCTCAGGGCCGAAAGTCACTTAACACTCACACGCCCGTAGACAGACGTTGATTGTTTGTATGGTTTCGCCGTTTTTTTATTTTTGGTCACTTTAACCATTTTGGCCATTTCAGTGTTACGTGTTTTCGCATCCGTAACCCACACCACTCACACACACACTCCCATACTCGCCCGCAATCAGACAACAATAGCTGAATGTGCACACAAATGTGTGTGAGCCTGTATTTTCATTTGCTTCATTTGTTTGCGCCTTGATGTGTGTCTGTGTGAGTGTAACTGTGAGCATGCACGCTTTCTATTGTATTGCGGCATAGAGTGTGTACACTTTTACGCATATAGCTGTTCAGCTGTTACATGTGCGAAATTGCGTGTGCGAGTACGCGTTGAGATGGCTGTGAGAGTGTGTGTGTGTGTGCGTTGGTTGTAAAAATACAAACAACTTTAACAATATTAAATATGTCGAGGTTAACGATAAACGTAAACTTAACCCTTTTCATTTCTATAGAAACTTTTGATTCGTTTTTATGTTAAAGAATTTGTAAATTTACATTGCCTTACAGTGTTTTGTAGTAGTCGCTATGTATCCTTAGTGGCAAAAGTTTACAGCTGCATTAGAACATTGTGAAATAGTGCTCACATAGGTGGATTTGTGAGGAGAAGGTATAGAAGTGTAACTAAAGAAACTGAATTACCATCATAGAACTATGAGACTACCAGAGAGACTTAAAGCAGAAGTTGGGACAAGGTACACACATGATTTCGTGTCTCAATTCTGAGAATTGTACGAGAACGTAGCCCCAAAAATAAGAACTTCTGCATCATTAGTTTTGTCAAATTAGCTTCATTTATAATGTAATGGCCATACGAATTTTTTGCTAAAGGTGGATTTTTAGCACTTTTACTATATATTAACAAGGTAGTACTAATTAATATAATAAAAGTACTTTTTATACAATAAAAGTACTTTTTAGTACGAAAGAGTACTTTTGATTTTGGTACAACGAAAGTAATCTTTATAACAAAAAATTTACTCTTGAGTACAAGAATAGTACTATTCAGTAATATATAAATAGTTTTTGGTATAATAATAGTACTTTGTGGTATTTGTTGATGCAAGAATTTTACTTTTTGGTACCCAAAAATTAATTTTTGGTATTACAATTACTCTGAAATTCAATAAAAGTAAAATTTGTTATTAAAAAGGGCTTGTTCATAGAGTTCAAGTACTTTAAATACAAGTCAAGTACTTTTTGGTGCAATAAAAGTACTATTTTATATAATAAAAGTAACTTTGATAAATTGAAAGTACTTTGTTGTATAATAAAGGTATTTGCTTATAACATAAAAGTACTTTTTAGTGTAATAAAATGTCTTTTCATTGCCAACCAATTGGTCCTTTCACCGATGTCTAGGTGCCCCTGCTCTGTGACGTCCTTTAGGTTCTCCTTCAAACACCTTACTGGCTGGGCTTTAATCCTAGGAAAAACTATTTTTAAATTTTAGGGGTAGAAACTTCTTTGAATGCGGCAATCATATCAAAATGATATCGTACGTCGGCGACATCTATAGGACAAATGAAGTACTCGTCGATAACTACACAGCGATGTCTTGCAAGTTGCGATTAAGCCAAAAAAAATTAAAAGCAGCCATAAAAAAAACTATTTGACTATTTTTAGGGGGTTGGGGGAGGAAAAAAATATTTTGTTTTTCAATTTGGCTCGAGGTGATCTTTATTATTTGCCCATGGTTCATCTGATGGCGAAACTCGCCCGAGTTGAGGTGGTGTTACTAAAGTAGATTTTATTACAGTTGCCCATTCTGAGGCAAACGCTAACCAGAGTACAGCTTACTCTGAACCGACGTGCCTGGATTTTGGGTTTTGTATCTCACATTTAGCCGTGCTCTGACTGGTGTTAAATGCAACGTTTCCAGGCATCACCATGTGGAGGTACTCCGTCTGCATTTGTACCGCGAATAAGGAGCTCTTTGAGTAGGCTTGAAGTGTAACTGACAAGAATCACCCTAGGCTTGCCAAGTTAAACCGATCAGAGTCTTTACTTAGCATCACATCACAACGACCATAAATTTGCATTTTGAAATAATAAACTAAACAATTGTCAAGCTGATTGGAATAGAAAATGTTGATAAAATTATTATCAAAGCTTGCTTTCTTCGTCCCTTTGATACCACTATTTAGAGCCTTGTCCCATTATGAAATGTCATTTAAAGTTTTTTCCATATTGGTAATATTAAAAAGTAAGTAAAGTTTTCCCAAAATTGTACAAAATAAATATAAAATTGTAAACTTTTCCCAACCCTACGGAAAAACCAACTAACACAGTTATAGTTCTGTAACTAGTCCCTGGTGGATAAGGACTCATCTTAGTTCTGACTGATATATATAAAGGGGACACGACACATTAACATAGCTTTGTCATTGTTGGTGTGAAGTAACACCCTACGCCATAAGCAGGATAACTTCTGTGTATGTTCTACAGTACTTCGAGAAATATTTCCTATGACAGTTCTACAGGACCCATCTTAGAACAAATCTTAAAGTACATGACTGCGACTATCGCAAATTCAATTTATTTAATTTATTTTCTACTTATTTTGTTAAAAATATTTAATTTTTTTTTATAAGAGTTATGTTAAGGATCCCGTTTATTCTGAATCCTTTAAAAGATATTTAAGCAAAATTATATTTATTTTATAATTTTACGGACCTATGCTACTTTTAGGGAATATAAGTTAAAATATATGCAATGCATTATACAGCGCCGATGAAAAAATACAATTGCCACAGGAATACTACACTTCCTCAGTCAAATTGTCACTTCTTTAACTCTTTAGAACCAGTTTGGAACTGTTCACCCATCTCTGAACAGATAAATTTAGGCAATTGAGACCACATTTCCCATAAAGAAAATTGTGGGGAAAAAATTTTTAAGATAAGTCACTTGTATGTTGGAGAGAACTCCTTTTTAAAAGATCTTGACCCATAACAAAATATAACAAAATTTTATATTATCATTGTCTTTTTTTTGGGAATTGTTTAAAATTTTTCTAAATAGTCAGTCAAGATATTGTATTGATATTTTAGGGATATTGTTCGCTTTAAATGACCATGACTTTTATTTCCCTAATTCTTTCGAAATTGTTTTAAAAATTTCAAATCAGTCAGCTGTACGGTTCAAGATACTTTATTCATATTTTAAGGACCTTGTTGGCTTTCAATGTCCTTGGTACTCTTTTCCGTAATTCTAAACTTTTACTGAAGGTGGTTACTTATATGTAACAGAGTGAACATGTCCCACAATCTTACAAAAATAACCAAATTAGTCACTTGGAAGGTACAGGGACCTTCTCCACCATTACACAGTGGCATTCGATAGCTTAGTGGAAGCGGCGTAGACTAGCAATCCCAAGGTGCCGGGTTCGATTGCCGGCCGGGGCACTGGCCCAATCAACATTGATAAAAAATTACTTTTCAAATACTTTCGAGTTCTCCAGCCAAAAAAAAACTCATCTTAGATACTTCCACTACAAAAATCCAGATTGCGCAAGAATCAAGGAACAAGGAAAATGATTTATCAACATCGCATATAAATCAACAAAGGCAACTGGCGCCACCTTTGGTGGAATTGGGCGGTTAAGACTCACAACAACAACACCTAACAATCCTTGACACAAACCTTGTTATCTACAAAAGAACGAAACAAAGTTGCCAACAATGATCGTACGATAATCGGATTATATGCCCAATCGAGTGCCGATAAATTGAATATCGGTATAAAGAATTATCACCCCAGCTACAACCAGCTGTTACAACAACAACAACCATTACACCATAACATATCCAATATATGCCTCTCTATATTATCTCTTTATCATATTCAAAATAAATAATCCTTTAAATTGTTTCATGACTTTGACTTAACTTTCTGGGAAACTTTTCACTGGCAACTAGATACTTCGGCTTCAAGTTTCCTCTTATGACGTTTACTTTTCACCACTACTTTGCAAGTCACCTTACACCCTCCTCAACACATGCATACATATACAGACTAGAGACGACTGTTGAAAGTAAAGCCACTCAAAAATGTTCACATCTGTCTACATCTATACCTACCTCACATTGCACATAGAACAGAAGAAGAAGAATTTGTAACATACAACTAACTCTCAACTGAATCCTTAGGTAGCAAAAAAAAATACGAGAAGAAAAACTATAACATAAACAAACATGTAATGTTTTCATACAACTCGAAAAAAGCGGGCCACGACCCACCAAGCACAAAAAGTATGCTAGACCAAAAACAAACGAAAGCGAAACAAGCATTTGAACTTTTTGGCTTTCGGGAGGAGAGCAGCAGTAGCATCTGATGCAGTCGACCAAAAATACCAAAAAAAATAAGACAAAGTCATAGGAAAACCATTGGTAAGAGTACATTTTGTTTTAAAGCCAACCAACGACCAGTTAAGTTTTTATAACTCCATTAATAACCATAATAGTTTTCAAAGAAATTTTCGAATTGAATGTCCATTTTAGGGAGTTGGCAGGGTTAGGAAGAGGGAGAAGATATGCAATATATGCTTATAATGGTCAGTCTCGATACCAAAGTAGTCCTAATGTAAAGCCAGTAGGGGAACAGTAAAGGCAAAAAAATTACAACAGTAGATGAACAACTGAGATCAACTGTGAATAAGTTTTGCCACGCCCCCTCCGAACACTAATCCAAATTAAAATAATTTCCATGCTTAACATAAGAACTTCCTTAATGATAACTATCCTACGCTTCCACTAACACTTGCCGTTACTGTATATTATAACATATCTACAGCATATTTAAAACTAAACAAAGAATTTCATAAAATGCTGTAGCTTTTCTCATTTTCTTTTTTGGCTAAAAAAAATCCAATATATGTGACGTTAAATGTTTTTCAACATTTATAAACTCATTCAACCCACTACTGTGTGTGTGTGTGTGTGGGAGAGTGCAAATGTAAATGAGTAAGCACACCATAGCAAACATACACATGTTTAAATGTTTGTATGAGAGTACACTCGTACATTCATACATTCCTGCGCTCGTATGTCAACTATTAATATTTAATGTAGTATTTACCAAAAATAAAACAGATGAAAAAGTAGAGAAAACCTTTTGACAAATTAAAATGTGTGTTTTTTTACGAGAACAAAGCTATGTTTTTATAAGCACCCGAGTGTGTGTGTAATATTGCTTTCCTTATTACAATAGCACAGGTGAGCCGGTATGTGGGTGTATATGTAGGCATGTGTGTGTATGTCACCATTGCTACAATTATCCTTAGCTTGCGTTTTACCCCCTATGTTCATTGAAACAAAGTTCAAAATTGAAAGTTTTTAGAGTGTTGAGCGAATAATTGAAAATTAACGAAAACAATTTAAATTCAGACACGAAATCATTACTAACACGAAAATGTTACAATTGCATATACCCTACACACACTGAGTGGCACACATACAAACACACACTCGTACACTTGTACACATTTGCACATTTACATTTTGGCTCTCCCAACAGCAACAACACCGACATCACTTTTCGGCACTCTTAAATACAATTGATGAGAATTGTAAAACCAGAAAAAGCATTTGTAAATGAGTTTGTTAAAAGGTTACGTTATACATGTGAAACTCGCAAACACACACACATATAAGCGAGCGCACAAAGTCACTAGCATACACTGCCATTAACACTGACACACACACACACACACTCACTAACAACCTAAATGTTGTAACACATGACTACATGTTTCACCCTCATATAATTCACTAAGTGTGAGTACTAATACTCTTACACTATCACAGTCAGTGTGTGTAGGCCATTGGAGGGGAGGCGAAATTAATTTTGGCAACATTCGTTTACACGACAGGGGAAAATCATGAAAAGGCGCTGGGTGCCGGGGACGTTAACTGAGAATATAAGTAGTTCGCTGAAAGAATTCGTGGGCATTCGTTAAGAGGTTTACACAACGTTTAATTAGTTCTGTGTAGCAATTCTAAGAGTTATATTTTTGCAGAGGGCAACAGAAGGTGAGCAAAATTTAATGTGGCAAATCAGATTACCTTACGAAAAGTACATACACATTGTGGCAAAAATTATATTTAGAAAAATTATTTGACTGGAAATATTCTAAGAATGAAGGTGATTATAATTATTAAAATTTCTAAGAATAAAATGTTGTAGGCCAAATAAATGTGATAGAAAGAGGTCGTCGTTGGTAAATTTTGGAATATAACATAATCTTGACGAGACTGCTAAGGATAGATACATAACAATAATCGTTTTCAATTTTACTATAACCCAACCCCTCAAAATTATGCTGCTGAAAATCTATATATCCCTACGCATATAATTATGTTATCTTGTAGCTATGGAAAATTTCCCAACTCGTTTTGCCAACCTATAGCCTTAATGTCTTTACTACCAGCAGCATGTCAAGATGCTCAATAAGACATGTAAAAACAGTGGCTGTAGTAGTTGCAACATAAAATGTTACAATATTGAGGTCATAAAAAAAATTATGTCGCCGTGTAATGCATACATTCACTCATACCGACAAACATTTACAAGGAACTGTCACTCAGCTAAAAACTAAAACACACACACACTCCTATACTTTATCTGTTATTTTACTCAGGCAACATTAAGAATTTCCTTGTGCCAACACAATACACAGGCACATGAATCCACCCTCAATCACTTTAGTGTATTAGTTTAAGACTTGCAATGAAAATCGCTGGATCAAGAACAAGAACAATAGATGGTGGTAGAGCTAGTGGCGGCAACAGCGGTGGTGTTGTGGGTGTATGTGTGTTATAGCAGGGCGTCAAGTGAAAAGGAAATGAAATAAGTTCAAAGTCGCATAATGATTACTATTCAAGTCGCACCTTGGCTTAAGTTAAAATTTCTACTTGATTCTTTCTTATTACTGCACACGATAAAGACTACGAAACAACACATGTATGTTACACACATGCATGTATCCTTTTGGCTTTAACATACATGCATTCAAGTGCGAGAGAGTAAGAGTTTTTCAGTCTTTCGCTACTTGGTACTTGAAGTTTTCAACATTAAAAGTCAAGAGTCCTTTAGGTCGCAACTATACACACATACACACAGCATGTAAGAATCGCTGCTGTAGCAGTGGTAGTAGTGGCGGCATGTGTCGTATAAACTAATAAAACACATTTGAGGCACAGTGGTTTGTGGGGTAATGGCAGTGTTATAAATGAAAAAAATGGGAGTAAGTTGAAGGGAGTTCTGTTCGTATGAGTTACTAAAATTTTAACATGACAAGTATACGTTGCAAGTATACTTAGGTCTGGGGAATGTTAAAAGAGTTAGTGTTTTGTAAATTTGTAAAATTAAAATAAGTATAAGAAACTAAAATTCTTCCAGGGAAAGTACTTTTACACTAAAAACCTATGAAATGTACTGAAATGTACAGGGATTGCTTAAAATTACAAATTTAAACAAGTAACATAAGAACACAGTACAACATTTTTCAGCTCATTGATTTGGGACTCAATTCTGAGAACTGCACGTGAAAGTAGCCCCAAATAGAAGAAGTTCTGCATTATTTGTTTTGTCGAGTTACATGCCATGATTTAATATCTATATGAAATTAGTAAGTATCGTATAGGGGAATTTGTCACGTTTTAGGCTCTTTTGTTTGACATAACTCGAGAACCACTAGTCCGATTTAGCAAAAACAAATTTAAAAAAATTTAGAAATATAATTCCTGCTCTTGTTTTGTTTTGTTGATCTATATGTGTAAATAATGATGTGTTTTCATTGTTCGGTTCAAGATCTTTTCTATTATTGCTAATAGAATTTGTTTTACAAGAGTTGTGTAAAATGGATTATGTTGACAGCTGGCAGGGCAGATAGCTATTTCGATGGTTGCCAAACCATCATTATCAGTACCCGTTTGCTGTGACTTCTCCACTCATTATCACAACCTTAAGTGTTAAAAGCTTCAAGAAATCAATGTGAAGCTTACACACACCGGGGCGAAAATGGTATCAACGAAGACTACACGTCAACATAATCCACACAAGCTCAATTCCTTTAATCTGTTCATAAAACGTTTCCCTACATAAGCAACAGTTTCACTTTTTCATTCATCATACGATTTTGAACTGTGTTTAGTTTGTAGCAGTAACAAAAAAACTGTTATACTCCGTGGCGTATGATTTACGTGGAATATTACTTATGATAATCATACGCCACCATATAGTATTTATGTTATGTCAAACAAAAGAGCCTAAAACGTGACAAATTCCCCTATACGATACTTGATAACTTCAAATCGATATTAAAATACTATGGCATGTAACTTGACAAAACGAGTGATGCAGAACTTCTTCTTTTTCGGGCTACATTCACGTGCAGTTCTCAAAATTGAGTCCCAAAATCATTTGTTGTACTGTGTTATTAAGGGTTACTCTTTTTAACATATTTCCTACTCTCTCATTTCTCTTCAAACCACTGTACTTCACAATGTATAGCTTTTTCCTTAAGCGCGCGTGTTTGTGTGTAAGTGTGTGTGTGCGATGACATTTCATTCATGTTAGATTTCTTGATAACCATTCGTTTGAATGTCAATCCGCCACCTCTATCTTTGCCGCCTCCTTGAGTTTATTTCAATATCATTCTTTTTTTTCTCCTTGCGTTCATTGCTTGTACTCACCTCCTACGTCGAAGACAAGAATATAGTGAATTTGTATAGCACAGTAGGCGTTCGTTTGCATGATTTTTTTCTTCTTCTGCTGTTTGTATTTGTAGTTTTACCACACTTGTACTTGGCTTCCAACCATTCTGTAGTCGTTCATTCAGTCTGCCATTCTTTGGCAAAATTCAAGTCATTGCAGCATAAAAATCAAAAGTTTACCTTCAACATAAAACCAACAATTCATTTGTGTATACATAGCACAATGTGCATACTTACGAACGCACACACACACGCGTAGGCATACAGGTGCAAACCTACGCTATCATACACGCTACACACATTTGGATGTGGTTTGTTCATTGGTGGTACATGATTTGTGCTCTAAGCCCCCCGTTGGTGGGGGTATGAGAATCTCAACTAATAACTTTAAGTTTTGTTCCTTGGGATTTGCATTTGATGTTGGGGTGAATATTTTATAAATTCCTAGTTGAAATTTTGTTTCGATATCAAATCAAATATTCCATATCTAATAATGTAATTGCATATGTTATTGGGCAAGGATATGGCAGAGAAGAATGTGTGAGTTGAATAACATAGAAATGTTAAGCGGATTACCATTGCCGTTAATTATATAATGAAAAACTACAAAAGAAAATAAAATAACATAAACTCAAACAATAGGATTTCTCTAAATAATCCTGCGAAGCATTTTAATATCTCTATTTTAGGTTTTAGAGAGTAGAGAATTATAAACATCAACTTCGTAATGCAACAGGAAACAAACAGGAAGTATTTTTTAACAATTTAGTGATTACATTTTGCTAATGGATTACCGTATTACAAAAATCAGTGACTCTTAAAACTGAAACTGATTGGATAATGAACATATTTTGTTGATATGCACATAGAAGATAAAGTAAACTAGCCTTTTTTCTGACATTATTGTCCTGGATTCTGTCATTGACTCAACATTTCATTTATTTTAAAAATGGCCACAAGAAAGGATTAGTAATAAGAAAATAGATATCTATACTATATATAAACATATATTCTATTGTTATTCTTTTATGATAGAAATGCGGTAGCAAATTAGGCCACGTTTGTGAAGTTCTGTACAAGATTCGTTTATGTTACGGCCCTTCTCTATTCGACAAAGCAAGCCATACACCTTCAATCAGCTTTTATTCAATGATCGACATACCTGCTGGACGTAGGAACAAATGACCGGGAGAGCGTATACTTTACCTGTTAGGTGGTTTATACTAAACTGACTCCCCACGGACAATGCTATTAACCTCTCCGCTGCCTTGTACTTAAAATAGTACTCCTAATACCATTTAACACGTAATTTAATACTCCCCAACTTTATTTCGTTCTCATTTCAATCACCAATTATCAAAATTCACATTCACATTCAAACTATCATGTTCTTAACCAATGCCTTAATGCTACATTTCATTCATTGTCCTCCAAGATCAAATTACTTTTCACATCATTTTGTAAAATTTCACAATTTGGTTACCAAACTATGTTGCATATAACTCATTTATGATTTATTGCCAATATTCGAATATTAAATGATTTTATTGTATGATTAATTTCGCAGAAAACGATATCCTTTAATTTCCCACACAATTCGTACAATGTTCGTTCCGTACTCAGAATGATGGGTTGTAGAAAAGCCTAAAGATGGGCAGCAGCATCATATTGAGGCGGCCAATTGTATTGTGACCACATGTCCATGTCCACTGTGCCGTTGTCGTACATTGTTGATGGTCAGTCAGCCGGTCGGTCGGTTGGTCGGTTGGCCATTCGGTCGACTGGTCTTTTCATGCTGGCCCATGTTACTGTTGTTGCTTGCATATCAAATGCGTGGTTTTTGTGAAACAAATTAAGGTCATTTATAGCTCAATATGCGGTAAGTGAACACAACAACACAACACTTGAGTGTCGACGGCGAACGGTCAGAAAATGTTAATTTTTTAGTACCACAAACTGCCATTCATGCAAAACAGACGGACGTCCACAGCCGTATGCGTCTGTACATTCACATCACACACATCAATTGGCTGCCGCGTCGTCTGTAATATAACAAGTTATGCCAGTGGATTTAAACGACTAAAGACCAAAGTTCAATATGAAAATTATGCTCGCACTCCAACTGACCCATTGACTTAAGTTCCCTGACACCAGTACGCGTACGAAAGCCGTAAATGTTTTGGCGTAAAACGATTTAAGTAGGTATAACAATCATACTTATATGACCCAGTTCATATTAAGCGTATGTTTATCAAGTTATGTTGGTTGTTTTACACAGGAAACGTGTAAAAATCGCTTTTGTTTGTCCAGAGTATGACCCCCCCTCAACACTATGCCCAATTCACTTGGTTGTAGTCATTGACACACTCACACAGACACACTTGTGGAGGATAACATAAAAGTGTTCCAAAATGAACAATACAATGGGAGATTGTACACCCATTTGTAAGGTATATGCATATTGTTCCTTAATCCTGAGGCACAGTGGGTGGAAAGTTAACAATAGAGTCGCCCTGCAATAATGCATTTGCTTTACAAAGACAACACATGACTTACTGCAGTGGGCAATGCTTGCAAGACATTCCCAAACCAATTCGCAAAACCAAACAAAGAGCACTTCTTGCTCACGATGAGCTCACTTAGGCTCTCTTCTCTTAATGCCAAAGCAGAAATGAATATGTGAAATGTCAATGAATGCAGTAAATCATGTGAATATTTTGAAGTCTACCTTATCTTGTTTTGCTAGGTTAGAGTGACAATCAATGCTCCAATTTTGTACATTGTGTTGTTTGATACAATAAAATTACTTTTCGATACAATAAAACTGCTTTTTGGCACCATGAAAGTACTATTTTTGTACAACAAATCTAGTTTTTAGTTCAACAAATTGTACTATTTTGTAATGCAAAAATTCCTTTTAATGCAATAAAAAAGTACTTTTTGGTACAACAAATTTTACTGTGGTATAAATAATGTACTTTTTGGTACAAATAGTACAATAAATTGAACTATATGGCAATAAAAGTACCTTTTGGTCAATAAAAGAACCTATAATAATTTAATGTCTCATAAATTGTACTATTGGTACAAAAAAAGTAAATTTTGTTGCCAGAAATAGTACTTTTTGGCACAAAAATTACTTTCAGGTACAATAAAATTACTTTTTGATGCTATTAACTGTGCTTTTAAATGAAAAAGTACTTTTTGGTACCGAAAATTTTACTCTTTGGTTACGTAAATTTTACTTTTTGATGAAAGCACTTTTTGGTACTATTAAAGTACTTTTTGGTGCTATAAACTGTACTTTTTGTTTAAATAAATTGTACCATTTGGTGTAATAAACTGTACAATTTGGTACAATAAACTGTACTTTATAGAACAATAAATGTACTTTCTAGTACAATAATTTTACTTTTTGCACAATAAATTGTACTTTTTGTACAATATATTGATCAATGTGGTACTTTTTGTCGCAAAAAAAAATACTATTTGGTGCAATAAAAGTACTTTCTGGTTTATTAAACTGTACTTTCTAGTACAATAAATGTACTTTTTGGTGCAATACATTGCACTTTTTGTATAATGATATTCACTTTCTGGTACAGTAAATGTACTTTTTGTTGTAATAAAAGTACTTTTTGGTGCAATAAAAGTACTTTCTAGTACAATAAACTCTACTTTTTGGTAAAAACTTGTACTTCTTGGTACAATAAATTGAACTAGTTGGTAAATTAAATTGTACTATTTGGTACAGTAACAGCACTTTTTGGTACAATGAAAATACTTTTTGGTACAAAGATATTATCTTTTGATACACTAAATTGTACTATTTGGTACAATAAAAGTTATTTCGGCACAATAAACGTACTTAGTGGTAAACAGCACTTTATTGGTAAAAAGGTATTGTTGGTTTATAAAAGTAAACTATTTAGTACAATAAATTGTACAATTTGGTACATTCAAATCATTTTTTGGTACAATGAAAGTACTTTTTGGTGCAATAAACGATAGTTTTGGTGAAAATAAAATAAATCATACAAATGGTACAATAAATTGTACCAAATGGTACAATCAGTTGTACTAAATGGAACAAGAAATGGCACCAGGCGATGCAATAAAAATTCTTTTTGGTACAATCAATTGTACTTCTTTGCACAATAAAAGTGCTTTTGGCCCATTAAAAGTACTATTTGGTGTAATAATACTTTTGTACAATACAATTAAAGTACTTTTTGACCAATAAACTGTAGTTTTTGTACAATAAAGTATAACAAATTGGACTGTATGGTACTGTATGGTTTTTTTTTTTCTTTTTGGTACAG
This sequence comes from Muscina levida, assembly GCA_964034835.1. Lineage (NCBI taxonomy): Eukaryota > Metazoa > Arthropoda > Insecta > Diptera > Muscidae > Muscina > Muscina levida. The sequence goes on from OZ035882.1 coordinate 151,083,798, forward strand.
TAAAAGTACTTTTTGGTACCATAAAAGTTACAATTTGGTACAATTAAAGTACTTCTCAATACCATAAAAGATACTATTTGGTAAAATAAAAGTACTTTTTGGTGAAAAAAAATACTTTTTGGTACAATAAGAGTACAATTTGGTGCTATACAATTCACTATTTGGTACAATAAAAGTACTTTTTGATACAAAAAGGTACTCTTCGGCAAAATAAAAGTACTTTTTGGTACAGTAAAAGGTACAGTTTGGTAATTAAATTACTTTTCGGTACCATAAATGATACTATTTAGTAAAATAAAAGTAATTTTTGGTACAATAATAGTAATTTTTGGTACAATAATAGTACTTTTTGGTAAACGTAAAATATATTGAGGGCAATAAAATTACTTTTTGGTGTCATAAAGGTACTATTTAGTACAATAAAAGTACTCTTTGGTAAAATAAAAGTTCAGTTTGTTGAAATAAAAGTACTTTTTGGCAGCATGAAAGGTACGATAAAAGTACTTTTCGGCAAAATAAAATTATTTTTTGGTACACTAAAAGTACTTTCTGGTACAATAAAAATACATTTGTTAAAGTACTGTTTGATGAGTACTATTTGGTACAATAAAAGTGCTCTTTGGTTAAATAATAATAGTACTTTTGAGTACAGTAAAAGTACTTTCTGGTACAATAAAAATATATTTGAGGCAGTTAAAATACTTTTTGGTACGAAAAAGGTACTATTTAGTACAATAAAAGTACTGTTGGTAAAACAAAAGTACAGTTTGGTGAAATAAAAGTACTTTTTTGACAACATGAAAGGAACTATTTGGTACAATAAAAGACCTCTTTGGTAAAATAAAAGTATTTTGTGGTACAGTAAAAGTACGTTCTGGTACAATAAAAATATACTTAGATTACTTTGTGGTACAATAAAAGTACTTTTGTGTACTATAAAATTTATTATTTGGTACAATCAAAAAATTTTGTGTCACCATTCAAGTACTTTTTGGTACAATTAAAGCAATTTTTGGTGTGTTAAAAGAATTTTTTGGTACAAAAAAATATTTATTGGTGCTACAAAAGTTCTTTTTGGTACAATAAATTTTACTTCTTGCTACAACAAATGTTCTTTTTGGTACAATAAATTTACATTTTTGTTACAATAAACGTACACAAACATTTAAACATTTTAGTTTTCTTGCAAATCTGTTCCCACACCCCCCACTGTTCTCATCCAAAAGCCCTTGTGAATGCTCGCTAGACAATGCGATAGTACGAGTGCGTAAGAGGTCTCGCTCTCTCACGTTCTCAGTGTTCGCCTGTATGAGTGCTTGGTATTTTTTGTATTTTGTTGTTTTCCTTTTGTTTGTTGGTTTGTTGCAATAAAATCGTTGATGATATATTGAATTGATTCGACAACACAATGAAATCATTCGCCGAACAATTCAACAAACTGGTATTTTTATACAATTTTAATGCTATTACAGACTGCGTACATTCGACACTATATATGAGTGTGCGTGATGGTAGGTGTGTGCGTGTCCCTTTTTTGGACTACAAAAGCGTATGTTCGACAACAGTTGTACATGTACAACATACAAACATACATAGATGCGAACATGTGTTATGTGTATGTGACGACCTGCTTTGTATTTATTCTGTTCAATTTGTAGCTATTACTTTCAAAGCCAGGCAAAAGTGGTCGAAAAGAAAACAACGTAAATGCCAATGCAATTAAACAGAGAGTTCACCACGAAGCGTGTAAGCCCTGGGGTGGTGGCCACAACAAACAAAACAAGAGTTAGTGTTATAGGTGATAGGCTACAAAGTAATTATTTAGTTAATCAGACAAACAAGAATTTCAAGGATTCCAATGTCGATTAAACCAAAATAAACAAGTTTAATTGATTTAATGCACAGAAAAATTCACCGTATAAAATAATTCAAATCATGGCATTATAACAATTCATGGAATTGTATTGCCTTAACAACATGACTTTCTCCAATTACATACATTTAATTAAGCAATTGTTCGTCATCTCGTGCCGTATAACGATATTTCATATTACCTTGTGTAGAGTGACAATATCGATCGATTTACATCTAAAGCCTCTGGCAGGCGATCAGAACTTAACCAAATTGAAACAAGTTACACAAAAAACGAAAACGAAAACATTCCAAAAGGCAAACCGAGAAAGTAATCATCATTATGGTTTCACTCAAACTGATGCGACTACAACGCTGTATTGTATACATAATGTAGCTGTATGTGTGTGAGTGTGTATGCATTATCCTGACTCTTCACTATAACCAGGTTTTGTAAGCGCGTGTGTATTTTTCTCTGTGCGTTCGTGGTACGAAAGCGCTTTTCTGTTAGTTTACAACATTCCACAACAAAAATGCATAATGTGGCAAGTGCAAAAAAGGAAAACGTTTAACATTTTTTAGGACTAACTTTTGTTTACAGAATTTTCTAAATGCAATGGTTGCACAATTTCGATTTACATGATGCACTGCGGTAGCGTTTTGTTTGTTATTCCAGTAGTATGCCATTGAAGTTTTAAGAATTTCGTTATTGTTAGGAAACCATGTAGAAGAGAGTAAGAGTAGTTTGTCAATTCCGTTAGACAAGTGATTCTTATATGAATCGTTTAAGGGAAAATTTGGTATTGGCAGATTGTTAGAAAGGTCATAAAGCGTTTATGAGCACTTTTATTTGAAATAACACGTATACAACATGTTGGTTATAGCACGCTAGGAGGACTGTTAAAAGCATTGCCTACACGATTAGCAACTAAATATGTCCAGAGCAAGACTGTCACCAGGATAGAGCCATGAAAGCCCAGAGCCCTCGAAATTGCTCGAACTAAGAACAAAAAATTAACACACAAAAAATAAATAAATGTTTCTTTTTATTTTCTTTTATTTTTGGTGTTATTAAAACACTCTTGATTTTTAAATAAAGCCATTAATGAACTAAAATGAAAAGGTTTTCTTTTTAATATGGTATGCATATGACATTTTTATATCTTACCCATGTAACCTTGTTTACGGATAAAGAAAACGATGCGTTTGATACATGAGCATGTCATATCAATTAACGTATTGATGATGTATTTAATTATATGGCAAAGCGACAGCCAATTTTCATCTTATGAACTGAAAGACAAAGCAACAAAGAGCTGCAAAGAGAGTTTGTATAACTTACCAGCCAATATTAAATCAAGTCACAACTTAAAGAGCCACTTTTAAAGTACAAGCAAATCAGTAGAAGATGACGATAAAGTACTTGCGAGTATGTACATTTTAAAGGTCATTATAAAAGTTATCTTAAAAACTACTAATACAAAACTCAATGATTTGGACTATGTATATTTTATGTCCTGCTGTGAAAAATTACCTATAGTGTAGCAATTACTAGTTTTGTTTTATAACAAAGTAGCATAGTGGTTAGAACACTCGACTTATAGGCGGGAGGTCCGTGGAGGTTCGTGGCTCCAGTCATCTACATTATTCTTTCATTGGCTCTATGATGTCGACAGAAACTTTGCAGTATAGTGTTGAGTCAATCGGCTTGTCTAGAAAAACTTCTCAAATAGTGACGGTCGCATTCGTTGATAAAAAAGAAGGTTGTGAATCAACAACAACAACGCGAAAAGCTATCCCAACGCGAAAGGGAATTAAATTTTTTTTTGCAACAACAAGTACTTTTGCTGCACCATATAGTACTTTTATTGTGCTTAAAATTACTTGATAGTACAAAAAGTACTTTTATTATACCACAAAGAACTATTATTGTACCAATCTGTGTTTTTTGGACCAAAATAGAAATAATAAAAGTACTTATGTCGTACCAAAAAGTATCTTAATGTACTAAAAAGTGTTTTTATTGCACTTTTATCATCCCACATGGTACTTTTATTGTATCATATATAACTTTTATTATATATGGAAGTACTTTCTGACAAATGTACTTTTTGTAGCAAAAATTAATTTTTTCGCCAATTTGTACCAAAACTTACTTTTTTGCCAAAAAGTACTTTTATTGTATCAAAACTGTACCAAATAATTATGTTATCGAGGTTTTTTAGTATCAAAACTAAACTAAGTACTTTTGTACTATTTTTGGTCAAAAGTACTTTTTTTGCCAAAAATATTAATTTTGCAAAATGTACTTTTATTGTGTCAAAAAGTACTATTTTTTGCCAAATAGTACTTTCTGACATAATAAAAGTATTTTATTGTACCACATAGTTATGTTATCAATCAGTACTTTTTTGTACCAAAACGAAATTTTTTTTTTTGCAAAAGAGTACTTTATTTTTCCAAAAGTACTTTTTGTACAAAAAATTATATTTTTGCAAAAATGTACTTTTATTGTGTCGAAAAGTACTTTTATTTTGCCAAATAGTACTATCTGACACAATAAATGTGCCTTACTTTACCAAATAGATATGGTATCAAAAAGTAATTTTTTGTACCAAAACGTAATTTTGTTTTGCAAAAAAAGAACTTTTTTGCCCAAAGTACTTTCTGTACCAAAAATGACTGCCAAAAAGTACCTTTATTGTGTCATAAAGTACTTTTATTTCGACAAATAGTACTTTTTTGAACCATAAAAGTGTTTTACTGTACCAAATAGATATGGTTTAAAAAAGTACTTTTTTGTACCAAAACCTTATTTTGTTTTGCAATAAAGTACTTTTTTGCAAAAGTACTTTTTCTACCCAAAAATTACTTTTTTTGCCAAAACGTAAGTTTATTGTATCAAAAAGTACTATTATTTTGCTAAATATATTACTTTCTGACACAATCAAAGTGTTTTACTGTACCAAATAGTTATGGTATCGAAAAGTACTTTTGGTGTCAAAACGGAATTTTGTTTTGCAGAAAAGTACTTTTTATGTCAAAAAGTACTATTATTTTGCCAAATAGTACTTTTTGTAATAAAGAGTACTTTTATTGTAACAACCTTAATTTTTCCAAATCATACTTTTACTTTAATTTTATCAAAATATAACTTTCTTGTACCTAAAAGTGTACCTTTATTTTATCAAAAGGTACAATTATTTTACCAAAAAGTGATCTTATTGTACCACAAAGTATTTTATTTGGTCATAATGGACTTTTTTGTATTCAAAAGTACTTTTGATGTACCGTAAATAACTTATATTGCACTAAAAAAGTACCAAAAAGTACTCTCATTGTACCTTAAAGTACTATTGTTATGCCAGAAAATATTTTTATTGTACCTTAAAGTGTTTTTGTTGCATACACAAGTACTATTATTGCGGAAAAAAGTACTTTTGTTGTACAACAAAGTACTATTATTGTACATCAAAGTACTTTTATTGTACAACAAAGTACTATTATTGTACATCAAAGTACTTTTATTGTACAACAAATTACTTTTATTGTACAAAAAAATAATTCAATTGTATCACAGAGAACTTTTTGTATCAAAAAGTACTTTCATTGTACCAATAAGTACTTTATTTTACCCAAAATTGTTATTTTATGGTTTAAAAAAGTACTCTTATTATGCCAATAATGCTTTTAATGTACTAAAAGTACTTATGTTGTAACAACAGGCACTTTTAAGGCACCAAAACTTTTTATGCAGCAAATAAAACCTTTTTTGCCATAAAGTACTTTAATTGTACTTAGTAGCCAGGGTATATGCAACCATATGCAATAAGTTAAAAATGGTAACAAAACGTTAACAAAAAATCAGTGAACAATAGTTTACTCAATATCGGAGGAATGTTCTAAACACCATCTGTGTTTTATGTCCCCTGTGTATCTTTGAATTTGTTAACTAACTTTTAATTTCTGATTTCATATCCTTCTTTTACTCCTCCGCATTTAATTAAGCTCTCTAGCTGTAATTTCAATTACATACATTCCACCACTCTAATTGATACAATTTCACTTATCACTCATTTCAAGGACTTAATTGTTATGTCACTACCCTCAAGTGGTGACGGTTTGTTTGTGTAATTGGCCTTATCCTTGATCACCTGAGGATTCCGCCCGTATGTGTATAAATGCGTGTGTGCTTGTGTGTGTGTTTAGCTTGGTATGTTTGAACATTTGTTCAGGGGACTCATTAAGAGATTTGACGTGTTTACCATGTTAGCTGATTACACGGACGGCAACAACAAATGCAATGTTATTAATGATTTTTTAATATTCTATCTTATCCCCCGCCAGCATCCGGGGGTGCGAGTGGAAGCTGTTTAAAATTTCACACACGACTTAAAAGTCGTTTCTCCCTTTCTTGCCTTTTTTTTCTCTCTCTCTCTCCTTCTATCTCTTTCCCCCCTTCCTTATCTGCCAAGAATGACGACAACGAGTAAAACGTGTGGCATTGAATGTCCTGGTGTGGCAAATGACTAGACTTACACTAGATGTGTCAGCGTGTGGTTGTTGAAATGGCGCGGGAGGGGGGTTACCTTTTATCGTATAGCCTCATTGACGACGGTGGAACGTACTGTGCGGGACATCGTAATCATAAGCCTTAATTAAAGTTGAACGTACTTTTTTCTGCTCTGCCACAAATACTCATATTGTTGTTAGTAGGTAGCTCTTATCATATGGTTGGCTGCCGCTTGGTTGCCTGGTGATATTGTCATTTACACGTGCTCAGACTACTCGATATTTTCATCTCCATTTCACAAGCAGGTTAGATTCCAATTTCATTTCGTTCTGAAATCAATATTTCGTATTGGAAGCGGCGCTAACAAGGCCAGAGGGTTGAGCAGAGGGATAAGAGCACAAAAGATAAGCTACATTTTTTTTGTTATTATTAAATCTTCAACAATTCCCGATATGTGATATCAATTTCATTTGCTGCAGTTTACCTATTTTTCTTTTAACTCGAGTGCTCCAGTGTTACAAATATAGAGGATTTTTATTGAAACGTTTCGTTTCACATTTGCTAAAAGAAACCCCAATGAAATTGATAAAATTTAAGTGCACTGTTAGTTGCAGCAGCTATAGAAATACGAGTAATGCACAAGGTGCCACCGTGTGTGAGTGCAATGACGTTGCTACATACGCTGTAAGTAATAGGATACGTATAGAAAGAAAAGTAATCGTTTGCGCGCTGCACACGCACGCATATATTCTGCTTCTTTTGGCCATTTCCGGTATCCGACAAAGCATTGATGATTTGCCACGTTCGTGTATAGGTTCGTAAGACCATCCATCCTGTAATAGCAATTGCTCATATATCCTGGAGACAGTGGACTAGAGCGTGGTTCTTATCGTGTCCCGAAAAAACATTAGAAATGTGTATGTGGGAAGAATGTCAGATGTCGCAGCATATCTAAAATGTATCTATGATATACACAAACATAAATAAATACAAAATAATAGATATGAGAGTTAATATTATATGTAATTTACTTGGAAAAGTCACATTTCTGGATAACGGTAAAAACGTTGTCATGTTAAAAATAGAAAATAAAAAACGTTTTTTAATAATTCTTCGCTGATAAAAGACAACACATTGGATAAGGTGAAAATATTTGTAGCAGACTTGTGGGAGCCTAGCCTGTCTACCAATTTGGCAGAAATTGTACATGCTGCTCGTTGAAAAATTAGCATGTTAAAATAGAATAGTCCTGAAATATATAAAAATTGGATACCAATATAACATATTTGAAGGATTTTTATATTGCTGAAATATAATCATTCATGAACAAAATCAAGGGACGAGAAGTTTAGCTTCTAGTATACAGCTGTATTCGGTCGTACTAGTGAGGGTTAATAGGTTTTGGTATAGGGTGATCCCAAAATCTCTTTAACTTTTCAAAGGATAATAATAAAAACTTGATAAATTAGATGACAACTATAAATATTTACTATAAAAGTATACAAATAGATATTTTCTTTCGTCTGGTCAAGTCCTCTCTCCAACCGTATAAGATCCACAGGCAAATAAAAATGTATAAGTAACTTAACTTACTTAATTTCCCTTTGCACCCCATGAATGAGGCATGGGATAGCTTCTCGCGTTGTTGTGAATTAACACGCTTTCTATTTTTAGATTCACAACTAACGGCACCTACTTATTTATCGACGAATGCGAACGTCACTGTTTTGAGAAGCTCTTACTAGACACGACGATTGAATCGACGCTTAATACTGCGAAGTTGCTGTCAAACAACATTCGAGGGGAGCCGACAATGAAAGAAAATGTTATTTATTTTTTTTTATTTTTTTTTAAGATGACTGGAGCCAGGTTTGAACCTGCGATCTCCCGTATGGTAGTCGCGGTCCCAAAATTCCCAAAATGTATAAGTAATTTTATTTAAAAATCTGTTCTTTTTAATAACTTGTGACTTACTCTTCTCTTCTCTTCTTATCTTATCTTATCTTATCTTATCTTATCTTATCTTATCTTATCTTATCTTATCTTATCTTATCTTATCTTATCTTATCTTATCTTATCTTATCTTATCTTATCTTATCTTATCTTATCTTATGTTATCTTATCTTATCTTATCTTATCTTATCTTATCTTATCTTATCTTATCTTATCTTATCTTATCTTATCTTATCTTATCTTATCTTATCTTATCTTATCTTATCTTATCTTATCTTATCTTATCTTATCTTATCTTATCTTATCTTATCTTATCTTATCTTATCTTATCTTATCTTATCTTATCTTATCTTATCTTATCTTATCTTATCTTATCTTATCTTATCTTATCTTATCTTATCTTATCTTATCTTATCTTATCTTATCTTATCTTATCTTATCTTATCTTATCTTATCTTATCTTATCTTATCTTATCTTATCTTATCTTATCTTATCTTATCTTATCTTATCTTATCTTATCTTATCTTATCTTATCTTATCTTATCTTATCTTATCTTATCTTATCTTATCTTATCTTATCTTATCTTATCTTATCTTATCTTATCTTATCTTATCTTATCTTATCTTATCTTATCTTATCTTATCTTATCTTATCTTATCTTATCTTATCTTATCTTATCTTATCTTATCTTATCTTATCTTATCTTATCTTATCTTATCTTATCTTATCTTATCTTATCTTATCTTATCTTATCTTATCTTATCTTATCTTATCTTATCTTATCTTATCTTATCTTATCTTATCTTATCTTATCTTATCTTATCTTATCTTATCTTATCTTATCTTATCTTATCTTATCTTATCTTATCTTATCTTATCTTATCTTATCTTATCTTATCTTATCTTATCTTATCTTATCTTATCTTATCTTATCTTATCTTATCTTATCTTATCTTATCTTATCTTATCTTATCTTATCTTATCTTATCTTATCTTATCTTATCTTATCTTATCTTATCTTATCTTATCTTATCTTATCTTATCTTATCTTATCTTATCTTATCTTATCTTATCTTATCTTATCTTATCTTATCTTATCTTATCTTATCTTATCTTATCTTATCTTATCTTATCTTATCTTATCTTATCTTATCTTATCTTATCTTATCTTATCTTATCTTATCTTATCTTATCTTATCTTATCTTATCTTATCTTATCTTATCTTATCTTATCTTATCTTATCTTATCTTATCTTATCTTATCTTATCTTATCTTATCTTATCTTATCTTATCTTATCTTATCTTATCTTATCTTATCTTATCTTATCTTATCTTATCTTATCTTATCTTATCTTATCTTATCTTATCTTATCTTATCTTATCTTATCTTATCTTATCTTATCTTATCTTATCTTATCTTATCTTATCTTATCTTATCTTATCTTATCTTATCTTATCTTATCTTATCTTATCTTATCTTATCTTATCTTATCTTATCTTATCTTATCTTATCTTATCTTATCTTATCTTATCTTATCTTATCTTATCTTATCTTATCTTATCTTATCTTATCTTATCTTATCTTATCTTATCTTATCTTATCTTATCTTATCTTATCTTATCTTATCTTACCTTTTCTAATTCATTCTTATCCCCTAATACATCCTCGCCACTGTGCGTGCGCACCCATACACATAACGAATTTATGGTTTAGAAATTCTAGACATCACATCTTACATTTGCTGCTTCAACGACAACGTTAACAGCTTCCTATCAACTAGCCTTGCATGTACCACAATCTCCTATTGCTCGACATCCGCTTGCTGCCACCACTTCTGTTCCCTTACCGTTAACCATATATTCTTCATCCATGAAGTGAAGCGCCGAGTGTTACTATCAACGTCCCGGGCCGACATCATCGTCGTCGTCATCATTATTGGTAACCATATCACAGTTAAAACATCAAAGACTGCAGAATGTGCGGCATAAAAAACAAGCCAAAGTGAAAATGAAAAGCCCAACAAAATCTAACGGGACATCCTATTCGCTTTCAATTTTTTTTCCCCCAAACATCTTCATTTAGTAGACTGGGGCTCAATTTCTGGTTTCTCTTTTTTTTCGTGCGCTGCAGAAGTTCTAAAATATGCCATTGTTGTTTGTGGCTACACACTTGGAATATATAAAATCGAAATTGAATTGTAACTATTGCCGAGTATTTTCACACTGTCATTACCAATTCCCCCCTATACGGAATCCTCGCTTGCCGCAACTAGAAAAGGACGTAATCGTGTGTGCGTGTCTATACTGCGTACGGCCGTTTTTGTGTGTAAGTGGCGAGAGTGTGTGTGTAAGTGTGCGATAACAGCTGGACTAGGATAACGAATCATGAAAACTAAACACATAAAATGTTGGAGGCAAATCGAAAAAGGATGTAAACTATTGCAATGACAATTTTATTTGGTTTGGGAGAGAAAGCTATAAAAACAATCCTTAAAGGATTATATAAAGGCAGCTCAACAACAATGTGCGTGACTAAGTTCAATGGTCTATTTGGCAGGCAAGAGACAAACAATTTCAAGAGGGATTGTTATAGATGAGGGGAGAAGGGGGGTCTAACAGAAATAGATTCAAATACTTGGAAATATTGGATAATTGCACTGGAAATTTCGCCACAAATCAATGAAATTGATAGAGAAACACTTAACACAAAAGGAAAGGAAGGTTGCTAATAAATCTATAAGGATTTAAGAAGGAGAGAGAGAGTAAATATCTCTCTAATACAAATAAGAAAAATCACAGTTTTAGGGTAGAAACATTAACGGCATCGATGAGAGAGGGCATTGCTATTGTACAAAATAACTAAAAAAATTCCCATACGTTAAGTTTTGTTACACATTTTAAGATCACTGAACAATTAGTCATTACAATCGTGCTCAAAAGCTACGAAAATATTCTATTTAAATTCAGAAGATTTGAATTTAAATTTAAAAATTACAGTAATCAGAAAGATATAGAAACACTAAAAACATTAAGACCTCACAAGGTTGCAATATTATCCATGTGGACAGTATGGTGTTGAAAAAATAACGCAACTTATACTGACAAGGCAGATCTTTATGTTGTTGAAATAGAAAAAATTCATAAATATATTCGATTGCATTTCCTAACCAAAAATACTAAAACAGAATTCGTGCGTGTACAATACTCTACAACATATACATGATTATAAGGACATCTGTACTACCAAGTGTAACATAGATACATCTGCAAAAGATTAAACACGACGGTCGTACTGTACAATATGACTATTTTTTTTTAATGGTACCATATAAACTTTTTTCCATTCACAGTTGTGACTGTAAATTGCGAAAAACATTAACAGATTTCACAAATTTCAACTCAACTAAATTCATGTCCTTTATTTACTTCATCATTATGTTCAGTTCACTGACTAAATGGTTAGAAATATTAGATTTTTTTTTGTATTACTCGTACATTTGTGTTCAGAAACCATAAATTTCATATTACGAATTTAACATCTGCCATGAGGAATGAGGAACCAATATAGCCACATAAGTTTCGTTTACTCGTACGTTGTAATAATCTATGATTTTGTTGTGCTTCCTGGAACTCAATCGATTGATTCATTTAATATAGGTTCCCCCTACTGCATCATGTGTTTCTTTCATATATAGACATGTCTATTTTTATAGAACTCAAAGCGTCAGCATATTTGAAATGCAACAGCACATAGCCTTTTGTACAATGATTCTCGTTTTTTTTCTGTGCCCACTTTCTATTCTATTTTCAGAAGATTTGTATTTTAGTCTCATATTTTTAGGTATTTACCTGGAAGTCGCCCCCACCAGCCACTGCCACAGGACACTAACTTAAGCTGGAGCCGCTGGCGAGGGGCAATTGTTTCGCATACCCTGGAGGCACTAAGGCATCATACGTAGCATAGCAACTGAACATCGTGCTCCGTTGTGCTATTCTCATTCATTTACAACAAAGGGAATACGATGAGAACAATGCAAATAAATGTTTATGTGTCTTTTTGTCATGCAATTTTCTCTTCCTGTCTGGGAGTTAAGCAATTGTTTGTTATTGTTTTAAAGGATTTCAGTCATGTTTGTATGCACTATATGAGCAAAATAAAAAAAAAGGAAAAGAAGGATATGTGTGAAGAAGCTATGGAAACATTGTTTACACGACTGTCGGTTGGATGCAATAATCCAGTGTTTAACGCTGACTATGTAGAGATGTGCCAGAGCGTTTGGTAGAGGCATTCCATTCTATTGTGTCGATGGTAGACCCGAACCACAGTAGGTGAGTTTGTTAATAATACACTGTAATGGTTCACTGGCCAATTTTGTCCTTGCACAAATTTTACAAATTTGCCAAGGTAATAATTAGGATAAAAGGAGTTTTGTACGAGAAGGCACAAAAGCACAACCAAATTCACTTAATATTGCTGGGATAGAAAGGAAAAAGTTAATCTTGTTTGCTGCCTTTTGGGTGTTTAGGAAGATTTTGTGTAAAATTTATATAGCACTTAGAGTCGCAATGCTTTGATGTAGAACCATTGATGGAGTTTCATTAAAAAACTGTTGAGTGTTCTGGTTGTGGGACAATTTTAATTTTGTGTACTACGTACTGGGTATGACAGAAGATTTTGGTAAAACAAAAAAACATATTCCAATTAGTGTATCAATGCATAGATGTAGAACCATAAAGGGGGATTCGTTCTTAATTGTTATATTAATTTGGTGGAAAGGTTTGATTTTAAACTTTTAAAAGAGACATGTCTAATGTAATATTTTTCAAAAACCACGTCTATAAGCGGTGTTAACATAAACTGCATATGTTTTAAAAAAAAAACCAATGCAAAGAAGTTATCAAGTTCACTTTAGGTGTTTTCGAGTAAGTAATGATTTTAAGTTTATGTTTTGATACAATAAGAACAAAATAAATATACGTCTTATTAGAGGGCATAGATAATGACTTTTGGAACACTTTTGCATCATTAAATCCATTTCCCAAAAAGTGGTCTTGAAACCTGGAGAACTGTTACTATATGAGATGATGCTTGTGTTTCTTCTTGCCAATTTTAGCCAATAAACCAAAATACGGTCAATGTCACATTATCGTTTATAACTGGAACCGTTAAAAATTAAAACTTTCGGTAGCTAAATAACATTTGTTTAGTGCGTATGAGTATTTGAAAATCATTTTCTATTTATCATACGACATAGGTTTTTTCAGCAAATTATTATTACTTTTACGTTTTGAAACTTAAATTATAAACAATTTTACTTTTCATATTTTTTTAATGCTGTATTAAGAGGATCAAAATCTTTAAATGTAAACTAAGGTAAATTTAATGGAATTCATCACAGGATTCACCAAACGATAAATTAAAGAAAGAACAGTGATGGGCTATAGTTAACTTATTTGCTATGAAAAGTCCTTAGATTTCAAGAATCTTCTTCTTATTTAGCAGCTGCAAGATAAATTCATCTAACAGTAGCCGCACGTAGATTCGTATATTTAAAGCAATTCGGCCTTTTGCGGTCCGCTGATAGTTCATCACACCAAGTTTAGATAACAGCTCTTTCACGACGATACTCGCCATTAACCATGATGGGTCTAGATATTTCGCTTTACTTTTTTTTTTAACTCCCAGAATAGAATTGATGCTCCTGTGTCATTACCCACGATTCTTCGCTGTATAGCAAGACAGGTAGGATCTGTGTCTGGTAGGGTTGAATATTTGTTCGTCGTCAATTAAATTGCTTGGTAAGCGTATGGTAGCAGGATGTATACTCGTATCTTTACTATTCCTGTCATTATTATTCCTGTTTACGGCGGAGTCAAGGATGACAAAATCATCTACCACTTCAAAGTTCTAGTTCTCAACAATCACTAGATAACTAAGTTTTGTCCTCATTTGGCACTTGCCCCACTTCTTCCTACTGTCTCTCAATGTATGAGAAGGTCGCAGTAACATTATGTCATCATATGTGACTTTCAATAAAGATTGTACACCAGTTGTGTTTACTGTCGCATGATGGTCTCCATTATGATTTAAAAGAGATCGCATTACAGACTATCGTCTTTAGACAATAAAGCCTCGCTTGGTCAGAATTTTTCCTATTTTCAATGAAGGCTTTGTGTCAGTCTGTGCCATCCCTGTTTCAAATTCGCTATATGCTGCCACTGTGTGTCGGGAACATCAGAATTAGGACTGTTTGTTTGAAGAAATTTAGAGAGTTGGTTGGAGTAGGCATTGGTATGGTGTTGATATGCCGCTTCGTCGTGTCTAGCTTAATTGAAACACTTTTTAATCGCATGCGTACCTTGGATACTACTAGGTGGTGATTCGAATCAATATTTGAATCTTTAATATCCTTGTCTTTGTCCTTCGTCGAAGCGTGTAAACAAATCATCGTGATGAAAAATATTACGCGTTGATGCCGCTAAAGGCTATTCCGGCACTTACAGCGTTGAACCGCGTGACCAGATGTCTCTTGCCAACAATGGATTCACAACCAAATTCGTGCCTTTCTGCATGAAAACTGTAAAAGATGTCGCAATTCTTTCACCGTGTTCATCCCTATCCCGTCCATAGCATTTCGTGAATGGCGGTAATGTCAGCTTTGTATTTGTCGAGGACATTTATCAATTGGATAGAGGCACCATCTCCGTAGAGAGTTCGAACATTCCATGTTCATATCATTTAATCATGGTCCTTTAACATTTTATTATATTATAACGTTAAAAATATAATAACTATTTTATTTTTTTATTTTCGTTTCCCCCACTGTGCACCTGTCTGCATTTAACTAACTGTCAGCATCTGACTGTTGCTGTTGCTGTTGAGCTCCATAAGTAAACAAACTTATAAATATGAATCTTTAAACTCTTACGGATAAATTCCCCTTTGACCCAGGCACGGACTCACGCTGTCTATGATTACATTTATTTAGACGAGAGTTAAGAAGCTTTTGACTAAGCATAACTAACATGGCATGACCAAGGGTGGCCAGTATAATACTTACCTATGAGCCAGACTACACCCAGTGTACACATGATGGAGAATGTATTCGGTAGGAAGAAAATGTAAAGCCATTTCTATTAAGCAATATTGTTGCTGCAGCCTTCTTCTCCTTAGCTGACGTCATCTATGTCTACTACGATGTTGTTGGTGTTTAAGATTATGATGAAGGAAGATGCTAATGATGATGACAATGATGGTGCTGTTGTGGGGGCGTTGAGGGAGGGAGTGGGTGGATGTTGAAGTTTTTCTGCGTTTTATTTATTTACCTTATTGTTTGCTTTCGTTAAGTTCAGCCACTTCCGGTTTGTAGTATTTGTCTTTGCTATCAGTTGCTTCCGACCGAGGGCTACTGATGCTGCGGCACATCTTCCTGTGGCACAAGAAGTTATCGTGGTTGTCTTTGTCTCTGTCTCTATTTCTGTTGATTTGTTTATTTCCTGCTTCATTCAATTTACACACTTTTAATATGATAGCCGTTTTGTTTGTACTCTTGGCCGGAGAAATCACAGAAATAGAGCAATTGTTTCTGCGGGTTTGTGGTCTCATTACTTAGCTGAGTGTTCATCTTGTAAGGGCAGCAATAAAGTATTCCTTTTCTTGGCGTTTGCCAAAGACGTTCAAAGCCTCTTGCCTTCTCTGGCATAGTATATGTTGTTCGTGTTTATTATGATTGAAAATCCTTTTATTTGCTGTATCAGCAACAGATTTCCCACTGCGCCAACTCTCGCAGTGGTGGCACACCAGCCACAATGTGGTATCTGGGTTTGCCTCTGACCACTTGTCTTTTAAGCGGATTCATTAAAAAATTCATTACTTTTATGCAGCTTGATAGGTCGTCGGTAGCTGCTTATTGCCCTGCAACTGCTGCGGTGGTGAGTGCGGAGGGGGTTCGGTTGTTAAAGTTTGACTGTAATATTTAACTTATTATACGAGCATTTTCCATTATGCGTTCAACTATGATGACTGCACCATCATTCCTATTGTCATGGTGATAACTAAAAGTTACAATATCTTGGGAAAACTCATTAAAGTGCGTTAAAAAAGCTTCGCCATCAGCGGCGACTTTAATTAAATGGCAGCAATTTTCGGAGCATTACGAAGAGTCTAGCAAGCAAAATTTTAGATATTTTTTTTACAAAGTTAATAGTTGGCAATTTATATTGGTTATGATATAGAATAGGTGATTGCAGTGTAAAATGATGTAATAAAACTTAATGTCACTACAGGGATGGGGTAAACATGAATGATGTTGTTCATAGAAAAAAAAGAATAAATACAGGTTAACACAAGGAAATCAACCGTAAGCATAATACCTGATATGCCTTCTTTTGATTCTCTTAACAATTAATATTAATCATACGTCTTTACTCTCGTGACTGAGTAAATACGTGTATACAGGAATATCTTTTTAATAACAATTAAAGCCATGACGATGTAACTGTTGCAAGAGAGATACATCTTTTGCGTTTTTTTATATTATTACGAAATAGTTCTAACTTCCTTAACAAACTTCCTTATAAATTCAAAAGTCTTGCTTTATATATGTATTCTATCGAGGAATTAGAATTGTAATTAATCATACGCCTTATTAGTACATTAAAATTAATGTTAATCATACGTAGTTATAGTTCATTAAAATTAATGTTAATCATACGCCTTTAATGTACTTTAAAATTAATGTTAATCAAGTCATACGACTACATTTTAAAATAAATGTTAATCATACGCCAAAACCTCACATTTTTAGATGACATATGAAGCGGTTCCTCAAATACATTCTCGTTAAAAACAATTTTGTTAAAAAAATATCTTGATTTAGGTCTTGATAGACCTACATTTAAAAAGGTGATATGATTGCGCTCGATGTATAAAGTTAATGAAATATAAAGACCATCAAAACAAAACCGAAATCTACTTACAATTTAAAATTTGTATCAATAGTGTGCATTTGTTCCTTGATGATACAAGGACATAGTTTTTACTAGAAAATACGGTCTCGATGTTTTGCCACCTATGACTTGTACCATATTCATATTCCAATATATTTCCTTGGAATTACAATTCATAACACGCCTTGCTAGTACTTTTCAAAAACTCATATTAATCATACGCCACAACAACTATTGCATACATTAATGTATTATCATTTCCGTCGCCCCCGCACAGTCGCTTCTGATCAACGTTGACAAAAAAAAAAAAACAAACTATGCAAGTTTTTTGTTTTATTCAAAATCCCTCCCAAGTTCTTGGAGACACAGACACTATGGGTAAAAGCTCTCCATAGGTTATGCATTATTCATGACAAACAACATTGGTATTGCGAGAAAAAATCCAATTGATATAAAATGGTATTCAATATGTAAAATCCCAACTATGGCAAACGAGTACAATGTTTTGTATTTGTTTTAAAATTCACTCACTCGCAGGACCTCCCTAACATGCGTTTAACGTCAATGTTAACTCTATGGCTGGCAAAATGCAGAAGAGGACGAGAGAGGTGTTCTTGCTCCAGGCACATGCAAACATTCAGCGTCAGTCATTTGAAATTGAATTTATCAAAACGCCGACTAAGACGCATTAAGCAGATACAAAACGATATCTTAACAGTATTGAGACAGAGTTAAATATTTTGAGCTATAAGAAATTGAAGTCTTGGCAAGAAATTCAATGGCATATGAAAGACATAACCACCACTGACACAATGAAGGATGGACCTGTGGGCTGCTTGCATTAGCAATTTAATATAGTACCCAAATTAATTATATAGAACTCTATATTCTCTAAGCCAGACAGCTGTAAATCTAACTGTCGAAGCAAAGGAAATAATTTCCTTACTGTCTAAGAGCTGAAAGCACAAACTTTATGATTTATCCAGAGAATTTTCTAAATTAGCCGAAGGAACTTTGACAGATAATAATGAACGATTTCCTTTGAACTTCAAATGCAAGCAAAAACTTTACTTTACTTTACCCCCAGCTAAACCTCAAATAATATTTGACCGCATTATCGAAAAGTTAAACAAAATCCTTAACGTAATTTAATGATTCCGGAAGTCGCATCTAATTAAATATTTACAGCCTTTCCCCTCCTCCTCACGACTCTGCGACCTTTGCCCAACAGCTGCAGATATCCTTTGCTGTGGCCGCACCCTCATTGGATTTGAGTGGAAGGCCAACAAGATAATTGAGTCCAAAGCCTTAGGTCAATGTGTTTTATTAGATTTAAACTTCACCTATCGCAGCAGACATCATCAATTACACACACAGTTAAACACGAATTTCATACATTTTTAAATAGATTTGCGAAAGTGCTGTAGTCTCGGTTGCACGTACAAACACACACACGCGCTCTCAGCAATGCACAGACTCCTACACACGTTCGTCAAACACATTAAGTTGTTGTTGTTGCTGGCTCCTAAATCGTTACACAACTATAAACAAACAAAATTAAAAGGCGCTGGAATAAGAGATTGTGAGAAGAGAGGCAAAGACAGAGAGAGAGAGAGAGAAGTAAATGGGTATTGGTTAACTGCTTCGTTAAGCCATTAAACTTACAACGCAACTTGACGCGTACGTTAAATAAACAACTAAAGGATAAACAGCATAAAAGTGAAGGAATACAAACAGACAACACACGAGGCCAAGAAGCCAACAAATCTAGACTTATGAAAGCGAGGTAAGAATTCAACTATCTACCATAGGGAAATACTTGAAGTTACCAAATAATTAAACAACAAAACAATAAGTTGCAGCGAAATTAAGTAATTGAATAATACTAGAGAAAGCAGAGTAACAGTTACATGTGAAAGCTTCAAATAAACACGATTAATTCCTATACAAACCATTTCACATAACCAAAGAATAGTCTAACCAATTTTTATTGTATTAATATGGACTTTATACGAATCTATACAAAACACACAGACACACAATGATCTTCATGTATTTCAATTACAAACATTTTTATTGTATCAAATGAATAACAGTTTCAAGAGACTCTAGGCGTCTGCAAGTGTTAACCATATAACAAACGCATGTCTTTATTTGCCGTTCATTGTCATTATTTCTGTCATCATTTGCATCATCTTTGATATTTCTATCACTCTTGTGCTGCCTTTGTATTCACCATTAGCTACATCATCATTGTCATGCTCATTGTTTCTCTGGGTTGCCACCATAACACCCATTACACATTTTAATCATTGCCTCGATGTTTCCCATTATTACTTATCGTGATTTTCTTAACAATATTAGCATTTAAACCTATTTGTAGCTGCTTTTCTCCCCTCTTACTAAACAGTGACTTAGTGTCTGCCGCTCTGACAGACTGTGCTGCCATTACGAGTTGGTCTATGAAAAATCACAGTTTGGTATTATGACACTGCTGCTTTCTCGGCTGGTTGATACAGTAGAAGTATAAATGTGACTAAAACGAAGAAACCAGCGCTGCTGTTAAACCTCAATCCTTGCATCGCTACTTTTGTCAATGTAGCATGCACAGACCACCTCCGAGGCAAGTGCGATGATATACACCCACGAGCACACACACACACACTCATATGTGCTATGACACTTGACATAATTTCATTATGTCTCTTCTAGATGGAAGCCAAATACATGAGTACACACATATGGAAATATGAGTGGTAGTTAGTCCTTGTCAGTGGTTGTGAGCGGCGTGTATATGTGTCTGCGTGTGTTTACTACGAGTAGATGCGGGTAGCAGGCTGGTATATTTAAATATTTTATTAACTCATTTTAACGGTTGTATAGCTAAGCAACATGGCATCACATTTTTTTAGATTTTCTTTTCCTTACTAAACCATGTTAACAGTGTATGTTGGTGTGAGTGTTGGTGTCTGTATCATATGAATATTTGCTTGAAGATTAGTAAAGATACTTTGTAAACATAAGCAAAGAATTTGTTGTTGTTGTTGTTGTTTTTTTCTCTCTTCATTCTTCCACTTCATTTCCCTATGAACATTAGTAGGGGTAACAACAATGCCGA
The DNA here is from genome assembly GCA_964034835.1 of Muscina levida. Classification (NCBI taxonomy): domain Eukaryota; kingdom Metazoa; phylum Arthropoda; class Insecta; order Diptera; family Muscidae; genus Muscina; species Muscina levida. The sequence continues at coordinate 151,104,185 of OZ035882.1, forward strand.
CATCATCATATTCGCCTGTGTTTTCCAAGGTCCTTGACAGTATCTGTATCCTCGCCGCAAGGGGTATTAAACCGCTCATCAATTGCATTGAAAAAGGTTAGCAGAATATCTCATCCGCAAAATCAACAAAGCCGCGTTTGGCTTCACTTTTTCCGTTTAAACTTTTATTTACAATTTCTTATATTTTCAGCTAAATCAAACAAATAAACATGACAAACACACACACACACACAAGCCAGCAAGCAAGCCAACAGTTTCACTCGTATGCCCACACAATTTCATTTACTGTTACACACACTCTCACACGTGCTTCGCATTTGCTTGCTTGTCATTGACAACTCGTTAGTCGACAATTTACTGTGGGCCATATGTATATTCCCCCTTTTATCATATTACGTGCACCGGAGTGTACGCGTGTGTTAGTGATAAATGTAATTTGACAGTTAAGCATGTTTTGCTGCCGAATGGACTTAAGTTACAGCAGGGAGCGGAAGTATTGGACGCTTCTTTGTTACTTTGGTAAAATTGTATTGGGGAGTACAAGATCGAGGTGGTGGGCAGTTATTTAGCGATACCGTGATCTATAGAATTTTTCATCTATAAATATTTTACTGTATTTACAAGTATTATCTGTCTACAAAATTTTACCTCTCTAGGTATAAAATATAGATTTCGCACGCCCACTTCGCCAACTGTTAGAAAATTTGTAAACGTTGTGCCGAGAACTATCTATATGTATATAAGTATATATATAAGTTTTACACTAGGGCTACAATACAGTTTTGCTACGCCCCCTTCCGCCCATTGACTGTGAATAATTAAAATTTTGTCTGCAAATTGCTATCAATTCTGTCGGATAATAACTGTCTTGAAAATTTTATGTCTTTAGGGCTAAAATACAGTTTGGTCACGCCCCCTCCGCCCCCTGACCCACTGATCTCTTTAGAACTTAAATACAGTTTGGCCACGCCCCTCCCACCCACTAATCGAAAACACAAATCTTGTCTGCACTTTTGAACCTAATGTGCCGAGTACTATCTGTGTACCAAATTTTTTCTCTCTTGCTCTAAAAAAAGGCTTAGCTACGCCTACATCGCCCATAGCGTAAAAATTTACAAACCCTACGGTTAGGAGGGTATATACCATTTGATACGACCCATAAGTGTAACACATAGAAGGATTCACTTTAAACCCTATGCTTCTTTGAACCAAATTCGATTCATGACTTTTTAAGTCGTTTGAGCCATGTCCGTCTGTCTGTCTGTCTGTCTGTCGCACGATAAATTTCGAAAGACCTAACCAATTATTTTGAAACTTTGCATATGTTAATATTTTCCAAAATCTAGTTACGGTAATGGAAATGGGCTACATGGCCACGTCCCTTCTGATAACTCCCATACAAATGTACCATTCCGCCCACTTTAGAAGTCGAGTAATAATACCAATACACCCAACGCGATCTTGTCCAAATTCAGTGTTTTGGGGAAATAATAGCCACGCCTCTTCTTACCTCCTATACCAATGTACCATTACGGCCAATTTAGAAATCGAGTAGTAATGTATGTAAATACAACCGAAACGATCGTGCCCGAATTCTATATTTTGTTAAGCTATAACAGAATAAAGTTTTGGAAAAAAATTAGAAGTTTCGACTCGCCCATACAAATGTTCCATTCCGCCCACTTTTGAAATCGAGTAATAATATCAATACGCCCAACGCGATTGTGCCCAAATTCTGTATTAAGCTACAGCAGGAAAAAGTTTTGAAAAAACTGCAAGTCTAGCCACGCCGCTTCTGGTACCTTACATTCAAATGTACCATTCCGCCCACTTTAGAAATCAAGTAATAATATCAATACACCCAATACGATAATGCACAAATTATGTATTTTGTTAAGCAAATTTTATGTTTTTACTGAGGGTGAGGGTATATGTAAGTCGGTTAACCCGACTGAAATTTTCTTACTTGTTATTATTGTATTATTGTATTATTGTATTATTGTATTATTGTATTATTGTATTATTGTATTATTGTATTATTGTATTATTGTATTATTGTATTATTGTATTATTGTATTATTGTATTATTGTATTATTGTATTATTGTATTATTGTATTATTGTATTATTGTATTATTGTATTATTGTATTATTGTATTATTGTATTATTGTATTATTGTATTATTGTATTATTGTATTATTGTATTATTGTATTATTGTATTATTGTATTATTGTATTATTGTATTATTGTATTATTGTATTATTGTATTATTGTATTATTGTATTATTGTATTATTGTATTATTGTATTATTGTATTATTGTATTATTGTATTATTGTATTATTGTATTATTGTATTATTGTATTATTGTATTATTGTATTATTGTATTACTGTATTATTGTATTATTGTATTATTGTATTATTGTATTATTGTATTATTGTATTATTGTATTATTGTATTATTGTATTATTGTATTATTGTATTATTGTATTATTGTATTATTGTATTATTGTATTATTGTATTATTGTATTATTGTATTATTGTATTATTGTATTATTGTATTATTGTATTATTGTATTATTGTATTATTGTATTATTGTATTATTGTATTATTGTATTATTGTATTATTGTATTATTGTATTACTGTATTATTGTATTATTGTATTATTGTATTATTGTATTATTGTATTATTGTATTATTGTATTATTGTATTATTGTATTATTGTATTATTGTATTATTGTATTATTGTATTATTGTATTATTGTATTATTGTATTATTGTATTATTGTATTATTATACTATGCTGCATACTTTTATCCATATGTTTGTATGTTGCCGTGTTACCCTTCCTGTATTGCAAAGTTCAAAGTTCAAGTAAGGGTATGATGGTGATCAGCCCAGGGTTGCAGTAAACGAACATTGTATTGTTGAATCTGTGCTTTTCGAAAATGTTTGGCAATCAATCAAAAATAAATGAAAAATAAAACATGTTACTGTGTCGGTAACTACAGCTGTGAAGGATGCACACACAAGTATGTTACTATGAACATATATGTGAGTTATCATTTGTGCAGGTAGGCCTATTGCCTAAATCACATTCCGTTGGTCCAAATTTCACATTATTTCCGGTATAAGCTTTAATGCTGATGCTTGTGCTCCACATGTTGAAGGCTGCGCGCATCCATGTAACTAAAAACCAATGGCTTTGATTAGATACTGTTACAGTTGTTGTTGTTTCAGTTTATGTTTAGATACTGGTGCTGGAGATGGCAGTATGGGGTGTTATGTTTCAGCTCCCTATATCCTTGAGAGATTCTACTCATTTTCCTATTAGTCTTGTTTGTGTTTGTCAACGGCGGTTGTTGTAATAAAAACCGTTAATAAATTTTTTATGTTTATTTCCCGAATACACTTTCACCTGCCTGTCACACATTCATCTTAGTATCTGATGTTAAGTTATTGGTAAATATTTATTATGCTGAACTATGGAGAGGGAAGTGAGAACGATTTGTGGCTAAAGTTTTCCAGTGTCGAGATACGTAAATATTTTGCTGTTGTGAAAGTTTTCACACCACATCGCAGCACAGTAGTTGAGGAAATACAGAATTTTAATTAAATTATGTGAGTTGAAGGGTTTTATAGTGGCAAAAATCATCAGATACAACTGAGAATGAAATATCTGAATATCTGGAAAAGGGAGCAATACTTACTACAAGAAACTTTATAGGAAAACATACAAAGCAATTATTTTTAAATGTATAATAAAATTTAAAAAAAATTAATAATATTTTTTGTTTTTGTATAAGTGCTTGATAAAAATACTTCCTACCTTTGGCTGTATTCTAAATTATACTACAATAGTTCGCAGTTACCATTGTTAAAGACGTCGTTCTTAGCTAATACCTAATATATTAATCTTTTTATTTTAAATTCTCGAAAGATCACTCTTTTTTGTACCACATAATAGATTAATTTAATGATAGTGTTTAATTATTGTTAAGATTTATTAATTTTTCCTCCGAAATGTATTGTATAATGTATACCCCTTCTGAGGACTACGACTACGAGTTTGCTGCCGCCATCATCATCATCATCTCATTAATTCTCTAGCTCTTGTTAATGCCGAGCCAACCAAAAGTATAAGCGCTCTTCCACTGTTCACTGCTACTCAATCACCCACATTTAGTTAATATCATTATGAGGGTCGCTCTTTAACTTCCGGTTTGCATCCGTGGCACAAAATTTGCATTGTTTTGTGGGCGGCTCCTCAACCCCCTGGTTGATTGTAAAATCAACATTTATCTCGCTACTTGTTGGCTTGATTACAGAGTGAGGCTTTCAGCGTTTGTTGCTACATATTCAGCTTTTACGATCCTTTATCGGAGACATGGGGCTATCAAGCAGATACAACACACACAAAGTCGCTATCTTATACTTACACATATAAATTCTTATATATATATATATATTTTTTTTATGTTTCTTAGTTTGAAGATGATATGTTAAGGATACAAGCACTTGGATAAAAACGACATATGCATGTGTGTGTATGTGTTTTTGTGTGTATTTTAGTGGAACATCGGTAGTTTGCATTATGTTTTACATGTCCTTGAGAAGTTGCTAAAAATAAGTTACACTGCGAACATCACTACAGTGTACAAAATACGGCTGTATAACGATGTCAGGAGTACCAACGGCAGTAGTATATGTTGGTGGTTTCATGTAGTAAACGTGTCGCCATTTCCTTTGCCATGGCTTGGTTGGTGGTAGTTGGCGTTGCATTTACTGGTGCTCAGATATCGTTGCGGGGCTGCTCTACAACTGTAACAAGCTCGTATTTATGTATGTTTCATACAAGCTTTGCCGTGTTTGCTGTTTGATTTTCTTGTGCCTGCTTAGTATGAAGATTTGAGCGGGAGAGGGGCAAGAGAAACATAGCAAAGGGCGTGAAAAACTGCTAAAGATTTATAGCAAATCTCCGCATTTGTCTTACAATGTCCGCAAAGCATGGAGAGAGGGGGAGGTGCAGGGGGGAAACCTTTCAACACACACACCCACTAATGCGCTTTGCCCTACTCTCTCTCTTGTATAAAATAAATAAATTCACTTTTGTGGCTGTGGTTTTTATTTGTATTGTTGGAATAATTTCAAATTCGGCCTTAGCGATATTGTTTATGCGACAGTTGGTTTCACGATTTAGCGAAAACGAATTGAAATGTTGAACATTTGACCTTTTATGGTGGAAACATCTGAAAACATTTTATGACAAAAATTTATGGCAAACTATTCAAGGTTACTTGTCTGGGGGGGGGGGGATGTGAAAGATTCTCTCAATTAATATTGACACTGGTTTTAGGAGTTATGACCGTGATTCTGAAAACTTATGATAATTGCAAGGATGTGAGAAAATCTATGCCGTGCTGAGGGTGCGACAATAAACTTGGCTGTTATGATGAAACTTATCACAACATCAATATTAATTTTGTTGACCAACGAGTACAGGGCGGAACATATCAAGGTCACTAATACAGTACAACACATGATATTGGGCCCAAAACGTGACAAATTCCCCTATACGATACCTTCTAACTTCAAATCGATATTAAATTATAATGGCACGTAACTTGACAAAAACGAATGATGCAGAACTTCTTCTATTTGGGGCTACTTTCACGTGCAGTTCTCAGAATTGAGTCCCAAAATCATGTGTTGTACTGTGTAAGATAAGGTTGCTGCGTTTGCTCGCTGTGAACAATTTGAAATGGATGGAACATTACTCTGCTCTGCTGCAATCGGCCCCGACACTATTCCTGCTGATTATTATGTAAAATTACTTTCTGAATCCGAATACCACCCTCGGGACGAATCCCTGTTTTTGCTTTATTTGAATGATAACAAAATGCGAAGTAAATAACTGAAACTTGGAGGGGTGATGGATTTTTCAAAAAAGGGTAGGTGATGGCAAAAAGGGCGTGATATTTGGAATAAGCAGGTCATTTTGCATAATAATCAACAGGAATAGTGTCGGGGCCGATTTTCATGCAAAGCAGTATTACCGAACAATTAAAACAATGAGGGCCGCCACGAGAAAGAGATGACAGGCCAAAATGGGGATGACGTTTGGAATCAGCAGGTGATTTTACATGAGATTCCGTAAGACTAGTGTCAGGAGATCGATTTTTTACAGAACAATTTTATCTATTTATCTTTATAAGACTGTTGAAACGAATTTTTTACGTTTGTAACGGGTAAACTAAAAAACTACTGAACTTATTTCAAATATTATTGTTTTAAAACAACACAATTTAGCTACTCAGTACAGTAGGGTACCTTATTTTTTTCGTCAGTGAAGTTGACAAAAAAAATAAATTTTCTATTCATCTTCAGAATGAGTTATGGAAGAGCTTTAGTATCTGCGTATGTTAGCACTCGACTAAAACCCCCAAAACCATGTCTCTTCATATAAATAAGATGCTTAAACTGTCATTACTACCGCCATGCCCAACACTACTGATTGCCACCATTATATTCGACGCTTTTTTCCTATTCATAAGTTATTTACAAAATATTTGCGAAATAAATTTCGCTGACGAATTTACATCTAAATTTGCAAATTTTACTCATTTCTGACAAACACTGGCAGTGCCAAAGCTTTAGTGACGAATTGTGGTGGCAAATTTTCCAACGCTTTAATTTCCGTTGCCATGAGTTGTTGGCAATCATTGCCTTCATTATCATCGCCAACAACATTATAATCAATAGCAGCAGTAAAAGCAACAGCAACGTCATCGCCAACACCATTACCATCATAAGCACCATCATCACCACTACCACCATCAGCATCATTCCAAACCATCGTCATCAACAGCAACAACAGCCAACAGTGCTCATTTGCAACGAGTTACGTATTTATGGATTATTTTGAAAAAAAAGCAACGACAATCGATTTCCTTCGATTTCATTTTTATTACATTCAACAACCCACACACACACGCACTCCGCACTCACTCACTCCTTGCAAACGCTCTTGCGTCTTGCGTCACTTTCATGTGGCCGGAGTGAAACAATGCTAATACCTCTTCGCTAGCTAATAAATTTCCCTTACTAAGCATAAACTGGCAACAACAACAACAACAACGGCAATACTCCAGTTCAGGCAATAAGGATTTTAGCATAAATTGAAAAGCACCAAAACAACAACAACCACGCGACGGCAAGCAGGAAGAAGACATCACAAAAAGTGGGCGCCTGTCCGCCCTCTACCGCTCTTGACGATTGTGAAGCATAATTTATCAAAACAAAAAAACTAAAGAGAGAGGGATAACTAGGGAAGAAAATAGGAAATAAACAAGAACAGCATGTTTGACTTACCAATGATGACCAGCGTCGTTGTCGTCAATGTCTTTGCAACAGCACATCTCATCAATAATCACAAACAGCAAACAATCTGTGAGCTTTGTCTTTCGATTGTGTTGAAGAAGGAATTTACAAAGGATTTTCTTACTGGATAGGGAGTGTGCAAGGAAAGGACAGCAGGACTGGGGACTATAATAACGCAGATTTTCAAGCATTCCTTAGAGTAGCAGCAATGATTGCTGCTTTAAAGTGTTGAAAGAGGTGAATGGCAAAATTCTAAGGAAACATAGTGTAAAACCAGAGCATTGCCAAGCTGATATAGAATATTATCATGATTGCAAGAAGGCAATGGGGTAGGAATGGTAATAGTGTGTTTCATATAAGAAACGGTATCGATTATATTATAGTTTTGTATATGATCGGATGTAGTAAATATGAAATTTAAATTTTGACATAATGACGTCAATTGAACGGCAGCCGTATGCTTATATTGATACAGGCGTTCAAACGACATCAAGGTCCTGTTAAGACACTATCATTCAAATAGTGGTAAGACACTTTCTTTCAGACGACATCATAAAGTCGATAATACTAAACAATACACAAATTTCAGTCAGGTCAACTGTCTCCTCTTTTACCCTCACCCATTGGGTGTATTGATATTATTACTCGATTTCTGAAGTGGTAAATTTGTATGGGATGTACCAGAATGGGCGTGGATAGACTTCCAGTCTTTCTCCTAAACCGACAATAATCTGGCTATAGCTTTACTTAATACAGAATTTGGGCACAAACACGTTGGGTCTAAAGATATTATTACTCGATTTCTAAAGTGGGCGGAATGATATATTTGTATGGGAGGTACCAGATGGGGCGTGGCATGCAGTCCATTGCAATACTGTAAGCAGTAATGGAGCAATATTAGCCCATGCAAAGTTTCAATACAATTGGTTGCGTCACCAGCCGGACAGACAGACAGGCAGATGGACAGACGGACGGACAACTATGAATGAGAGTAGTAAGAAAAACATCATAGGAAGAAACCATTGTTTAGTTACTTTTCAAAATTTTGTATATATATTTTTTTTCAATTACTTTAAATGTACCATTTTTTCATATAATTGGAAAAGCTTTTTAGAGATTTACATAAATACCTTCATAATCGAATTAATTAAACAAGATCACAAGTAAAAATATCGTTGATTTTAAGGCCAGGTAACTTTAGTTCTCATAAAATGCGCATGAAAGCTTAATAAGTTTAAAGCTCCTTCCTGACAGATTATAGACAGGGAGGACGGCAATACTTTTCGGTTTAAGTTAAACATTTCCTAACCTGGAACTTAAAGGGAATCGAAAGCTATTTTAAGATCATTGTCTAAGCATTAAAAGCTTCTTCTTGACCTAAAGTTCGATAAGTCAGAGAGAGCTGCCAGTCTTTTCTGTGTTATTTAGGCTATACTAAACTTGCAGTAAATAAAAAAAAGAGCTTTCGTTATTTAAACGCAAAAGTTCTATGCTCAACAGTTACATCTAAGCAAACATACTTTGATTTTTTTACATTTTCGGTACAGAGATTTAAAAGCTGTTATAATTTGTTGTTATTCCTTGAAAGTAAGGAGCAAGCAGTGCTATGATTCGCTGATTTGATCTCGTCGTTGTGAAAGCACAAAGCTCTTTTGTAAAAGCTCTCACATTTATATACGGCTTGGACGTAGCTATTGTAAAACTTTGTATGCCGCTTTTCTTCGTTACATACTAGACTTCTATGGTAATATTTGTAAAGCTTTATTGAAATATGTTTTATTTAAATTGACAAAGCTTTGGCCTCTTTTAAAGCCAAAAATAATGGGAAAACATAATTGTTATACAAAAAGATTTTTTTTTTCTTATTCAATATAACATGATGTTTTTCATTAATAAGAGCTTTTAATTGTAAAGCTCAAATTAACAAAAGCTTCCGTTCTGCTATTTGTGTATTTAAAAAGTAAAACGAATTCAACATTCGCCTTGTTGAGGGGCTTAAGGGTTTCCTTTACTATAAATGTTCTAGAATGGACTTTTCCCTTAAATGAACGAAATTTGTAACCCGAGAAATGAATATCATTCAAAGACACAAAGAAAACAACAGAAGCTTTAAACTCCTTCCAAAATAGTAACATGTCTTCGGTTGCTAAAGATTGCTTTTATATATAGAAATTAATGGTGCTTTTAAAAGAAAAATTGGGTTAACTTTAAGGCTTGTAGAGGGTAGAAAGCTTCCCCGTTTTCATCTTACAATATCCCAAGATACAAAATACAATATAAGAAAAGCTTTAAATTCTATAAATTTGATGTCAAAAAAATTTAAGTGAACATGTCTTCATTCACTTAATAATATTCAACAAAAATCTGTATGTGTGTAACGTATAGGCTTTTGTGTTATTTAACCGACTAAAATGAAATAAGTACAGATTATACCTTAGATATCAGCAAGAGTTTATAGATCTTACTATAGATGAAATACAATATCTTACTTACTTTAACGACTTATGTTTAACACATCATAAAATATTAAATATGCAGGGTGGACCAAAATCCGTTTACATTTACATCGGTCAGTGCGCGGAAGATCCACAGAAAAGGTGGGGGAGGGTCTACGACAAGGGCGTAGCCAGGATCTAATGTAGGGGGGGGCAGTCGGTTTTACATTTCATGTTAATAGTTTGTTTACAAAAAAAAACAATTAAAACTAAGTACCTAACGAAAAATCAATACTAATTGTTTTGACAATATTTTATTAAACAAAGGTAGACAAGACTAAATTTTTTTAAAAAAATTTTAGGTCTTCGAGTTTCAAAAAAAAATATTTTTATTCATTTGTTTCTTTTTTTGACATACAAAATTTTAAGCCGCATTTCTTGAGCAATTTTAATTTTTTTTCTTGTGTTATTTGAAACAAACTGTGCGCTGAATAACCGTTTTTTTATTCTGAATTCCTCATGGTTATTTATTTTTTTAAATGTGTCAAAGTCGATGAAAAAAAAAATTATTTTTGACTTTAATTTCAAATATTTTTTGGGGTTTATGGGCTCAAATCGATTTTCGCAGACCATAGTTGGATTTTCGGATATGCCGTCTTCGACAAAGTTGTTTTAAATAAGTCTTGCTTATCAGAAATACCAACTATAGCTTGGCGAAAATCTATTCAACAGCTGAAACACTATTCAAAGTAAAAAAAAACTTTAAATAAAATTCTGTACGAAACCGTCATTGTAACTCAAAAATCTAATGATGCAATACGAGTCCGGCCTTGTCTATTTTTTCGACTACCATAGTGTTCTTATTCACAGAATGTAATCTACAAATCCAAAGAACTAAGAACTCGAGTAAACTTTACTGACCCTTTTAAAGATTTAACAGTTTTATTAATTTTCAAAATTTGGTTTTAACTTCCTAAATAAAAACAAAACTTCCTAATGAAAAACTGGAAGATATTTGAATTTGGTATCTTTCTTGCAATTGCACTTAATACAGTTAAAATTTTGCACAATGTTATCGCTTATTGAACGTTAACTTACGAATAAAAAAGAGCCTCGCTCTGCGTATTAGTACTTCCAAAACAAGGTAGTCTAAATTTTCCCAATAATTTCAAGGAGGAACTCTTAATATTTTGTGAATTCATTAACACTTTCTAAACTGTAACCATTTCTACAGCTTTGATACATGGCTGTAAACGTCTGGCCAACAGATACTACTGCACAAGCAGAACAATAACAATACATAAGTACTTTTACTTAAAAATCAGTTAATTTTATTGAATCCGAGTTAAAAAATATCCACTACAATTTTTGAGAGTGAACATATGGTGAAAGTTTTTATTAGTCAGTTCACCTTTTGTAAAATTTCTGTACTATTTTATTTTAATTTTCATATTTTCTAGGATTTTGACCAATTTTTCAAGCTCTAGGGGGGGGGCAGCCGCCCCCCCCTGCTCCTACCTGGCTACGCCCTTGGTCTACGAAATAATAAAACAGCAAATTCGTTATTATGATGTCAATCAGCGATACACAAAGTAAGTTCTACGTACTAAAGTACTATCAAATATCAGATTCTACGTCTATAGTGCAAAGAAAATTTTGCGTTCATTACAACATATGTTATCTACGTTAAGTATAGGCTATATGGCCAACACTACGATACCCACTGTCTTAGGCAGTTACTTACTTACCAGCGAATATTTCTATATAAACTTTACTAATATAAATTAATCAAAGCAAAAGTTTGATCAAATTAACACAAGAAAATGTTTTCTTTGTGATCATCCATAAGACCTGTCAATATTACTCCAACGTAGGGGAAGGAAGCAATACAAGCCCTACTAATTAAGGCCATCAACGCAGAGGTGGTGTAACCAACAGTTTTTGTTGGTTGCTGTTCTGATGTTACATACTTTCTTTATACATTATCAACTATCAATACAAAAGTGTTAGCCTCAATTATAGTGAATACAAACTACAAATTGTTCAAATTGAAACAAATACAATATTTATATCAAGACAATAAAGTTAAGCTATTATTTAACATCAGCTAAATTTTTAAGTTTCTTAATCTCAATTATTATTTCCATATTTTCTGTTCTTCATTTAATTCATTTTTGTTTAGATTCACTGAAATACTTTTATCTCCCCCACAATAACACATACCCAGCTTGTTATACTTTGCATCCTGCTTATATCCCTCTTGGCAATTTTTCTTACTTACCTTTTACCTCCGAAGACCTTTCATTAAATATCACCTGTCCCTGCTGGTCATTAAATACAATTCACATGAGAGGTGAGAAAAATATTTTTGAATTTAAAATTTTATTGTTCTTCTTAGATTAATTGTCTGTTTTCAGTTTTCTGTAAACGTTACACCATTTGTCATTTTACGTTTCACACTCAATTTTTTGTTTGTTTTTGTCACTGTTCTTTAACGCCGCACCTCCCCACCGCACTTGGCTCATCTCGCTCGCTCTCTCTCTCATCTTATCGTTTTACATGATATTGCCAATTGTCTAAAGTTTTAATAATAACAAAAAAAAAACAAAAAATGAAATGAAATTAATATATTTGAACTGTACACGAAAAAAAATGTTTATGATGGTGCCATATTTTTTCACTGTTTTATGCTTTACACTTTGGTTTTAATGGCGTGGAGAGAGGGGCGGTTTTAGCGGCAGAGTAAGATTCTGTGACAGGACACCATTTTGTTTTGGGGCCATATTCGCATTTGTTACATTCATTCCTAGTCGAGTGGTTAATTAAAAATTACAAATATTTTTGTTGTTGTTGTTGTTATTTACGCTAAATTTGTTGTTGAAAAGGTATGTCTTAAGATAAAAGTTTTCTGTTTGTTCGTTTGAGTGTTTTTGTTGTTGCTTTCTCATTTTGTTTTTGTTGATATTTATATAATACAATTATTTATAAGCAGTCACGGCTGCTTCAATATATTAATATCCTTAAAGAGAATTTCGGAGCTAAAAATCTTACTTAAATGTTATGTGATATTTATTTTTTTTTGGTAGTTGTTGTTGTTGATGTTGTCTTTATTTAATTTGTATTTAAGTTAGTTAATTATTTATTCAATTTAAGTGAGAGAGCTCCAAGTTATACGTAATCCTAGTGTTATGTTAACAGGATTTCTGTGGGTGTGGACATTACAGTAACATAGTCTGTTAGAAGTTCATTAAGACGAAGTTCATAAAGTAAATAGAATTTGAGATATTTGTACAATTGTAAAGCTATTAAAGGAAAGATTTGATTGTTGGTATAATGTAGTTTCTTTTATATAGAATGATAAAAAAAATGGTTGTAAAGAAACCGTAAATCTGTGAATATGTAAAAATGTGCATTGTGAACACAGCTGCCTATAAGGATGTACGTTATTAATTGAAGGTGGAAATTGGAATATTAAAAGAGAATAACAATTTTAGGACCAAGCAGGTGATACTTGCAAAGGGATTGTGTCGGATTTTTGACGATTTCAAAAAGGAAATGGAATGTGAAAAGAACCTAAAAATTGTGTTCCTTTCCAAGTGACTTTATTAAAGGCTTATAAATCAAATTTTCATAAACAAAAGTGGTTCTTTAAACCTATGGCCTGCAGTTCTAATCTAAATTTGTATTAAGGTATGTTATGTATCGTGTGTCTGTGCTAGTAAGGTTCTTTTCGTGTTAGAAACACTTCATCATAACCGTAACAACTCATTGGTTATTTGTTAAATGTGCTTAAAAGTAAATTTTTTGTACGATAGGTGGCGTACCATAAATCAGATATGAATGTATGAGCTATGCATATCTCAATAATGTAACCAATACGCTCTGGAGGCACATCCAATAAAATTACCTACAACAAAACATCAGCAGACATTTCTTTGTTGAAAATTTTAGATTTAAATGTTAACCAAACCTAAATCCAAAAATTTCATTTAACAGGAAAAATCTATTTAATTTACCCCATAATTTCCTCCGGAGTGTGCAGCAGTTTAAGAAACAAAGCCCCAATACTGCTGCTCCATCCACGTCACAGTGGATATGGTACGGAAATTTCAAAAAGCATATAGGAATCCGTGAGGATTAATTAGGTGAAGTTCCGTGAACAAATTGCCGCTGTAGTTAATAAGGTCATCGAAAAAGAGGATGCCTTAACTACAAGTTAAAACCTTAGCTTAGCTGAGGGTTGTCCCCTCACCTATTCGGTCAAGAGATTAAGTACTAAAAGGCTTTTTAACAAAGAGAAGGTTATGGTATGAATGAAAGGAGGACTAAAGTGCTGATACAACCGTCTTCCCCAATATACAAAGAGTTTTGTGATCGAATACTAGGTGCCAACAATGCTACACAATTCAGAAGGGTTATATCTAAAAACCTAAAAGTATTGGGTTTTATTTGTAAGACTTTTTGGTCTTAGATCAAGTCCAACGCTGGCACTTCTAATGGATATACACTTACCGGCCTGCTTGGCTGAGGACAATGTGGTAAATTGTGTAAAGTGAAGTGGTCTAAAATGAACTTAATGCATAATATAACTAAAATATTGATGGACTTCTGCAAGACTTGTATCCGGCTGTGTTTTATTTTCACAGAAATGGATCGTAGGTTTAGGTGGGTTTTATACCCAGGGCGGGTAAGCCCGTTCATGCTTCCCCAAAGGAATAAAAAGAAAAAAGTCTATTTTTTATGCCTGATATAACTCTGATTTTAGAGGACATATTAAAGGCTTGTATTTGCCTATGTTTTAGTCCATAGAAATGGAGGCAGGATATGGTTTTTATACCCAAGGCGGATAAGCCCGTTTATGCCTTTCAATTCAATTCAATTCAATTCAATTCAATTCAATTCAATTCAATTCAATTCAATTCAATTCAATTCAATTCAATTCAATTCAATTCAATTCAATTCAATTCAATTCAATTCAATTCAATTCAATTCAATTCAATTCAATTCAATTCAATTCAATTCAATTCAATTCAATTCAATTCAATTCAATTCAATTCAATTCAATTCAATTCAATTCAATTCAATTCAATTCAATTCAATTCAATTCAATTCAATTCAATTCAATTCAATTCAATTCAATTCAATTCAATTCAATTCAATTCAATTCAATTCAATTCAATTCAATTCAATTCAATTCAATTCAATTCAATTCAATTCAATTCAATTCAATTCAATTCAATTCAATTCAATTCAATTCAATTCAATTCAATTCAATTCAATTCAATTCAATTCAATTCAAATCAATTCAATTCAGTCCAATTCCATTTAATTCAATGCAATTCAATTTTTATCTGTTCAAAGACAAGGTTTTTCAATTTAAAGATTGTGCGTTCCTTCACGTTTTCTGCTTCACTGAACTCGTTATGTTATGTTATGTGTACAGCAGCACTGTCGGTAAGAGATGGCAACTCAGCTCCATGGCCAAAAGGTGGCTGATTACTGCGATAGTCCAACTGTTACGTATGAATGTCTGGATTGGTGGCAAGGAACTAATAAGAGCAATCTTCTAAAGATGCTGCGCAGGATTCAAAGAATGACACCAATGGATATCACCGCAGCTATAAGGAGCACTCCGCGAGCGGTTGTTTACCGCAACACTGTAGGTAAGAGATGACAACTCAGCTCGATAGTTGCAATGTGACTGTATACTGCGGTATTCCGACCAATATTTACATACGGTTATCAGGTCAAGTCATCCGGATTAAGAGAATTTTTCAAAAAATTCTAAGCAAGATTTTAAGAATGCACTGCAGCTATCAGGAGCACACCGCAAGTGGCTTTAGATGTATTGTTGTACTTTCTGACATTCTGTTACGTACATTTCATCAGTTTGAGCATCTTGTCCACACTGTGTTGTAGTTTATATTATGCCTTCTATAAGTCTGTTATAACATAAGCCACTTATTTAGAGTCAATTTTATTTTTTGTTTTTCAAAACAATTTAGCATTTAAAATTTGTCAACTTTGTAACCATAAGCTAACGCCAGGAAGCCTATAGTTAAGTGTTTTTTGTTTTTTTTTTATCACTTAATTCCTTTTCTCCTATAAAACATTTAAAGGGTTCAATTGTTATCTCCGCCCTTATCTGCTACGGATAACTTCAGCTGCCTTAATCGAAAATTACCCCCTGCAAAGGCTTAAATTTTACAGCATCAAACATTCAGTTAGCTGAGACAATATTTAAAAAAAAAATGTTATAAGTTTCACTTCATTGCCCTAAAAATAGATTACTCTGTATCTCTGTCTCTCTCTCTTATGACGTGGATTTACTCAAAAAAATACCATTTTCTTCTTTTGAGGCAAGACAGAAACAGCTGACTTGTCGTAACCCACTTTACGTAAACGTAAGGATTTCGTATAACTTAAGCCTTAAATGTGAATAAAGGATTCTTGTGTTGTTAAGTTATACATGTATATGTATATGAGTCTCTGTGTTAGTGTGTGTGTATGTATGAGAGAGTGCTTGTAGATGTGTGCGCTTGAATTTACTTAATTTTACATATCTTGAGTTAGTTTTACACTTGACTAATTTTACAATGTTACAATGTAAGTATAAATGCCTGAATGTGTGTATGTATGCATGTTAGAATGTATTTATGTATGTTTTGGCCATGTTGTTATATATAAATAATAGAAAGTGAATGTATTGTGTATGTGTAGTGTGTGTTTATATTTATTTATGCAGCATGTGTACGTATATAAGTCATGAGTGCGATAATCATAATGATGATGATGCTGGTGATGCTGATGATGATGTTGATGTTTACATATTTTACAAATGAATCTTTTGTAAATTTGTCGAATAATACAATACAATTAATTTATTTATGCAAGATCTATCCGGTCATGACGTCGTGTAGCTGTAGATAAATTTCCTTTTTACAATACAAATCTTTCTACAAGTGAGTGCGTGTGTGTGTATGTGTTTGTGCGTGTGTGCTTAGTTCTGGATTTGAATGTCAGATTCGCCCTTTTTTTGCTTTCGCATACACAACTTCTCTAAATCACACTCAGACACGTTGATGTCAAAACATACAATGCCACAGCTTACACACTAACTTCTTTATCTTCATTGCAAAGTAGGCGGTGCGCGTGTGTCAGTGTGTGTGTGTTCACTTGTATTGACAAATAGTGTGTCATGCCTCAGTTATTTGAATTTAATTCCTTGCACAACAACAAACATAAATTCTTCGGCGAACACTTTTATAAATGCCAACAGACACACATACACGCATTATGGCTTACATGTCATTGTGGTACTACCGACCCATCATCAGACATGGTACTGGTGTTGGTGCTACAGCACTTGCTGATGCAAGAGTAAATGCATTAGCGTAAGCAAGTGTGTATGTGTGTTCGCATTTTTGTTTTTCCTGTTCTAAAGCCATGTACGCATTGCATTTTTATCCTGCCATGAAGTATTTTGTTTATGTTCAGTCAGCAACACAGACATAGTGACAGTTAAACAGACAGACAGACATATATGATTTTTTCAACAAACAACAGTCAACGTTCACTCTGCTCACTCTAATGAGGTTATGTTGGATATTTCGTTTCTTTTGTAACATTACTGCAGGGATTCCCCGAAAAATAATTTGTGGCACATATAATCTGTGACATAGTCACTGTTTTTTTTTTCTTTTGCTACACAAATATCAAAGAGTGAAGCACTACAAAGGTACTAGGTAGGTATTTAAAGTTAAGCCTCTTAATAGGGTAGCAAATTTCATAGCAACCCGCTTATTAGAAAGTTCATTAAAGGTATTCAGTTGTTGCTAGACAATTATGCTCTATTGTATCGTGGCACAACTGTCAAAGTATTTTGAAGGGAGAGTGAAGCTATCAATGGATTTACCCCCAAATTGAAACCCCAGAATATCATAGCAACTAGTTTTTTAGGTAAATACACGTAGCATAGCTTTAGCAAAAAGCTGAGTGGGAATTTAAAACAAATCTGTGCACAAAACTATTTTAACAATGCATTTTGTTGAAAAAATATAAAAAATTTATATATTCAATATGTGGAAGGTAAACGATGGGTTGATATCACGGTAATCTGCAGAGGAACCTACAGTTATGAGTTTACATATCATGGCCACCAGCTGTTGATTAGGAATAGATTTTGGGTACCCAATAAAGTGATAGTAAGCCATGGACCCTGATGGTTGGGGCAACCACTCGCCTTCAGCAGCAAACGGAACCCTCAAATGTTGATGACCCACTCAAATTTTATAAGGTCCATGATTTAAGGATATGTACCTTAAATATCCGGTCTCGCCACACAGAAGGTGCACCTTGAATGTCCTGACTCTCCACAGAGAAGGTGACACTTTCTAAACTTTAAAATGTTTTTTTTTTTTTTGTAAACATTTCTATCATTAATCCTTATCTGGTTTGTATAAAGAGTAGGGTATCCCTTTAAATCAAACTTCTCCTTCTAAATGCTTGTTGTTGTGGCAGCGTTGATGTCTCACCATGAGCGCTTTTACAAGAAACCAGTAATCAGTAAACGACAAAAACAAACAAAGAACCTGTTGGTTGTTGTTGCTGCTACCGCTGCTGCTGCTGTTGGCATAATGTGTGTATGGTGGCATATGATGACAGCAATGCCAAAACAAACAGTCCAACATAACACTGCACATGCACACATTTAGATGGTATTGTTATTACTTTTCACTATACGACGACGTCAAAGACCCATATAGACAAACACAAAAAAAACAGACACACAGACAGACGAACAGACATCCCGCCATAGTGTCACATAGAAAAAAATTGGAACATTTAAAGCCACAATTCACTTGTGGTGCAGCTGTTGTTTTTTCCCCCACAGCTATTGCATGTACACACATATGCACATACTCACACCCTCTATTTGGCTTAAGTATGCTAGAAAAACACAGTTATATGTTTTATGTCCTAAGGCTAAAAGTAACAACTTATGCTGTCGTCGTTGTCTTCTTTTCTTACTCTTTGTTTTAGGAGAGAGGAAGCCGCGTTAAGTAGCGCACGATCAAAGTTGTTGTTGCTGCTGCGGTGAGGGTACGTTGGAAGTTGTCACTTATTGTCTAGATGTGTGACAATAAAATGTTGGTAATTAGTGAAATGATTTCTCTCTCATCTAAGGAGTTGGCTATGTTATGTTGTAGCAGTTGTTGCTGGCTGGCATACATATGGCTTAAAACACTCCCTCATACAAACTCACTTGCACTCCCTCTCTCTCTCTCCCTCTCAGGGGACAGACTTCTTGCTGCAATTAAGGTCAGTTTGACTATAAAGCATGTTCTGTTGTTGCCACTTTCCTAAATTGCACACAAATGCATCGTTATGCTGTTGTTGGCCACTTTTGGCAGCTACGATTTAATCATTTTCTTTAGCTGTCTCACACACACGCACACACTTATATGCTTTATAAAGGCGACCAGGATATGGCTGACATCTTAGGAGACATTTGACACGACTATGGATATATCACTTAAGACATGGACACTATTAATTAAATAAAGATTAAATATGAGTAGGATAACAGTCCTGGTATGTTAAATCAATATTAAGAGTAGGCAGCAAACAGCGTTTGGTTGGGCTACAACACATGGGCTACAACACAGTAAAGTGTAGCAGGTTAGTTCAATTCGGTTTCTTTATTTTGTAATACTTAAAGTAGAAACATATTTTTGCCTGATTTAGGTTAGCTCATGGATGGACAGAAAGTAACATCAAGAATTATCGCCATCCTGTCCCTAAAAGTAACAATTCTTCAAGGTTCATAATACTCTAAAGCAATGCCAGGCATCTAATAGCCTCGCGAGGCCGGCAATAATCTTTGTTTCCTACAGACACGATCGGAAATTTAAATTGGAAAATTAGAAACATTTCTTTAAGGTTCATAATACTCTTAAGTGGTGAAAGGCATCTCATAGCCTCGCGAGGCCGACAATAATCTTTGTTTCCTACAGACACGATCGGAAATTCAAATTAGAAAATAAGAAACATTTCTTTAAGGTTTATAATACTCTTAGGCGGTGGCAGGCATCTCATAGCCTCGCGAGGACTACAATAATCATATTTTTCATACAGACACTATCGGCAATTCAAATTAGAAAAATAGAAAAAATCTTCAAGGTTTATAATACTCTTAAGCAATGCCAGGCATCTCATGGCCTCGGGTGGCCGCAAACATCTTATTTTTCATACAGACACGATCGGGAATAAAAACTTAAAAATTTAGAAAGAATCCTTCAAGGTTTATACTACTCTAAAGCCATGCAAGGCATCTAATAACCTTGCGAGGCCGACAATAATCTTATTTTTCAGACAGACACGATCGGCAATAATAACTAGAAAATAATAAAGAATTCTTTATAGTTTATAATACTCTAAAGCGTTGATAGCCATCTAATAGATGATCGCCAATTCCAATTTTGAAATTTGAAAAAATTCTAATAGCCCCGCGAGGCCGACAATAATCTTATTTTGTACACACACAATGTCTGATTCAATGCAGTTACTCCATGGTCAGTCTCTTAAAGTAACATTAACTTAACATTCACATACACAAACACATAATATTTGTGTGTGTGTGCGTTCGGTTTAGCCTGGCACAACTCTAAAGTAATGCAGGCAACTGTTTAGCTCATAGGAAGAAAACTAAACATAAGAAAGTTGCAGCATTAATGTCAGGAAAGTCATTAGATCGATAGGTGATCTATCTACAAGGGCAGTGAAGATTACATAATATTGTTCATACATATAACTAAAGGGAAGAAATGTTTGGTAATGCTATCTAAGAAAAATTTAAACTTTTATGGACGCATCCGCCTATTGACCAGATTTTAAATTAATTTTTCAAAAGATCTTCTATCCGAAACTGGTGAGAGAAAATGTAATTACTCCTATTTAAATCATACCAGCAGAGTGCGGTTATAAAAATCCTGATGATATATAATGTCTGTCTGTACATGCTGCCCATTAATTTCTTACAGAAGTAATATAGAAAATGTTAATGCCTACATAACCCCAAAAGAGACCTCAAAGTTATACCAACCGTTTTATACCGTTGACCCTACACTCACTTTGTTAAGCTTACACGGAAATAATATAGTTTATATCACCGACTGTTATCATTAGATATTACTAACATCACATCATCTTACAAGGAAAGTCAGTTGTTATTTAGTAAATGTTATCTATGAATTTGTTTATACAATGATGTTTTCTTTTTTCTAAATTCTCTAAAAAAATATTTACAGTTTGATCCTAAATATCTAATGCTTATCTAGTAAATGTGATCATGTCAAACAACCCTTGCTCTCAATTTCCTTCTCTCTCTCTCTGTATCTGTAAAGTGTTGTCGTTGTGTTTTACTTATGCTAATTTATGTGTTGTTTTGTTGTTGTTACTGTTGTTAAATATTAGTTAATTGTATTCTTAGTTTGGCTAGAATATGTTCACACACTTAATTGTCGAAATATTTAACACTAGATTAAACTATGGTCTAGAATTTTGTTTAAAGTATCCTTATTTCTAAGTCATCGATTAGTGCCGGTAGTGTACGCTCACTTACACTCGTATCACATCGCCTGGTTGTGATTTTGTCTTTAAGTCGCTTAGACTGCCGTCGAGCGAAGTGCGCTCACTGCTGGACGCCACCGCATCATCTTGATCGTCAAGATCCTGGCCAGCGTTAGCCAGTGCGAATACATCATCACTAGCCGTTGGTTCGCCGAGTAAACCACTGAGTGTTGGTCATCTTAGCGATTCTCGTCACATGAAAACATCGCCCCCGCCGCCAACGCCGTGACCGCCAGACGATTTACGCGGCGTGGTGGGCACGCCGTGGGGACACGTCGCACCCACTGATGTGGGGGGCTGCTGAGGTATCATGCCTTTAGATTCATCCTCAAACGTAACCATTTTCTCGCGGGGTTTCATCACTATTTGCACCTGTTGGGGAGGCGGTGGTCCACAGATCAGCGTCTGTGGCGGTCCCAGTTGGAGGCCGTGCGGCAGTCCAAGACCCGCGCTCTGTATGGTGGGTGAACAACGTCGGGGTGGCGGCAGCGCCAAATCTCCTACTCCCGACAAGTTAAACTCACTAATGCTGCGCGGCACAAAGTACTCGATGTGATGTTCTGGTATGCCCGTCGATCTTCGTATGGGTGTGTTGCGCTGGAAGTTCGAGTTCATGCTGCGACGTGGTAGGGAATTGTACTGGGAAAATGTATGGGCTGGTCCGAAAAACATGGTCTGATGCTGGCCCATCATATTAGGGCCCAGAGTGCTGCCTGCAAGGAGGTCAGCAGTAGGCCGCTGTCAGGAGGACTTGGGTGTCACTGAGACCGAAACAAGCGAAACATCGTCCGATTGGGGTATAACATGATCTTGGACGCTGAAACGGCGCAGCCACATGACCAGCTCCGTTTGGATGAGGCTAAAGCACATGGCAACCACGGCCATGCCGATGAGAATGTAGGCAGATGCCAAGTACAGGGTCAGATTGCCCGAGGGTGTCAGTTCGCCAAAGCCAATGGTGCCCAGAGAGGTAAAACAAAAGTAAAGCGCCTCCAAAACGCTCCAGTTTTGTATTTTATGGAACAGCAAAGCTCCCGAGGTTATGTAGCATATCAGCACCAAGACACAGATGGAAATGGGGACACTGGGAGACCCCGTCGAAACCACGGAGCACTGTTTGTTCAATGACCCCGCATACTGATGGGCTGGCAGCATTTTACCGGCAGCAAAATGAGACTGGGACTTGCTTTTATGCGTCTTGCCATCACTGCCAATTTTTTTGTTAGGCCCACCAGAGGCTGAAGCATTCGAAGGATTGTTGCCGCTCCCACTGCTGACGGCACTTTTGGAACGAGCCTTGCGGAACAAGCAGCGCATGCCGGCCGACAACCCCTCTCCCATGGCCGACAGATACAGCAGTACAATGGGAATACCGAAAAGGGCATAGATCAAGGCAGCAATGCGGCCCCATTGGGTGCGAGGTGAAATGCCACCATAACCTGTAACGAAAAAGAAAAGAAATTAATTACAATTAATTGACGGATGATGCTGAGGGTTAATAAAACTGATACAACATCAAATAGCAATTACTGGTACAGCTGAAAGCAGTCAGTTCATCGACTGCAAGAAAGCGAAAAAATACATTTCCATTTGTTTAATTTCGCCGTTATGGTTGTTCGTTCGTTCGTTTGTACGTTCGTTTCCTTTCATTCAATTCTAATCAATGCGTTGTGATGGTGTCCGGCTGTTGTCACTCGAAGGCGCAAATTATCCGACCACAACAAATGGCTTAAATGGAAGTCCTGTAATTTTGTGGCTACAGCCATGTGTTAATACGCACTGTCGTCGAACAAGGACATAATGCTCTTGCACACACCAACACGCACGCACACAGTTAATTGCCAATGTGGAATAACGATGGTCGCCAGCCCCTCTTACTCATAAGTGAGTGAAATGAAGGCAGACACTTTGCTTCTTAGTGGTTGTGCTTAAGCCTGTGGTCACTTTAAGCCTTATGTACGTTCAGTCACTGAAATCGACCGTAGCAGGATGAGTAAGTAAGTAAATGAAAGGACAACAAATATTGACGACAACGAGGGACAGCCGCTAACCCCACCTTCACGTACATTGCCCATAGACATTTGTGGCTAGCACAAGAAGCAGACGAGGGAGTGAGAGAGACAGAGAGTGAGGGATCTGGTAGAAATCGCACAGACAATTCTCATCCACGTATTGTCGTTTACACCAAAGTGTTGAGAATTGTGGAATTAAAAGTTTTGTACTCGAGGCATTTACACTCTAATAGCCTTTAATGGGATGCTAATAAAAAACGTATAAAAATAAAATGAAACTCTATACAAATCAAATAAATGAATGCCAACGCCAACGCAAGACGCAGAAGCGACAACACACAGATATAAAGGAAATGTTACAATTGCAAATAGACACCCTCAACTTTCACCACACTGTGAGACCTTGTCGCCACTGCTCTTCTCCTTCCTCGGCTAAAAATGACACAATAACAAAATTTTCAGCTTCAGCTTTAAAATAACTAGCAAAGTTCCACTGCCACGCCATGCCCCAAAATTTGGTCAAATGTAAGGAACTGGCTGGCTCCGAACACTAACCCTGCATAGGGCAAAACTAGCCAACCGCAGCGCACAACAACAACAAAAAAGTTGCGACTTTTTTCTCGCCTCCCTCCCTAACCCAATGATGATGATACAAGCATAGCAGCCTGGTTGGTGTGTAAACTTTTAATGTAGAAACTTTTATAATTGAGTAAAAATTGTAACGAAAAAAAAGTCAGAAAACATTTCGTAAAGAGTCTCTAATAAAACTAGGCGAATGAATGTAAAACATTCATATGCGTAAAAAGACCATGCCTCTACCCCCCGCCACTACCCTACAGCAACAAATAACCCCCCAGTTAAAAGTGTGTTGTGTGTGTCGGCCATAACCCCTAAGCGTAAGGAGAGACGGGGAGGCTAAGGGTTATATACATTTACTTTTAAAAGACCCTTAACTGTATAATTTAACGGTTACGTATGTGGTGGTCATAATGAGACTAAATTAAGTTGGCCACGTTGATAAACCCCTTGACAAAGGTCAAGTTTATTTTTTTGCAAAAAAAAAATAATTAAGTCACAATGTTAGGATTTGACAGTTGGCTGCAAAACGTGATATGCGTGGGTTTATTTGGAAAATTGTAAATATAGAGAATATTTTTAGATTTTCAGACAAGAAGGATAGGATAGCTTTCAACATTAACTAATTTAATATAACACAACAGTAGACAAATTTGAGATTTACATCATATGTGTCACTCACTGTCTTAAGGACGAAAACGTTTGAATTAAGTAATAATATAAAAAACGGAAATATTTACACTGTCTTAAACTTAGAGATTAGTGTACATATTTTAAATCTTATAAGTTGGTAGAAACATTAGGTATGCATCTATCAATTATAGCATACAGCAACTAATTTAAAGTGCTATGGTCCTGCGCGCTCCGTAGATGGTTCGTCACAACAAGTTTGTATTACAACTCTTTTGAATTTTAAATTTGACATGCCTTCCATATATAATGCATGCAGTAGGCCTTATTGGGGAATAATTTTTCAAATAAAGAATGCCAAACGCATGATCCTTTTATCTGATTCAGGCATTACACATACAGGCTTGCCAGATGCCTTTAAAAATAATGGGATTTCATACACATACCCCCTTGCTTCCAAATAACAGGGGTATTGTATGTCTTCTTAATGGAAGGAATTGTTAATATGTTTGGTTTCATTTCAATTGAGTCCATTGCCGAAAATATTTTCAACAGGAGCATTTTCATTCACTTGGACAACATGCCGCAGCCAAAGCATTCGCTCCTAGCGCTTGACTTCGTCAATGTTGATATACAACTTATACACCTCCTGATTCATACGACAACTGTAATCTCGGTAATTATTTGTATGTTTCTCTTGAATATTCCTAGAACAAATTCAACGGCTTGCGTCACTACCCAGAAATCTTAGAGTAAGACAGGTAGAACCAGTATCTGGTATAGTTGGATTTATGTTTGTCGAAAGAAGGCTTTGTCGTTAAATTCCTCCAATACTCGCCACATGATTTCCAGGCTGACATTATTATTTACAGTTTAACCAAATCAGACAAAATCATCTACAACTTTAAGCTAGTCCATAAAATAGACTATTTGTTCCTTAAAAGAAATAACTTTAGTTTGTCTTCTTATCACCAAATCCGTTTCTGCTGACCGCATCTCATTACTCGATAAGGCCGCAGTAACATCCCGCAGTCCTTGGACAATGATATGTATGTCATCGGCGTACGCCGATAACGATAATTTCATAATGATCACCTACGACAGGCTGTCGCTCTGTCTTAAGCCTCGTTTGTTAAAAAATTGCTTCGTTAGATTTTTCTAAATCTTCACTGAAGACTTCGTGTAGGTCTATTTCATATTCGGCCAGTCGTTGATTTACTTGGTCTAAAGCCCAGTAATAAAGTCCAATTAGGTTCGTTAAGATGGGCTTTAGGCGTTCGCATGATATACTCGGCAGAAAACTGTGCGCGATGGATAAAAAACTAATCCAGCGGTATGTATTGCCTACTAGTGCTCTTAAAACGTTTTCCAGCCTATTTTCTTTTTTTCAACACATATGTTTGCTTTGATTGTTTTGATTCTGCGAACAAGACATGTACGCGGCAACGGTGTTGTTTTGGTAAATAAACGAAGCAAAAACAAGAGAGCGCATCGATCAAAAGAGTGTGAGTTTTGTTCAAAACTATGTTCTGTCAAACAAATGCACTTAAATATTTAATGCACGACAGCGTATTGAAAACCAAATATGTTTGTACCGAATAGTACAATTTATTGAATCAAAAAATAAAATTTATGGTATCAAAAAGTATAATTTGTAGCACCAAATAGTAAAAAGTAAAATATTTTGTACCAAAAAAATACTTTTATTGTACCAAAAGTTCACTTTATAGTACCAAAAGTACATTTATTGTACCAAACAGTACTTTTTATTGTACCTAAAAGTACTTTTATGGTATCACTTAGTGCAGTTTATTGTATCATATGGTACATTTTAAAAGTTAAAGTTATTGTATCAAAAAGTACAATTCATTGTAACAAATAGTACAAAAAGTACGATTTATTTTACGGAAACGTACAATTTGTTGTACCAAAAAGTACAATGTATTGTACCAAAAAGTACTCTATTGTACCAATTAGTAAAATTTATTGTATCAAAAGGTACATTAATTGAACCCACAAGTACTTTTTATTGTACCAAAGAGTACTTTTATGGTGTAACCTAGTGCAGTTTTTGTATCATATAGTAAATCTTAAAAGTACAGTTTATTGTACCAAAAGAAACTTTTGTTGTACCAACTTATACTTTTATTGTACCAAAAAATACTTTTAATGTACAAAAAATTACTTTTATAGTACCAAAACGTACAATTTATTGTAACAAAAAGTAAATGTACTGTACCAAAAAGTGCTTTTGTTAAAAAGCAATTTATTATACCAAATAGTACCATTTTATGCATCAAAAAAATACTATTTATAGTATCCACAAGTACAATTTATTGTACCAAAAACTGCTTTTATTGTACCAAATTGTACAAAGTAAAATTTGTTGTACCAAAAAGTACTTTTGTTATACCAAAAATTTCAATTTTTTGTACAAAAAAGTACTTTTTTATACTATAAAGATATTTTATTGTATCAAAAAGTACAATTTATTGTACCAAAAAGTACTTTCTAATACCAAAAAGTACTTTTTAACAACAAAAATAACTTTATAACAACATAAAGTTAAATAACTTTTTGCACCTAAAAGTAATTTTATTGTGCCAAAGGTTATATTTATTGAATCTAAAAGAATTTTTATTGAATCAAAATGTTCAGGTGTTGTCTCAAAAAGCTGGACCTTTATGCAGCTTCTCTCCCACATGCAAAAACGACAGCAGTGATTGTCACTCTATTCTAGCAAAGTGTCTTGCAATCATTGCTCACTGTAGTCAGTTATTTGTTGCCTTAGTAAAACAAATGATGGGGTAAGAAGCAAAGCGATGACAAAAAGTTCATTTTGAGATATTCTCCTTTAAAGTTTCATATTTTAGTGCAAATGCAGGTATTACTTGAACTGTGTTTCGGCTAGATATTAGCACTGGTAATAAAAATGTTTCTAATCTCATGCTTGTAGACAGAGATAGTGGCAAGGAACACAATTGCATATTTATGTCAATTTTTATCAATTTGTCACTTGTACCATTTTGCTTCTAACCCCCTCATTTGTTGTCTTAGTACAGGAGGTCTCTACTGCCTACCCTTGAATCGCCTTTCTTAAACACTCGACAAAGCTGGAGCATTTTCGTTACTAGCTCATTGTCATCGACCTTAGAAAGCTCTACCGGTGCCGATGGACTATCGGCAACAAAAACATTTGTGATAGAAATTGATATAATTTATTTTGTTTTTTTTTTTTGGCATCATACCTGAATCGATACCTGATTGTTTCTAGAAAAATTCAGAAGAATTGGTATAACAAATATTACACTCGGCTTGGTTAATTATGTATATCCTTATCTTCAACATAGCATAAGTTCGTCCATATAGCAAAAATAACAATTTCCTGCAAACATATCTACCCCATACAACACTTCATGAGTGTTATGAGCATAAAAACTAGCTGCCTTTGAAGTAGAAAACAGATTTTATTTCGATTAACCATCACATACGCCACATATAGTCTCTACTATTGATATAAAAACACCCTGTGCTTCTAAAATTTTCTAATTTATATTTAATTTATACTCTGATAACTTTAAGGGTAGTGCCACAAAATGTTAATCATAAATTCCAATTCCATATCCGAAACTGCCAAAGTTTTATTGACAAATACCTTTTTGGTGAAAACGAGTGCTAAGGCACAAGCTGGCGATTCTAAATTATAAGCAACAAAAATTTTCAAACTATTCATTCTTCTTCAAAATAAAGCTAATGTCAGCAATGTTGTTGCTGTTGTTACTGATTTTGTAGCGTCTAAATTGCCACTGCCATTTGTGGGTTGACACTTTTTGTTGCCGGCCTAGAGTACGAGAGAGAAATAGTCGACAACAACATAAAGCCTTGAGGTTGAGCATGTTGTTATATGTTATATGTATATAGACAGGTTTATATGTAAATAAATCGACGACATCTGTTGTTTATTCACACTTCCTTTGTGCGTTCTTCGTACAACAGTTTTTGCCCCCCGTCCTCACCCTTTCTCTCTGTTCATGGGCCACAGGGTGTCGCTGCTAATGATGATGGTAAAAAAAGGCAAGAAGCTAAGCCCCCCAAACCTATCCAGGCGACTGACTGGTGCTGATGGGTATCGCCATATGAGCCATAGCTTTGATGTCATTGATTTTGTATACATTTTAGCTAAATGACCATTGTCATCATAAATATGCACAGCATGTGTAGAGATCCAATAACATTCTCACAACACAGATTCAACCTAACACCAAAAAAACAACAAACATGAGAGTTAGCGAGAAAAAATTACACAGTAACACAAACACGCACACACACACACACACCCGTTTACATAACCTTAAAGGGCATGAAATGAAATAACATACACATGATATAAAAGGAAGCAGTGAAGGGAAATATTAACTGTGTATGTGTGGCTGTGTCCATATGAGCATATAAGTTTGAGTAGCCTATATACGTGTGACCTATGAATGTTTGCTGCTGTCCCTCTATAACAAAGTCTCTTGTGTCCTTTATTTACAGTTATTCGTACTATGAATATATTTGCCGTAAACAAGTCACACAGTCACATTACAAGGACCCCTACGAAAAATAAATGGATGGATGGATAATCATGTAAGTTAGTATTAACTACATATGTAGACTTATATGCATATGCATGGCTTTATGAAAGCCTATGACAAGAAAACAACATAGTGGAGCAGATTTTTTAACACACACACGAAATATGACTAACTTACGGACAGTGGTTGATACGAAAGTGCTAAGAGAACCTAAACAATAAATGAGACAGTTTACCTTTATCTTAACGTAACTTTTACGATACAATGTGATGTTTTTTTTTAATTATTATTTCATTCAACCAACACAATATTCAATTTATGATATGCTCTCCACACCACTGTGCTTATTGTATATCCCTCAAAATAAATGTCATTCATCTTCGTAAACACTTGTACCAGTGCTGGGGTTACAACATTGATAATAACAATTGTTGGTTCCGTCTGATGATATATTAAATGTGTAAGGGCCCATTTTGGGGTAGTTATAGAAGTTTGTGTTAAAGACACTTATGGCTGCTTGGATAAGACAACACAGTCCCCGACCTACTGTCGGTCGCCTCGTTTGCCATAGCATCAACTCAACTTTGCTTGGTAAGTCAGTTAGATCTTTAGGTTTCCCTTTTGTTTTGACTCGAATCGAATTACACCAGAGTCTCTGGTGTTGTTGTTGTTGTTTCGATATCGAATTCGAATTTATACGATACATTCACATTTCGTGTTATTTGACAATTGTATGTGATTATGTATGCATAGCATTTTTACTCTTAGCATCGTTGTGTGAATACATTAAGTGGTGGTTGTTGTGTGCGTGTAAGTGAGTGCTTGGCTGAGTGCGTTCTCAAGTGCGTGAATTTGATTGTCTACATATGGGTGTGTGTGTGTTTGCGTGTTGGTGAGTGTCTGTGTGCAAGCATAATCGAATAAAGTGTGTGTTCATCCATTATTACCACCGTCAATATCAATTTTTAATAATGTCATAAAAATCCTGAAATTGCCAATTGTTTTCTGCTCTCAGCTTTTGGTTTTCGCCATCACTGCCTGTACTTTGCAGCTGTGTGAGAGAGAGAGAGGCGTAATTTATGGTCACTGTGGGGCCTGAGAAGTAGGCGGTTTTTTGATGTTGGTGCTGTTGGCGTTATTGTTAATAACTTTTATGGAGTCATTACGCATATTTGTGCGAATTTATACTCCCCAGTTGTCTTGATTTGATTTGTGGTTTGTTTATGATCTCTTTATAAATGATAGCTCGTGAATGAAATATAAAAGCGCTACAGTCACTATTACAAGGAGTTAAAGTTTATTAATCGTTTAAAAAACTCCGAAAATATATTTGTTTGATATTTGT
Organism: Muscina levida; assembly: GCA_964034835.1. Taxonomy (NCBI): domain Eukaryota; kingdom Metazoa; phylum Arthropoda; class Insecta; order Diptera; family Muscidae; genus Muscina; species Muscina levida. The sequence continues at coordinate 151,134,777 of OZ035882.1, forward strand.
TTGACATGGCCTTTAATAGTTATATTTAAAATAGATTTAAATAAATTTATAGTTTCTTCTAACAATATTATTTAAAAATGTATTGTGGTGTATTCAAAATGTTATGTAGAAAAATTTTAATATTCAAAATTACACATATTTGTTATGAAGTTAAAAAATATCATGTTTTTGACACAAAAACCGTACATTAGCATAAATATGTAATATAACACATTATTTTAAGCAGATTGGGCGTATGATTAATATTATTAAGCGTTTAAATGTAGATAGTGGTAAAAGTCATCAAAACATGTAAAAATGTTCAATGTTTAGCAATAATCTCTTAAAAATTAAGACATTTTGTAAATTTTAAAAGTTTAACAAAAATCTCTTAGGGAATTTTATTAGATAATTATATAAAATTTAGCGTTTGTCCCAGACGCCACCGACGTTTGGACGATGAAGTAATGACGAGGAATCAGATTGATCTCGTGGAAGTCAATAGAAGGCACTTATCAACAGTTCTGATTGTACGAGTGTTCTGGACATCGGTAAACTGCGGACCACAGAGTTAGCAGACGCTTACTCCAACCACCTATCTCAACTGCTTGGGGATGCTTCAATCCCTGAAAATACTACCTTGTATCCGACTTCTTAAAACGGATTGCGGGAAGCGTCTTTGTGTACTCAAAGCTGTCTCAACACGATGCCTGGCATGAATATGAATGAAAGATAGATACTATCTACAGGCGAAACTACTGCCAATGACAACGCAAGCTCTTCGTGAGCGGCACAGAGAGAAGAGGCAAGAGAAAACACGTCTCTTTAGACGGAAAAAAAGAATTCAAGAAGTAACTGGATGAATGCATAGAGTTGCTCCGAAGAGAGTTAAGGCTAGCATGTGTCAAACAGACCTGCCCTTCTTGCAGGACAATGATGTTGACCTAGTGACGGACCCAGCTAATGTACTGAAAATATAGAGAGAAAATATCAGGACTTTACGAGATACGGACATTACTCCACGGGACCCCACTCCAATCCATGACGATGGTATTAATTGTCCTACTCCGAGAGATACGTGTGTTAATACTCCGCGTTAAAAATACCAAAGCGGCTGGACGTGATGGTCTTCCGGCTGAATTTTTTAAGGTAGGTGGGAGGAGCTGGTTGAAACATGAATCAGCTCATGGAGAACATCTTGCTAAAGGATAGCATGCCAAGGTTCTGGAGTCTCAGTCTGTTATATCTTACATACAAAAAAGAATATCGTAGTGAGTGTAATAGGCCTGTTACCAATTGTGGACAAGGTCCTTGCTAGCATATTACTTGAATGTTTAAAGCCGATTGTAGAAAAACTAATTGGACCTTATCAAAGATGCTTTAACCCCGGACGGATATACGACGAATCAAATAATCACTTTACGGCAACTCCTGGAGAAAACTCATGAAAAGCAGATCGACACACACCACATCTTTGTCGATAGAGAATAGACTCTACAAAGCCATATCTGAGTTTGGTATTCCTGAAAGTTAATACGCTATTGCAGATGTACCTTAGAAAACACTAAATCCTCGGTTAAGGTTGGTAAGGACCTCTCCAGTAGAGGTCTCAGGCAGGTTGATAATTTGTCCTGCACTCTATTTAACATATTGTTGTAGAAGGTGATCATAAAGACTGGTGTCAACATGTCTGGCACCTTATTCTATAAGAGCCACATGGCTCTACCCTACGCCAATGATATAGACAACATTGGCCGAAATCTGCGAGATGTTATTGCAGTTTCCTCATCATTGGAAAAGGATTCAGCAAAAACGGACATAGCAGTAAACGAGTACAAGGCAAAAATAATGATTTCGATTACCTCGGATCTTCCATCAATAGGAAAACTAGTGTCAAGAGGAGAATAGTGCTCGCCAATAGATGATCCTATGGACTGCAGCAGCATTTAAGTAACACATATCTTATCTCGGCATACTAATAAACAGGTGTTAAGTACGCTGCCCAATCGTGGGTGCTTATAACAACGGAGGTTCCAAAATCTGGATGTATTCGAGAGGAAGGTACTCCGAAACATATATTAACCTATCGGCGTCAACGATGAGTTACGCCATCGGATGAACCATGAGCTGTATGAGTTTTACTAGGACATCGACATATCTAAAAGTGTCAGTGCCATGTTGCAATGATGGATGTTAATGTTCCAGCAAGATAGGTGGTTGATGGCGAACCTGAAGGACGGCGCAGCTCAGGAATACGCAGACTTCGTTGGAAGGACCAAATTGTTGGCGACGTACCAGCATATGGTAGGACTAACTATATAAGGCATGCAGAAGACCAAAAAGTATGGAATTGTATGAATAAGTATGAACCACGTTCGTAAGTTGTAATGGGCTACTTAAGAAAAGTAAATAAGACGTATGAGTAATATTATAAAACGATTGTTAGTCAATTGTTCATCGAGTAAGTAAGTTAGTACGTAAGACGTATGACTTCTGCTAAAATACTAAAGTACAACATTTTCCAGCTTATTGATTTAGGAATCAATTCTGAGAATTGAACGTAAAAGTAGCCCCAAAAAGAAGAACTTCTGCATCATTCGTTTTGTCAAGTTAAATGCCATAATAATTTAATATTGATTTGAAGTTAGTAAGTATCATAGCATAGGGGAATTTGTCACGTTTTAGGCTCTTTTGTTTGAAATAACATAAATACTATATGGTTACTTACTTACATACTTACTTAGTTAGCTGCAATCCCGGTGGATTATATACCGCACGTAGAAAAATATTATAAGCGCCTCGATCTTCTGCGCTTCTTCTCCAGTTAGTCACACCGAGTTCTGTAAGGTTCTCAGTAACCTGGTCTTTCCAACGGAGTTTTGGTCGCCCTCTTCTGCGCCGTCCATCGAGTTCATTGTCGAAGACTTTTCGAGCTGGAGCATTTTCGTCCATGCGTACAACATGACCTAGCCAACGCAACCGTTGCACCTTAATGCGTTTGACCACGTCAATGTCAGTGTACAGCTCGTACAGCTCATGATTCATACGACGCCGATACTCTCCGTTTACGATGATGGGCCCATATATTTTACGGAGTATTTTTCTCTCGAATACCGCCAGAACCGATTCATCCGCTTGTGTCATAACCCAGGATTCTGAGTCATACATTAAGACAGGTAGAACCAGTATCTGGTATAGCTGGAGTTTTGTTCGTCGAGAGAGGGATCTGTCATTGAATCGCTTGCTTAGTCCGTAGTAGCATTTATTTGCAAGCAGGATTCTTCTCCGGATTTCTAGGCTGACATTATTTTCTTTGTTGATGGCGGAGCCTAGGTAGACAAAATTATCTACCACCTCGAATTTATAGTTGTCAACGTTCACGCAGTTTCCCAAACGAGTAGATTCTTTGTTCGTTGAAACTAATAACTTCGTTTTGTCCTCGTTCACCGTTAGGCCCATTTTCACTGATTCCTTCTGTATACCTGAGAAGGCTGAAATCACATCCCGCAGTTTTTGACCGATGATGTCTACGTCATCAGCGTACGCGAGTAGCATGTGGCTTTTGTTGAACATAGTGCCACTCGTGTTTACTACAGCTTTTCTCATTATGATCTCCATCGCAATGTTGAAGAGATCGCACGATAGGCCATCGCCTTGTTTTAGGCCTCGTCTGGTATAGAATGGCACCGTAAGGTCCTTGCCTAGTTGGAGCACACACTTGGATCACCTTTTTTCAGCACAGGACATAATACGCTTACATTCCAATCGTCGGGCATGCACTCTTTAAGCCAAACCGTGCGCAGGAGCTGGTGTATGCTCGTTATCAGCTACTCGCCTCCGGGCTTGAAGAGCTCTGCGGGCAGACCGTCGGCACCGGCTGCTTTGTTGTTTTTCAGCCGAGGCGTATGATTATCATAAGTAATATTTCACGTAAAGCATACGCATGGAGTACAACAGTTTCATTGTAACTGCTACAAAATAAACCCAGTTCAAAATCATTTGATGAATGGAAAACTGAAACTGTTGCTTATGTAGGGAAACGTAATATGAACAGATTTAAGGAATTATAATTCTTAGGTTTTTTAAATTTGTTTTAGCTAAATCGGACTAGTGGTTCTCGAGTTATATCAAACAAAAGAGCCTAAAACGTGATAAATTCTTTTTATTATTATGGCATATAACTTGACAAAACGAATGATGATTATGATGATCATTCTATGCACATACAGTTCATAGAATGGAGTGCCAAATCAATGAGCTGAAAAATGTTGTACTGTGTTATTAATGCAGCCAACTTGACAAAACTAATGATTCAGAAGTTCTTATTTTTGGCAATTCTCAGAATTGCGTCCCAAAATCTTGTGTTATACTGTGTAAGTAAGTACATTAGACGAATGAGTAATATGAGTAATGAGTAATAATAAACGATTGTACTGGCTGATCGAGCAAATAGTTTGTCAAGTTTAAAACAAAAAAATGTCATATCTATATGAAAATTACCATAGTTTCTTAACAGAATATCGAACATCCTTTAAAATAATACTATTTTAAATCATTTTTACTTAAGACGTATGAGTAATGATATTAGCCAATTAAAGCCAAATTTTCATTGAAGTCATCTAAAAACTTAATAATAATCCACATAAAGTTTATAAAAATTTGTCCACTACTCTCTTACAAAATAACTTCTAGTCATGTAAATCTCATCAGCATTAACTTTAAAACTGTCACTTTAAGCTAAATGTTGTTTACCACATTAACCTGCCTATGAGCATTTCGCAGCCTAGTCTGTAAGGCAGATTGTAAAGCCATTGTAGCGTTATTACGCCATACCGCTTAAACAATGCCATATAGCCATCTCCCTGCTGTACTCAGTCATTTTGTTTATGATGAATTTATGTTATTGTTAAACATTTCATTTGATCTGTTTCCCTTGATTGAGCCGTTAACATTCCTATTTAATATTCATAGCCCTACGTTCTTTGTGTTTTTTTTTTGTTTGGTTTTTATTTTGTTGCCACAACAAATGGTTAGCAGCTTGTGCTGGTGTTTGTAGATTATTGTAGTATTCCCCTTCCCTTTTCATCACTTCTCTTATGTTAGGAGTTTTCATCGCTTTCTTGTGTGTGTTTCATTATTATGTACATACAATTAATGTAATTTTTTAATTATTTTTTTTTATCGTTTTCAACTAATAGCTAGCACATAATATTACTAGAATTTTATCGCTGTATTCGCCATACATATGGATGGTCATTAAAGGCAAATTTGTTTGGCGCATATCTCTCGACCGTCAGTTCAGCATTGTGGTGATCATAATGTGGTTTAATTACAACGCAAATGCTATAACACACAAAATATGAACTTTGTCCTTTCAATGTGTTTTTGCTTTAATGTGATGTAATATTCATATGTATGATTTATTTGTATTTGTGCTAAAAATTTTCAAATTGCTCTATAAAACTTTGTCAAATGATAATGTTAAATAAAGGTCAGTTGTCAGTTGTGAATATTCATTAGGTCACAACATTCAAATATCATATAATAGTGGTATTTTTAATTTCTAACATTCTAAAAACTTCATTTACAGCTATCATATGACAAAAACTATGTAAACACCATAAGTATCATTGCTTAATAGTTGTCTTACTTCATGCCATTAAATGTTTCATTTGTAAATTAAAAATTTGAATTTGTTTAGTAAATAGCCTTTCACTTAACCAATAAAACTTTTAAGCTTTTAAGAAAGTTTTAGTTATTTTGAAAGGTTCTCTTACAAAATGACCAACTCTTGATAACATTTAATAGCTTTGCCTGAAAAAGTTTCAACTTTAAATTGTTGTTTACGATATTAGAGTGGATTAAATACTCTCTCTCACACATACACACACACATAGAGTAAATTACAAACATAAGGATGTTTAAGCCTGGGCCACTTCCTGTCTTCCTTATTAAGTTGCACAGGAAGTGAGTGGTGTGTGTGTATATACGTGTAACTATGTTATGTGTGTATTTGTGTATTAGTATATGCAAATGTAGCTCCTGCATATACTTATGTGTGTGCACGCTTATACACATTTATATGTAGGTTGATGCAAATACGAACATGTGTTAGTGTGTTGTATACTAATAAGGAACATCATGTAAATTAAATGTAACATTGCACTTCATTAAGTTTCTTTGGCCTGACAGCAGCACACAAAAAGTTGATGCAGCATTCTTAGGGGGTGGCCGTACATGTAAGCAAAAGTCCTCTAGGTCACGTTAATTTTACACAACTCAGGTGAAACCAGAAAAAAATGTTTAATTTGCATTTTATACCAAACATAATTACAAACTTGTTGACCACACACACATACTCTTGTTTCGTATGTAAATTGTATACCGGATGTTGTCCGGGCAACCACAAGCCGAATACCAGGTTGGCATAAGGAAAAGGATCTACTGATAACATGAATGCCACCAATTTAAGATTGTAATGTAATTATTGTTTATAAGTCCATAGTATTGAAGTTATAAGAGAGAGAGGGAGAGATTGTAATGAAAAGAGAAAAAAAATTGCAATATCTGTACGGTCATAGTATTGCCGTGATTAGGCCAGGCTGATTACCATTAGTAAAGGAATTAAAAGACATATCCAGAAAGATGAAATTATATGTGGGCCAACTACTCTTAAAGTTTGCTGTTATAAAAAGCTTTACTTCAATGGATATAAACTGCATCAGTTTGCTTATATTTAATCATAACTATTATAAGTTATATATCTAGTGGGTCACTTTTTAGTTTCATTTGAATATTTCTCCCGAGACATTAGGGAATAGTTACTAAACTTTATATTAAAGCATTTCACATTTCCCAAAATTCAGTACTTTCATTTCCCGTTTAAATGACAACCATCGACAAAAATTGATAACAGGAATTAAGGGTATTTCCCCCCACACACACACACCTCTCAATAACTGGCCAGACACAAATTTATAACTTTATAATTGGCTATTTGGCTCAAAGCTTTGTAAGCCCACACAAACAACTGCCAAAATGTGGCAAAACAACAAATCATTCAATAAATTTTGTATATGAATGAATTCAACTGCATCATCACCCCCGCAACAACACGACGTAAATAAATAGGGAAAGCTATGTTGTTGCCATCCCCCCCTCAGCAATTGTAGAGAGTGGGACAGACCTTGAAATAAATGCGAGCACATAAACCTCAATAATGGACAGAAATTTTAAAACCATTTTAGGCCTAGAGGGGGATAAAGAAAAAACATGAAGAGCAGTAATAAATTTCAATACAGTAACGATAAGCATTTAAATGTTACAACAGAATTTCAACATTCAAACCATAAATTTAGACCATTGAAATTCAATTAAATAAATTTCACTTACACAGTGTAAGCGCATTGCATCAACTGATGGCCGAGGAGTTTATGAATGACTGAGCACTTTCCAGTGTAAAGAGCATTTATGCATCAGGAGGTGGTGCGATGAAAATTATTTCATTATTATTGTTATTTATTATGCAAAACGTATTGAAATTGAAAAATATTTTTTAATTAACAAAACAGCGACAGTGGCAAAATGACACAAAATAAAATAATACGTTTTCATTTTAACAAAACATTCATTAACCATCACGGCGAAAATATTAATCAAAGCGCGTACGAAACAAACGTAACGCAACGCAATTCGCAATTCAAAACGATGGCATCTGGCGGTGTAGAATTTTATATTAAATAAAATGTGAGATGGCACAACATACACATATACAAATAGAATATGAATTGGTATAAACATTCCGCAGCGCATATTTATCAAAACTCTTAAAGAGCTATAAACAACAACAAAACAACACAAACACCAACCTCACATAAATTGTCATATAATTTGAAATTAAATTTATATTTGAACTTTTAGCAATTATATGGTGACAAACTTAACTAATAAACTCTAAACGAATTAACACATCGCGACTGTGGTTGGAATGTTAACAGTTGGCAGCAAAAGTATTAAGCAATGTAAACAATTATAAAATACTTGGTTGAAAACAACGCCAGAGGGAAATTAGTGGTATGGCTAAAACTTTACAGTAAGATTTTAAAAGGATTTCTTTAGAAACAAATGGTTCTGGTATATAGGACTTTTTGCTTTAGTTTTAATATGGTAGTAAAACAATGCAGAATAAATCATTGTGTTACATAAGTTTTATTAAACACAATTTAAATTAAAGTCATATTGAGCATACGCTCCCTGCATAGTTTCAATTTATATCGATCATACGTCTTTAATAAGTCGCGTAGTTTGTTAAGTCAGCTAAAATGCAAGTGTAAACAATACTTCCTCATTTCTATACTAAAATTTGTGTTAATCATACGTCCATCATTAATGTGGAATTACTATTAATCATACGTATACGAAACTAGCATTTCTAGTGTTGTAAGGAAGGTGTGCGACAAACTTTAAAGCATTAAATTACCTACATACTATAATCGATTTATATTTATTGATTTATTGATCATATTCTTCCTGCTTCAATTAAATAATGTTAGTCATACGTCTTAAACTAGTCACCTACAATTTAAGTTTATACAATACTACACTATTTTACACAATTAAATTCTTTCTATTTTCTATTCTGTATTCTATATTAACCATACGTTCCTAAAGCATATAGAATTAATATTATTCATACGTATACACAACGTCCATTCCTTGTGAGGTAGGGACGATGTACGAGATATCGAAAATCTAGCCTGTAATATATCAAATTACATAAATGCCACAGATCATACATGTTGATAAATTCATATTGATCATACGCTCTGTGCTTGTATTAAATCAATAGCAATCATACGTTTTAAAATAGCCAACAGAAATGTAAGTTTACGCAACACAATCAATTTAAAACTATAATATCGAGTGTGTAGTTTATGTCTGTCCTTTCAATACTTAAATCGATATTAATCATACGTTCCGCAATAATACGGAATTAATATTTATCATACGTATGAATTTTTAGTGATATAAGGATGGTGGGCGGGAAAATTTAGCTTTTGTTGTCAGTACGACAATTTTTAATCCAACAAATTAAGGATCTGTTTTATGTGGTCTTTATCAATTCTGTAATCTATATTAATCATACGGAATTAATCATATGAAATTAATATTTATCATACGTATTGACAACTTCCATTGCTTGTACTGTAATAACGGTAGGTGTGACCTTGAAAATCTAGTCTGTAATACATCAAATTACATAAATGTCGCAAATGTAAATTTTATTAAATTTTTATTGATCATACGCTCCTTGATTGTATTAAATCAATATCAATCATACTTATTAAAATAGCCAACTGAAATTTAAGTTTTCGCAATTCTATCAGTTAAATGTAACATCAAGTAATTGGTTAATGTCGGTCCTTTTCAGTACAAAAATCTAAATTAATCATTCGCTACTAAATTATATGGAATTAATATTTATCAAACGTATTCAAAGCTTGCATTCCTTGTGCTGTAAGGACGGTATGTGAGACCTAGAAAATGTAAATTCACCAATTCTTTCTCTTAAGAAAAACTCTCTACTTGATAACGACTGCGATAACTATATTCATCCCTAGTTTGAAATCACGCCACAAGAAGCACTGGTATTAAATATACAAGGAATTTGTGACATATTGCAGACCGTGACATGCACGATGATCAGAACTTGTTACTTTTATTCTGGTTATCAATAGCAAGTATACCTTTTCAATGCTTAAGTCTATAGTAATCATTCGTTCGTTAATTATATGTAATTAATATTAATTATACGTATTTAAAACGTTGTCATGTAAAACGGTGTTACCATTTCAATACTAAAATCTATATTTATCATACGTTAAACTATGAAAATTAATATTAATCATACGCATTCAAAACTGGTATTTCTTGTGATGTATTACGGCGTGCAAAACTTGCATAATATAGGCATTGTGGTAAATTCAGCAATATGACATTATTGTAAAACCGTCTTCTAGTTAAAGATCACTATAACTGGGTTACTATTTGCCTATAATATGAAATCGTTATATAGGTAGCACTGACATTTAATGCACAAGGAATTTACGACACATGTAAAGTTTAACAGGATCTACTGAGTCATGGTTTTTAGAACATATGACTCTCATAAGGATTACGTATATTAGAGCCCGATCATAATCATATACACTCCTTTGATTAGTCCAGTCAATGTTAAAGATAACAACTGGTAAATAGTCGTATCAAACGGCTTAAAAGTCTTCTCGAAAAACAGACTTTTAAATTTGCCGTTAAACTGTCCGTTACGTGATGTAAGTCTAAAAATAAAAGTGTGTTAACTCACTCATATGCAAGAAGCTACTCCCATATCTCATTTAAGAAATGCTAAGAGAGAATACTTATTTTAACTAGTCTTACGAATTTTCTATAAAATTATGCCCATGTTAATCATACACCCCTGAGTACCATTAAATATCTACCACAAATAATTATTAATCATACGTCTTTAACACAAAAGTTCTTAAACAGTTGTCAATCAACAATATTAATCCAAAAAAAAACACCTTGCTAAGTAAAACTCATACCCTATAACACAATTTCCCTAGAGTGACTTTACAACGCCCCCCAAGACCCTATTCATCATTTGCCGCAGCAGCAGCCAGGATGCCAACATTTGGCTGCAACTCTTACTTGTATTGATTTGTAAAACTTCAACATCTCTAAGTGCATTATGTATTGACTAATTTAGTGCATAAATTACAATAATTGTTGCAACATTAGCAATCATTACAACAATGCATCTATCAGTGACAAGGGGATTAAAATTGTGCAATTAAATTTTACATACAATTTAAAATGAATACAAATTAAAATTTTACATATCATACACAAACACACTTACTCACGTGTGTCACGTGTGTCTCACTCTCTCACTTACCCATACACTCTCAAACAACAACGTTCGTATGGGTTAAACGCAATTTTCTAAACAAATGGAATGTGAACAATACCCAGTACTAGCCATATACGGCTGTTGAAAGTATTATACAAAAGCCGATGATTGGCAAAGCAGATAAATCGAATATGGAAATTGCCAATATCCCACAGGGGCCGTTACCACATCCCTAGCTAGTCTACATATCCTCCCTAGCCACTCTCTTGTACGGCATAACCAAGCTACTAAACACATTAACTATGTTTAATAAACATTAGGCCATATGCAAACAGGCTTTCGCATAGAACCACAAAAACAACAGCAGCAGCAACAACAACAACAGAGTTGGCAGCCTAGACACTCATACAAATACATACCTTGATATCCACCATAACAATGAGGCTCTCTGTAACATTCCCTTGCTCTCTGTGTCTCTGGCTACCTCTCTATTACCATCATTAGTTGATAACCATACCAACGTACGAGTTGTAGAACATTGTTAGGAACAACAAATTCATTTTAGGTCTATAATCGAACAATGGCATCAGACAACAACAACAACAACAACAACTACGGCACTACAGGTACATTAGCTAACAAGGCTTTCATGGTTAGAACCTTAAAACTAACAAGACCCAAATGTTAATAGACACATCTACACATTAATGTTTATGAACTAAGAGGCGAGTGAAGTAGTGACAGTAGGTTGTGTATGAAAGTATTGTCTGTATATTCAAATTTACATCTAAACAGCAAAGTCTTTAGCATGGGTTTCAACTGCCACTTACGATATAAACGAATGGATGCATGTAATTTGTATAGATTTGCATTGTACAAAATAATTTGGAAAATTTTATAGATATTTGTAGTGAAATGTAAATATTGTGTTTATTTGATGCGATACTAACAGTTGTTTTTCTCAACTAAAGAAAAAGCAAAGTTCAAATGTGAGCAAATATTATAAACACAAGGAAAGAGAGAAGTGCTAAAAGTAAATATTTCTTGGAAAATAATTGGGAATTTTTTTTAATGTCTTTACCTAATGTATTCCACCACTAAGCTTATTACAAAATATAATGCAGTCTAATCTAAATAAGTTGTAGACAAATATCTAAACACAGCCGTAAGCGTATGATTACTAATAATTGAATTTTATTCGCAGAACATAGGAGGCGTATGATTGATAATAATATAGTTAGTTATTAGATAGTTTTTGTTTTATGACAATAGCAATCAAATTCATCGAAGTAAGTGTTGAAGAAATGTTACTTAAATAAACTTATTATTATAACATATAGGGTGAACCAAAAAACTTTTTACAAAGAAAATGAGATAAAAACTTGTCATTTAATACAAAAATACGCTACTACAAATGTTAGCGTTTATAATCTACATCATCCATATGTGACGCTTGATTATTTTGACATTGTTAGAAGCTGGAGCAAATATTTTTAATAACAGATGTTTCATAAAGTTTTTACAGAACTAAGAACTAAAAGTAAATATTTCTTGGAAAATAATTGGGATTTATTCTTCAATGTCTTTACATAATGTTTTGCAACCACTAAGCTTATTACAAAATATAATGCAGTCTAATCTAAATAATTTGTAGACAAATATCTAAACCCAGCCGTAGGCGTATGATTATTCATAATTGAATTTAATTAGCAGACCATAGGAGGCGTATGATTGATTATAATAAGATTAGTTTGTTGTTTTATGCTAACAACATTCAAATCCATTTAATCAAGCATTAAATTAATGTTATTTCTGATGTTATTCATACGTATTGACGCGTTAGGTAAGTTTAAGGTGATATCACTTGTCGTTGCTTATTGTACGATAATTACCTTAAAAAGTTATAAACGTTCGTTAAACGCCTCATAGAGATGCACTTTCAGTGCAGAATGATTCTTTAGTGGCTGTCGGAATTCCTCTGCTAGAATATTCGGTATTCTTTACAATATTACTTTGGGCTTATATATGGAATCGTCAAACTTCACAGAGAATACTTTTCATTACAGAAATGTTCTAGAGAAGTAACCATAACAATACGGTAATTTTCATAAAAAATTTGTTTTAGTAGAAGCAAAATACAGACTTTTAGATTCATCGCTAAACTGTAAGTCTAAAAATAAAATCGTGTTAACTCACTCATATACAAGAACCTTCTCCAAATCTCATTCAAGAATACTAGGAGAGAATACGTATTTTAACTAGTTTTACGTATTTCCTAAAACATTCTGTCCATGTTAACCATACACCCCTGGGTATGGTAAATATACATATACCAAAAATAAATATTTTATAATTTATTGTAATTAATATTATGTATACGTACTTGGATCAAATTCTCATTTTTTGTAAAAGATAATATCCATTTTACAACATTAATTAGATATTATTATACAATTTATATATTTTATCTGTGTCGTATGAGTAATATAATAAGTTGCATGGCTATTTGTAATTAATATTATGTATACGTACTTGGTTCAAATACTCAGTTTTTATTATAGGTAAATTCCATCACACAACTTTCACTAAAGATTCTTACACAATTTATATATTTTATCTTTGAAAATTGAATAAGCTTTATGATTCAAGGGAAGTTCTAAGGATGCCTTATTATCTTTGAATGAAATATTTGCTCTTCCGTCAACTGTAATTTGTATCTCGCTCTCACATTTGTGTTGCCCACTTTTAGGTGCCAAGTGTATCACCTGCCATACACACATTAAAATGTACATGAATATTTTAAACATGTAAATCCGAAAATCTTAGCACACACTATAGTAGACTAGGTAGACTAGCAGGATTACATGACACAAATGTATACTTTCAGCACATACTCAGCTAGTCACACACACACACACACTGGCTCTCTTAGCATACATCGCAATGAAGCACATTTTCATGATATCCCTTCCGAAAACGACACTTGGGCACATGGCGAACGGATAATTTAAATTTACAACTATTTCACTCGAAAAATGCATTAATGAAACACTGTCATTACTAAGATTTGATTATTATTATACCAAAAACACAGAGAAACGATAATAATGCCAACGAAAGGAGATAATGACACACAGCATAATAATGATGACAATAATAATTACGTTGATCAAGTTGCTCATAATGTTAATAATGAAACTGAAGATTTTCGTGTTATTATTGTTAATAACGATTGTTGAAACTGTTAATGTCTAAGGGCAATGCCATCAGTGTGTGAGCGCGCGTGGGTGTGTGTGTGGGTGAAGGACTTAGATCTCCTAGTCTAGTAAAGCAACTCACCTGCAATGCTGTTGGGGAGATGAGGCAGGGGAGTGACACAAGGAATTTACGAGAATATTTACACTTTGAAAATCAGACGGTGTACGGTTAACTGAAAGACAATGTAATTTGCACACACACACACATTATGCCAAATGGAGTTGTCTACATGGATGTGTGTGTGTGTGTGTCTGTAGTATACGAACTCTGGTTACAGCAGTTATTTGTAGCCAACAATGTTATGATGTTTGCCAAAATTTGTGTTAAGACACAAACGATAATGGGCATTGTTAATGTGTTATTTTCAGTGTCGTTATCTTTGTGTGTGATTGTGTATATGATTATGATACATAGATGGATGTAACAACAGCAACACCTTCGCAAATATATTATTCACAAAGGTGGGTACAATGTTATGGGTCTATCCATGGGGTTGGCAGTTCCAAAGAGAATTTTAGATAAAGTCGAAATAATATCTTTTAAATAAAATCACTCATACGCAATGTACAGTTGCCGTATCAGCAATTTTAATTGTCGTTGCATTCCATATAAAATCACTCATACGCCATATACTATCGCCGTATGAGCAATTTTTATATCAAAAACGTTTTTTTACCGAATTCTTGTTGAAAATACGTGTAATTTTTACTGCAATTTTACAACATTCCAAACGTCCCTGTACTGTCACCGTATGAGTGATTTAATAGGAAAAAAACATATTTTTCACAAAATCTTATTAACAGTGGGGGCGATTTTAATTACAATATTGCAGCTTTGCAAATAAAATCACTCATACGTCATGTTCTGTCGCCGTATAAGCGATTTTAACTGGAAAAAACGTTATAGTGAACTTTTTTATTACGCTTTTAGAAAATTCTATATAAAATCACTCATACGCCATGTAGCATTCCAAATAAAATCAGTCATACGCCATATGCTGTCCCCTTATGAACGATTTTAATTGCAAAAAACGTTGTATCATACTTTTGTTAAGAGTGCGAGCAGTTTAATTACGCTTTTACAAAATTCCATATAAAATCACTCATACGCCAAATACTTTCGTCGTCTGAGCGATTTTTACTGGAAAAAATGTTGAGCAACTTTTGGTAATTGTAAAATTCGATATAAAGTAACTTATACACCATGTACAGTGAGCATGAGCGATTGATATTGATACTTAATTAAAAGCTGGCCTATACCAAGTAAACTTAACGTATAAGCAATTTTATTCAAAAATTATTTTAAAGACTGCCAGCGATGGTATGACAAAAATTCCCTCTAAAATCAGTGTGCATATAAGCAGTTTTAATAGGAATACTCTAATGAATGCTGCTCCATTAAGAGCTTTTTAACTTTTGTTTATAAATTTCTTATGAACACCATTAATTGCATGTAACGACTTAGTGGGTGGGTAAGCCATATACTTAGGTGTACTTTTTATGAGTTTTCTGTAGAATTTGTTATCCCGAGATTTGTTGCTACTGAGAATCTTGGTTAGCCAGCATTATTGTGCAATTCAAACAATTCAATAGCAATTACAAAATTTCACTATAAATTTAGTTGGATTGAAAATTCATCATTTGAACAATTTCTATTTCATGAAAATTATAGCACTTCTAATACGGAGAATCTTAGTTGGCCAACATTATTGAGCAACTCAGTTATTTCTCTATAAATTTAGTTAGTTGATAAATTCATCACTTGAACAACTTCTATTTCATAATAATTATAGTTCTTTTTATACTGAGAATCTTGGTTAGCCAACATTTTTGAACAATGTTTGCAATAGCTATTGAGTTTTTTCTTTATAATTTAGTTGGTTAATAAATTCATTACTTGAGCAACATTTTTTAATAAAAATTATAGAGTATTTGATACTGAGAATTCATTCAATTACTTTTCAGTAGTTTCACTTTAAATTTTAGTGTATAACAAAATCGTCAACTGTGTCGCCTTTTTTTGAATTCACAATAATAATGTAAATAATTCATACACTGCGGACGGATTGCTACACACAAATTTATGAACCATTAGCAGAATTTTGTATAATTTTTGTTCAATTTGTTCCATAACTATTCAGTCATTTCACTATAAATTAAGCTGTATAACAAAATAGGAACTAAGGCAACTTTTATTTAATCAAATATGTATAAAATTTTCCCTGCTTCATATACGATTTTTATGGATTTCAGTTGAGCTTATGAATATCAAAGGTATATTAGAGGAATTTGTGATATTAATTACACATCGATGACTTATGTACGCTTAGTGTGCATGACAGACATTCAATAGTAAGGCTCTAAATAATACATGCAGTTTACAATATGCAAAGGTTCATATATAAAATATTTAGGGGCTTTATAATCTTAAAATATTTAATTGTCAGATACGTATGAGTAATATAAATTAAAACAATTAAATCGCAAAAGACAGAAGTCTATTTATAGCCTGAGGTTATTTAGACAACTTCAAGACGTATGATTAATAACAATCGAAAATGATTATGACGTATGAGTAATGTCAGCCAATATTTATCAATATAGACAAGACTGACTTATGGTAGAGAATATTGCAAAATCTTTAAGACGTATGATTAATAACAATTGAAAAGCCTCTAAGACGTATGAGTTGCGTCAAATTTTGAAGAAGGGGGGAACTTTTATTTCGGATTTACTTATTTCTAAATTTTGTTTCATGATCTCGACTTATTTCTGGATTTTGTGGGTAAGAATTATTTCCTGTGTAGAATAAGATGAATATGGTGATAGAAATATGGTAAGTCAAGCTCGATTATTCTTTATTCCCAAATTAGTTGTAGTTATTTCCGAAACAGCAAATATTTAACAAAAGACACACGACTGACTTATGGCGGAGATTATTGTAACATCTTCAAGACGTATGGTTAATAACAACTTAAAATCCACTAAGACGTGTGAGTTATGTCGAATGTAAGTTTTTTAAATTACTTGGGCTTTAGCTCCCCCATGTGTAGAAAAAGATGGATATAAAAACAAATTATAAATTTACAATAGGCAGAAGACTGATTTAAGTCAGAGATTATTGGGACAGCTTCAAGACGTATGATTAATAACAATTGTAGACGTATAAGCAATATCAAATGCAATTTGGAAAGGAGAATTGACTCCAATTTAGATTTTATGTATCTCTCTGCATACTTCGACATATTCAGCTTGGGCTTTAGTCAATAATTTTGTAGAATAGAATGAATACAGAAATAAATTATAAAATTGTCACTGAGAGATAGTCTGATCATAGTCCGAGATTATTGAAACACTTCAAGACGTATGATTAATAACAAATAAAATCTCTTAAGACGTATGAGTTATGTCTAATGAAATTTTGAAGGAAATTCACCTATTAATTAATTTTTCCTCATGACCTCGATTTATTTCAGTTTAGATTCTGTGGCTCAGGAAGCTTTCTTAGAAAATTAATTAAATTTCTTGGGCTTTAGCGCCCTCATATGTAGAAAAATATGAACATAAAGACAAATTATAAATTAACAATAGTCAGGAGTTTGATTTAAGTCAGAGATTATTGAAACAGCTTAAAGACGTATGATAAATAACAATTGTAAATAACTAAGACGTAAAAGTTTTATCAAATGAATTGTTGACGGAGGCTTAAATTTGCTGATGATTTCGACATACTCGATTCTAGTTTCTGTTGCTACGATGGCGTTTTTGGCAAACGAATTAAATCACTTGCGATTTAGATCCTCTCTGTGTATAAAAAGATGAATATGGAAGCAAATTATAAAATTACTATAGGCAGAAGTCTGTCAAAGTCAGAGATTATTCAGACAGTTTTATGAAGTATGATTAATAACAATTGTAAATCCCTAAGACGTATGAGTAATATCAATTGAAATTTTACAAATTATAAAACTGCTATGGCAGAAGATTATTCTAAGTCAGAGATTATTGGGACAGCTTCAAGACGTATGATTAATAACAATTGTTAATCCCTAAGACGTATTAGGCTTTAGTCCATTCTGTTGTAGGATAAAATTAAATGAAAAAAATGGAAACTAATTACAAAATTGCAATAGACAGAAAATCTCATCATAGTACAAAGTTATTGAGACAGTTTCACGACGTATGATAAATAAAAATTTGAGTCTAGATTCTGTAGTTAAGACTGCGTTCTTATATAAAAAACAATTTAATATGGAGACATAAAATTGCTATAGACTGAAGTCGGGTTTAGGATATACAGTATTGGGACAGCTTTAAGACTTATTATTAATTACAACTGTAGAGCCATTCTGTTACGGCTCTCCTTACTGGCTCTAGAGTCGGCTCCCCGGCAGCTCACATATACAACTCTGGGAAAGGTACCATCCCGCCTGACTCTATCCCGTCTACAGTGTAGACGTATGAGTAATATTAAACGAAATTTTTGACAAAGGACGAGCTGTGATTTTTGTCCAACATACTTTGGCCAAGACCATACTTTGGTAGAAAAAAATTATAAAGAAGCATATTATAAGATTACATTGATACATCTGACAACAGTCCGAGGTTATTGAGACAGTTTCAAGACGTATGAGTAATAACTATTACAAATCTCTAAGACGTATGAGTTATGTATTATGTACTTTTCTGAAACTAAGGAATATACCAGTGTGTATGGACCTAAATTTTCTGTCTTCAACATGTAGGGGGCCAAAGATCAAAACAATGTAGATGGTTGTGACAGGTCTCAAACCCAAGCCACTGGCCAAATAACCACATGTTTTAACCATCATGACACAGTTGGTTCCATTATTCTGAGATAATTGAAAATACGTATGATTAATATAAATTGTGATTTCCCAAGACAACGATTGGTAATTTAGGAACTTTAGAATACATGATTATATATTTGAGCACCTAAAATATGTTGTTGCTCAGAGATTGCTGACTTCGACATCGAGGATGCCGCCGATCATAGAAATTTAAAAGGCTTTGACAGATCTCAAACCCAAGTTACTGGCATGATTACCACGTGTTCTAACCAACATGACACGATAGGTTCCATTAGTAAGAGATAACCGAGAAGACGTATGATTAATAAAAATTTCGAACCCCAAGACAACTGTTGGTAATTTACGAACTTTAGAATATATGAGTATGTATGAGCATCTAAAAGTTGCTGTTGCTAAGAGATTGCTGACTTCAACATCGATGATTCCACCAATCAAAGAAATTTGAAAGGCTGTGTCAGTGTCAGTATCAGTGTGTCATGTCACTGGCATGATAATCACGTGTCCTAACGATTGGTTCCATTAGTTATAGATTACAAGAAAACGTATAAATTTTAACAATTGCAAATCCCCAAGACCACGGTTGATCCCATTCGTCGGAAATTATTAAGAAGACGTGTGGTTAATATAATTTTGAAACCCCTAAGTCGTATGAGTTATGCCACATGTTATGTATAGTCTCTAGGTTATATCAGTACGTATGGAATCAGCAAATTAAATATTGCTGATTACACAGTACGACACATGATTTTGGGATTCAATTCTGAGGAGTGCACGTGAGAGTAACCCCAAAAAAAGAAGTTCTACATCATTCGTTTTGGCAAGTAACATGTCATGATAACTTGACAAAACGAATGATGCAGAACTTCTTCTTTTTGGACATACTTTCACACAGCTGAAAAATGTTGTACTGTCTTATGCATATGAATGTTCATTTATAACATTATTTCTAATGAAATTGATTGTATTGAGTTAAAAAATCTTGCATCTTTGTATAATCCTCCTAGTGAGTTACTTCATGACCGTCTGTTTCGTGAAGATTTTCATCGTTCTAATTATGGAATCAATGAACCAATCGCAAGATGTTCAAAGTTATGCAATAGTTTTTCCACATTAATTAATTTTAATATAAATAAAGTAAATTTTAAATTGAACTTATTTAAAATTTTTAACTAATGGAATTTAATTTAAACTATTAATTGAATTACTGTAAATTAGTCTGTAAGATTATTATGTCTGTAGACTAAGTAAATAAATAAATAAAATCACTCATACGTTACATTAAATTCACATTTAATACCAAGAATTTGTATATTATTGGAATTTCAACTTTATCAATAATGTGTTGCTTTAGCAAGACTTCACTAATGTTAGACTTATCTTAAGCCAATATATTCCTATAATTTGTTTAAATTACAAAACACCCTCAGCAACTTTCACCATCACATCGCATTTAGCAAAGGTTACCTGCCCTACCCTTTGGTATACTCATTTATATTCAATCACAACCAGACCTCATCCTTCGCGTTGTTTATCTACCTTAAGAGGAATTTTAATGTGCTTATACATTATGCGCTTGTATTTGTACAAATGTGCACGCACACACGAAAAAAAACTCTCTAGATTTTATTTAAATGAATATATTTTTGCCAACCAAAGAATACTTGGAACACATTTGTCGGCATAAGTGTTTCTGTGTGTGTGTGTGTGCTGACATTAATGAAGGGAAATCCGTTTTGATAAACATTTAACCAACCTCCTTTTCCTCCTTGCACTTCAAATACATAACATACAACAAGCGAGAAATGTGTCGTTAAAACAATGTCATAAATTAAACACAAGCCTAAATGTATGCAATGTCTTTTGTATGTCGTTTATTTGATAATGTTGTGTCTATAGGCGAGTGTGTGTATAAGTGTGTGTGTGTGTGTGTTTCAGTGAGAGTATGTCAATGTTTATGTTAGTATGCTGCCGCCGCTGCTTAGTATACATGTGTTGGTGGTATTGCTTTGAATGTGTGTGTTTGTAACAATAAACTTGTAACCTTCAGTGCTTAAATGAGTACAACGTTTCAAATGTCATAAATTTCCAACTAAATATCAATAATCGTTTTGTTGTACATAAATGTGTGAATCTACATATTACATGTGTTATATATGATTTTGACATTAGTCACAGAGTTGTGAAACCTTAAAGGCACAAGGCTGGGGGCGTTTTACTACACACGCGGCTTTAAATTTAACTCGGCTTTATTAGTAGAAATACATGGATATTTAATGTGATAGCAGTTAAGAAAATCGCAACGATTAGGCTGACGTAAGGGTAATATTTATAAGCAAATGCTATGTAAATTTAATATATACATGTTCTTTATTGGATGGTAGTAAATATTTACACTGCCATTAAATTATCATTTTGTAATCGTTTCACTTTTATATAATATGGCTCGTTAAATTCGTAGCCATTGCTGAAGAAAAGTACTGTCGTAAAAAATTATTGTTTATAGAAACGTATGAGCAATAATATTAAAGAAATTCCCATCAGCAGTAATTATATTTAATTTCTTTTATTAAAAATACAAAATATTTCTTTAATACAAAGAACTTAAGATGAATGTCTGTCGTACTCATCCTTAATATAACTGTTATTCATTAATATGACTTGAGAAAGTCAAAAAATAAAAGTTTGTTTACAAAATACGTATGAGTAATATGAATAGCAAGATCACATCAAATGAGTAAGGGTGCAGTATTTGGATGAAATTTACTATTTTTAAATGGAATTGAACAAAACCGACCTTGTTTTCTTATATTTTTTATTAAGACATAAGAGATTTTGCCCAAAATGTTATATAATTGATACTAATCAAAATGTTCTTCCTAAAATTTTCATTCTCGTATGAGTAATTTTAATAAGGAAATTATATTAGTTGGTCTATCTATTACAGGAATAGAAGTTTGGAATTTATATTGCTTATACGTTGTAAAAAAATTTTGATCACTTTTACGCAGAGGGCGCAATCGGTTGATGTCTAACGCAGTTGACAACAGAAATGTGGTTTTATTTTTTATTGACATCTAAAACGACTCTATATTATAAAGTTTTGTTGTCAACTATCTAAGGCATCAACCCATCCCCCACGTATGAGTGATATAAATTTATCCACAACGTATACGCAATATAAACTTCTATTCCTGTAATAAATAGGCCAACTAATAAAAGTTAGCCCTGTCATGGCATGCACATATCACACTCATTGTTTTTTTTCTATACCTAAACAAAGCAACCAATTTAAAAACCTCCCCTTCGCCTTAAAGTGTAATATGCCAACCCGCACTTGACAGTGTTATCAATTTCCGCATCTACTCCACATCTATGTAGGTTTGTAAAACCGTAATTGTCCCTCTTTCTAGATTTATTGCATCGATTTAACTATTCCCCAGTGCAAACAGACAATTTTTGTTTTTATGTAATTCTCCTAGAGAATCTTTAATGATTTGTTTGCTTCGAAATTGTATATTAATGGCATTCTTAGAATTTTTTTTTATGTTTACAATTTAGTAGAGAAAATCATTCTACAATTGATTTTATCTTGATTACAAACTCATAAAATCGCACAACGATGCTTCAACATATATACACGTAATAAAAAAATTCGCACACACACACTAGCATGTGGAGACCTACCAACAACAACCACCACAACCTTATGTGGCACAAAGGTTTATATCACCCAAAAATGTGATATTATTCTCATTTTGTGTGACATTTGGTTGCACAAACTTCAATATGTTATTACCAAAGACAACAAAGCGAAAAAAAAAACAAAATTGTATATTTCGAATTTGGAGATGGGCAAAAAACATTGATAAAGACCGACAACAATGGCACCGAACGACAAAGAAACTTTCTCATTTGCCAGATTATACAAACAAGATATAAATAATTCATGCATACAGTATATTTTGCAGAGAGCTATAGAAGTGTATATGCTCACACACACACACACACGAATACATGTAGAACGTAACACATTCAGACATACTATTTATAAAATATATCCTGTTGAAGATTTATATCCTGTAATATTTCTGCCTGACCTTTGGCAGGGAACAACGTCACGGCTCTATGTCTTGGTACTTTATTTTTCGGTGAAAGTTGACACAAGAAATATTTAAGAGATGTGCTAGAATTAATGAAAAGTATTTCCTGCAGCTGAGTCTAGTCCCAAGTTGTGGGACTACAGCGGTAAGGTGTTTGTTATAAATAAGTGATTATAGGAAAATATTTGAGATATTTACATATGCAAATCTGACTGGCACTTATTACTATTTGATGAGTTGTAATTTGTTATAGGGGCGGCAGCATTTCAGCGCAAGCCTAAGACATGTGGTCAGTGGTTAGACAATGTGGCACATGATTTCCGTAGAGGATACCACAGGTTATAAAAGTGGACACTACAAAGTTACAATTTAAGTGACATTAACAGCAAAGGATTTGTTTGAAGGTTGTTTTACCAAGTTCGATTGGGTGCCAAAGCAGCAAATTATATGGTATAAATTATATGTCAATGCAATATAATATCGAAATTATTAGATATCATAAATGAATGTATGAGTGATATTTATTTTGTAGGTCAGAGCATAACATAGAAAAACGTATGAGCAATAGTACTACATAAGTCAGAGATTCACATACGAAGACATATGAGTGATATTTGCTTTTATGGTTAATATGTATTTGGAAATGTAGTGCGAATTTAATTTATCTTCTTTATTTAACGTTAACAACTAATTTGGGGCCTATATATAATTTAAATAAATTATCTTATACATAACTCTTGTCCACTATAATAAGAACTTTCGTATAATAATATCGTTGTTAAGAAAGTGCAACAATCAATCTAGGGGTAAAAAATTCCAAGTCAGGGTAACGGTACTAGGTCAGTATAGTAAAACCCCCAAACAGTTTAACCGTCTGTATGACCTTTTAAATTTTTTACTTATCCTGATATTTGTTCGCACAATTTTCCAGCTATTATTCAAGAACCATTGATGGTTGTAGCAGAATTGTAGCTAAGGCTTAAATGAATAACACAGTAAAACATTTTTCAGTTAATTGATTAGGGACTCAATTCTGAGAACTGCACGTAAAAGTAGCCCCAAAAAGAAGAAATTCTGCATCATTCGTTTTGATAAGTCACATGCCATAATACTTGAATATCGATTTGAAGTTAGTAAGTATCGTATATGGGAATGTGTCACGTTTTAGGCTCATTTGTTTGACATAACTCGAGAACCACTAGTCCGATTTAGCTGAATTAAATTGAAAAAAAAATAAGAATTATAATTCCTTTAATTTGTTCATATAAAGTTTCCCTGCATAAGCAACAGTTTCACTTTTCTATTCATCGAATGATTTTGAATTAGGTTTATTTTGTAGCAGTTACAATTAAACTTTTGTACACCGTGGCGTATGATTTACGTGGAATATTACTTATGATAATCATACGCCACCATTTAACAATATAACAAAAGAGCCTAAAATGTGACAAATTTCCCTATATTATACTTACTTACTTCAAATCGATATTAAACTATAATGGCATGTAGCTTGACAAAACGAATGATGCAGAACTTCTTCGTTATGGGGCTACTTTCACGTGCAGTTCTTAGAATTGAGTCCCAAATCAATGAGCTGAAAAATTTTGTACTGTGTAGGTGAACATATGAGTGATATTTATTTCCTTGCTCTAAGCCTAACATATAAATACGTATGAGTAATATATCATACATAAGCAGATTATCAGACACAAATGCGTATGAGTAATATTTGCTTTTACAGTTAATATGTATTCGCAAATGTTGTGTGTACCTTTATTTAACGCTAATAGCTATTTTGGGGCCTACAAATAATTTAAGTAAATTATCGCACAAATAACTTGATAAATTCTAGTCCACTACAATAACAACTTTGGTGTAATAAACTCGTTGTTAAGAAAGTATTACACAGAGCAATACCCTGACTTGGATTTTCTTACTCCCCGCAGACAATGACCTTAAATATGTTCCACAGTGTTGTCTATTATTGCCTACAACCAGTACTTTAATACGTTTTAATATTTTTGTTTCCATTAGTCGTATTAGTAACAATATCAATTCTTGGATTTAGCCTTATACCTTTACATATGGCCTTCAAGTATGAAGGCTTTCTGGCCACGGTACATACACATTTATGGTATTATTAAATTCTTCATAACAAAGTAAAAGTCTAAACTTTAATAGGATACCAGTTACTATAGAATTGTAACGTTACCTAATTTTCTCCTGATCTAACATGATTCAATGTATGACTGATAACAATTCCTAACATTACTTCATATCTAAACCAAGAAAAGCCTTGTTAAAATCTTCATAGCCAAAGAAATACCTAAACTTTAATAGGAAAACAGTTGCTATAGCATAGTAGCATTACCTCGCTTTCTTTTAATAAGCTTACACTATACTCTAACATGATTCAACGTATGAGTGATAATAATTCCGCATAATTCATAATAATTGCAAACATTACTGTATATATCTTTCCATATCCTGTGAATAGCTAATAGTAAAATTACAATGAGTGTCCTTTAAGTTAAATATATGTTTTTTTCCACATTTGGAATAACCTCTTAGGTTCTATTGTATGTTAAAATGGCACATACAAAACCTCGCTTCCTTTTTTGAGTAATATTTCTAAAATATCTGTTTCCAACCCCAGTTGGATGCCAAAGAAATAATTGATTATTACCTTCCTTTCTAAGTGTATAAAATCAACTTTTTTAAAGACTGTCAGTAATTCTATTCACCTTTCCTTTTAAAATTCTGGTTAACGTATGAGTAACGTTATTAGCTTTCTTATCTCTTATACAAATCTTCATAGCAAATACCTATACTTTAATAGGAAAAAAGTTGCTATAGTAGCAGCACCCCGCTTCCTATTAATATGCCTACACTATAATGTAAAATATTTCAACGTATGAGTAATACTAATTCCAGATAACTCATAAAAATTACTTAAATTACTTTACATCTCTACAACATGTTTCCATTTCCTTTGAATAACAAATAAGAAATTTGAATAGCAAATAAGAAAATTACTATGAATATCCTTAAAGTTGTTTGTTTAAAACTACGTTTAAAAAAATCTTTTACATTAAAAATTCCTTAGCTGGACTAATAAGGAATGGACTACAAAAAATAAATTTATCTGTAAATAGAATACAAAAATTGTTATGACAACATTTTCTACAGCATAATGTCGTTATCATAAAAATACCTTTATGCGTAGTAAAAAACAGAAATTATATGCGTAGATCTATTGGACATTTCTAAAAAATTCAAAGAGCAAAGCCAAGATTCTAGGAATGTAAGCATAAAATAGTTTAAAACACGCGCAAGCCATTTCGCCATCGAGTGATAAGTACGCCCACCACTAAAAGCATGTAAACTAAGTAAGTACAAAAAGCTGTCCTATATCTCATTTGCGTAATAGGAATTTATTTATTTGTATACATAAAATTGCACGTGTATCTATTAGTTAGGCAATCATGAATAATGGCAAGTTATTTGCAATCTCAAATTAACTTTCACTTGACGACATTTTTTCTACTAATATTTGCCTTACAGGACTTACGGATAGTATCTTATGAATACAAAAATTAATGTTTCATAATAATTTACACAGTGCAACACATGATTGTGGGACTCAATTCTGAGAACTGCACGACTATCGATTTGAAGTAAGTAAGTACCGTATAAGGGAATTGGTCACGTTTTAGGCTCTTTGGATTGACATATCTCTAGAAAAACTACAACACATGATTTTGGAACTCAACTCTGAGAACTGCGCGTGAAAGTAACCCCAAAAGGATGAAGTTCTGCATCATTCGTTTTGTCAAGTTACATGCCATAATATCGTATAGGGAAATTTTTAACGTTTTGGACTCTTTTGTTTGACATAAAATAAATATTATATGGTGGCGTATGATTATCATAAGTAATATTCCACGTAAATCATACGCCACTGAGTACAACAGTATTATTGTAACTGATACAAAATAAACCCAGTTCAAAATTATTTAATGAATAGAAAAGTGAAACTGTTGCTTATGTAGGGAAACTTTATATGAACAGATTAAAGGAATTGTAATTCTTACTTTTTTTAAATTCTTTCAGCTAATTCGGACTAGTGGTTCTCGAGTTATGTGAAATAAAAGAGCCTAAAACGTAACAAATTTCCCTTTACGGTACTTACTAACTTCAAATCGATATTAAATTATTATGGCGTGTAACTTGACAAAACGAATGATGCAGAACTTTTTGTTTTTGGGGCTACTTTCACGTGCAGTTCTCAGAAATGAGTCCCAAATCAATGAGCTTAATTAGGCAACGTTTGCATCTAAAGAGACAGTGACAATAACAAATCCTTACAGCTTTAGTGTTGATAGGAATATGACCTTACACATAATCTTAATCTATTTATCAAATTAACTAACATAGTCCTTGTGAGTTTTAACAACTTCTAAGCAATCCAATTTACATTGAGTACTAATTTTTGTAACTGTCAGTAATGATGCTTTAAGTTTATTTGATATGTAGACCTATCTCAACTCACCGATCTTTTAATAAATATAAATATAACACACATACATATATATATGTGTTATACTAAAACCAAACATTAAAACTTTTGAAAATCCTATAAAACAATTCATATTTGTTCTTCACATTTCCTTAACATAGCCCCACCATTAACTTTAACAAATTTTTGTCTCTCTCTCTCTCTCTATCTCTGTTAATTAAAGTATGTGATAACCTTAAGTTAACCCCACCAACTATTAACTTTAACGAGTTTTTCTCTCTTTCTCTCACACTCACACTCTCTCTCTGTCTCTTTCTGTTTATAAATTAAAGTATGTTAGTATATGTACTTCATTAATCTCAACTGACCGATCTCAGGAAAAACGACAACATAGCTATACAGGATATTTATTTCATAAACACCAAAGTATCACATCTCTAACATAACCCACTTTACCCACTCGCTTTTATAATCACCTTTAATTCCCATTCTCATTTCCTTATACCAAAACCCACCATCGTTTTTCATTTAACATATAAAACACATTAATACCTTTAGTTTCCTGTCTTTAATGTAAAAATACATTTGCTGTTACGAATGTTTCGTATGCCCTCTTTTCACTTTCGTATACATCGTTCTATCTTAGCTTACCGTCTTTTGATAAACAGCTGACAAATCTCCACATTTTTACCACAATGATGCCCAAAACTTTACGCTCCGTTGCAAAGTATGAGTAATATTATTACCAAATCGTGCTCAGGTCTCTATGCGTATGAGTGATATTAATGAGTTTGTCCATCTCTTGTGACGGCCGTGTTAATTTATCAGAAGACTCCAATAAATTGTAACAAAGTGATTAATTCACTATACACGTGAGTGGGTGGCTGAGCCACACATCCTTCTTAATTGAAAGATATGGCAGTACACACGCCAGTGCGAGAGACATTAATGAATCGCCGAGTTGTGCAGGAAATATTTAATTGTCAATAGCAACGACGCGTATGAGTGACTTTTAATTACGATTTCATCAAAAATGTTTCATCTCAATTTCTTTCCCCAAAAGAAAAAATTTCGAAAAACAACAAATCGTCTATGCGAGTAGATATGTAATTTAATTAAAGAATTGACATTTTGGTTTCGTTATATTTCTCTTTCTTTTTTATGCACTGACTTAGTTGTGAAACATATCGTGCGGAGCATAATATGTTGTCTAAGCACTAATATTTGAGGTCTTTTTGTTAACTTTATTAGGAGATGAAATGGGCCATGATATGAGCTGGCATGACTAACAAAACACGCTTACCAAAAAAAAAACAAACGCTTGAATTTATCTCCAACATGTCACAGACATATCTATGCCAATGCTGGTGAATGTTTTTGTGTTTAGATTTTTTCAAAGTACCAACAAAGTAACATTGTACACAACATTTATCATTTCATTTAAAGATTAGTAAGTTTATTTGAAAAAAAAATAAACCAAATACACAATGACAGACCGACAGTGGCATGTCGAAATTCACAAAAGGACGAATTTTTACGCAAAGTCAACCATTAATTTGTACGAAAGTTGGCAAAGAAGAGGAAGAGACTACAGCATTTAAAGTTAAGCTGTAACAACAGGATTTGGATTTGAAGCAAGAGGATTAGCCCCTCAAATACAAACGTTTCAAATTGTGGCAGTAGCAAATAAAGATGATGTAGCTAATGCTATGTCCTTTTTTCCCTACACCAAGATAATTGCGCCCTATGACTTTTTCCTACAGATTATATAATGCCCTTGTTGTTTGTTGGTAGGGGGGCGGGTGGCGGCCAGCCATTAATGCTGAGCAACTGACAATCGCACCAAACTTTTGTTGCAATCATGACCTGAGTCTTTTCGTACTTCTCTTGCTGAAGGCCACAGCAGTGAACAGAACAAGTCCTTGTTAGTATTTCCTACTCATTTGTATTCATCAAGTAGACACATAATGATTTTTATCAGTTTTCCTGCAACATCTTTCAGTTTATACAAATTGCTATGTAATTGATTGAGTTTATCAACGTTATTAACATTATCTTTTCTTAGACATTTCCCCATCTGCTGGTGCTTCAATTTGCCCCAATCAAATCCCCCGCTTGGGCATCATTAAAAATAACTCAGATAATCAAATACACAAATACGCAAATCACCATCAGACATCAACTGGCTGGTGATAGAGTTGCAAAAGCTGTCACCGCCAACTGGCATTAAGGGGGCTGGGGAGAGCGTGATGGTAAACCACAAAAAGCTTACTGAAGTGGGAGAAATTAGAGAAATTATCATTACTAATAACGCTGCCAAGTAAGAGAGTCGACCACTCACACCTTAATGCCAGAAATATAGTTTTAGAAAATCGTATATAGCCAAAAGGCGTAGGTAATTATCGCAGATATGTGCTGCTCGGTTTGACAACAGCTTTGATTTGTATTCATTAATCGTGTAATTTTCACTAATAACCTCTAACCACTCAAGGCAAAAGTTCATGTACTCATTTAACCAGTAATTACAATACATTTCCTTGCTCCCTCTCTCTGTCTCTTTCTATCTCTTTCCTTCGCCCCAGTGCAGCTCTGCTCTTACTCGCTGACAAATCTTTAATGTCCTTTACATAATTTATGACCTAATGGACGGACACACTTGAAGCATGCAACGCAGCAAAACCACTTTGACTACAACGCTGACAATATTACAGCGATAATTTATTGAATCTAGATTAAGTGCATTTTCCGGCGAAAGTTCTCATTTGTGAATAGTTATGATACTGTCATTACTGCTGCTGCAGACACAGCTGAGTAACATTTACTTGCCTTGGTCCATTAAGCACAGGTGCCAAAACAAATCGTTAAGCAAAAACTATTGATTGCAAACTATAAATGTGGTGTTAAAAAAAAAACAAGTCGTTAGTAATTGGAAAAAGTCCGAAGGGAAAGAAAAGTTATTTCTTTAAGCATTGCAAGAAGTTGTCGTTGACAAGGCAACAAATCTGTGCAGTATAAAAAAGCATGAAGTAAGAGTAGTTAAGACAAAACCTGGTACTGATTTAGCTGATGTATGACGTATGAGTAGAGTGTTCAAATACCTCCTTTTTCTAGAAACCCGGTTTCCGAGTTATTCGAAAAATTGATTTTTTAGAAAAATCGGATTTCGAATACAGCATTTTAAAGAAAACCGGTTTAACCGGTTTTTTTTGGTTTTTCCTCAAAAGTTAAAAATACTTATAAAAAAATAATTTGGTTTAAAAAAATGCATTTATTTAGTATGTTATATCAATACACCCAATCCGATAGAGCCCAAATCCTACATTTAGTAAAACTATAGCAGGACAAAGTTTAGGAGAACAAAACTGGAAGTCTAGCTACGCCCCATGTGGTACCTCCCATACCCATCAGGTTCCACCCACTTTAGAAATCGATTAATATTATTAATAGATCCAACGCGATAGTGACCAAATTCTATTTTTAGTATTGCTCAAACAGAATAAAAATTTGGGGAACCAATTTGGAAGCCTAGCCACGTACCTGCTGGAACCTCCCATACAAATGCACCATTCCGCCCACTTCAGAGATGGAGTAGTAATATCAATACACCCAACGTGATCGTGTCCAAATTCTGTATTTAGTAAAGCTAAATCAGAATAAAGTTTTTAAGTCTAGCCACGCCCCATCTGAGACCTCCCATACAAATGTACTATTCCGCCCACACTAGAGATGGAGTAGTAATATCAATACACCCAACGTGATTGGGCCCAAATTCTGTATTTATTAAAGCTAAATCAGGATAAAGTTTTGAAGAAAAAAACTTTAAGTCTATCCAGGCCCCTTCTGGTACCTCCCATACAAATGTACCACTTCGCCCACTTTAGAAATCGAGTAATGATATTAATATACTAGAAAATTATATATTTTACTGAGGGTAAGGGTATATGTAAGTCGATTTACCCGACTGAAACTTTCTTATTGGTTAAAATAGTATTTAAGAAATAATATGCAATTTAAGTGTTCAATTTTGAGTCAATTCTTCTGTTTCGTTTTTAAATAGCTTGATACAGAAAACACGCGCTCACTTATTGTGGAAGTAGGATTTATTGGCAAAAGAGCGTTTAGAAGGATGTTGAGCTTTTCTGCCCTTTGATTAAATCTATCGAAATAGTTGAAATCAGCATATGGACAAGGCCACCGTCAGTAACGTCACGTTCGTATACTTATTTTGGTCAATATCTTTACTAAATACTATTATTTCTCCCAACTTGAGAGTGGCATATGAAACTTCTCGTCATAACTGTTGTTTCATACGTAGACAATTTAGCTGTATCTCGTTTTGTTGTGAAGTTATGACCATTTTAAGCCGTCAGTAACGTCACCGGATTTTGGAAGTGTGTTTTGAGGTTACTGAACGTTTGTGTAAAAATTAGCGAATGGAAAAGAGTTTATGTTTATAATTGCCTAGTATTTAAAAAAAGAAGGATGAAAGATGATTTTTATCCAAAGGTTGGGCTTAAATTTTATGTTTTAGTCACGTAAACGCCATAAAAGAAGCGTCAGTACGTCACACGTACGAATTTCGTTAGAATTTTTGGGTCTTTTTTTCTCTTGGGTTAATAGGGGGACCCTAAATGAGTCTAGCAATTAAATACCAAATTATTAAGCAAAAAAGTTTAGAAAAAAAAAAACAAATTAAAAAAATCCGTCAGTAACGTCACACAATCTTTTTTTGCAAAAATACCCTGCTATGTGCTAATAATGCTTCATTTAAGCATTGATTATGAAAGTACTTCAAAAATACTCAAAAAAAAATCAGCTTATCCAACCTCTCTTAAAATTAGTTAATACATAAAAAACATTTTATTAAAATTTGTCAGTAACGTCACCATTTATTTGCGGCTGATTACTTTAAGCCCTAATTGGTCCAAAACCCAAGCTTTGTACACAAATTTGCTTGCTAATCAATAGTCTGATTTGTATTCTATCCAAAAAAAATTAATCATCTGTCTAAAGTATAAAATAAAAACAACAAAATTTACCTTTTTCGCCGACATTGATATATTTTTCAACTACACCTTGCACGTGCCACTTATGAAAAGGATGTAAAATGTCAAAGCAGACACAAATTTTGCACTGGCATACAGTACTGCCATATTCTATACATATTAGACATTTGAAATATAAAAAAAGTTTGGACCTTGCGACAGAAAAAAAAAATCTATGTGGTTTAATTTTTCGTGGAACTGCCGATATAGGCGTGTGTCATTGCAATTTGTTTTCATTGGTGGATTTTGGATGTTATTTTTTATCATGTTTAAATCGTTGCAAAGACTACCATTAGGAGATTCCCCCATCCCACAGTCTGAACTGTTAATAGACTCTGCCGTTGTTGAAGAAATTGCAGGATAAAGTCTTTTAAAAAGCTCGTTAGCAAATTCCATCGTTTCCGTTTTTTTAGACTACTTTACTCAGGATTAGCTTGTAGGATATTTTCCGGTCCTAATACATATAATTAGGGTATTCAATGTTGGTACACGAGAATGTTTTTAAAAGCTTTTTAATGTTTTAAAATTCAATTTCAAATTAATTTAGAAAAAACTTTTTACATTTTATAATCAAGAATGTTTTTAGAAGCTTTGTAAAATTTTAAAATTCAATTTAAAACTAATTTAAAAAAAAAAACCGAGTACCCGAAGGAAAAAACTCGGTTAAACCGGTTATTCGAAAATGGCATTTTTGCAAAAACCGGCATACGGTTTTAAACAAAAAAACCGGTTTACGGTTTTTCGGTTTCGGTTTTGAACACCCTACGTATGAGTGATATTATTATTTTACTATTTGTAACTATCAGGTTTAAGGGGTGTTTAAAGGATATAAAAACATTTTTGATCATCAATACACTAACGCTACGAAGGATTACTTTAATCTACGTGCAAGCAATAAAAGTTTAACATAAAATATTGATTTCCAAAAAAAGCGCTGGTGAAGTTTTTGGTATAGTATGAGTGATATTATTTGCAACTGATAAAAGAATTAAGCTGATAACGTATGAGTGATATTATTTGCAGTTGATAAATATATTTAGCTGCTTACGTATGAGTGATATCATCACTAAGACAAAAACTGGTGCTGATGTCGTATGAGTGCTATTAGTATATTATTCTATGTAACTATCTGGGTTAAGGGGTATATAAAGGATATAAGGACATTTCCAACATAAAATATAGATTCGCAAGAAAATGGTATTAAAGTTCTTGACACCGATTAAGTGATAATATTTTCAACTGATAAAAGAATTAAGCTGATATCGTATGAGTGATATTATTTGCAGTTGATCAATGTATTTAGCTGATATCGTATGAGTGATATTTTTATTAAGACAAAAACTAGTGCTGATGTACCTGGTATCGTATGAGTGATATTATTATATTATTATTTGTATCTGGAGTAAAGGATATAAGGACATTTCTGATCATTCAAATACCAACGCTATGAACGTTCAACATAAAAACTGATTCGCACAAAAAACAGTACTGATGTTCATGGCATGGTATGAGTGATATTATTTGCAACTGATAAAATAATTAATTTGATAGCGTATGAGTGATATTATTTGCAGTTGATAAGATACTAAAGATTTGTTTTGCTTTTTTTATGACATTTCACATATTTTACTTATCTTGAAGTTTGTTCGCTTAAGATTTCATCTGTAAGTCAAGAACCATGGAAGATTTCTCATTTCACTCTTTTGCAGTAGGATTACCAAACCCTTTGGAGGTTTTACTATACTGAACTATTACCTTTCCACTGATATGGACTTTTTCACTCCCCCTCTTCCCCCAAATTGGGTGTTGCACGATGTTATTTAACCATAAATCTAAAATATTGGAACGATGTGCGTATTATTAATATAAAATCAGCATACAATGAATATAACTCATACGTTTTACATACATATGTAGCTAGTATCATATGCAAACTCGCTGCATATGTAAAGTACAGTACTGGGATCAGGGTCGTCATTCAATATCATCAGCAATGGCCAGAAATTTGGAATTCCAAGAACCATTGAAAATTTCTCATTTCACTCTTGTGCACAATTGTAGAAGATGCCAAACCCTTTGGAGGTTTTACTACACTGACCTATCAACTTTACACTGACTTTTGAAGTATAGGGTAAAATTTATGAAAAAGGTGGTTAACAACAATTTTTGAAGACTTAATTTACACTGACTTGGAATTTCTCACTCCCCCCCCTTTCCCCACTAATTGGCTGTTGTACTGTATTCTTAAACCATAAATCCACAACATTAGAACGATTTACGTATGATTAAAATAAAATCATCATAAAATGTGTATTAATCATACGATGCGTATACTTATGTAGCGAGTATCATATGCAAACTCGCTACATATGTAAAGTCTACTATTTGGGTAGGGGTGCTCCATTAAATATCCATTTTTTTACATATATTTTGCCAGAACATTGGAAATTTATGTAAAAGGCGATAAATGACAATTTTTGAAGATTTCTTTAAAAAAATAAGTCCAACTTGAGTTGTTAAATCGATATATTAATAGATACTATTTATTTAAGTCTTAGCTAAAATTCTGCTAAAAAATGAGGGGAGAAATCATTAATGGTACAAAAGTTCTAAAGGCGAGGTTGGCCGGAGTTCGCCAAACTCCTTGGGGTTTTACTAAACTGCTCTAGTGCCTTCACCCTGATTTGGAATTTCCCTAAAATACACTAACAGCAGTCACCAGTATACGGATGAGCAATAAAAGTTGCATATAAATTACCCATACACAAGAAAGAGTGCTTATATCGTATGAGTGCTATTACACTGTACGACACGATTTTTCACCCATGATCAAACTGTCCAGATTCTGAAAATATAGCTCAAAATAAAATATACGTATCTTCCAGTTTTTCTAGATCAGCTCATTTAAGTTTTTTGCGAGCAATTTAATTTTTGGAGCTTAGCTCCCATACAGCGACTACTTCCTGATCGCAGAACTCTGCGTGTTGTTAGCAGATTTTGATGAACTTTTTTTAATGTTCTTCAAATGGTCAGGAGCGGGTTATGACTAAGGCCAAATTTTAAATTTGTCACAAATTAAGTTTGTCACAAATTTAATTTGTCAACAAATTTTGATGCTTTTTTTAATATTTTTCAAATGGCCAGAAGCGTGTTCCAACGAAGCCAAAATTTAAAATTTGTCAAAAATAAAAAATGTCACAAATGGTCAAAAATTAAAATTGTCACAAATTTTTTTTTAATGTTTTCCAACTATCTAGGAGCGGGTTCTGACCAGCAGTATTCAGCCAGCATATACCTATATATGTTTTATGACTTAGCAACCCTACACATGAAAAAATTGCTATTAACATTTTTGTGATAATTGTTTTGTGACAAACTTTAATTTTGGGCTTTGTCAGAACCTGCTCCAGGCCATTTGAAAAATATAAAAAAAGTTAATAAAAATCTGTTGACAAATTAAATTTGTGACAAATTTGTGACAAATTTAATTTGTGACAATTTCAAATTTTGGCTTCGTCAGAACCCGCTCCTGGCCATTTGAAAAACATTAAAAAAAAGTTCATCAAAATCTGTTAACAACTCGCAGAGTTCTGGGGACAGGAAGTAGTCGCCGTATGGGAGCTTCCCTCCAAAAATTAAATTGCTCGTAAAAATCTTAAATGAGTTGATCTAGAAAAACTGGAAGATACGTATATTTTTATTTGTGCTATATTTTCAGAATCTGGTCAGTTTGATCATGGGTGAGGCCAAAAGTTTAAATTTGTCTTACAGTGTTATTTATAATTAACTTCAGTGATAATGAGGACTTTTTATCTTTAAGCAACCATTGCTATGAATGCTTATTAATATAACGTCTTTTGGTGTACGTATAAGGAATAAAAATTCATCACATACTAAAACAAGTTCCTAATGTGGTATGAGTGATATTATTATAATCCACCTAATAGATTACACCACACAATTTGCTCGTAGCCACCTAAATCCATAGTAATCTCACCATTATTAATTGATACCGTTTGTCTACCTACTTATATTTATTAACACTGTATTGAACAATATTAATAGCATTCATCTTTAGCATTACATTTCGTCCCCCAAAAAAAAAGAAACCCAACTTCCTGTGAATTGAATTTTCTAAGAAATACAGAAAAAAAAATTTTCCCTATGCAAATTCATAGATCTGTAAACGAATTACCAGCACTCTCCCACTTAGAAATTGTTAAAGGTCAACCTTTTTTCCGACAATAATATCTTTTCTATAAACACAACAATTAAAGGCAAAATATAGAAATGAAATTTCTTGTTACAAGTGATAAAAGCCAAATGTCTCAAATGGGTATTATAGATTTGTAAGTGGAAACGTGTACGCGTGTGGGCGTATGATCTTATATAAATTTACAAACAAGTAAACAATACGCTAGGAAAAACATCATAACATAATAAAGGTAACAATTGAATTTTAATTTATATTGAAGATGTGATTGATGATGACAAATATTTATCAGGAACTTGGAAGAAAAATATTGTCATATGTGATATTGCTGGAAGGGACTAGAGATTGTTTATTCACAAATGTTCACATATAATTTAATTTATAAAAACGCCGTGTTTTTGATACCTATACATACGGTATGAGGCTAAACAAATATATTTGCAGGAAACATTATTACATGTCTTGTTTAATTAAGTGTAATTAAAATTATTTTATATCTGAGCTATTATTGAGCTTATGACAATCAAATCAAAGTCAATTAAAGGTATTTTTAATGACTTTTTCCGTTTTGGATTATAATAATTATAATAAGACAAAAAAACTATATGAATAAATAAATCTTCACCTCAACAACATTTTTTGCAATACTCAGAATCCCTTTTAAACGCCAAATTCAAATCACAAAATCGTGGTGTAAGTAATATTAATTAACATCTGAAGGCCTACAAGTAACTGATACGATAGTATGAGTAATATTAATACACATCAGTATGTAAAATAAACGTATGAGTAATATTAATTTAATGTGAAAACATAAGCACAACAAAAAGATATTATCCTCATCTCTATCCCATGAAAACAACCTGGTTTCTCACAACATTTCATGCAATTCTAAAAAAGTTATTTAATTATTTTTAAGAGCATATTTTGAGAAATATTAATTAGCAGCAATAGTATGAGTAATACTAATCCACATCCGTATAATAAAAAAAAACGTATGAGTAATATTAATTAAGTATATGAGCATTACAACAACCCCAACAGCCCTCTTCTCCCCACCCACTACACAACATGGCTTTAACAACAATTTTCATGCAATACTCAGAAATTAATTTAATCCATTTCAAACGTCAAGTTTACCACTCAAAATCGTGGTATGAGTATTCTTAATTAACAGCTAAGACCTACAAGTAGCTGTAGCAATAGTATGAGTAATATTAATACACATACGCATTTAAAAAAAAACGTATGCTAATATTACGCATACATTGCAAAAGCATAAGCACAATCAATAGATATTATCCTCTTCTTTACCTGCTCAAAGCCCGTTTCCACGACCCGGCTTTCCACAAATTCATTTTACCCATCCACCGCGCACAATGTGTGACCTTCATTGTATTTGCTTCATTTGTACGATTCATTAAAACCCGAGTCAATAGCAATTTTGCAATTCATTG
Source organism: Muscina levida (assembly GCA_964034835.1). Classification (NCBI taxonomy): domain Eukaryota; kingdom Metazoa; phylum Arthropoda; class Insecta; order Diptera; family Muscidae; genus Muscina; species Muscina levida. The sequence goes on from OZ035882.1 coordinate 151,173,091, forward strand.
TACCACATGGGTAGTGGCTACACCAGACAATTCATCGCAATTTCTATCGCCTATGGCATATAAACGAAACCGAAATCAATTCAAAAGGTATTTAAGCTTATAGAGAAAATTGCGTTGGCTTTTCCGCGAAATTGCAAAATAATTGAAATCAATACGGGGAACGGGCCTGAGAATTCAATGTCAACTCATTGGCACCCCCCTCCCCCACCTTGCTACAAATACCTTAAATAGTAATAAATTTTCCAAAAACGTGATACAACTTGTGATGTAGCCATAACTTATGAAAAGGCTACATCTAAAAAAAAGTATCCTGATTTTTTGTAAATCACACAAAGGAACACATGTGTGCTTATGTTAATAAGAACGTGAGAGTGCGTGAGTATCAGTATGAACTTAAATGTCCGTAAGTGCGTACGTGTGTGATATTGAAATTGCTATATCTTGCTCAGTCTCAGTATACATTGTAACATTCCCCTATAGCTGCCAGAGAGCAACAAAAAGATTTATTGATAGCTATCATTAAAGAATTTGACATGTGAAAGCAAATTATTAATAGAATACAACATTTAATAGGAAAAATACTTTTACACCAAGCGTGTGCGGAATGTGATGAGTCAGTGGTAGGCTTAACCATATATATTAAAACTGTCTCGTACCCACGCTCGTAGTTGGGGAGGGGTATTACTTTAAGCATATATAGGGGCGCAGACAATATTTCTTTTTGTTTTCTTCTTTTCTCACATCATAAATTATTATGGTCTTACCTATTGTTGTTATTAATGTCAGCGAATATAAAAACGCGGAGGCATAAGTCCATTTGTGTGTGGGCGGATTCATAGAAACTCCAGTCTGATGTATTTTCGATTGACGCACCGAACGCAGCAGAGTATCCTAAAGGGGGCGGGTGGGGTTAGATACAGTAACAAAAAATCAATCATTGAATATAGATAATGATACTTTAATTATAGGGTATAAGGGGCAATGTTTACAAACGTAACTCACCTGAAAATGCTGCACCTCCTGGGCCGCCAAACGTGTCCAGTTTTCTTTGTATAATATATTTAAATCTTCGGTAATGGACCACAGGCGATCCACCGTTCTGAAAAGAATGGGAGAAAAACAAGATTACTAAGTGTACTGGAGGCGTATGAACAATACTTATATAAATAAATATATATTGGTGTTCCCATTGCAAACTACGTATGAGTAATGTTAACTTAATGTTTTATATTTTAAATCAAAGTGTAACAAATGTCAATATACTTTTATAAGATATTCAAATAGGTTTGAAATAAAACGCTTATAATTTCATAAAAACCCTGAAGGTGTATAAGTTATATTAATTAAAAAAACGTATAAATACATAGGCCTTCGGTTTGTGCTCCACGTATGAGTAATATTAAATGCACCTTTACGACCGTTAACCTTATTTTAACATATTTTGTAAGATATTCAATCCGGTTGAAACAAAATGCCTGCAGTTCTTAAACACTAATATCCTTAACTCTGCAAATCTTTTGTGATATCCCTACTTCAGTAAAAAATGGAAATAGATTACGTTCAGTTTACTGAAGGTGTATAGGTTATATTAATTAAACATATATAGGTCTACCCCTTGCAAACTACGTATGAGTAATATAAGTTCAACTTTTACTTCTCTGAAACAAATTTTAACAAATTTCAACATATATTTATAATATATTCAATCCTGTTGAAACAAACTGTCCACAGTTCCTTAAACACAAAACATCCATAACTCTGAATGGAAATAGATTAGGTTAAGTGTACTCTAGGTGTATGAGTTATATTAATTAAATATATATAGAGGTATTCCGGTTGCAATCTACGTATGAGTAATATTAATTTAATGTTTAATACTTTTCTAACAAATTTATATTACGTATAAGTGATATTATATAATATATATTTATTTTTAGCAAATTTGATTATATTCTTGAAATATATTCAATCCGGTTGAAATAAAATGCCAATAGTTTTTTAAACACTAATTTCCTTAAATCTGCAAATCTTCTGTGGTATACCCCCTTCAGTAAAAAAAAATGGAAATAGATTACGTTACGCTTACTGAAGGTGTATGTGTTATATTAATTAAACATACATAGGACTTCATCCTGCAAACAACATATGAGTAATATACTAAGTTCAACTTTTACTTCTCTGAACCAATATTATTTTATTATATTTTTTTAATTTATTCAATCCGGTTGAAACAAACTGGCCACAGTTCCTTAAACACAAACATCCTTACAAATCTTCGGTAGGGGAGCACTAGCTAACACCGTTAGGAAAGGAAGACATAGCTTAGGTTAAGTGTACTGAAGGTGTATGAGTTATATTAATTAAATATTTATGGGTCTTCCGTTTGCAAACTACGTATGAGTAATATTAATATAACGTTTAATACTGTAAATTACTTTTAAAAAATTGTCCATTAAATTATTGCAAGTGGGGTGATTTAAAATGCCTATACTTTCTTCAACACTAATACTCTAAACCCTGCTAATATTATGTGCCTGTCTACACATAAAACTAGGCCAACATTCAAAGCATTTTCATAGTTTCCTTTTGACAAATTCTACAAAATACCGCCTTCAGCCTTAAATATCAAACTACAACTGCTGTACCCTTATATGCTTATAATAACATTCAAACCCACGTGTTCATTATGTTTGCATTTGACTTTAATTAACATCCACTCATTGACTCACAGCCTTTGTTAGCCACCTGTGAGTTATTGTAAGGACAAAAGGCAAACATATGCTTCGAATTAACAATGTTCTAAGGTAATGTGATATGGAAATTGCAATAGCAGTACTCATGCCAGTTATTAAATTAAAATTTCTAATATTTTTGGTACATAACTGAAATGTAGAAATGTATTTGGACGGCCATGAAATGTGCAGATGGGGGAGTGATGGAATTTGAACATAAAGTAAGATTACAATTAAATTATCTTTGGCAATAGAAGGCTCAGTGGTTCTTAGATAATTGTAAAAGATGGAAGCGGTAGCTAATTTTTGTAAAAGTCTGCGTATTTCAGAGACAAGCCAATGGAATTTTTCGCAGCTAAAGAATGCCAAACGTCTGGTTGCTATAATTATTAAAAACCAGTATACATATTTCCCCATACAAGAAGTATATTTATTGCAGTTTATGCTATTTATTCTATAAAAGGCACAGTTTTGAGTAAAGTCTTCACATACACATGTTTGTCTACATATACACCCAACCACTGACCACCACCATGAGTGGTATGAGTAATATCGGTGGTATGAGTAATATTTCAAAATAACCGCTCCGTTTTCACAGGCGTATAAGTGATATTAATACGAATTATTCAATTAGTATTGTTGTATTTTTTAGACAACTAGAAAATGGTTTTCCTCAGAATTCAAGACACCATTAATGTTGTGAGAAATAATTTAAATCCCTCTAAACTGACCTAGGATTGTTTTATATGGAAAAAAGTCAACGATTGCTATTGGTGGTATGAGTAATATTATTTATTAACCACTCCATTCCCACAGGCGTATAAGTGATATTAATACTAAATATTAATATTATTTAGACAACCAGTAAATTGTTTTCCTCAGAAGTCAAGATACCAATAATGTTATAAGGAATGTTATGATCCTTCTAAACTGACCTAGGATTGTTTTATTTGGAAAAAAGTTAAAAATTACCATCGGTGGTATGAGTAATATTATATAATGACCACTCCATTCCCACAGGCGTATAAGTGATATGTATACTAAATATTTAAATTTTTTAGACAACAAGTAAATTGTTTTCCTCAGAAGTCGAGATACCAATAATGTTGTGGGGAATATTATGACCCCTCTACACTGACCTAGTATTTTCTATCTGGAAAAAGTCAAGGTATGTGGTATGGTGGTATGAGTAATATTATTTAATAACCACTAATAATGATATTAAAAAGAATTCTTAAGTTCCTTTTACAAAAGCCAGAAAATTTAAAGACATAGCACTAATAACGGTTTAATAAAAATTCCGGATTCGTTACAGATATTTACATCTTATATATGTAAAGATCAACGCCATCAATCTTGTAACTGGAAAACAACATTCAATTCAAATTCAACATTCATACATCTTGCAGTGACTAACTTGTGTACCAGCAATACATCCCTCAGTGACTATCTTCATCCTTCATCCATCTGTTTATAAGTGGCTGCTTCATCCCTAGAGGCATATTAGTGTTTTCAATTCGAATTGCGAAAAGGGTTACAGTTTCCCAGAAAAATCTGAAGTCCTTCAAAAGATGCCAACAAGATGAATTCCTTCCTACTAACAATTTTTTGGCAAACACTTCACTGACAAAACCAGACCAACTTTGCCAATGTAAACAAACAATCCATTCCTATATTAACATTTTTCCTACGCAAAACTTTAAGTTCTACCCAAAGCAGTCCTTATCATTCATTGCAATGAAGAATTAAGGGCCATTACTATTCCCCGGAAAAACAAAATTGATTGACAACTTCCATGAGTTTTACTGCCTTGTAATTCCAGGAAATTGTGACTATTTACATTTAAAGATAAAAAAAACATTTACTTAAAGCAACAGTTGATTAATTCTTATGCAATAAATATAAAAAATCCTTAAAGCAGAAATAAACAAAATGACAAATTGTTCAAGGAATTATGTAGGCAACTTCCTTTGGTTGCAACATACAGTCATGAAAGAACCTGTAGCCTACAATTGTTCTGATTGTTTTCCACAGCCCACTGCGGTATGTTATGCCTGCCATGCCCTCCCACATGTACATTTTTGTGGTACGTACGTGTAGTTGATTATTGTACAGAATAAAGCCAAATAAATTTAAATACAAATGCAATCAAATGTAAATGCAAATATAAAACCAAATGGGGGAAGGGTAAAGCAGTGGCGAGAGCTGAAAAACAACAATACAGGATCAATGCATGCATAGCACAAGGGAAACTCAGACAAAAGCCCACACACACACACATACACATACACACCGATTGTAAAACAAATGGAGCACAAACTTTGATTATATACAAATCAACAAAAGCCATGTATACGCCAGGCAGCAGCCAATTGGGGCAACGCATAGGAAATGCTGACAAGCTGGTGAACGCTTGAAGGGACTACGGTACCAACGTGAATGCAATTACACTATAACTCTCTCAATACGTATATGGAGTAGTTGGTTTTGTTTAGAAACAACTGGATCGCTATAGTTTAAGATCAGTGAAATGTAAATCAAAGGGAATGTTAATTGGCCACCGGCTGGAAGAAGGCTCAAGTGGCATGTGTTGTAAAAGGACTAAGGTAGTGGCTTAATAATGTTTGCCATAATGGCATCTTGAAGTTTGGCATTAACTATAAAATACAATTAATTAAATATTTGAATATCTCAGGTTTGTAAACAACGTTCTAGCAAGTGAATTAAAAACTTCACAAAACATAGTTTATTCTCAAATAGCGTATCAATTGATATCAATTAATTATCAGTTGACGTATGACTTACATTAATTGTCGAACCAAAAGGGTTTTCATTATTCAGAAATTAATATCAATCATAAGCCACGGAACATCGAGGATCGACAGCAAATCTAAAAACATTTTGTTTCCTGTTAGTCTTTTCAGATCTGAAAAGTACAATAAGAAGACGCTGTAAAAAGCTTAAAAGAACTGCATTGATTCTCAGAAATCGTAGCAATATCAATCAAGACGTATGACTAACATTAATTGCCAAACTAAAGGGTTTTCATTACTCAGAAATCAATATCAATCATACGCCTCCGAACATCGATGATCGACAGGAAACCTAAGGACTTTTTGTTTCCTGTTAGTCTTTTCAGATCTGAAGAGTACAATAAGAAGAATCGATTAAAAGCTTCAAAGAACTGCATTGCTTCTCAGAAGCCGTAACAATATCAATCATACGTCACGTAGGATTATATCAATTAATCAGCAGTTGACGTATGACTAACATTAGTTGCCAAGCCAAAGGGTTTTCATTACTCAAAAATTAATATCAATCATACGCCACTGACATCAAATCTAAGGATATTTTGTTTCCTGTTAGTCTTTTAAAATCAGAAAAGTACAATAAGAATATACCATACAGTCACAAGTTTCACAAAACTTCATTGCTTCTTAAAATCGTAGCAACATATATTGGATACGGTTAACCCATTATCTCCTTACGTATGACTGATATACGATATCCAACTATAGTGAAATTAATATCAATCATACGCCATAAAATAATCTTAGCAATATGTTCTCTTACGTTGATTTGGCACTCAATTCTGAGAACTACACGTGTTTTTGCCTTTGCACACATTTAAAGTACCCCATGTCGTATCTCATTTGAATGTAAACTGCTAAAGTTGAAAATTAACTTTGCCACCGCTCACATCTAATTACACAAAAGTTTACGAACGCAAAACTTCTATATAGACTGACAAACATATTCCCCCTTTGCATACTCATTTCACATGCCGCGACACAAGGTGTTCACTAGGGATGAGGGAAGGTTAATATAATCTGAGTTGCTGATGTGATTGCTTTGAAATTTTGTTGGCACTTGAAATTATTACAAAAATATGAGTTTGACTGGATCTTTCCTTTTACAACTGGAACTGCCCCCTAACCACAAGCAGTGCAAACCTTTGGCTCCCACAGATATGTGAACACTATAGGGTGGCTTAAGTTTAAATAATATGTGAATACACACATATAAACTTCAATATACTAATGTGTATGCCATCAATATATTTGGCAAAGCCACAAAAATGTGAGTCAAGAGTATTGAAGTTCACAACATCGATGTCGTATTAATTGTTTTATTGACGTATGAGTTATATTATTAGAAAATCATTTGCCATAATAGCAAATGTAGAATAAGCTTAACTATTTTCCCCTCTTGAGCACATAAATGGTACTTGTATTAATAGATCTTGTTATAACTTTTGCCAATACCATAAAAGGCAACGGGAAATTTACAACAAAAAAACCCTCGACATTGCTCATGCATCATCTTCAAATAGGTTAAATTTAACATCATGTGACGTATGATTGATTTTAATTGACAATCAATAAAAGTATACGTGACAATTTGGGGAATAAAGCATAAGAGTAAGCAGTAAGTCGCAAAATAGAAGCCTGGTAACTTATTTAATATGTGAAGCCTACTCCCATTTCCCATTTAGGGGATAGAGTAAAAATGACAATTCTATTAAGAGAATTTAAAATTATTGTTAGAATTATATTAGGTCATCTTTATATAGAGCATTACACATTACAACACACTTTTTCATTCATGAAATGATTTTGAATTGGGTTTATTTTGTAGCAGTTATAATAAAACTATTGTACTCCGTGGCGTATGATTTACGTGGAATATTATAAGTAATATCATACGCCACCATGTAGTATATATGTTATGTCAAACAAAAGAGCCTAAAACGTGACAAATTACCCTGTACGATACTTACTTACTTCAAATCGGTAGTAAATTTCTATGGCGTGTAATATGACAAAACGAATGATGCAGAACTTTTTCTTTGTGGGTCTACAGTCCCTTAAGGTCTGCAGTTCTCAGAATTGAGCCCCAAATCAATGAGCCGAAAATGCTGTACTGTTTTATAGACAGTTATCTATATAATTATACGTATTTAAATACAAAAAAATAAATTTTATAATTCGTTGTTTTGCATGACATTTAGAAAAGTATAACATAACCTATGACTTACTTTCTCGTAAAATCTTGACACATTAACTGATATTTATAATGTGGCGTATAATTAATACTAATTGTGAACCTCTTAAGATTGCAAATTGTTTGGCAAAAGCAATCATACGTTACAGAATACCTTGGATATAATGTCACGACTCAACGTAGGATTTAGGATTGCAACTTCTTTGGCAACAGCACTCATACGTCACAGAATACCTTAGGTATTATGTCCGGACTCTATATAGAATTTGTATAATTAAGGTCCTGTATTATATCATATCATAACAGTTACCATCTGAAACTCTCAATAAACCAAAATTAAGGTTTATATCACCATTTATCAGCCTCTTATTACATTTTTTTAGCCCGTCATGAAATTTACATAATTACACATTAAAGATTCTCTCAAACCTATTAAAATCCCATATCTGTTGAGAAAAATGATAGCAAACTTATAATATATTTTGAATTTGACGTATAATTGATATTAATTGCTAAACTCTTAGGTTTCCATATTATTTGGAAATTAAAATCAATCATACGTCATTTCCTGCCTTATTGTTATATCAAGACTTTATTTAAGAGCTATATAATAAAGGATTCGTATTACTTCTCATCACAATAAGTACCATCTAAAATTCTTAATAATTCTGCTGTATTTCCCCCCTAGCCCTAAATTTTCTTAACAACACAATACCTTTCATACAAATGTCTGCTATTGTTTCAATACCAATCAACTTCATTAAATGCTCTGCATCGCTGTTAAACAAGCGTAACAATTTTGTTGCACAAAATCGTGCTGCTGCAATATTTGCCCAAATTGCATTGTAATGACATTATGCAAATACCAACCAACACAACAATATATCTGATTGTTTAGATTCCAGTATTTGTTCTGCTGCTATGCTAAATTTGTTGTCAATTGTTGTTGGTTCAATCAGAGCAGAGCACAACAAAGTATACGTACACGAGTAAATCCACATTGACATCGACAGTGCTGAGTAATTTAAATATTTATATATTTATAACTGTAGTAATGCAAATTTATTTGCATTGTTTCTGTGTTATCTTTTAGTTGCTATGAATTTTAACTACACTCGGTAAAACTTTAATCGAAACAATTCAACTGTAACTAACTATATACCCAAAAAAAACAACAACAAAAGAGAAGCTCACAGGAGTTGTTTTTGCCATTGCTGGCAACAAAAAATTGCAGAAGCTGAAACTTTCCCCTAAAGTATAAGAATTGCATATTGTTTTGTCTATGTCACGTTCTCCATTACATGATGTGTCTAAAACATTATTTAAAAGATATCAAAATACTTTTGGTAATACAAATACTTCTATTATTTGTTGTCTGCAGTCAACTCAACACTTGGTATGCAAACGTTTTGGGTGGGGATGGGATGAAAGTGGCACGGATTTTTATATAACTAAGATTAAAGCTGATGAATTCTTGGTATATTTGCTATTATTATTACGTATAATTAATATTATTTATTGTCGTTTGAGAGACGTGTTTAAACTGACGTATGATTGATATTAATTCCAGTTAACTGCGTATGAGTGGCATTAATTATTGCTTTTAAAACCATTATTTTAAATTCTCTTGAATACAATGAAAATTGATTAAATTTACAATGTAAATTAACTCAAATTATTATATATTACGCTTAACTCTATTTACTTGTCCATAATCAAATAAAGATTTTTTACAAAATAATATGAGCTAAAGGTTGTATTTATCCAACTAACCCCACCTGATACTGCCTTTGTAATTGACTGTAATCAAATTAATTGCAACTACCGACATAAAATTTCTGGCTATGCAGCTTTAAAATTCTAGGAATTTTTAAAATTTCTCCTTTAATTGTCAATACAAATATCCACGTATGATTATTTTTAATACCAGTAACTTGTTAAAGTACTACTTATGATTACTATTAATTATTAATTAATTAATGTGTAAATACGTATGAAATATATATTTTAAATTGGGTTTCACTAAAAATTAATCTACACACTTTGAAAGTTAAAATATGCACAAAATATAAAATACAATGGGGCAAAGTATCAGATTGGATTCTGACCATGACATGCAAAAGCTGCAAAAAATATATGACTTACAATATAATCTAAATAACACAGTACAACACATAATTTTGGGTTACATTAAAACTGTTGTACTTCGTGGCGTATGAATTACGTTGAATATTACTTATGATAATCATACGCCACCATATAGTACTTATGCTATGTCGGACAAAATAGCCTAAAACGTGACAAATTCTCCTATACGATACTTTCTAACTTCAAATCGATATGGTATGTAACTTGACAAAACTAATGATGCAGAGCTTCTTCTTTTTGGGGCTACATTCACGTGCAGTTCTCAGAATTGAGTCCCAAATCAATGAGCTGAAAAATCATGTACCGTGTAATATTTGTATAACCTTCTATGTAAAATTGAAAACTTATCATAATTTTAGTAAAAGGCCTGATTTTGAACTCGAAACGCGTCATCCTTGTGCGTCACCCTAAATTGAACATTAATATTAACAATAAAACTTCTCTGATCTCATTTGTTGTATCATTAAGATACACTTACACAAACTGATAATCTTCCCTAATTTATTACAATTTAAATGTTTTTATATACAAATCAGCCATGTACTCTTTATGTAACTCTTTTGACCACCTTACACAAATTTCGTACCAAAAGTTGTATTGCTCCGCGCTTAAAACAATAATACACAACACAAAACTATTGTGAAGTTAGTTTATCATATAACATGTAAAATATATTTGATAGTAATACAAAATCCCTCACCCAACTACGCACTCACACAACGAAGACGCTATGAAATTGGAGAATATTAAAAATATAGAAAAATGTACTGGTATTTATATATAAATGAGTAGAGAAATGACAAAAGCAACAAAGAAGACTATTTGAAATGAATTTAAATGAAAATGACATTTAACAGCAACAGCAATAACACAAAGAAAACAATAGTAGAAAATCAACAACACCACAATACAAACAAACAATCGCCAGGATAAGGCTATGATATGGGAATAACTGAATAACTAAATAAGTTATGAGCAAATTCTATACTATTTAGCTTTTCCAGCTAAATTTCTGATTTTTTTTAATAATAATACAAAAAACAAATATTGTTCAGGTACTAAAATCTATTGATATTTCCAAGAACTCTTGTCGAAAAAACATATTACATACAAAAAAAATTAAATACAATTTTTGAATATTACAATTTTGTACATCACTTAATCTATTTTTTTCCTAAAATTCACTTTAAAGCTTTCTGTAAACGAACCATAATTCTTATTTTATTTTTAACAACAACATCACCACTTTCCCCCTTCTATCACCACACAATATCTTGTCGATTTCAAATTCAATATTTTATGGCATTACCCCATATGTCCTTTGTACACAATGTTGCAGCATTCTTTTGTAGTGCCAGACTACAACATATTTGGGTGCTGGTTTTTATTGTTATTGTTAGAATATTTAGTTGATATCTCGGTGGTGGTAAAGAAAAAAAATTAAATTTACATCTAGAAATCTATATCTAACGGAACAATGAACTACCAAATGCACACATACAAAGTGATTTGCATCACAGAGTCCTTTGGCGTTCAAATTGTCCTTTTGCATGGCATGAAAAAACATTGCAATTTTTGCAAGTCTGCATTCCCCCAGATGCATAGAAATATTTCTTGTATGTGTGAGTTTGCGATATTAAAATGACTCCAATATTGGGGCCACATTGCCACCTACAGTAGCGGCTGATGTTAGTGGGAAGTAGGGTTGCCAGAAGATCTTGATTTTTCTTGATTTACAAGAATTTTTAATGCTCGTCAAGAATCAAGAAAAAATAAGTTTTGTCAAGATTTTTACAGACCAACTGAAAAAAACGCAAATATTTTTTTTTTTAAATGAAATGAACAATTCATAGAAATATTATTGTGAAAAGTTTTCGTTTAAAAAATCTAAGTGATTTTCGCCTCGCTATTGAACACTAATAACACTATGCAACAAATGAAAACTTTTTGTACAATACAAGAAGTTGACAATATAGGCGTCCTTTGGAAAACATAAATAACTTAACTATTTGTTAACCGATCTTTACAAACATGTATGCGTTTAACACGTGAAAGCGTGCACTTTCTGAATAAAATGGTGAAAATTAGGGTGTACTTATAAAATAGTGGCTACAAACTCCTTCAAACTTAAAAAATAGCAAATAAATCACAAAAGTTTGAAATTTCGATGTAAAAAACAGACATAAATTACAAGTGATCAATATAACTATATACACCGTTGGAAAGGCCACATTGTCTTATTTCAAAATCTGCAGAGAAACTTAAAATCGGTTTATATTCAACCACATAACTGGCTTACAAATGCGTAAAGGTACGAAAAACCGTAATCATAGTGGACTTTATGAGCTATTTAGGTTGCCTAGACATGTTCAGATTGTATTGATATGTTCACGAAAGTTCTTCAACTTTACCATGGCTACAATTTTCGCGAACATTGTTAGTGAAAAATTTGGACTCACTCAAAGTAACAAAAAAGTGAAAAAATAATAATTTCTTCTTCAATTTTTTTTACCAAAAGGGCAGGAATAACCAGCATTTGTGACATAAATAGTTAATAAAGTTAGTGCGCATAACTAACGGCTACATTATTTCCGAATATAGTTTAGCGCTATCACGAAGTGTGAGTTAGCTGTTGGACAAGAACTGATGACGCCTTTTTTCGAGGGACTCCCTGATTTTGAGAATCTTTTGAGGTCCATAAAAAAAATTGGTCACCAATCTCGCCAAACTGAGTATAGGGTTTTATTTCCCGTCGAACAAAGAATCGAACCTATACTATCAAGTTCTTGTATTTTTTTACTGTTGCACTGTTTAATTTGACAACATTAAACAGCCAATTTCAAACAGAAGCTACGGTCGTATAAACCCAAATTTTAGATTAATCGGCTAAAGATCGCCACCGTTTTTTATTTGAAGAGATAATCCTTAATGGTTTTAGAAAGCCGTACAGAAACAATGTCATGTCAGCGACGTAATGTGAAATCGTAATTTTTCTCATTTTATGCTTCGAAGCATTAAATTTACTAATAACACTAAGTCGTAAAATAAAAAAATTGTCATCAGTGTTCCCACTATATTTTTTACACCCTCAACCTTAGGTAAGGGGTAATAGTAGACAAACTTCAATTTGGTACACTGAATTTAAACATGTAATAAAATTTGGACCCCGGAATGAATATGGACTATATCGGCCGAACCCTGATTAATCCCAATGAAAATGACCTATTTTTGGAAAATTTACATTTCTTACATTAAATCCAAACCGACAATTAAATTTGGTCAGTTTAAAAGAAAAACCTTGGGAAATTTAAACGTTTGTCACTATGTCTGTATTATCTCCCATAACATTTGACCAAAAACACCCACATAAAAAGTTTATTCCACGTTATCCTGCAAATACAAATCTGACTCTTTGTACTGCCCCTGCTGGTACCTCGTATACAAATATGGCAATTACCTGAAAATTGATATATTTTCAACAAATTCAAATATAAACTCCTCAAGACTTTAAAAAAGTTTACTTTTAATATTTTGCATTTATAGGTGAAACTTGAGAAACTTAAGTGTTTCATCCAACCCATTAGAAACTATGAATTCTTTAGAGATTTTTGTGCGTAAAAGACTCTTTCGTTAACCCTATACAAAATTACAATATGTCCAGAAATTTAAAATAAAAATTCTACATTTGTTGGCAATTTCATCAACACTTTTTCCACTGTAACTTTTGAAACGGTGTAACAACCTTTCTGTAAAAGTCTGGTCATACGACCGAGAGTCCTATCTCCAAACGTTTACGCTACACAAGCTGAAAAATTTTAATACATAAGTAATTTCATTTAAAAATCGTTTAGTTTCAATAACTCGAGACTTAAGTAATATCATACATAAGGCAAGGGTATTTATCAGTCAGTTAACTGACTAAAATATCTGTAATTGATTTTTTAATGTTTTGTATACTTTTTATATGAAATTATACTTTTATAAAAAAATAAATGAAACTAAAATATGTAAAACATCTAACGTATGAGTGTTTTTATTTGTCAAGATTTTTTTTCAAAATCAAGAAAATTTTAGGTGATTGTCAAGAATTTTACAATTTTGAATCTGGCAAGCCTAGTGGGAAGGTAGGACTATGGTGACTTGGGATGAAATAGGCCAGGAAATAGACAATGTAAATTTTAGTAAAAAACTTAAATTTTTTGACAAAACAGAGATTTAGCGCCAAAGAAAAGCTGATTTTGAACCTTTTTACAATTTTATTTTGTGTACTGTGTTCTGTGAACTTTACAAGGATTAAATAACATGTCACTCTTCTATAGAATAATAATGTCTCTCCAATAATATATATCCAAGCATATATAATAACCCATTAGCGTTACTGCTGCCTTCTCATGTATTAAAAAGAATTCAGAAACTTTTAAAACTTGAAGAGACAAGTTAATTTAACAATTGGTGTTTCCAAATTGGTTGAAATTCATCCGTTGTCAATGGCTTAGAAGGCGGTAGTAATATTTATCGGTATTTGTAATTAACTCCAACCAAAAGACACTGATTTTTAAATTGGTTTCTATTTTTTAGAAAAGGATTATTATCATCATGTCTCCCCAATAATATATATAAGCTAGCATAATGTTTTTAAATAACCCAATTATGTTACTACCGCCTTATCATGTATTAAAAAGAATTCAGAAACTTATAAAACTTGGAGAGACAAGTTAATTAATCTACTCTTCGGATTGGTGTTTCCAAGTTGGTTGAAATTTGCTATCCCTTCTTAAAGCCCAAGAAGGCTGCAGTAATATTTATCGGTATGTGCAATTAACTCCGACAAGACACCGATTTTTAAATTGGTTTCTATATTTAAGAAAATGATTATTATCATCATGTCCAATAATATATTTCCAAGCTTACATAATGGTTTTTAATAACCCATTAATGTTACTGCCGTCTTCTCAAGTATTAAAATTTGGAAAAACCTTAAGTGGCAAGTTAATTTATCTACTCCTCGGATTGGTGTTTCCAAGTTGGTTGAAATTCATCCCTTGTCAATGCCTAAGATGACGGCAGTAATATTTATCGGTATGTGTAATTAACTTTAACCAAAAAACACCTATTTTTAAATTGGTTTCTATACCTTAGGAAATGATAATTATCATAATGTCTCTCTTATAATATATTTCCAAGCTAACATAATGGTTTTTAATAACCCATTAATGTTACTACCGCCTTCTCTTGTATTAAAAATAATTCAGAAATTTGGAAAACTTGGAGTGGAAAGCTAATTTATCTACTCCTCGATTGGTGTTTCAAAGCAGGTTGAAATTTGTTATCCCATCTCATCGCCTAAGAAGGCAGCAGTAATGTTAACCGATTTTTAATGTGGTTTTATACCACATATCAGATGAAAGATGGTTGTAATAAAATGTATATTAACAAGGACAAAACTGGCATTATGTATGTTACTGCCGCCTACTCATGTATTGAGAATAAGTCAAAAACTTGGAAAAACTTTAAGTGGATATAGAATTTATCTGCTCGTCAGATTAAAATATTGAAATTTTTCCAAATAAGCTGACACCTTATCAATACCTAATAAGATGGCAGTAACATTGTTACATATTGCTACATCATATAGGCTTAAAGTGGTCTCTAATCGCGCACCGAACAAAAATGTTTAGGTTTTTGCTATGATCATATCAGTTATGGGGGGACACTTACAATAGCATCTGAAGTTATTGGGAAAGCAGGACTTAAATGACTTGACACAAGATTAGTGCAAGCAACGGGCATTGTAATTTCAAGTTCACCTCATTTGGAGATTATATCCTATTTTCAAACTATAGAAATATTTAGAAAAAAACAGAGATTGACCACCTAGAGAATGTTTCTTATTAACAGGAGAATGTTACTGCCGCCTTCTGAGGCATTGCGAAGAATTAAGAAACTTCGAAAAACTTTATGTGTCTGATGAATTAATTTACTTCACCAATGAGAATTTTCATGTTGATTAGGCGGCTAACTAATTTGATGAGTCCCTACTAGGACTTTATGTGACTGCGTGACTGGAGGCGTCCTCTACTATGGAAAAGTAGTCACCAATTCAAACAATTTCATTCAACTTCATTACTCTACTCTTCGAAATGGAGTTTGTTAAGTGCCCCAAATTTCTGACACCTTTTCATTGTCCTATAGACTGGCTGGTCCTAATAAAATTATACGGTCTGGTCTTATTAGTTATATTGTTTTGGACATCGTGGTCACTCCGATCGAGGCAAAATTGCCAATTTCGATCACTACTTCTATGCATCAGTATTTTAATTTAATTTGCTTGCCGCGATTGTGTATTTTTTCAACCGCAGAATGTTACTGTCGCCTTATGCCAAGAAGTCAGAAACTTCGAAAATTTAAGAGTGACGGGTGAATTTATCTTCTCCTCGGTTTGGTGTCTTCGAATTGTTTCCAAATACTGACATCTTGTCAATATTTGATAAGGCGGCAGTAACAGTCATGGGATTGTGCAGCCATTTCGATCAAGGTATGAGTTCATGTTTTGTAAGTGGAAATTACGAAGACGAAATCTCTTACATAGCAGGCTGACATTATGCGTTTTAGTAATCGATGAAAGTTACTACCGCCTTTTCATGTATCGAAGATAAGTCAGAAACTTCAAAAAAATATGAATTGGCGGGTTCGTTTGTGTATTCCACGTATTAAACTTTTCAAGAAATTTTAAGTTGCTCCAAATTTCTGAAGACTTTTTAAAAGTTGAGAGGGTGGCAGTAACATTTATGGGATTGTACAATTGACAAGTATCTATAAACTTGTTTCTCCTTCTTACAAAGGACTTTTAGTTGCCCTTTAGACTCTAAATTTAAATGTGGTTTCTATGTTTGTTCCTCACATGTATAAGCTTGCTTATGATAAAATTATATGTCCTGATAATACGTCTATACTCTCTGGTGCACGATATTCATATATAAGTCCTTGTCTGGTAAGTGGCAATTACGTGCTCATAATCTCTAAAATCTCTCTACTCTGCTGCAACATAAATAAGAACATATCTTTAACAGATGATAAATCAACAATTATAGGTATATTACTCTCGGTTTGCCTTATCACAACCCCCTGTCTTTAGCTTTGTACAGAAATTCATTTACCTTCTGTTTCCTTCTCCTTTTCCTCCTCGATATTTTCAAATAGCATTTTAAAAATGAAATATGAACTAGTGATTTAGTTGCATAAAATAACTCGATTGAAATAAGTGTCTCCTTGCTAGCCTTATAAAACCTTCTCTCTCTCTCTCTGTTTCTTCTTTTCTCTGCTACTCCTTAGGGTATGTAAACGAAACCCCCACTGTGTTTACAGCAGCAAGTATAAGATAAAAAACATTTCACTATTTTAAATCCTTGTCGATGGCAATGTATGAGTTAAGTTTAAAGAAATACAGAGATAGAGAGAGCGAGAAAGAGAGAGAGAGACACACACAGCAGTATCACATTAATAGGGTCGAGAGGTTCTTATCACAGAGAATTTCTAGCAGCGCCTGCATATAAAAATAAAGCATTAAACACAACTAGGTTGAGCCAAAGCCTTAAGGACAATCCACACTTTGCAACCTCCTGCCCAAAAACGTCAGGAAAATGCCACAAAATTGCCAAAGTTTTGTTTACATTTCAAAAACAAAATATTTTTGTTCATGCTATGTGTGTGTGTGTGAAAGTGTATCAGTTAAGGATAATCAAAATTGTTTTACTGTTTCGGGCTTAGTTGGTTTCCTTAATTTGTGTTTAGGAATATCCTGGCACTTGAAAAGGACCTATAACTAATAAAGCTACTACGAGAGGCTTTAAGAGTTGTTGTGTTATTTACAACACAATCTTTAATAGACGTAATTTACAAAATATCAGTATGTAAGAAAAATTTACAACTTCTCGGAAAAGCTTAAGGAAAATTGGTACAGCTTTTAAGGAGATAATGACCACAAAAATTACGTGCGGCAGGTATCAAGAATATGTTGCAATTAATATATTAGTAAATTGTTCAACAAACAGCCACAAACTTGTTACATGCTACTGTTAAAGGCAGTCAAGCGCTAATCCTTAAGCACTGGCTGCAGGTTTATAAACCACTGTCTGCTCCGGAAAGGTTGATCCAAATACACACCAGTTGTTCGGAGGCTCCTTAGCCTATGTTTTTTGCGTTGCTTTACAAGCCGCGCAGGAAGGCCAAAGTACCACAAATAGGTTACACACTCTATACACAGCGATAGGGCCCAAAATGGAAATGGCAATAACTATGACAAAGTGTTGCTATACACGATGACAACTTATTGTAATAAGGCTGTCATGTCCTGGCATTGTGTACACAAGCAGGATATAAGTAGATGACAATAAAGGATATGCTTGTACGTACGTATGGCCACATCATTCACAACATTGCAACCCGGAAGGGAATGTAAGTAAATGTGTTGTTAGTTAGACTTTTTCGTTTCGTTTTAATCATGTACATCACTTACATTCTTGTTGAACCTAAGAATTGTGCTAAAGGAAAGATTTTCATATCATCTCGGCATAAGAAAGACCATCGTTATGACAATGTGAAAGAAGAGTGTGAAGGGGGAGGTGGAGTGATACAAAAACCAGCAAGTGTTTCCATGTGAATGTGGCTGACAGTTACAGCCTAAGTAGAATAACCGAAGTCTGTATAAGCAACTTGAATGTATACACCGGCTGGATGGACACATAAATTTCGCAATTTGGCAAAAACTGCTACAAGAACAACAACGAACTTTAGTTGAAGACAAAACTCTTGTAAGTCTTTGCTTTATTATTATGCTCAACACTGCAACCGAATTAAAATCTCCATTGTTATGGTACTATGGCGCTCATCATCATCAGCAGCAGCAGCATCCTCGCAGCTCCATCAGGACACAATTGTCCTCATTTTCCAATTCATTCATTGTCAACACTCGCATAGTCAGTTGCTGCTGTTAACTCAAGTTAAGTCGTATTTTTATTAAATTAAATCCATCTCTGGTCCTGTCACAAAGTGTACCACAGCTTCTCTGGCCGCTCTCGGGGAAACAATTCGAGCGCATCGGTAAGAAAGCCAGCAAAAAAAAAACAACACTGGCAGCACAAACTTTTTCTCCAACTTGTTTTCGTCCTAATTTTAAGTTATGCCCATACAAATGTTGTTGTTGTTTATGTATAACAACAACAACAACAACTTGTACTATGGCACAAAACAACTTTGGTTGTAAACGGATGAATTCATGTAAATCCTCAGATAATTGTACCATAATGTGTACAATGCTCAGATCCCAGCACAGTGCGGCTGCTGCTCCTCCTTTTGCTGCTGCCACTGCTGCTGTTGATGCTTTTAGTTCATAAGCTTTAGCCAGAGCGAGGGTCTCTCGGCCTACACACAGAGGCCACAGGACAAATTGATTTGTATGTTAAACAATTTGGCGCATTTCAAGTGTATCAACCACAACAACACAAATGCTGCTAAGGATTAACTGGACGATATTGAAAAATTATGCGGCAATCATTAAGAAAATGTGTGTCTCTGTACTAATCATCGGTTGTACTAATTTAAATAAAGACCTACTTTTGTCACACACTGTATGAATGGACAAAGCTGCTTATATCTAGTAACAATTTTTGCTTAAAGTTTTTAAATACTAACAGCTTTTTGTTTAATAACTATTACTAGTTCTGTGTTTTTGTTTTTATGCACTAACTGTGAACACTAACATCATTACCATAGCTTAAACATAATATTTTGTAATTATCGCTTTTAAATTAAGGGCAAAAAGAATTAACGATTGTCTGCTTTCTTTGCCCCCTAACCTGCCATGCTTGCCATTACTACTAATGCTGGTCATTAACATATAAATATCTGTGTTTAAACCATGAATATTATTGAAAGTTAATTTTTCCAAATATTTTTTTCAAATTCATATTGTTTTTTTTTTGTTGTTGTTTTTTCTTTCGAAATATTAATTATAAAATATATTCATGAATGCAAATAACATTTAGCCATTCTGGTAATTATATTTATTTAATATTGTTTATTTGTAATTATTTAATGAACCATATTACGTGAATGATTGTATGTGTGTGTGCATGTGTGTGTCTGTTGCTGACTAGCTGTGAATTATGTTATATAAATAATTAATTAACTAAATACTTAAATGAATATTAAATATCAATTGACATAGACTCAACTAGATGATGAGAAGTAAAGGATGTCTATGAGAACAAAAGGCTGCCGGCCAGTCTACATATAAAATTGCATGAAAAATTTTGAACTGCCACATATCAAAAATATATTAAATTTTAAGGTAAAAACTGACATTGCCACAAAATCTTAGTGTCAGCAAATGATGAGATTAGATGACATTGTTGTTAACAGTAATGCTTTAATTGCAATTTATTATGTCTTTAACTGTCCACTAATGAAAAAAAAAAAAAAACTTAATTTCCCTTTGCACCCCATGAATGAGGTATGGGATAGCTTCTCGCGTTGTTGTGAATTAACACGCTTTCTATTTTTAGATTCACAACTAACGGCACCTACTTGTTTATCGACGAATGCGAACGTCACTGTTTTGAGAAGCTCTTACTAGACACGACGATTGAATCGACGCTTAATACTGCGAAGTTGCTGTCAAACAACATTCGAGGGGAGCCGACAATGAAAGAAAATTTTATTTTTTTTCTTTTGAGGATGACTGGAGCCAGGTTTGAACCTGCGATCTCCCGCATGGTAGTCGCGTGTTCTAACCACTATGCCACGGCCGGTCCACTAATGACCTCAGGATAATTTTATATGCCACAAATCAATGGTCTATCAAATTAGGTGATACAAAATTCAACATCAACAAAAAGCCTTGGTGTCAAGCTAAGATGAGATTAAGAAGACATTTGCGTTAGCAATAATGCTTAAATTAAAGATTTTTATGGCTATAAAACACAAAAGAGCCTAAAACATGACAAATCCCCCTATAAGATACTTTATAACTTTAAATCGATATAAAATTATTATGGCATGTAACTTGACAAAGCCAATGATGCAAAACTTCTTCTCTTTGGGGCTACTTTCAAGTGCAGTTCTCAGAATTGAGTCCCACATCAATGAGGTGAAAAATGTTGTACTGGGTAATTTAAATTATTATATCCAGGTAAAAAATCACAAATTATTATAAAACCATAAATCCACAATATCGAAAATTATGTTAAACCATTCGGGGGTTTTTCTATGCGGACCTAATACCTTCAACCTGACCTGGAATTTCTCACCCCCGCCCCAGACAATTTCCCCGAAAATGTTCCACAGTGTTATTAATTTTTATATGGAATTTCGTATTTGTTAAAGTAAAGTTTTTATTCCTACAAAAAGTAAATCTTTATATATAAAATTCTTCCGTACGTGTGTTGTGACTAAACTCCTCCTAAACGGCTGGACCGATTTGCACAATTTTTTTTGTATGCGTTTGGGTGGCGCCCCGGATGGTTTAGATTTACAATTCGGTCAAATTGGACAAAGGGGCGTGGCACCGCCCATACAACTTGAAAATCAAAAGGGCTGTATCTCATGAACTATCAGAGGTATGAAGATGAGATTTGGTACATATGTTGTTGAAGCAGTATTAATTTCAGCCAAGGTGGAATTGGGCGGTGCCACGCCCCCTTTTCAAAAATCGCTCTAACGGCTTTTCTAATAGACCGATTGATACGAAAATATTACCAAGTGGTACTGTTGACCTGTTGATAGTCCCTGGCTATAATAGGCTGTGATTGGATAAAGGGGCCCATACAACTTGAAAATCAAAAGGGATGTATCTCATGACCTATCAGAGGTATAAAGATGAGATTTGGTATATATGTTGTTGGAGCCATATTAATTTCAACCAGGGTGGAAGGGGGCGGTGCCACGCCCCCTTTTAAAAAATCGCTTTGCAGGCTTTTCCAATACACAGATTGATACGAAGTGGTACTGTTGACCTGTAGATAGTCCCTGGCTATATTTGGTTGTGATTGGATGAAGGGGCGTGGCACCGCCCATACAACTTGAAAATCAAAAGGGCTGTATCTCATGACCTATCAGAGGTATGAAGATGTTACATATGTTATTGTTGCACTATGAATTACAGTAAGGGTGGAAGTGGGCTGTGCCACACCCTTTTAAAATAAACAGTTATAACTGTCAAACTTCCACAGTATATTGCAGTTCGCCTAGAGATATGAACAGTAAGGTGGGCCAATTTTTTTATTCGCAAAAATCGTAACCAAAATCGGAATCTACGATGAATTGTTAGAAAATTTCACCAATAAACTGTGTGTCTAAAATCAATTCCTAGCTCGCGCTGTGATGCATGAAGATTTCAGATAGAGTATTTTTGGTTTTTAAATGAGCACAAACCGAAAATTTCAAAAGTATATATTTTTTGAGGACTTCTGCGTAAAACTGACTTCCCAACAAACTAAATGAAATACTGAAGAAGCAAATCTATGTATTGGTTAAAAAGTTATGACCTCTGAGAGTTGGTATACAGAAATTAAGTTTTTAAAAATCATTTTTCAGAATATTGGGCGGGATCCCAAACAATGTCAAAAATATACCATTCTCTTCGTCTTAGTCTCCAAACATCGGAATGGTTGGTAAAAATTAGAGCCGTTTGTTTTTAATTTACTTTACAGGTATGTAGTTTTCAATTACTTTTCAGGAGAGCAAATCGGTAATAAATACTATAGATAGAAAAATTAAGCAATATTTATTGTAGTTATACTGGAAAACACCTTTTGTTTGATTGCGGCACAATTTGAATTTTTATATTATGTCAGAGGCAACATTAGCAAACATTTGTAAATTACTTATGTATATATATGTATATAACTTCTGATAGGTATAAATCTAGCTGTCATACTAATAAGGTGTGATAGACTTTCATTCAGTATACTTTGGATAATCACCATTTAAAGACTACACAAGAACAACGTTTACAAATCTTGCAAATTTATTTTCAAAATGAGCGTTCTGTTCGCAAAACTTCTGGAGCTCTTTTTGTGGAGTTTACGGTGCATATACTCATCCATCTGAGCAGCTAATATAAGCCATCGACGCTGTAGACGAAGACGTGTGACAGGGGACTCGAATTTATCGAACCGACGCCGTTCTCAGCAACTCGGTCTCTGCAAATGCTGAGGAAAGATCTTGGCCTACATTCATATAAAATCCAACTGGTAGAAGAACTAGAGCCAGTGGAGATCAATTGATTTTTTTTATTTATCATGTCATTGCACATTATTTGAAGGAGAAATGGTTCCAACACGACGGTGTAAAATGCCACACAGCACGTGAGACCAAACATTGGTGACCGAATTATCCGTGTGAGAGGAAGACATGGCAAAAGAGGTTTTTATGGCTAAAAGCATGAAGCTTCAAACGAAATTTATATTTCAAAGAGATTGTTAGTATACAGACGGTTCCCGCTACTACAGATAAAAATAAAAATTGAATTTTGATTTTTAACGGAATGTCTGTTTCCGATTTGTGAAAGATAGGATTTTGATGATAAATTTTTTACTATCGTCATAGAGCCTATGATATTTAGAATTTAAAACAATAAAACTTAATTTGTTAACTTTCATGTTAATGAGTTACTTGAAATAAGTTACAAAAGTTAATAAACTCAACATATTATTATTTAGCTTAAGTACCTTTTTCAAAGTACTTTGTAGACCTTAATGTGATTATGCAATAGCGAAGCATTGCCGGGCCCACTAGTCCACTATAAGAGTTTTTGACTTACCTTGATCTGATCTCAGCATTTGCTAACTCATTACGTGGATATGGTTTTGAGGCAGCCACCGCTGTCTCCAGTGAGCTGGTATCATCCAATTCGCCTTCCAGTGTTACGAATATAATGGAACCCATGGCGGTGTACAAAAGAACTAATATTAGTACTCCTGAAAAAGAAAACGATAATTTTCAAAAGTAAGCACTTAAACATTTATCAATGTATCGGATTATAAAGTTATCGATATGTAAAGTTATCGGATTATAAATTTATCGATATCAAGTTAAAAATGTATCAGGTAAGTAAGTATTAAAGTTATTACATTATCATAATATCAAATTATCAACTGAAAAACTTATCAAAATAACAAATTATCAACTTACAAATTATCAATTCATCAACATATAGAGTTGTTATTTATTAAGTTGGCACATAATCAACTTATCATCTTGCCAACTTGTTAACTTGATAACTTGTCATCTTATCAACATATCACCTTACCAACTGATCATTCCAAGTACTTATTAAATAATTAACTTGTCAACTCATCAACTTATCAACTGACTAACTTATCAACTCATCAACATATCACCTTACATACTATTCAACCTAAGTATTTATTAAATTTTGTACTTCTCACCTAACTTATCAACTTAACAAATTATCAATCAATATCGACTTTATTAAGTTATTTTAACTTATCAAATTTTCAACTTGTTTACTTATGAATTTATCAACTTATCATCTATCAACTTGTAATTTCATTAACTTATCAGTATCTCAACTTATCAACTTATTAACTTATCAATGCCTCAACTTATCAATATACCAACTTATGAACTTTCAACTTATGAACTTATCAACATATCAGTTTATCAACATGTTATTTATCAACTAATCAACTTATCAGCTTATTATTTATTAAGTTATCATGTTATAAATTCATCATCTTATCAGCTTATCGCATAACCAACTGATCAAGCTAAGTAACCATTAATAATAAACTTATCAACTCGTCATTTATTAACTTAACAACATATCGTTTTATCAACTGGTCAGCTTATCAATTTATGAATTGATCAACATATCGACTATTTTTTTATTATTTATTAATTTATCATATTATCATCTTAAAATCTTCTCAACATGTTAACTTATCAACATACCAACTTACTAACTTATCAACTTATCAGCTTATCAACTTATCAGCTTATCAACTTATCAACTTATCAACCTATCAACTTATCAACATATCAATATATCAACATATCAACATATCAACATATCAACATATCAACAAATCAACATATCAACATATCAACATATCAACATAGCAACATATTAACTTATCAACTTATTAACATATCAGTTATCAACTTATAAACCTTTCAACCTACCAACTTATCAACTTATCAACTTGTTAACATAAAAACTTATCAACATATCAACTTATCGACTTATCAACTTAGCAACTTATCAACTTATCAACAATTCAACTTATCAACTTATCAACTTAACAAATTATCAACTTATAAACCATTTAACCTACCAACTTATCAACTTATCTACTTATCAACTTATCAACTTACCAACATATCAACTTATCAATATATCAGCTTATCAACTTATCAACTTATCAACTTGTTAACATTAACACTTATCATCATATCAACTTATCAACTTATTAACTTATCAACTTATTAACATATCAGTTTTCAACTTATAAACCTTTCAACCTACCAACTTATCCACTTATCAACTTGTTAACATTGAAACTTATCAACATATCAACTTATCAACATATCAACTTATTAACTTATAAACCTTTCAACCTACTAACTTATCAACTTATCCACTTATCAACTTGTTAACATAAACACTTATCCACTTATCAACTTATCAACTTATCAACTTATCAACAAATCAACTTATCAATATATCAGCTTATCAACTTATCCACTTATCAACTTGTTAACATTAACACTTATCATCATATCAACTTATCAACTTATCAACTTATTAACTTATCAACTTATTAACATATCAGTTATCAACTTATAAACCTTTCAACCTACCAACTTATCCACTTATCAACTTGTTAACATTGAAACTTATCAACATATCAACTTATCAACTTATCAACTTATCAACATATCAACTTATTAACTTATAAACCTTTCAACCTACTAACTTATCAACTTATCCACTTATCAACTTGTTAACATAAACACTTATCCACTTATCAACTTATCAACTTATCAACATATCAACTTATCAATATATCAGCTTATCAATTTATCCACTTATCAACTTGTTAACATTAACACTTATCATCATATCAACTTATCAACTTATCAACTTATTAACTTATCAACTTATTAACATATCAGTTATCAACTTATAAACCTTTCAACCTACCAACTTATCCACTTATCAACTTGTTAACATAAACACTTATCAACATATCAACTTATCAACTTATAAGCTTATCAACTTATCAAATTATCAATTTATCAACATATCAACATAACAACTTATCAACATATCAACTTATAAACTGGTCAACTTATCCACATTTCAACTTATAAGCTTATCAAATTATCAACTAAGCAACTTATCAACTTTACAAATAATCAACTTATCAATATATCAACTTATTAACTTATCAACTTATCTGCTCATCAAGTTGTCAAACAATTTATCAAGTTATTAGATAATCAAGTTATCCAGATAAAATGTTATCAAGTTACTAAGTTATCAAGCTATCAACTTATAAACTTATTAACCTTTCTTTCTAGCAACTTATCGATCTATCCACTTGTCAACTTTTTTACTTATCAACATATCAAGTAATCAGGTTATCAAGTTATCAAGTTATCAAGTTATCAAGTTATCAAGTTATCAAGTTATCAAGTTATCAAGTTATCAAGTTATCAAGTTATCAAGTTATCAAGTTATCAAGTTATCAAGTTATCAAGTTATCAAGTTATCAAGTTATCAAGTTATCAAGTTATCAAGTTATCCAGTTATCAAGTTAACTAGTTAACAAATTATCAAGTTAACAAGTTATCAAGTCATCAAGTTATCAAGTTAATAAGTTATCAACATACTAACTGATCAATTTATCAATATATCAAATTAGCAACATATCAAGTTATTACTTTTTAAATGACCAAGTTAGCAAGTTATCAAGCCATCAAGTTTTCTAGTAATCAAGTAATAAATTTATAAATATATCACATAATAAAGTTTCCTTGCAATCAAGCTATCAAGTTTGCAACTTATCAAGTTATCATTTTGCCAAGTTATCAATTTCACAAATAATCAATTAAACAAGTTCATCAATCATTCAGCTTATCATACTACCCACCTGTTGCTGAGATACAATGTGACTTGGGCGCCTTGTGGCAACCACAAAGGCCGCCCGAGCTCCCCGCGTTTCCCTGGTGGTGGTGATCCCTTTGTTTGTCACTTTTTCCCGCTGGCGTTGTGAAACACATTGAGCCTGCTTGTGTGTTGGCGCTATTGTTGCCCGCTATCGAGGGCGCATTCGTTTGTGGTCCGCCAATGAATGCCGTAATGGGCAAAGGCGGTTTCTTATTCATAATCGTTGGAGCAGCAAACTGCCAATAAACTCCGAATCAATTGTGGCGTGTGAGCGATAAATCTGCTCTCTCAAACAATCACCCCTCCTGCTGCTGTAGGTCCTTTATAATTTGCCTTTGCATTCACAACAAATCATGATGAATGAACAGTAATCCGAGTGATGTAATGGATGATTTCGGGCCAATATGTTCCAATTGTGGTCCTTTCTTGTGGTGTGGCAAAGGCGGGGGTGGTGGTGATGGTGGGTAGTTCCTCCGTTTCTTATCTGGAAAAAAATGAATAATAAAAGCCATAAAATTAAAATGGGATATCTGCTGATTTAAATTTGGAGCGAACAAAAGGAGAATATTTTGAATGGGATGTCAATCGTAAGTCTGAAAGATATGAGTTATTGTCCTGCTGAAATTCTCCGTATCCCTGTAATGTAGCTATTGAGTACGATGTTGCGGTTGGTGCAAAGTGTTGATAACCATGAAGTAAAATGGTTGATATTGTGGAAAATTCTCAGAGAAGTTATTACGTACGAGTATTATTAAGGATTTATTAAAGGTCGAAAACTACGCAAATAATACACAGCGACTTTCATGTATTACAACATATAGTTTCTTATATCAGTAAGTCACCAAGCAACAGCTAAGATGTATTGATCTTGTATTGATATGTAGTGTGATTACGTGAGACCTTTGCTGCTACAAGTCACCTATAACATTTCTGTTCTTGGTCTATACTTCTCACTTTTGTTTACCTTACAGCTAAGATGCAAAACCAGCCTCTATGTTACTGTGGCTTCAATCCTACCGCCACTGTCACATACACACGCCAATTCAAATTGACCAAAGTGTGAGAAGGGAAGAGGGAAGCTTAGAGCGAACATGTCTAAAATGTTGCCAACCAATGTGGCTTTGAAGTGCCCATCAATTAGATTTCTCTATTCCCGTAATTGTTGACGGAATGCTGAAGCAGCTGTAGCCAATACTACACCAGTATCACACACACACACTGCCGACTAGTTCCCCCTGTCACTACGTTTGAGCGTGTGTGTGCTGGTTAGCTTATGTTAAGTCAATAAAACGTCAAATGCCTAAACATACATATGCACCGGGCAACAGCAGTTGTAACTACATATTAAGTTCAGTCAATAGTCACAAATGTTGTTGTGCCCATGTCGCTTTAAGAGGAACCATCGGAATGAGTCCTGCTGCAACTGGTAATCATCAGGTGTATGAATCAATTTCGCAGAAAATGTAATTGCTTAAGCTAACATTAGTAGCCAATGGTCACACGTTAGTACCTGTGTTTGCCATACAGATGAGAATAATTCGTGGAAAAATATTGCCTTTGTGGCGAGAGCACTTCGCCGAAACTAGTGAGGCGAAAGCACACGTGTGACTTACGAGAATATGTCGGTAGTTGTGAAACATTTTAATATGTGAACTTTTCCAGGATATAGAAATATTTTATAGATATTTAAACGAGATAAAATAAAAGTATGTGTTAGGTAGAAAAAAATCTCATAAATGTTGTTGGCGAGGAAGTGTCGCTCCGTAACTAATTCAATTATCATGACTTACTGTGTGTTTATATGTAGAACTATTAAAGGTAGCACAAAATAAATAGTTGACTGATACTGGCTGGCCCCTACCTAAATACTAGATCTTAGCTGTGATTTTATTTGTTTGTGAAACTAACTTCCTTAGAACTCATTACCTAACCTAACCTAACCTAACCTAACCTAACCTAACCTAACCTAACCTAACCTAACCTAACCTAACCTAACCTAACCTAACCTAACCTAACCTAACCTAACCTAACCTAACCTAACCTAACCTAACCTAACCTAACCTAACCTAACCTAACCTAACCTAACCTAACCTAACCTAACCTAACCTAACCTAACCTAACCTAACCTAACCTAACCTAACCTAACCTAACCTAACCTAACCTAACTTCACTAAACTTACCTTACCTAATGTGAAGCAAAAAAACTCTTAATGGAAATTGAACAATCTTCGGGAGAACCTGAACTAATTTCGTTTGAATCGTCAAATTCTCGAAATTCCTTACCTAGTCCTGACTAACCCAAAACTGCGTTTGCTCTACTTTTATTAAATAAACCTTTCCTTCTTTAATGACATTCTTTAAAATCCACAGGAAAACAAATATTCCTTAGCAAATCTTATTATTTTCCAGGATCTCTGCCCTACTCGATTGCCCTTCGAAATTGTAGGGAAAAAACTACATGTTTTCAACATAACAAGATAACATTGTTGTTGGTATTTCTTCCATTATCCGTACTCAGTTCTACCTTTTGCTTTTAAGACTCTTATGCTTCGTTATAAACGTCTTATATGCCTGGCACTAGGTGGGCGTTATGTTCAATGAACTGACTTTCTCATTACTCTGCCGCAAATTAAATTGTGAAAAATTCATTTAAAATATTTTCATAAATTATTCTTACAAATACACATCAGGCTATCGATGAGTTCCCGGAGCTGTTGCATGGCCCAGCATGGTAATTGTTACATTTACATTTGACTACATATGGCAGGACATGTCAGGCATTGAGTTGGAATTGTTTTCTTTTCATTTTTCATGAGGACAAATCGAAAAATCATATGTTTTTTTTCACTTCTCCTGTGTGATAAAGGATAGTAGGCGAACGTTCTTGAATTCTCGTTTAAAAAATAAAAAAGGAAAGGAAAATAATAGAATGTAAATGCGACGTAAAACGTAAACCAAAGTAAACATTTAAAACCCAAGAAGACGATGTACAGATCCTTATACCCTGTCAGGATGGCTACACACAACACAATTCGTATTCACAACATACGTGTGCAAATTTACCAGGTGCCTCCGCCTCCTTTGGCATATTGACCGCAACCTTCTTTCGTATAGAACACCTGCCGCCCACCACAGAAACTACTCCCCCAAAACCACCTGGAAGATGGCGTGGGTTTGCTGATATGTCTTTGGCCGACGTTATCAAGATTGGAAGATGCCTTGATAGGAAACCCAAAACGTTTGCTGTAGCCACATATCACACGTTATTTTACGTACGTGATATGTAACAGTTGAACAGTTGGATTTCAATACGAAATTGAACACATAAATGACAGGGAAAACAAACTATAAGGACACCCGAACCGTAAGTGTAAGGACCATATAAAGGCCGAAACGCCAGGCGACGGCGACGGTGATGACGATGACGACGATATTAAAGGAACATAACCACGGAATAATACAACGTTAATACTACCTGAGTAAGATTTCCTGGCAATGGCAAGTGCTGAAATCGAAGTTATGCCGCTTCACTTGGGTGCCTTTAAATGGTTTAATACACAATACAATCATATGTTCTTTGGCCCGATATAATCTGCATCTAGGGAATTTGCACAAAGGGGAGTAAAGGGAAGTGAGGGCAGCAGGAATTGGGGATCACCACTAGAAGCTGTGACGGCAGCTTTCTCTCAATAACCAACACCTCTCAGCAACCCTACTCGAATAGCTGACGAGAACCAGCTTATCTATTAAAAATATCTTTATTATACATGATTCACAATTTATAAGTTCATTTGAGGACTATGTGCACAAAAAAAGGTTTCTGGTCCTTTTTTTTGTTTGTTGCCCCATGATTTATAAGTTCATATCCTTAAGATGAAAACTTGTAGTCGTGCCATCAACATCTTAACAATTTTTTGTATACTTTCATAGGGGGGTATGATAAAAGAATTTAATAAAGTTAAGCTTGTTTTGAAATATGGCAGACTTTTAACATTTCACATATTCACATCATTACTCCCTACCTATCTTATACACTGTTCCTGTAAAATAACTTGATGTTTCACAAATTTGAAAAATTTCCACTCGTACTCAGCATGTGTGCGTTGGTCCACTTGACCCCAAGATCTTTATCTAATCTGATAACTTGGGTAGTGTAGTGTACCACGTACGTGGTTTCGATAAAAAAAAAACACGTAAACCTCTCCTCTGCCCTGCTGCGTATTCATATTTTATTCTTAAAATCATTAGATTGCTAAGGAGAAGAAAAAAACGTAAAATAAAACCTGGGCCACATTTATTTTATTTTTATTTTTCGTTTATTTGTTTGCTTCGCAGGTAACCAATGGAAAACAAACCTTAAAATATGTGGTCAATATTAAATATGCTGGGGCATACGTAAAACGTACGTGGACATTGCCGAGGATAACAAAGCCCAGCGAAGAAAGTGTAGGTAATGTAAGAGCACTTCTAAGGACATACTGAATTGAGAATAAAAATTTATTTTCTAAGTAGGTAGAATTTACATATGATTGATATCAATTAGAGATATCGTTAAATAACGTGTAGTGCGTATGATTAACTTGAATACACTGTTGTTATGAACATTATACATTTGATTGATATTAATTAGAAAATTCGCTAAATAACTTGAGGCATTAGAGAGTATGATTAACTTTAATACTCTGTTATGAACATAGGGCAGCAAATAGTTAAACCCAGTGAAAGAAAGTGAAGTAAACCTAATGTGAACGCACTTAAATTGACACATGGAATTGGGGTACCAAAAATGTTGTTTACAATTACCTAGAATTTACGTATGATTCATATTATGTAGAGATATCGTTAAATAACTTGTAGCATAAGAGCGTATGATTATCTTTAATACTCTGTTATGAACATAGGGCAATAAATGAAAGAATGTGAGGTGTAGCTAATGTGATGACATTAGCTAAGAGATATATGGAATTTGGGTATTGAAACTTTTGTTTACAATTATCTAGAATTACGTATGATTGATAATAATTAGAGGTATCTCTAAATAACTAGTAATATTATAGCGTACGATTTATTTTAATACTATGTTTTAAACATATGTCAATCAATGATTGTGCCCAGCGCATAAAAGTTAGGTGACCCTAATGTAAAGGCACTTTAATGGACACATGGAATTCGAGTATCAAAAATGTTCGATTCCAATTATCTGAAATATACGTATGATTAATATTAATTTGAGATATCGCTGAATAACATGTAGTGTAATGGAATATTATTAATTCTAGTTAGCCGTAATAGAAATACATCAATCAATGTTTGTATCAAGATTTTTATAGATTTGCAGGCCTTTTCTCGACAGAGCGGCAAGCATATTTATGGTGACAGTACATACGCAGAGTGCAGACGATAGTGACAATAATTTCCAGACTAAAAACAGTGAACACAATGAACCACAGTGTATGTGGTCAAGACATAGTACGTATACGTTTATAAACATGTTTATAAACATGACAGCAGGCGTATGATTTATTTTAATGTCAAACGTATGAGTAATTTAGTTTATTCGTTTAGTACAAACACTACAATTTGCAACAAAAAAAAAAACAATATTAAACAAACTACTACCAACACATTTCTAAACATTCGCTGACTTTTAGATTTTCTTTGCCAGCCTTTGTACTATATTAAAATCACATAATAATACATAACGAAAAAAAATGTCTAAAAACTGCTTACATTGTTTGCTGCATAGCTTGTGACCCCAACATTATTCACAATATATGACCATACCAGAAACCAATCGTAGTCATAGCATATTGCATATGCCATGGCTCACATTAAGCAGCTCCGGCTGCTGCTGCTGCTGCTACTACTCTTGTGGCATGTGGAAACATTGAATCGTTTCGACCACATTCAAAGCACAGCGAGCACTCTGACACACTAACACACACTTACATGGCGAATTGAAAAATAAAGAAAGACAAAAGCACGTCGTGCATACCAAATGCCAGCAATTCTTCTACACACAATGTCTCACAGAAGACTCTACGTTGTTGCACTAAATACGTGTGTATAAGTGTGTGTTTGTGTAAGACTATTACTGTAAGTCGTTCCTGGATCGAGCATAAACGTTAGTGGTCGACATATAGAGCGAAAGAGGAAAAAAAATGGAAAATGTGGTTTGAATTTTATTTTCTATTTATTAACCAAAACGGGGGGGCAAGTTAGAAAATAACTTCATACATAGTTTGTTTTCTATTTGTTTGAGCAATTTCTTTGGCAGTCATGCATGGCGGCAACATGCTTGGGCAAAAGTAAGAGAGTCGTGAAATATCCCAAATAATATCAACATTTGTTAGACAAGAATAGAAATTCAATTAAATCTTGTGGTTGTTTGAATACAGCATACAGCAAAGCATTGACAACTTATGCACTCGAGTGTAATTCAATTATCCCATATGTGTGTGTGTGTGTGTTTTTTTTAACAGAAAAACAGTTGTCGCCATGTTTGTTATTATTTCTTTTTCTGTCAAATAACATGTATGCATTCCCTTTAGCCTTCAACAAAGGCGAAATCAAATGTAAATAATCGATTGACAGTTTGATTATTCACTGACTGAAATCCAAACATGAATCCTTTATAAACAACAAAACATAAACACACACACACACATGCACAGCTGCAAAGTTTATCAAATTGTCAACATATGATTGTATGCGTATTTAAAATAATAGCGCATTATGTTGCCCTCTTCACTCAGCTCTTGGGTTATGAAGTTGACAACACTTTTAGTTGGCTTTAGAGTAGATAGTGGGGGGGGGGGGGGGTTCGTATGAAATATTGTGGTTACATCAAATTAGAGGAGATGTGTTAAGTGATGTGAGAGGTGTTTTTCGTGTAAACAAATTGGGATATAGTAAACAGGAATTCAAATAGAAATACAAGAACAATGAATGCTTTTAGATATAAGTTGGTTAGAAAAAACAACTGTCAATAACAACTTTTCATGACATTACAAGAATGCATATAAAAAAATATTGTTTGTAAAGGATGTGAAATAAATCAACTTATGAATAGTTTGAATATGGTGTTGCTACACATTTTAATTATAAAAACTGGTGTGAACAATGTTTTTAAGGTAAGTTTTTTAATTTCTCGCGATAAGTTTTACCACCAAAATGGGTGGAAAATCTAAAAACGTAGACAAAGCACCATATTGGGGTATGACAAATATTAATTAGAAGTGTAAACTAATCATATGAACGCAAGACGTATGAATAATATTATACACATGTGATAACACAACTTAACGTATGAGTAATATTAACTCAAAGTGACAACATATTCACTTGTAAAACAACAAGACGAATGAGTTATGGGTAAAACAATTCGGTAAATCAACAGCTTATACATTATTTCTGTTGTGTTGTAATTTAAAAAAAAAAACAGACGTCGGCGTACTATTAATCTGATACTGACGTCTTTATACTGGACATAATTTTACGCTAGAAATTCACTATATAACGGGTGGACGCATGACAAATATTAATTATAAGTGCTAATTAGAAATGGCCGTAAGACGTATGAATGATATTAATTAAAATTGATAACATAATTGACCATATGACTACAAGGCGTATGAGTAATTTTAACTCTAAATGACGGCATATTCTTTTGCATAGCCACAATATGTATAAGTTACAGGTAATACAATTCGTTTAATATATAGCTTATGCAGTTAATTAGTTTCAGTTGTTTTGTAATGTTGAATTGCAATATTTTAAAATCCAAATTGTTGCGTTAATATAGTCAGACGCCTGCGTACTATAAGGCCTAAAGTACAAACTAAATATATGACAGCAAGACGTATGAATGATATTAATAAAAAGTGATCATATAACTTAACGTATGAGTAATATTAACATAAAGTGACAGCATGTTCACTTGTGCGCCACAAGGTGTATGAGTTATAATTACTTCTTTTAGGTTAATGTACAGCTTATGAAGTACATTATTTTCAGCTGTGTTGTAAAGTTGAATTGCAATATTTTAAAATCCAAATTGTTGCGTTAATATAGTCAGACGTCTGCGTAATATTAGGCTTCAACCGACGTCTTTATACTGGACATAATTTTACTCCAGAACTTCACACTATGACCGTATGATACGTATATTGGGGTATTTAACATAAGGATTGGATTGATGTGGTTATTGCAAAGTTTTTGGCTTTTATATAGCGACATATAATATGATGGGGGGCGTATGACAACTATAAATTAGAAAGTGATAACATAACATAACATAACATATGGTCACAAGACGTATGAGTTATGGTTAATACAATTTGGTTAATCAACAACTTATAAAGTTCATTATTTTCAGTTGTGTTGTAATGTTAAATTACAATATTTTAAAATCCAAATTATTGCGTTAATATAGTAGGGAACCTGCCTGACATAATTGTCATATGCCAAGTGGCTTTCGATAGAATACGTATGAGTAATGTTAATTCGAAGTGATAACACTATTATACGTATACGTCATATGAGACTACGACAAATACTTTCGTAGGCGGCATTAATGACTGGCATCACCAATAAAGTTAAACAAGGCCTTTAAACTTTAAAATAAATATTATGAAATGTAAGATAATGGTTCCAACAGTTTACCATAAGTCTGGTAAAATTAAAATTATTTCTATGAATAATATTTAAATTTGGACAAATACCCAATTAGTTTAAATACAAATAATTAGATTTAATGCTAATTTATTCCTCTCTTCTATTTACATAAATGTAATTAATCTTTTGATTGATTACTTTTTATAGTCATTGACTTATACGCAATTTTTAAACTTTTGTCAAATTATGATGTTAATTTCCCGTGGTTTTGGCAGCTGCTAACCTTGTCATGTCTATGAGATACTACAACAGCAGCCGCAATTTCCATATCTAATTTTAGGAAATAATTAGCTTCAACTTTGTCAGGCAAATACAAACCCCCACATGCCACACGTTGTTGAGCTTCAAAATGTATTCAAAAATTGTATTTATTTTCAAGGTACACATATGCATGCGATCGTACTTGCTTACTTAATCCTGCGTTGATGTATAACAACAAAACCTGTTCAACAACAATAATAATCATTATCATAATAATAATAATAAACCGCATTATAGCATAAGATTACCTTTTAATTTCATTATAATTATAGAGATATGTCATTATTTAACATGTTGCCATATTTTCCAAGAACACACAAACAAATACACACACACATACACACCTACAGCATATGTGTGTGTGTGTGTGTGTTCAGTTCCGGCTTTATTGGATTAAAATCCAATCAGCAGCATCAACGTAAAATGTTAGCAGATTGAAAAATAAAACATTAAAAATATTATTAAAATTAATTTCAATTGATAGAAATCATGAATTATTTTAACGAAATACAAAAAAAACAACACGAAACACTCGTAACTCTTATGCAAGCACACACACACACAGCATCCTTCCTGTGATACAACGACTCATATGACACCACATGGCCAAATGTCAAAACCCCAGGTCTTGTGATTGAGTTATGCTCCCGGGTAAGTTAAACCAACAACAAGTGCAACCATAAAGTGCAAACAAAATAGCAATCACATAATTAAATGCAAATGTTGCATGGACCACAGTTGTACACAGAGGATGCAAATTAAATACTTGTAAATGAATTAATGCAACATTCTGTTGGGAAATTAACCCAACGCTGTTGCATTCAGCATCATTGCCTCACAATAATATGCAGTCACCGACAGATGAAGCGCTAGAGGTAGCAGGACTTTATTGTGGTGAGTGAGTAATAAGAAAAACTATAAAAGAACTATTAATCATCTAAGCAAGGACTTATTCTGGCAGAAGAATAGGATTTCATAGAGAAAACTGTCACATTGTGAGAAATTATTAGGTAGTGAGATTTTTGTGCTACGAGCCCTTTCGCAACAAAAAAATATGGTTAATACATCAAGTCCAATTTTTAACTCTAATTTTTATTAGTATTACTTATACGTGTTATACATTATGATTAATTTCAAATAAGAATAACTCATACGTATATAATACAACAAAATTTATAGACTTTTTACGACAAATTGTGGTTTTCGGGAAATTAAATACTTGTAACTGAATTCGTGCTACATTCTGTTGGGAAACTCACCAAATGCTGTTTCAGGAGTACATTGTAGAAGGAGTACATTGTGCCGAGTGGGATATAAGAAAACTATAAAAGAATTATACAAGAACTATTAAACATCTAAGCAACAACTTGTTCTAGCAAAGAAGAATAGTTTTTAATAAAGTAAACTGTCACATTGTGAGAAATGATTATGTTTTGAGATTTTTAATTAAGCTGTGGTCACTTTCTCACTAAGCAATTAAATTTACTGAAGATTTGATTGTGAAATATCTTATTACAAGGCATTAGGCTTAATTTTTAACTTGCTATTAGTGTTACTAGTATACTACGTATTATATTTTTTTACTAATACGTATTATATTTTATGATTATTTGGAATAAATATTACTCATACGTATCTAGCATAAATAATAATTTTTACCGACAGAAAAACTGATTTTGATTAAAATAACTCACGCAGGTAAATGGTTTTTACTTTTAGTCTTCAACAGCAGTGAGTCTTCAAATGAAACTAAATTTAGTTGTATTAATATTACTTATACGTA
Source organism: Muscina levida (assembly GCA_964034835.1). NCBI lineage: Eukaryota > Metazoa > Arthropoda > Insecta > Diptera > Muscidae > Muscina > Muscina levida. The sequence goes on from OZ035882.1 coordinate 151,210,889, forward strand.
GTATACAATATTTGATAAAAAAAATATTATATTTACTTAATATTCCTTTACACTTCATGATTGAGGTATAGCATAGCTATACCTGCGTTATTTGGATTAACACGCTTATTTTACTAGACTCACAGGAAACGTTTATAGATAAAATCGAAATTCAGCTGTTTGAGTAGCTTTTACGAAACATGCAGACTAACTCTACACTATACTGCAAAGTTTCTGACGACAACATCGAGCCGGCAGCCGGAATTGAACTTTGGATCTTCCCCAAGATAGTCTAGTGTTTTAACAATCATGCCACGACAATTATGCAGTGACCGATAGGTTTAAAAATAGCTAAAACTATAAATCATTTATGAAAAGAATTGTTCTAGTTAAATGAGCTAAGGTCTTTTTTGCACATAAAAATAACTTTATTGTAAAATTTTTAGTTAAAATACTTCATGCTAAATTTGCAACTACATTTTGTATTAATATTACTCATACGTCTAACATATTATCAATGCTTGGTATTAATATTAATCATACGTATATAATTGAAAATTTTATTTTCTTAAGATGAAAACTTGATTTTGGTAAAAATATCTTCTTCCAGTTGAATGCAATTTTACTTTAATTTTTGATTAGCTATCAGGGGCGTTTACTAAGCTGACCTAGTAACTTCACCCTGACTTGGAATTTCTCACCCCTCAGATTGGCTGTTGCACTGTGTGATAGAATTTAATTCATATTACCCCTACGTATTCAAATTCAAACGTATTTAAAATAAATTATGTTGGGGCAATGCTTCGAGAAGTAAAGGAGCATAAAGTATGTTCTGCCTACGTTAGTACTATATAAGAAACATTTTATTGACTACAGCGTTGTTTACAACACACCTTATAGAAATGAAGGTCCATCGATTCAATTGATTAGGATAGAGGTGCAAAAGTTTGGGGAAATAGGCTCAGTATTGAATTAAACATGTTCTAGTACGTCTCAGAACTTTTAGGGATTCCGAAAACGTAGAGCGTGTAAAAGCGCAAGTTAATGAACAACATAGACTCTGTAATCGAAAGCGTCATAAACCTGCGCAGGACATCTTTAAAATTTTACAAAGGCTTACGTTCACATCTTTACAATATCCAAATTTTAACGAAATTAAATGATGTTCAAAAGAGGTAGGATATTAACTGATCACCTCCTAGGCCAGACTTATTTCAAAAGGACCCTTTTCAATCGAAATATCTCATTTCTAAACTAAAATTACTAATTGATGGCCTATTGGAAGCATACCTAACCCCCACAAGTAATCCAAGGGAGTTATCCAGAATAGTTAAAAAAAAAAGTTCAAGGCAATAAGACCAATAGTTAAGTGTTTATTGAGTAACAGTAATTTCAAGAAATCATTAATAAATTCACTTCCTTTCGGCTTGTTTTTATTTGTTGTATTGTTTGAACACATCACAAACTTAAAATGGAGTTCCATATAAAGAGAAATAAGTCCCTGCTGACCTTTGACCTCGTATTAGGGCTAAATTTGCCAAAGTAAATTTGGCAAACCAGTGTCTCTAGAGGAATTAAAAGAACAATAATCAAGGATCACATATGGATGATATAATTTATTTAATATGAAAATACAATTTATGAGTTTTTTCGTAAATACAAAGTTTGTATCTCACTTTGAAATGTACGACTCAAATTTCTATTAACATCACTAATACGTAATGCACCTATGGGTTAATTTAAATTAATATTACGCATACGTATCAGATTGCAAACAAACCTATGACTGTTTTGGGAAAGGTACTTTTGGTACCAGATAAGCAAAATTTCACTCGACCAGATGCTTTGAACAGTTCAGTGATTTCAAAAATAAAATCAGCGAAATTTACATTAATATTACTCATATGTAATAAACCTTAGGCATGATTCGAATTAGTATTACCCATACGTATCTAAATAAAATAATTTTGCGACTAATTGATATCAATTTATATTGGAAATAAATTTTGACAAGTGATTAACTTACATAAATAAAATTTATACCGACCACTATGAAACTTAGGGATTTTACTTAATGACCTCTTTAAAAATGCTCAGTAAAATTACGTAACAAAAATGTTACAAGTTAAATAAATAAAAGAATATAAACATTTGTTACCATTATTTTTGTGATATTAAATATACGAACCTAATTACTAAATATTTTTTAGAGAAATATGGTATATTTAGTGTCAATAGCATAACAAAAATATCGGCTTATTTCATTATCACTTCAGCTCTTTTAAATTATACTCATACTTCATCAAAAATAAACTTTTCAACAATGAAAATTTCAAGCGTATTTGTGGCATACAATGATAAAAAATTTGAAGGTATCACAAGACTTAGCAATATTCACATCTATTAAAAAATCCTATAACATCTGTTTTATACAATAACAAAACTATAATTTATCTGCACATACCACACCTTTCGGCCCACCGTTAGCCGCATTATAATACGATAGCAGTTAATTATATATATTTGCCATGATGACAGGCAATTAATTATTAATCATATACATCACTGGGCATTTTATGAACTTTAAGACAGATGATGTTTGTTAAAGTATTTAAAAATGCAAAATAATGATAAAGTAGGCAAACGAATAATATTGAAAATAATTAAATTTAGCAATAACGGAAGCCATCAGATATCTCGTGGTTAATACAAACTCAAAAATGATGCCTTTACTTGTTATATCTATAGGGCTAGACTAATACAAAAAACGTTGACGATTTCTAATTTAACTTTCTTTTAAAGACTGACATGTTACCAATAAATACCTAATTGACGTATGTGAGCTATTTGCTAGCTAATTGTGAGCAATTGAATATTACTCAGATCTTAGATGGGACTCTCAACAACTTTCAAACTTTTTGTTGTTTATTCAATTACTGCAATTTTCAGCTTAATCAAACTTCTCAAGTTCTAAATTAGCTTTGCCTCCAATTACTTTGTACTCCAATTTCATTTAATTAAATGCTAATCATACGCCATAGGCAACTCCCAAATACTGTCACGCCTGTTTGTTTATCCGTAGAATAGCTTTTTCTATATATAAATCTCCTAAATATAATTCCTATGCGATTTAATTCAATTAAATATAAGTCATACGTCCCAGGAAACTCCCAAATACTGTCAAGTTTTTTTTTTTGTGTTTATCTGTGAATATAAAAAATCACAGCAATTCTCATGTCAACTTAATGTCTAAAGATTTCCTGTAGCCTTTTCTATAAATAATTTATCTTAATATAACTTTTGCGTGTCGGCTTCCAATGTGTCGCCTTTGCCCCAACCACAACATACTTATGTTTCATCAGATGACAGTTAATTAAATATTAATCATACGTCAGGTTGGGCGTCGCACAAACTCCCACGTATATTTATAAAATTAGCTAATGTTTAGACACAAACAACAGCAAAAACAGCAAACAAATTCAACAAATGCGCTTATTTACTTTTCTACACTTTAGGCTTGGCAGTTAAATCTCCAACTTCCCGTGGTAAAGAGCTTGAAAAGTTCTAAAAAAAAACACAGCACCCGGAAAGTACTTCTGCTACAGTAAATAATTAAAATATAATTACTGGGGCATTTATGCCTCATTCACCTGTTTTGCCGAGCTAGGCCGGGACAGGGAAAATGTTCACACAATACAAAACAGGTAATTAGATAAAACCAAATAAGAAGCTGAGTAAGAGCGAACAGGAAACTAAACACACAGCCAAGAGTAACAAATTATGGGTATATAAAAATTAAATGGTGCAGAAAAAACAACAAACAAAACAATTATCTGCTCGCGTGCAATAACTTGCAACTCATTCATCCTTTTGCACAAATATAAATACATCAGCGGGGAATATAGATCATTATATCTTTCACACCCCTCCCACGACACAGCACAAAAAACAATCTCAGTTTATGAGAAATATTCCAAAGATTCCAAACAAACTAAAAGCTGAAAAAGTACTGAAATATCCTGCCGAAGATAAATAACGCTGTTAAACGATGCCAAGCAAAGGGCCAAAGCCAAAGCCACCTTAAGGTATTTAAAGCTGATAAAGCGAAAAAGGATTGAAAAGGGATGGCACAAAGGATACTCAACAGCCTGATAAATTATTATAACTAAATGGCAAACAATTGTCTATAGTACTGAATAAATATAATGAATAACCCTAAAATTAGTGAAACTTTGGCAATTATTCATGCTATCATGCTTAATGAAAGCCAAAAATAGCAGCGGCATCTACTAAGTCCCTCCCTCTTCTCTCCTTATCCACCAAAGCAACAACAACAGCAGTAATAACCATAACTTTTAAGGGCGAAATGATGATGTTGATGTAAAACTGATACAGGAAGTTGTGTGAAAGCATTCTCTAACTATCGGAAATGTTTGTAATGAACGTAAAAATAACGAGGGGGTACATAAACTGTGTACAACAATGGGCCAACGCACACAAGCACATAGAACTACCACACGGATTAAGCTATCGATATTCAATGTTAAGTAGACCCCTTAAGCTATTATAATAACGTGATAAATATGAAATTTAAAAACTAAGGATGCTTAAACAGTTGGCTAAAAACGAAAAGAATACATATTAATCGATGAAAATGTGGAATATACTTGAAAATTTTGGGTTGAAGGAAATTTTTAGATTCGTTATTGTAACAGATTTTTCCACTATATATTCGGTTGATAAGCCCTTAGTCCTGTATTAGCAGTTGTATGCAATTTGTATATATACGTATGAGATATATTCATTTAGAGTGAGTATTCACAATTAATACGTAAGAGTGATATAAATTTTAAATATTAAATCACTCAAACGTATTATGAGTGGTATATGACGTATGAGTGATATAAATTGTATATATTATATCACTCATACGTCTTTGGCTATACACCTTTAAATATAAAGTATTTTTGTGGTTATAAGTTTTACGTATGAGTGACATTTTAAATACAATTTGATTTTATATTAATCATACGCACATCGATCTAATAATGTGGATTAATGTTTTAATAACACAGTGTAACAGTCTATCTGGGGGGTTATAAACTTTAATTCAGGGTGAAAGTTCTAGGTCAGTATAGTAAAACTACAAAGGGTGGGATTTTGGCTAGAGAAAGAAATAATAAAATAAATAAACCTTAAGACTCGAAAATCTTTATTGACCTATAGTATCTTCGGCAAAGCATCCTGAAATGACGCATAGAACAAGAATTGAATTTGTCACAAAAAAATTTCCTACCCTATAATATATACGTATGAGTGATATCAATATGTATCACATTTACGTAAAGTGATATTATATCTACAATTATATCACTCATACGTCTTTGGATATACACCTTTAAATAATAATAATTGTTGTGGTTATTAATTCTACGTGTGAGTGATATAAATTTTAAATACTATTAGATTTTATATTAATCAATACGCAAGTCGTTCTAATAATGTGAATTAATGGTTTAATAACACAGTACAACAGCCAATCTGGGGGTTATAGTTATAATTTCAGGGTGAAGGTACTAGGTCAGTATAGTAAAACCCCAAAGGGTGGGTTTTTGCCTAGAGGAAATGGAATAAAATAAATATATCTGAGGGCTCGAAATTCGTTATTGACCTATGGTTTCTTCAGCAAAGTTTCTAAGCATGACGCATAGAAAAAGAATCGAATTTGTCACAAAAAAATGCCCTACCGTGATATAAACATATGAGTGATATCAATAAGTATCAACTTTACGTATGAGCTACGTCAATTTGGTCAATTGTTTTTTTTACTTGTTACTTCTTTAAAGATTCTCAATTACATATTTCTGCATTGAGCAATATTGCTAAGGTTGTAAGCGTATGAGTAATGTTAATTAGAATATAATTTATACGTATGGGTGATATAGATTAACATGACATGTAATAATTTGAAACGAAATACTTTATTTAACACAATTTAATACTGGCAACCTGTGCGGATTCAAGTCCAAACTACGATATTATATATGTAAATATGTAATGAGAATGGTTTTTTCCTTATACGCTATGTGAAACATTGCCGTATCAATAATATTACTTTCAGGTACTATTGTAATAGATGTAAAAAAAATTCATTATAAAATCCTTTTATCCAATTCAGTGCTTTAGAATGAATAGCTTTTACTCTTCTCTAAGGTAATTAGAGGCTGATATGAGATCTCACTAATGCAATTTCTCTAAACACATAGAAATGGATCTACATTTATTACTTTACTTGTCATTTAAGTTACAAATAAGACTATTTGTAATAAACTTTATTTATCTACCAGACAGTTTATTTGTTGATATTTAACTGAAATCCTTTCTGTCCTAAACACGTCCAGTCCAATAACTTTATGTATAACTTTTCCGTCAGCCTCCTTCTTCCAACTACATCCGACATCCCTCTTTGCATATCATCCTTCTGTCAACTTATGAATACCAATTTAATTTTAAATTTTTCGTCTAATTTCAATGTCTTTATTTAATGTTGCCATCTTAATTTAATCAGTTAATAATAAATCACATTTAATTACAATCTCAGGAGTTTCACTAATGACAATACAATTATTATTAGAGGTATTAAGTTTCCAGGAATTTTCCACAAACTTTTCTCATTCCCGGCACCACGAACACGCAGAACATTCCTCTGCCGGCCAAGCTAATGTAATTAAACTCAAAAAGACACTGAACAAAACTAAAGGTGAGTAATTGAAATTTTGTAAACATGATTATTGTATTGTTGTTATTGTAATGGTGTCTGCCACACTGACAGTGGCAGTGGCAAAGTTTGGTAGATAATACAATGAAACTGATACGAAATCCTTAAATTTAGGCAGGATATCAGTTATGATTTACCTTGAATGTCTCATCCGCGTCCTCCCTGTGTTGGTAGTGGCAATTCAATTATGTCCTTTCTAATGTTAAGCTCATTTAATTGGAAACTACGTTGTTGTATCTTTATACACTTTGCATTGGTTGAGAAAGTGGCGGCTACATTTGCTCACCTTAACTCTGGTCTAATGAAATTCAAAACTACGGTTCTATTTTTGCTAACACTCGTAACACCATGTGTCCAATGACCCTTTGGCATTTTAGTATTGACTCGACAAACTGAGTCTATGATGTATATGTCTGTAACCGGACTGGGGCAAGATAAGTTTCCAACAGCAACAACAACTAAAGCTAAGGTTGTCCACAGTGTCAAATTGTGGCAAGTTTAGGTGTTTGGGTAGATATATTAATAAAAATTATTGTAGCTGAATATGTTCAAACTTCTTTTAAACAACCCGTGTTGTCTAAGTTGCTTCCAAGGTAACCTTTAAAACATTAAGTTTATGTATCCAGAGTTTCTGCTGCCGCATAATCTAATACTTAAACTTACTTTTATTCATGTTGTAGCACTGCAGGTCCTTTGGTAGGAGGAATGGCACTTTAACTAATAATCATGATGAACAAAATAATAACAGAATTTCATATCTCATCAGAACGCCAACATGGTCTACCTTCTTGCCGCAAAATTGCTGGTACCAAAAGATAACAGCAACTTGTTGTGAAGGCCATACTGTGATATTCCTAGCATATCCTTCGATAACAGAAAGTCAGTTAAAGTTTAGATATATATAACTAGTAGAGAATATGGAATTAAAGGAAATTGAAGATAATTTTCTTGGGCTATCTGTGATGAGTAAATGCAAAAAAGTTGGTGTTAAAATTAATTAAAAAAAATTATGTAAATTAATGTTTAATGAAAACGCTGTTTAAGTGGAATGTGCAATATTTGTACTTGACATAAGCGATATATAACAGTCTTATGGCAGTTGTTTCCAGCTATCGCTTATAAATGTGGCAATTAAATGTAAAAAGATCCCCTTAAGAATTTCAAATGTTAACTGTTAATACATATTATAAGCGTATGAGTAATATTATTTTATTTCGCGTTACTGTATTAATATCACTCATACGCTATAAATAATATGAGAACAAAATGATTCCGAAATAAACAATCACCAGTTATTTACGTTAAATTTCACACTTTAAATATAAATTTTTAATATTATATGGGCGTATGAGTAATATTAATTGTTTCAGCTCGCGTTAGTGTATTAATATCACTCATACACTTTAAATTATACAAAAAGGAAGTTATTCAAAATTATGTAAGCAACCTTTTTTACACAAAAGTTACTGTTCACAAATGTTTTACTCCAACTATATTTATATAAATCATACGCTTTTAATATTATGAAACCAACTGATTCTGAAATGTATAATCAGAAGTTTTTTATGCCAAAATTACCCTTAATAATTTTACATATAAACTTGTATGATTATATGAGCGTATGAATAATATAAATTATGTTTTAGTTTGCGTTTGTATATTAATATCACTCATACGCTGTAAAATTTATAAAAAAAAAGCAAATGATTTAAAAAACAGTGAGCGTATAATTAATTTAAATTGAATGATAAGTTTACCTTGCATATTCAGATTTTACACAGAAAACTGAAATTATATTTATATGTACTACATTCGTTGGTAGTTTATCTAATTTTATGGGTGCCACATAAAATGTAATTGATTAAAATTCTAATTCAAATAACTGCAAGTAATTATTTTCATACATAACGGAATTACTTCCCGATTTGAACTTTCATAGAATGCGACAATGGAAATGGATTTATTTCCTGTAAATACATAACAAATTTTCAAATTAGCGCGTAAAGCTCCAGCATCTAAATTTAGCTGTAGATAATGCCAAAATTCTATCAGAATGTAATGTATTTTTGGGAATCGAGATAATAGAAATTGTTTGAGTAATTTAGTTTAAAGTAATCATAATGCGTATGAGTTATATTAATTTAAGCGTTAAAACTATTTATAGACATTAATGAGTACTCAAAATTCTGAGAATAAACACAGTAGGTAATCTACTAGTACTGGTGATTTAAAGTTTACGGCCGCCTATGTTTTGGTACAATAATTACAAATCTAATTTAAATGGACATAGTTTTCTTTTAAATTTCATTTTTTCATTTCACAAAGTGGTTATGTTAGGAATGAAAGAACAGTTTGCAAATTGCATGTGTAGGGTTGACTTCAACATCGAAATTTCAAGGTGACCTTTATATTAAGAAACATTCTTCCTCATATATATCTAATATAGATTTGGTTCGGGTAGAAAGAATGCTCATTTCAGTGATTCCATTAAGAACTGACAACAAAGTTATCAGATGTGTGAAATCTCACACCGTCTTCTTTAAATAATGAGAAACTGGCAAGAGTCATATAAATAAATATTCTTCAAAGGTTGCACAATATAAATATACACTTTACTTCGCAGTTAACAGAGAGAAATTACCTGCATGCTGATTACAAGAGAGCAGTTAACACGTCATTAGCAAGAAAACAAAGAACATGCTGCCTCCCAGATATTTCCATCTCCCTTTTTCTCTCTTATTCTCTCTTTCCACGCCCGGCTTACTCTCTAAGAACAACTTCAACAAATTTACAACTAAAATTGTATTCTCTCATCTGCCTACTCCGGTCGTATGATTGATATTAATTATCCAATATTTATTTGAGAAAAATTAATAAAAGGCGTATGATTAATATTATTTTTTTCTGATCAATCAGATCCCTTGAACATCATAACTGAAATTGCGGCAGCAAAATTAGCAACATTTTAAAAAATTTTCGACTGTTTCCATTTTAGGAAAATCCTATAAGTACAAATTATTCGACTGCGTACATTCTTAATATAAATACTTTACCAAGCCTCAAAATAATCTTACAATTGAGGAGTGTATTCAGTGACGCCACCGCTTCTTGTAAAAAATTCATCCCACATACATTTTCTAAACTTTCCAATACTCATCATTTTTCCCAGCGTGGCGTTTACCCTCTCCCTCCCCATCGCGCCACTGCCGCCTTATTTAATTATACGAAACCCATTTCAGCTGCCATATTATTTAAATCAAGGTAATACTCTTAATTGAAAACTGTCCTCAAATGTCAACCATTTTCAATAAAACTATAAATTTGCTCCCCTAAACCATAGCGTGGCGTGTCATAACGAATTTAATTTTTCCTGCGCCTCTCCTACACCATTTCAAAATGTCAGATAGCCACAGCCACATTGACGTTGGCCATTGAAAATACATTTTAGCACCAAAACAGTAATTTTAATTATTCAAATGTATTCGCAGAGACTCTTTGGAAACATAAGCCCTAGTTGTGGTCAAAGCCGTGGCCCTCGTTGACAAGGAATTCTTACGGGAATGGCAGAGATGATGACTGCGGCGGCAAAAATTGTTCAATTGGAAATGGAAGTGATAATAATGAGATAAAGAGAGACGTTAAAGGGGGGCAACCTAAGAAATCAGGCTGAGGCAGCAGCAAAACCACAATTTGTGTAGATGGTTACACATTCTGTATCGTTCCAATGGAGTGCATTATAACATTGTTAATGGTCCATGAACTCATCATCAGAGTAAATAATATTGTTCCAAAGGATACATATTGATGACAACGACGTTGCTGTCTATAATGACATAACCGCTGCTGTTCTAGCTTCTGACTGGTCCAGCTATAGCGGCCAAGGCTGCTGCTGATGTTAATGGTGGTTAAATGCTGCTAATTGGGTAATGACAGTAGCGGCGAGGGAGGAAAGCAAAAATCATCAGAGTCGCACACTCGTTACTTAATTGAATTTTTCCCATTTGATATAGTTATTAAACAGTGCCATCATCGTGTACGCAAGCACACAAAGCACAATGGCCTAATGACTATGGATGGATGCGTTGTAATGACTACAGGCACAAAGCATCCAACGACCAGCGCTCATTACCCACTAGAGATGAGAAATCAATGTTCAAGTGCTGCTATCCGCCTTTGAACTTTGTTGTATGGCAAATATTCCATAAAATAATGAATAGAAAAACAAAACATAAAATTCACTTTAATTTCATAGCTAATTTAAGGATATTAACATATTAAAAGAGCACAGAATATAATTAACAGGATATAAAGTTAGAAGGAGCGGCATCAAGGGAATTGTGAGTATTGGGAAGAAACTTGGCTAAGCAAACAACGTCAGCATCAAAATATTTAAAATTTACAAAAAAATGTTTAATTTTAAGCAAAGGAAGTTATTAATATTTAATCTTAAAGACATTGATGTAAAATTTCCGACAAATCTAAGGGTATTAAGGAATAATATATACAAATAACACTGTGGAACATTTTAGGGGTCATTGTCTGGGGGGTGAGAAATTCCATGTCAGGGTCAAGTTACTAGGCTAGTATAGTAAAACCCACAAAGGGTTTGGCGTTCTCAGGCAGAACTCAAGAACCATAGAAGATTTCTCATTTAATTCTTCAGCAGAATTGTAGAGAACGCCAAAAACTTAGGGGGTTTTACAATATACTGACTTAGTAACTTTAACCTGACTTGGAATTTTACATCCTACGCAGTACAACACAGCGTTTTGGGACTCAATTTTGAAAACAAAAGAGCCTAAAATGTGACAAATTCCCTTATACGATACTTACTAACTTCAAATCGGTATTAAATTATTATGGCATGTAACTTGACAAAACTAATGATGCAGAACTTTTTCTTTTTGGGGCTACTTTCACGTGCAGTTCTCAGAATTAAGACCCAAATCAATGAGCTGAAAAATTTTGTACTGTGTTATTAAACCACAAATTCACAGTATTTGATTGATATGCGTATGATTAATGTAAAATCCACATGAAATTAATATCAATCATACGTTGTACATACAAACATACTTATGTAACTAGTACAATATGCACGTGTATAGTTTGGGGGTTTTACTATACTGACTTAGCTCATTCAACTTGACTGGGAATTTCTCATCCTACTAAACCATCAATCCACAATATTTGATTGATGTGCGTATGATTACTATAAAATCCTCATGAAGTTAATATTACTCATACGTTTTACATACACATGTAGCTAGTACAATATGAAAACGCGTACAGTACAGTACTTGGGTCAGCGTCGTCATTCAGCAATTTAGAGTTATTGGTGAACAATTGTAAAAAAGGTAATAAATGAAAACTTTTTTAAGATTTCATTCGATAAAATAAATCCAACTTGATATTTCACATAGATATATTAATAGAAATTACTCATTTAAGCCTTAGCTGCAAGTCTTTTGCAGAATAAAATGTGAAATTATCAATAGTTCTTGAGTTATAGCTGAAAAACTAAGTGACCAAGCATAAAGATAAGGAAACAACCACACATAAGAAGACTACCACATTCCAAAAAGAAAAATGGTCATAGCAAAATATTATTTCATACGTATGAGTAATTTTTATACAAATTTAAGGAACTATTGCATGAATGGCAGTAACGACATATGAAGACTTCTGCAAGGACCTTCTTATATCAATCTGAAATCATAAAGCAATGTCGCGTAGTGTACGTATTGTACTTCAATTGCAAGTACACGACTGTACAATTTCTTACACCGTTCATTACACGCGATTATGCTGACATTTCTCATAAACTCTTTCTCTTCTCTTACTGCGTATAAATGTTTTGGACTAAATTGTTTACCGTAGTTTACAGCGTTGTGACGTATGATTAATAATAATTCTTACGTATGAGTAATTTTAATAGAGATTTTAGTGACTATTATATTAATTGAAATCTCTATAGTGACTCAACGGTGTAGTGGCTATAGAAACGGTGCATTACGATTACGTATGCAGTAGTCTTTAGTATAGAGCTTTGATGTATGAGTAATACAATTTAATCGACTATTGCATGAATTTAAAAACTGACTCAAAGGCCCGTTTTCGACGAAGTGAGTAGCATATTTGTATTTTTTTTATTTTTAAACTGAAAATAATTCCATTTGCTATGCTAAAGAGTTATGACGTATGATTAATAATAATTCCTTTTGTACTTCACTTATAAGTACATTAAATTAAGCTGTAACACTAAGCTTTACACACAACAACTACAAAACACGAATTTTTTTACTCTGTTTTGCTTTAATGCTGTCGTCATATTTCAACTGAATTGTTATTGAAATAAAAAGCTTTTTCTATCTCTCTTATAAAATACATAGTTAGTAAATATTTTTCAATGGATTAAAAACATGTCAGTTATTTTAATAGGAATTTTGTACAATGTTTACAACATTCTTTAGTAGCAGTGGGTGTTTAAGCTGCGCCAATGCATTGTTTCACTTCTAGGAACTATGGATGCTCTTCTAACACATACCTGCATCAGACAGATGGCCTTATAATCCTAAAGGTATAAAAGGTCACAACTGAGCAACGTCATTCGAATATTTAACGTATCAGTGATAATAATACAAAAGCTGAAAGTACCTCACGACGAATACTTAACGTAATTGTGCAAAGTTTTAAAGGCTTGAAGATGATTTTTTTGTATATGAAATTGAATTTTGTCAACAAAAAAAGCTTGCTAAATATGACAAGTTCTCGTTGATCAAATTTATAGAAACTCGTTATTTATTAGCAGGATGTGCCTTAATTCCTAACGTATGAGCAATGTAATTACGTGTCATGCCTTCTAGTTTGTCTTACATAACTCTTTTTTGAATTTATCTAATTATAGCAAATAAAGAATTTAATTAATATTAATAGAAACAACTATTTAGAACTTATTGCAATATTGGATATTGTATTAAAACAGATATGTTATCCTCTTACTACGTATGAGCGATATTAATTTTAATTGGTATTAAATTTCTAAACTTGTAAACATTTGCAACACCATATTGTATTAAAATATCCCTCATCCTGCAAATGAGACAGATTTCAATCTTTTAATTAACCAACATGTTTTACCTGTCATTTAAACAAATATCTAACTTTAAGGATTGTCTGGCTTAGCACTTGAAAATATCTAATGGCTCAATTATGCTTTATATCCTGCTGAAGCCCTTTGCATTGAACGACTTCATTTGCATTCATTTAATATAATTATATTATTATGAGTATATACTATCATTGCAACAATATTGAAGCCGCTCTCGCACTCATAACATATCCTTAAGAGCTATACATTTCACAGCCATCGGTTGTTGTTGTTGTTGTTGTTGACCACCATGGCCATTATGCAATTGTGGCCAAACCATTTGTCATTCGGCAATGTTCACTTTTCGTTCAACATTTTTAAAAATTGGTATAAAATCGATAAGGTCTGTGGTGGTCTTTGTCATTAACTTTCATGAATTGATGATATTTTAATTACGTTCCAATATTTTAAAAACAAATACATATTTATTACATACAAAAGCATTTACATACAGCATTCTGTATATACTTACTTATATACGCATATAATCTACACACACATCTGCAACATTTGTAATAACAATTACACGTAAAGAATGATTATTATAAGTATGTATAGTCTCAAAGGACCAAACAGGAGAGCAATTAGAATATTGCACATCAGCAAGGAAACTACACACATTAAGCAGATAACATGTTAACAATTACATGCTGCAAATATTTTGTATGTACTTTGTTTGTACTAATGGATTTTGTATATTGAATAGTTGTTAGTTAGTCTGTGTATTAATATACCTTGATAATTACTTAAAATAATTTAAATTATGTTATGAATGTAGCAAAGGTTTGGAGATTGCATATTATGCGTCAATATCACAAATTTTGTATACTTGAAACAGACATCTACAAGGACAGCATGACAGTTAATTTAAATTACATAAAATGTTAATGCTTTAAGGACAATTAGTTTGTTTATTGCAAATTACCTATAAATTCAATAAGGTTATATGATGTAAAGAAAAATAGGGTTTTAACAATAGCTTGTTAGTTTATGGAATGTATGAAGATGTCTGTTGCCAAAATTTAAACGGCATTTATGGCAAAACTTTGAATAAACTTACGTATGTGCAATGTTTATGCCATATACTGACGATGTATCCTAACGAATGAGTGATATCAAGGAAATGCCACTCCTAAGGGTGTATGAGTAATATTAATGGATTTCTTACATTCTTAGTATACTATAAGGACAAAAACATACAATTTCACAGAAAACATTTGCTAAGATAGTCTTTGGTGTAGGTGCAGCAGTTCAAGGAGACAGATTCCTCAATGACCTAGAACTTCAAAGCATCCCGAAAACGTAGAGCGGGTAAAAACGTCTATTTGTTAATAAACTAGACCATCTGCACAAAAGCGGTAGAGTGACTTAAATGTTCCTAGAACATTTTTTAGCCACATTATTCACCTATATTTAACTTAACATCCTTACAAAATTCAAATGGTACAGAAATTAAACCCTCAAGATCATGCTCACAGACTCCAATTTGAAAGAAATTCTAGGAAGATTTATCAACACTTTTTTGTCAGACGAGGTAATCTTTCACAGAAATGTGCGAGTAAATAAGCAAAATTACATGTATTGGAGTGAAAATAATCCTTAATTGAAGCATCAAATGTTCTGCACTACGGAATTGCAATGGATGATGGAATTTTTTAAATATGATATCCCCATTTGTGTACTTTCATAACACAGTACAACGCATGATTTTGGGACTCAATTGTGAGAACTGCACGTGAAAGTAGTCCCAAAAAGAAGAAGTTCTGAATCATTAGTTTTGTCAAGTTACGTGCAATAACAATTTAATATCGATTTTAAGTTAATAAATATCGTATATGGGAATTTGTCACGTTTTGACTCTTTTGTTTGACATAACATAAATTCTATATGGTGGCGTATGATTATCATAATTCAATATTCCACGTAAATCATACGACACTAGGTACAGCAGTTTTAGTTAAAAATCATTTGGTGAATGGACAAGTGAAACTGTTGCTTATGTAGAGAAACGTTATATGAACAGATTAAAGGAATTGTAATGCTTAACTTAATTTGTTTCAGCTAAATCGGACAAGTGGTTCTCGAGTTATGTCAAACAAAACAGCCTAAAACGTTACAAATTCCCCTATACGATACTTAATAACTTCAAATCGATATTAAATTATCACGTGCAGTTCTCAGAATTGAGTCCCAAATTAGTGAGCTGAAAAATGTTGTACTGTGTAATAAACCCACAGTTGAAAAGTAGAAGCGGTTTTGTTCTACCCTGCATTTGACTGTAAATATCGCTGTGCAATATATGTATTACATGTTTTTTATATTGCTATCATTACACTTAACCTAAAGCGTATGGGTGACATTATATCACAAATGTTATGTTCCCCTTAGCGTATGAGTTATAATTATATAATAATTATGATATTGCCATAGTTCGGTTTAAGACCATATACTATTGGCAAGTGTTTGTTATTGCCATTAGGTTTTTTACAAGAATTGTAAAATGTATTATGTGACAGCAGTTAAGTCGTATGATGTCATTTCGACTTTAACCACAATGTCTCGTCAGCGTCCTTTGCTGTGACTTTTCTTCTATCATCACAAACCTTAAGGAAAGAAAGCATCTCCAAGCTACTGAGAACTTTACCCAACGGTGCGAAGATAGCATCCTTGAAGCACACAACATGACAGTTTTTTCTAATGTCAAGTATCTAGAGTAGAAAGGTAATTCCCTAAATACATCCCGAATCATAAAAATTAATTAAACTACAAGTATATTTATATTATCGGCAAAAACATCCGTTGCCTCCTTAAAATATTTACGTAAATATAGCGTATGAGTTATATTATTTCATAAATTTAATGTTCCTCAAAGCGTATGAGTTATATTAATTTTTTACGCAAACAGCCCTTAAATCTTTTCCTAAATAAATCATAAATGTGAAAAATTATTATTGAAACAAAAGTTTCTTCGGTCTATTAAGTTTAGTAGTTCAGTATTTTGTTTTTGTCTCTCCCCCACCACCTTTTTACCTTATTTGTCTGTCTACCTGTTGACTTACTTTAGCTAGTCAACAGCTGCAATGTCAATCACTCTCATGTAGGTACTCATGTTGACGTTACGCTTTTTTTTGTAGTTAACATTTGTCAATGTCGCTCTCCTCCCCCATTAGAAATATGATTACTTTGCTTAATCCTTTTAAGCTGAAATGTATTTAATTAATGGCGTACCAGCTCTCTAAGACGACATTAAGATAGCAATGAACTCTATGCAAATACTCATCAAGTAAATGAAAGTTTTACGTGGTTCCGACGACAAAGGTCTGAGAGATTCCTCAAAATTCATTAAGTACGCAAAACAAAAGTTAAAGATTTATCGAAGTTTTAATAAGTTTTAACAATTTGATGTTAGCTTTCAGCTACCGAAATTATTTCGCTTGAAATAAATATTGAAAACTTTACAGATTAAAAGGAAATGTCTTAACAACCACTAAGGATTTTGATCAAATAACATTATTCCTAGTGGAATTACTTAGTTATGTATGTAATACAATTCCTTATTATTATCTTAAGCTCTTGCTAAACCTTAGAGCTTTTCTTTACCTACAACTTAAGAAAGAGAATGCACAAAAGGGCGAAAATAATCAATTACATGATTGCCTATAATTGAAACATGTCAAGCTCTGCCTCTATCTCTCTCTCACATACACTTTCTCTAACAAAATGTTTGCACCAAGGATTTGACATTATACAGATTTACGACATTGTTGGAAAATTAATAAATTTGAATTTTATTGATAAACTTTCACAGGCAGGTTGGTAGTTTGGTATACGCATAAATTTACATCGTAACGAGCTCATTGTATATCCACGCAAGGATAAACCCCCTAAAAAGCGCACACACTAACCCAACCACCTGGCAAAGTCGCATACATCACCTGAAAAGTGGTGGGAGGGACGGCTATGATTTTGTGCTCTTTTGCTGGGACTCAACACTCAGCCGGCAACACTCGTGATATCTTCATAATGAGCTGCTATTAAATTAGCCTCACTTGGGAGAGAGAGGGCAAAAGGTAGAGTGGGCATATATGTTACTGCCTATATGTATGTGTGTGGATGCGAGCATGTGACTCCACTATGTGGCTTTATGTACTACTGTGTGGGCGAGCACACTTAGTCCTTTTCTGAATGCGAACGAAAAGTTGGCATTTACAGCTTAATATAGGTACGAACATAAAAATTTATTACCTTTACACACATAATACTCAGTTACGTACATTTTCCAAAGAGTAACATATCGAAACTTTCACAGGGCCCTTTCCGGCTTTTCGCTTTTGCCTCGAATTCCATTAAAAGCAACTAGCAAATGATGTCCCATAAGATTTACTTAAAGTACCATAAACACTCGGAATCTTTCACGTTCCATCCATATATGAGGTTAAAAAGGAAAAGGAAATCTATGTGAAGGAACATGGTGGGTTGGGCGGGAGAGGGAGTACGTGTCATCTATCCTCGTGTGGTTGAGCATAATCGTTTGTGGATGGGTTAAAATGCCAAACGAGCGATAAATGTAAAACCACACTGCTAGGCTAGGCGAAAGTAAAGCTCACATAACTATATGAGCAATATACAGGGCTGAAGGCTTAGACAGTTACAGTGGCAAGCAGAATTAAAAGTACATTTATAAGAATTATGTAAACCACAACATTTATCATTTTAACACAGTACAAAATTTTTCAGCTCATTGATTGGGACTCAATTCTAAGAACAGCACGTGAAAATATCCCAAAAAAGAAGAAGTTCTGCATCATTCGTTGTGTCTAGTTACATGCCATAATAATTTAATGTCGATTTGAATTTAGTAAGTATCGTATAGGGGAATTTGTCACATTTTATGCTCTTTTGTTTGACACAACTTGACAACAACAGTCCGATTTAGCTGATTTAGCTGAATTAAGAATTACAAATCCTTTAATATGTTCATATAACGTTTCCCTACATAAGCAACAGTTTTACTTTTGCATTCATCAAATGATTTATTTTGTTTTGTAGCAGTTACAATAAAACTGTTGCACTCCATGGCGTATGATTTACGTGGAATATTACTT
This sequence comes from Muscina levida, assembly GCA_964034835.1. Taxonomy (NCBI): domain Eukaryota; kingdom Metazoa; phylum Arthropoda; class Insecta; order Diptera; family Muscidae; genus Muscina; species Muscina levida. Next base: position 151,229,901 of record OZ035882.1, read on the forward strand.
ATGATAATCATACGCCACCATATAGTATTTATGTTGTTAAACAAACGAGCCTAAAACGTGACAAATTCCCCTATACGATACTTACTAACTTTAAATCGATAGTAAATTATTATGGCATGTAACTTGACAAAACGAATGCTGCAGAACTTCTCCTTTTTGGGGCTACTTTCGCTTGCAGCTCTCAGAATTGAGTCCCAAAATCATGTGTTGTATTGTAAAATATGCCAAGCTCCTCATAGTGATAAAAATACTCCATCTACCACCTAAGCCCTCAAATAATTGCTAAAGAATCTCTTGTCACCGTCCTTGTTTCCCTTTAGAAGATTAAACAAATTTTTCCCCCATAATTTTACTTTCCAAAAAGAATCTTAAATTACTTACCACTTTTGTGCGCGACTGTTTGTGACCTATCACCAAACTAAGGTGCTTCAAAGACCATTTCTATTTGTCCTTTAGGAGAGGTGTTTGATTAATCCAAGATGGGTTTCTATGATTTTCCTCCTGTGTTTTCCCTCACCACTCCCGCTCTCAAAATGTATACCCGTTCGTCAACTGTTATATGGTAATGGATCTGGATAAATGGGTGGACTTGTGTGCGTGTTACGAATTGAGTGTTTGAAATTCAAATTTGAAAAATTTTCAAATATTCGAAAAAGGTTTATTTTATTGTCAAAGTTATTGCTACAATGTTGTTGTTGATTGTTGTCGCATTGTTTGTTGCACGCTAAACACAGGTTCTCGCCTCATCGAACCCCTTAGTTTGGGTCGTTATTGGGTGGTCCTAGGAGAACTGGTGAATCCATTTACTTTTGGTAATATCAAGTTTATGTTGTGTGTATAAGTATGTGTATGTGTGCGCGTGTATTTCTGTTGACAGATAATCCGAGTCATGTGTCTAAACAGGTTTTATGCCATAAATTTGTCCTGACTAGCTGTAGACATGTGTCCATGTGCGTGTGTGTGGAGTTATCTATGTTATGGCTTTTTTTAGTAATTTGCATTTAATTTTATTTCGTACATTTTACAGGACGAACTTTTTTCTAGGCACACACAAATAACATAAGTAAGTGTGCGTTGGAATCGCACATAACACTACTAGAGGTGGAGTACCAACGAAAGTAGATACCGACAATATTTCAATTCCTTTGAGCGCCATCATTTCCAAATTGAACATCGAAGTGATTTCAGGACCAAATCTATGGAAGGCTGACTAAGGTTTTGGCCACACACGAATTTACATACAAACATACATACATACGTTGCAAAGAAGTGAAGCCATGTGGAGTGGTGTATGTTTGTGTGTGCGTTGCGGATAAGGTCTAATTCATGTAAATTTCCCATGGAGTAGCTGTTTGAGGTTTTCCATAACTGCGGCATGCGGTTGGTTATACGTTAGATACATGGCGAGCATGGCAACATACATACACCATACACAGCAACACATACGCGCCCCGAAAAAATACAATGTTTTATGCCATTTCAGCTTAAGGATATAGACGTATATACATGATCGCGCACACTCACACACACACACACGCACACAGATTGTATGCTCTGGCCCATAAATATCCTGGGCTGTAATGTGGCCCCATCAAATGTCAAAAGTTTAATTTACAACGTTTTGTGGCAAATATGCAATTGAAAGCAGGAAGTATGTGTTAAGAATAGATTTTTGGCAAAAAATGCTCAACGTTTGCAAATTTATATTGTCTCTGGGTAACGGGTTACTATTGGAAATGGTATAGGTAAAGGAAGGGGAAGAGAGAGTACAGGAAAAGGCAACCAGAGTACTAATAATAAACACACGCGCAGCGAAGTATTCGAAACAGTGATTTAAAAGAACTTTTTTGTGACAAAAAATTGGTACCTGGACAATACTGAATATATGTTAAGATAAGTACGAAATGGGAGCAACCAATATAGGGCAAACGTATGAGTAAGATGAATATCTTTAATTACCGTTGATTAACGGGATAGTTTTATGGGAATAAAAGAGAATGTATATCCACTTTTCCTTTACAGTTGCTAGATTGGTAGATTTTACACTTTATATTCTGCAATACACAGAAAATAATAGTAAGTACAATAGGCGAAGTTGACTTATGTTATATTCTTATGAACAAAAGTAAGTAGAGTAACGTTAACATGACAACGGGTCTTAACATTATACCGTCACTAGTTATAGAAAGCCAACAGGTAGGTGGTTATATCGGTAATAAGGTGGTAGAAGGATATAAAAACAAATATTTTTCTTTACTGTTTTCTGTGACGGACAGTATAAACATACTTATAGTTTGATTAAATGTTTAGTTGTAAGATTTATTTAGACGAATATTATCTTTTTAAGGGCGTTTAAAATTAATATATATATGTATTAATATAACTCATACGTTTAGTGAAACATAGTATTTATGAAATAATATCACTTATACGTTTTAGTTTACGTATAATGATATCAACATTGTCAAATACATGGATGACTCATATACTTTACATATCAAATAATAAAAAAATGAGACAAAAACTGTTTATTATATTATATATTCCTATAAAGGTGATTTGCCTTTGATTGTTTGAAACTTGTAATGTCAAATAAACATTTTAATGTTACTTATACGCTTGGCGGAACATCACATTAATAAAATATTAATATCACTTATACGCTTAAGGTTACGTATAATGATAGCAACATACAAGACATACTGCTCATTTACTACTAGACCGCCTAAGTAATCTTACTCACTTACTTAATTTCCCTTTACACCCCATGATGAGGTATGGGATAGCTTCTCGCGTTGTTGTAAATTAACACGCTTTCTATTTTTAGATTCACAACTAACGGCATCTACTTGTTTTACCAACGAATGCAAACGTCACTGTTTGAGAAGCATGTACTAGACATGCCGACTGACTCGACACTAAATATAGATGTTCTGTACACATTTAAGCTTCCGAGTAGAGTGTCTAGGTTGTTTGCGAACAGACGCTCCTACACGCTTAATATAATCGGGATACCTTGAAGTTCAAGATCAATCGGATAGTGTTTAATTTCTTGTTGAACCCGACTGCTCGAACTTCTACATCGATTTTCTAATCAAATGAATCCATGGAGCTTAATTTCTCTATCGAATGTTGCAATGTGCGCAAAAGTTCCCCTTCACTACACAGTACAACACATGATTTTGGGACTCAATTCTGAGAAATGCACGTGAAAGTAGTCCCGAAAAGAAGAAGATCTGCATCATTCGTTTTGTCAAGTTACATGCTATAATAATTTAATATCGATTTGAAGTTGGTATGTATCGTATAGGGGTATTTGTTACGTTTTAGGCTCTTTTGTTTGACATAACATAACATTCCACATAAATCATACGACACGGAGTATAACAGTTTTATTGTAACTGCTGCAAAATAAACCCAGTTCAAAATTATTTGATGAATGGAAAAGTGAAACTGTTGCTTATGTAGGGAAACGTTATATGAACAAACTAACGGTATTGTAATTTTTATTTTTTAAAATTTGTTTCAGCTAAATCGGACTAGTAGTTATCGAGTTATGCCAAACAAATGAGCATAAAACGTGACAAATTCCCCTATACGATACTTACTAATTTCAAATCGATAATAAATTATTATGGCATGTAACTTAACAAAACGAATGATGCAGAACTTCTTCTTTTTTGGGCTACTTTCAGGTGCAGTTCTCAGAATATAATCCGAAATCAACGAGCTGAATATATTGTACTGTGTTATAATTAAAAAAGCGTTTTTTGTTAGTTTCAACGCTCGCGCAACGGACGATGAGCTCCAATGAGTGACGTCATGCAATGAATTCCTATTAAATGCTCTTACTCTTTGTAACACGGAGCTGTTTGACGTATGCACCGATCTACCGATTCAAATGTTAACGGGCTTTTGGTTTTAACTGTATTTTGAATACAGTTTCAAAGATTTCTTGTGCATATTTTATATACACAAAACCACTGTGTAACTGTCTAGATTTCTAACAGCACACATTGTTTGGTTGCCTCACACCCTTTGTGCAGTCACCAACAAACACATTTGTTCTTGTGTATTATTTAGATATCCAAAAGATATTTAAATCCAATTCTATTAAAATAGTCCATATTTCCTACAATCGATCTATAGCATTACCTGATTACCTACATTCCAAATTTATGAAGTACCTTTCTAGTATTACTTACTAGTTTGTTTTCCCCATTTGTTTGTTAATAATCAACACGCTCGTTGTTTATTGAACATTTAGTTTTCATAATAAATGAGCTATCCAGTATCATTTGAGATTCAGGCGAGCATTACCGCTGTTAATGGCCGCAAATCTCTTTTTAATGGATACAGAGTTTCGCTGCAATCGAAAATTGATTACCACTCTATGGGTGGAATGCTCAAATTACCTTAAGTCTGCTGTTAATCCATGATTTATTTTAGTTACCAACACACGATGGCCATAAATTTGATTATGACCATTGTAAGCCAAAATCAAATCAAAATATATAGCATCATAAACAAGCAAAGATAAAGTACCAGCGACGAAATTGCGTAGACAAATGATAAATTATGTACCACAAAAAAAAAGAAACAATAATTTAGTAGTCTGCGGGAAACAATAGCAAAGTAATAGATAGATGGCAGTGGAAAGCCCAAAAAAAGTGTTGGCTATGATGGGGAACCCAATTCTAATACTTAAATTTCTATGGGAATTTCACTGGTTATTAATTAAATAGCATTGAGAACAACAGCGGGGAAAAATGGTAACTATTTAATTCTACAGTGTGATTCATTTAGAGGTTTTAGTTAAATTGTTTTATTTTTTATAGATCATACATGTCTAGTGTTAAGCTGTTTTCTTATTTTTATCTAGTGTTGTTTGACAATTCATCATGAAACGACTCAGACCGCAACATAAGCTCTAAATTATTCAGCTGTATTACGAAAATCAGTGTTTGGTAAAACATGTTCTATGTTGATCCGCAAATTTGAACATCAGTGTACGTTATCGAATGATACACAATCAGAAAGACCACATCCAGGTAATAGTGAGGAGAACTTCGCGGCTGTGGCGTAGAGTGGGGTTAAATGCAACAATTTAACATAAACGTAACTAGACTTTTAAACTGCGCTTACAGTTTACGAGGTATAAACGACGATCATGACAAAATCAGAAATAAAATTAAAACTTATATTTTCTGATATTCGGATAAAACCGTCAAATCTACAACGACAAATTAGTTACCATTAGTTGAAATGCATTAAAGAGATCATATGCTCCTAACTGTTTATGAGCTATGATCAATAATATCAACAAAATTCAGCACAAAAAGGAATTTTAGGCCAGGATCTTGGCTTAAAAATCATATAAGATGCAACCCGTTCAAGGTTTGTTGTCGTTAGACTTAAATTTACGCTTTAATTTCATTCAATGAAGTATGCAACAGATCAGTAAAGATCTGCTATGTTTGCGCTGGATTCTGTTTAGTTACGAGGCTCATTGCTGTTTCAATGGATGCGTAATTCGAATTAGTGATGCATCCACAAAATGCATTGTTCTTCAGTCCTTATTTTTTACAACAATGCCAGACAGATCTTAGCCGTGAATTGCAAGCGCTACAGCACCAGTAAAATAGACTGTTTGGTACTTGAAATTGAAGCACATGATGTCGGCAACATTAAGGCCAAAACATCGTTTACACTTGATACAGTGGCTGCTTTAAGCAGCCATGACGGCGGTGAGCGCAAGGTTTACGGAATGCTAGAGCAGCCAATGAGAATTCAGTGTCCTGGCTTCATTCAGCGAAGTACAGCGTGCGTTTTGCGTACTCAAGTACTATCGAAACAACGAATCTTCTACTTAAGCTCAACGAAAATATTTCGATCATTACAACACACGCTATAGAAATAAAACTCCATCCAATTCAAAGAAGCTCGAGGAGACAGGTTCAACAATGAATTAACTACGATCCGGCCGACCTAGATCTTTAAGGGATTTAACAAACGTAGAGCATGTAAGAGCGTCTGTTTGTGAACAACTTACACGGTCTACTCGTAAGGGACCAAGTTGTTAAACCTTCTTCACAACTCTTTACAAAGATTTACATTTACATCCTTAATTTACTTTAACACCCCATGCATGAGGTATGGGATAGCATTTCGCGTTGTTGTGAATGAACACGCCTTCTATTTTTAGCTTCACAATAAAAGGCAGCTACTTGTTTTGTCGAAGAATGCAAACGTAACTGTTTAAGAAGCTTTTACTAGACATGCAGATTGACTCGACACTATACTGCGAAGTTATAGTCGGCAACATCGATGCAATGAAAGAAAAAAATCTAGATGTAACAGGCATAATAGTCTCAAGATCACGCTCACATGCTTCATTTTGCTAATGAAGTGTTAGAGGGGTTCACTAGTTTCAGCAACTTTTTTTTCTCAGTATTCAGTATTCTCAGTATTCTCTTAAATTGGTATGTAGACATGCAAAATCTCAGGCATTGGAGTGATACTCGTCGTAAATTGAATCATAACGTCGCCTGCATTCATTGAAGATTGATAACTGTTGGTTCAAACTTTTATGAAGAAGCAAGAGCACATGCTGTTACAGCCAATAGAAAGCGGTATATTGCCATACTGCAAAATTTCAACAGAATTCCAATGATTGTATTTAACCATCATGGTTTCACCAATATGGGGCAAAAGGACTGACACAATTGACTTTTTGAAGATACATTAAAAGACAAGTTTTCTACCGCAAATCAGTAAGAAATAAAAGGAACGTATTCGCAGGAAAATGCAGATTTATTGTCAAGCCATCATTGAAAATTTGCCCTTCAGCTTGCAACAGTGGCGTTATTAATCAAGGAGCACATGATTAAAAAAATTAAAACCTTACACAGTACAACATTTTTCAGCTCATTGATTTGGGTCTGAAATCTGACAACTGCACGTGAAAGTAGCCTCAAAAAGAAGAAGTTCGGCATTATTCGTTTTGTCAAGTTACATGCCATAATAATTTAATATCGACTTGAAGTTAGTAAGTATCGTTTAGGGGAATTTGTCACGTTTCAGGCTCTTTTGTTTGAGTCCCAAAATCAAGTACTGTTGTACTGTGTTATTTGTGTACTTTCATAATATGTAAACATTTTCTATCTTATTTATTTTGTGATTTTTATCATCGTTTGAAAAATAACAATACTTTTAGTCAACCCTGTATTATACGTCCCTGCTTCAATAATTCATCTTTTTCTTTATATTTAATTCTTACATAGTTATGTAAAGCTTGGCGCTGTTTAGTACACTTAATCTAAAGCAAATGTGAACTAATCGCATTCAGGCACACGGATCCGTCGACGGATTTGCCAGTCGGCATTGTTATCGATAACAAATTGCAATGGCACTCTCGCAGATTAGATAAATCAGTCGAATGATACGTGTGTTTGAACTACCCATTGGTCTGATTTGACTGCCTTTGGCATAATTATCACATAAATCAGCTGAATTTTCCTCAACATCAACTAATTACAACAAATCTTTCCTTTCAGCCAGCCACAATCGTAATCAGTTTTTGACAATGTGAGCTCATAAATCTTCTTTTGTAAATCTCGTTGTTGTACATATTTTTGGTCAGTCGGCGTTAAACTAATCTTTGAGTATTTTACATTAAATTTCCATAAAGTAAGATTAATGTTCTCGCATAGCTTAAGATCCTATTCTTTACTTGTTTCCTTTCTTCTCTTGTTTACATCTCCTATTTTCCACCACATCGCAAATGCATTCCCCAAAAAACCTTAATGACAAATGTTAAATTAGCTGACCGTACTAAATTTAAAATGCCAACAATGAAAAAAACTCAGAAAAGTATAATTGCAGATGAAAACACAGAGAGAGAGAAAACGGAGAGAGAGATAGACAAGTGGGCGGACAACAAAGGATAACACAAGGGAACAAAATTGAACTTTTTGAGTGTTGTTTGGAATTCGATAGCTGTTTTTTACTAATTTGGGGTCGCTGATTTCAAATCTAATCTCCATTTTTCTCCATCAGCTCGAATTTTTAAGTTACAGGTACTAATCGTATTTTCGACTTTTTTCCAAAAAATTATAGTTCAAAAAATCATAATTTTTTTTTCATAAGCCGGATTTTAAAATTTTATTTTTTTATTAAAGATATCGTTGTTACCTTTGAAAAAAATAAAATTTTTTAATATTACAAAAAAAAATGACTGAGTAACGGCTGTTTTATTCAAAAAAAATTACACAAAAAATTACACATTTTAATTTTCTTCACGCTGAGAGTAAATCGGTTGGGGGCAAATTGTTATTTTTATTAGCTTTATTGAATATCATATTAAGATAGCTTCCTAAAACATGTATGTACATAATAATCGATTGAAAATTTAATGAGTTATGCTAAATTCGGTGATAACAGATTTTCCGCAATTTTTTGTTTCTACCCAAAAAAAATTAAAATTTTGTATTTTTAAAAATCATGACAAATTTGCAAATTTATTTATAGTTTAATTTTTAGTTTTGCCTCCTATTACAATATTAATTAACAGACCAAATTTAATTAATCGGCAGGTTTCAATTTGGAAGTTAAGGAAGAAATATTAATTTTCCAAAAATAGGTAATTTTGTATGGGAGGTACCAGAAGGGGTGATCCGATATAGTGCAAATTCATTCCTGATTTATATTTTCATAACCGTAAAACTTCCGCATAGTTTGACTGAATTCAGTGTACTTACAAAAAAGATATGTATGTAAGACTATTGGGGTGAGTTCGGTCATTTGTATGGGAGGTACCAGAAGGGGTATGGCAACGCTTTCGGTTTTTCTAGGGTGTGTCTACTTTTGCAAGATAAATAAACTGACCAAATTTCAATATCCTCCGATAGTCTGTTTGGCAGCTATCGAAGATATATTAATTATCCAAAAATAGGTAATTTTGTATGGGAGGTACCAGAAGGGGTGGGGCTATTCCGCCCATTTACAATCCCATAAATTCGTTTCGAAAAATATTAATTCTGATAAATTTTCATAACGATCCGTTAAGGTTTGCTCGAGTTACACTTTCACAAACATATTAATAAATGTTATTTTTGTATGGAAATCGTGATTTTGGTAAATTTAGTTATCTCAGTAAATTGTTGACAAAATCAAAAGTTGTGCAGATATTTTAATGAAATAAAGCTCATTTGATTCATACTATATTAAACTAAATGTTTTAAGACAAACACTGTGATTTTTGTGGCAATAATTTTTTTTATGAATTTTTAAAAAACAAAATTTTTTTTTTTTGTAAATTTTTTGTTTTATTTTTTAAAACTACAACGATATCTCTGAAACTACTAAGCCAAATTAAAAACAATGTAGGCACGGATTAAAGATAATTTTGTTGACGAGTTTAAGTTTTTTGTTTTAATTGAATATGGTGAACCGTTTTCAAGTTATTTAAATATTTGTAGTGGAAGTGCCTTAGTTATGGACATAACGGTATATCTCGAAAAGTCGAGCTGATACAAAAAAACCAAGTGCAGATTTGGATTCAGCGTCCCAAATTACCTTTAAAACAATATTCAGTTCTTAAACAACAAAACCCTTGTTCCCTTGTGTAATTAAAAGTACAGAATACCGCAGCACCGCAAACAAATAATGTGGGGAGGTGTGTCTGAAGTATATGATAAATCTAAACAAATGAATAACTTCAATGAATAAGAACAAATGGTTGGCTGGCTGCTAGAAACCGTAGCGTAAGCCTTAAGTACTACTTACCAGCTAAACACCGGCGTTTGGCGTTGACACTAATCGCGTTTTGTTAACGACAAAAAACCGGCAAAGCAAAGACATTTGGAGGAGATTGCAGCAATGCGATAAACGGGGTAATATACGAGTTTAATTCTCGATTCTTTTGTTTTCTTGTTGTTGTTGTGGTTGTTGGTGTTGTTATTGTTGTTGTAGTGGTATCCAGGTTAAAAACACTTGATGTTTCACACACACGGAGTGTTTACATGACAATCTTGCGGCAGGTGGAGGAGGTTATAATGGCTAATGGGGTGGGTTTGTGGCAACAAGCAGCGCGTAAAAGCATCCATGACATACGAAACATAATTAAATTTTCTTTCGTTTTCAACTTTTCCAGTTGGTGTTTTGCTTTGACATTAGGTTTTTTGTTTAACTTTTTGTTTTTATTTCTTGGGATTTTTCTAAGATTTCTTTTTCTTTGTATTTAGCCACAATTACACTTCTTTACTTGGATTTCTTTTTTCTACTGGAGGCGAACATATTCTCTAGCACTCCATCCTTAACACACACACAAACACATTTTAGAGCATGAATTGTCAATTCATGCCACGAACAAACAGAAAAGTTTTCTCTCCATTCCAGCGTCTTTTTTACGGATTTCACAGAACTTTGTGACTAGGATGACTGAAAGGAGGGCGATTTCTTAATTATTTAAGTTTGGCTGGATTTCGTCTTGGGAGGTTTTTCACTTTGCTTCTTTGTAATTAAATCAATATTTTTTTTCTGTTATACTTTTGATTTTTCTCTCGTTTTTTCTTGGTATTTTTACCTCACACAGATGGCAACGGGATATAGGATGGATGTTTCTTTTGGTATTGATTGGTTTCAGGGACTGTCGTATGGATGTTGTGGTCGTTTTAAAGTCGTGTTGAATTCTTCGATTGTCTCATAATTGAAATCAATTCTGTTTGTATCTGGTTTTCCTTTGGGGTGGTGTCACACAAAAGCCTTACAATCACTCGCTGTTCAAACACTTATACACAAACACACGCACTCGGCTACGAACCAGCATCATCCGCTGTGTCGGACCAACGGATAAACAAACCAACCGACTTTGCGTTGCCCCCTGCTACGACCCGACAAGGACATTCAACTGAGACCACTGAGTTGTTTACCGCTCCACCGTGCAACCAGGCAACTGTTAATCGTCAGTTGTTTTTGTACCGAAACGTGTAAAATGTTTGGATTACTTGTCTTTAATAATGGCTGATTGATTTAGCACTACAACGCCGCCCGCTTGCAGCTTCCGTTTGTCGCTTGGTCCAGCAAAGTTGAATGAAAGTATACGACTAACAGCAGAACCACGGCCAAACGAGTGTGTAAAGCATGCAGCAGCTTGTCTGTGTATCGGCATGTATGTGTTGTGTTCTTTTTTTTTTGTAAACCATTAGAAAAAATGGAGCACTCCATCGCATTCACCAGAAGAGAAGCGAGAGAGATAGAAAGGAAAAGGATGAGAACACAAAATAACTGTTACTCAATTCCAATCTACATTTTGTAAATGGAGACTTGGAATGTAAACAAACATATGACAGTAAGAGTAAAAGAAGTTTAAATAAACGAAAATTTATTAGAAATTAAAAACTGTGTAACAAAATGTGATGCATTACATATTTTGTAGTTGATTTGCTGTTATTAAATAAATTATGTTAAATCAGTTAACTATCCGTTGTACATAACATAGAGCTTAGCTTTTGTATAGGTAAGTCTTTGCATTGCGCCTCAATGTTGCCACATTGATATTTTAAGTACCTTTTGACAATTTTTTGTGACTTCAGCTTTAGTATGCAAATTGTATGCAGAGAATATTTCAAATGTTTAAAGGATAGTAGTAGTATTGAGTTCAATGTTTCATACGAAAAGTTGTAAAAACAAAGACAAACGGCCTTATTCATAAAAAGTTGTAAGAGGCTTATAAACCATTTTTAAGCAAATTTCGAGAAAAAAAGTATTCATAAACGATTTATATCTTTAATAAGTTATAGTAGGATTGTCACTACTTTAAGCATGCTTTAACTTGACATTTGTACAATTTATTGTATATTTATAAATTTGAGACCTTTGTTTCGAGTTTTTAGGCATTTTTCATATTGGAGAGAGCCGATGCATGTATTCGTCGTGTAGGAAATTGTCTTCGTAATCATTGCGCACATAGAAAAGTATCTAAATAGACACTTTTCATTCATGAATTCCATTTCAAAAAATATTTCTCCAAAAATCTTCAAAAATTATTTGTAAATAATGAATAATATGTATAAACAATCAAAACAAGGAAATAATGTAATTTGTATCCGATTATTATTTCAACAAGAGAAAACAAATTCAATTTTTACTTAAACTGTTTTTTACCGTCATGTTAATCGTAGTCTATGAAAAATCGTGCTACCGTAAAGTATGGTTTACACGCTATCTACCCATATCTACTCAAAGACACAAACTACAAAATTATAGCAAAGTAATATTGAATTATAGGATGGTGGATACAAATTCAAATTGTACTGATTTGACAGTCGTAGGGGATATGGGTGGATAGCGTGTAAATCAGCATTAACGTTCTAAAGTTATTATAAGTGCAAATAAATGTTTTGTATCCGATTATAAAGTTTTTGTATCCGAATATAAAGCTACTTTTTATACATCATTAATGACCAAAATAGTTGGCGTTGCCACCGTTAAAGGTTTTTTAGAGCTAAATAATACAATAGCTAAAGAATGCTTCATATCCGCTTTAGAAATTTTTTATGAATAAGGCCGGAAATATTAAGTCTCAATTTAAATGTGGAAAAACGCTCACAAAGTAGTAAAAATATTTGTATGTAAATATTTATAAATATTGTTAAAAAAAAAAGATCGCAGCGATTTTCAGTTTCAATGCTTTATTTCTAATTTCTTTAACTTACCTAAATTATTTTAACCAAAAACCTGTTTTACCTTCCGCTTTCTTAAAAAAAACTAAAAATATAATAATTACAAAAAAAATCATTTTTACCAACAACATTCTTTAAAAATATTTGTTTTTGTGAAAAAACATTTTTTAACGTTATTTTCAAACCAAAATTATATATTTAAAAAAATTCTTATTTTCTTATTATGATCACCACCATTCTTTAAATATATTTGTTTTTATAAAAAAAAAACCTTGTTTAACGTTATATTCAATCCAAAATTATATATTTAAAAAAATTCTTATTTTCATATTATGGTCAATCTTTGGCCTGACAAATAGCATGATTGAATTTGTGGTAATATTAACTGTAATTTATGTACCCCCACAAATGGGGTTATAAAAAAAACCAAATGTCCCCGATTTAGGGCTTCCCATGGACCAATGGGCCATGGATTAGACTTTGGCCGTGGTCTTCATTTTTTAGTTATGCAAAGTGCAATTTTAAAAGTTTTTCCTTAATAAAATTTCACTAATTTCAAACGTGTCATTGCAATAATTAAAACAACCGCCGTTTTGGTAACGATAAACTATCTCATTATTCGAATTTGACCTGCTGCCATCTGTACACATTAAGTACAATTAAGACAGTATGGCAACCCATTCTCAATTTGTTTATTATTTACCGGCATCAGATGTTCGCATCTTCATATTTTTTTGCTCACATAAATGTTTTGTTTACAATTGTCTAAAAATAAACTTTTTTACATTCTACACGCTTTTGTTTAATGTTCTGTTGCGCTATTCTTCATTTTTGCTATTGATATATTTAGCACAGGTCCAACAACAAAAGAGTAAAAGAAGAATGACAGCGTCAAGTGGTAGATGAGATACGTGCGCACCACAGGTAATTATGAAGGCAGAGCAATCATGATAGCTGAGGCAGTCTTCATTGATTGGTCGCGGAGAGTCAATCGATTGTTTTGTTATTCTTCTTGCGGGAACGAAAAACACCACATAAGCCTCCTTAATGCCTTCACACAGAATTTTTGCACCGCATTTAATAAGTTCCTTTGAGTCACTAAAGCTACGGAAACCTACAGATTGTCGAAAAGATGCAATAAAGATGAAACCACCCACGAAAAAAGCCATTAAAAGGGGCGATCGGATATTGGCGGAGAAACCGTTTTCATTTGTATTGAAATCAAAGTATCGCAAAGAGAGATGTGATAATTGTTTGGCCAGGTAGGTAATGGAAAACGGTTAAGTTTTAGTCCGTTTAAAAAGTTAAAAATGTCCTTGTAAAAGTGCACTGAGCTTTAGAGAACATTAAAATACAAGAGCTTCTTCTAACAAATTCTAGCTACCGAAGAACATATAATACTTTAGATGCATCACATTTTGATATGGAATTCCTAAGTTTTCTTTATTTCTCAGTGCATTTTTTGTATCCTATATATACGTTGGATTCATTTCCATTTAAGGATTTGTTAAATCGTAAATTTTATATAATTATTTTTCTTCCTTTGTCAGCACCAAGGTTATGAAATGTTCCAACTGTCATTATGTCTACTACTGCAATCGCGCCTGCCAAATGGAAGCCTGGTCCCTGCATAAAATTGAATGCCCATTCCTTAAACGCATTTATCCTCGCACTGTACCCGATGCTGCCCGCATGCTTTGCCGCTTAATAATCAAGTTATCAAATGGTGGAGACATGGAAAAAGGATACTACACAGAGACATGTTTTCGCAAGTTTCGCGACTTAATGTCACGTAAGTATATTTAATTGTCTATCATTTACGTCATATTGTACTGCTGTTTTATCTCTCTAGACTATCAGGAGATCAAAAACGATTGCAACCGTTTGGAACATTTGGAATCGTTACATGCTGTACTCAGTGAAATGATGCAAGACAGCGCCATTGTGCCTAACCAATCTGAATTGCTAACAATATATGGCCGGGTACGTTGTAAAAATAAAAATGCGTTTATATTCGTTTGTTGATCAAATCTAGAACGTTTTATTGTATTATATGCCAATCATATTTGTTTATTATTGCTTGCTCATTCGAATGCGTCTTGCGTTTTATATTTGTCATGTTTTACGTGCGAATCGTTGGGTTTGTTATTTTTGTTTTTGGCTCTGAGCCAGACAAAAAACAGACGTCCAAACACTTTCGCTTTTCATCTATGTGTAGACATAAAAAGAAATTGTAGCGATCAAAGGCCAGGCCCCCTTTGCTGACACTTTACATAGCAATGCGGCGCTAATCGCCTGTCGACTTCTTTTAATTGATTATTTTGTAATTTGTTGTTAGCTCATTACAAATGGCTTCAATATACTCGATGCCGAAATGAATTCAATTGCGACGGCCATATTTCTTGGCGTGTCTGTAACCGATCACAGCTGCAAACCAAATGCAGTGGCTACATTTGAGGGAACAACATTGCACATACATGCAATAGAAGATATGGAATGCTTGGATTGGTCTAAGGTAATTAGAAAGAAAAAAAAACACGAATGTCAATGACAGATTTATGATATAATTTTCTGATCATCTAATAGATTTTCATAAGTTACATCGATCTTTTGAATACACCCGAGCAAAGACGTAATGATTTAAAGGAGAACTATTATTTCCTGTGCATTTGCACCAAATGCATAGATTCAGATGAGTCTAGGGAAATGGGTGCCGCTGTGTGTCCCAATAGAAAGTGCAAAAATGCCGTAGATGTGTCTTCACACAATTGTCAGCAATGTGGAACGGGGATTAGCCCACGTCATCGCAATGATTTTAATGAAACCATGGCTTTAACTAAAAGTCAATTGGAAAACATGAAAGATGTGGCGTGTAAGTTTAAAAATAATTCGATCTGTTAGTACAAAGCTATCTTTATATATATTTCTGTATATTGATAGAAAATTAATATGAGTTATATTGCTTACAGATGGAATTTAAAATTTAATTTTTTTTAACAATGTTTTACGCTACAGATCTGGATGTTTGTAAAATCCTGTTGAAGAAGCAACAAGAATTCTTCCATCCTTTTAATGTGTGGTACATTAAAACTTTGGATGCTGCCTTTGAAGCAGCCATAGACGTGGGCAAATGGTCAGAAGCTTTAGAGTATGGCAAACAGCTCTTTTCAGGTTTTCGGTTAGTGTACACACATCTATAATTATTTTTTTAGTTACATATTGTTTCATTTGCAGCAAATATTATGGCGACTGGAATCCTTTGCTGGGCTTACTGTACTTAAAAGTGGGGAAAATACAATTGCATGAATCTTATTTGAAAGAATCTATTGAAAATTTCCAAGAAGCTCGTAAAATCTTAGAAGTTACACATGGTCACAATCATCCATTGATACAAAATCAATTGAAACCATTTTTATTACAAGCCTTAGCTGAAGATTCAGCATAGATTTAAGTTTAGATGTAACATGTGGTGTATGTGCATATAAAGAATAAACGGGCAAATATTATTGCGAAATATTTTTTAAGCATTTATCACATAACAAATATTTGATCACAATGATTATAGCTAATTTCTGTGAGCAAACGAAATTGACTGAATTTCCCTGCGCAATAGCAATTATGCCATCCGATTTTGTTGGCTCTCGGGAAAACAAAAAACATACATTTTCTTAAATTTATTTTTAAACTTTTATATTTATATGTGTTTATTTTTCAATTTTATATGCAAATTAATTTATTGAGCCATCATATAAAATAGTAACAGACATTTAGAAACAAGTGTGAGGTGGAAGTGTACTTAAGTTTTATATGCAATGAATATATTTTTTCTAAATTCCATAAATTTTTTTTAAACGTTTATTAAATTGTAATTTAATTTTTATAAACCGTTTTTTAAACGTTTATAAAAAAAAAAATTTACTATGTATATTCAAATTCAAATCTATAAAAAGTTAAGAACATATTTATTTAAAGCAATCAATTTACATTGACAAAACATTAAAGACATTTATTTTTAAAAACTGGTTTTTGTGAAAAAAAAATTTTACAAAAACAAAATCCTGTTTTTGACGGTATAATCAATAATTTAATATTACAAAATATCAAAAAAACCAAAACATCTAAAACAATTTATTTATTTTTAAAAGAATTATGACAAAAACAAATTATGTTTAAAAAAAACTTCGCCTTGGTTTTTTTGTTTAAGCGAGTGTTTGGGAGGGGTGCCATTTTTTTCCAACATACCTCGTCCGGCCAGATTTAATTTTACCACAAAATTACTTAACATTACCTAAAGTTTGCCACCAACTTAATTGAGAAATTTGCCAATTTTTGATAAAAGTTAAATTAACAGGGTTTTCCATAACAGTTGCATGTCCTTGTTCTCCTCTGAAACAATTAGAATGAAAATGGAGTGATAGTTCTCAGAAAAAACTAACACTTTCGAGTACCCATTACAGACATACTCAACATTTTCACAGTTCTAGTGTATGGCTTTTGACATTCAATGCGGTGTTGCCACTCTTCCAATGTTTATTTCGCAAAACCATTCGATTAATCAGCACATACCGACATGTTTTAAATAGAATATCTCGCAAAATAATTGTAATTTATTCCAGTTGGTTTTTAACTTTTTAATCACAACTGAAAAATATTATCTTGTAATAATAATATCGCCGCCATTAGCAGCATCTTTTGTTTACTTTACCTCTGTTTTGTGCCCCTCATTCTGACATATTTTTCGGCGTATTGGCTGCTAGATGATCTGGCTGTTTGAGTAGACTAATTGCAACAATTGGTCACTATGGAAAAACTTGTCTTCATACTGGTTTCGTTGATTTTTGTGCTACTTCCCAGCATCAATGCACTTTTTGATCCCGTATCTATTGGATTGGCTGCAGGAGCTGCGCTAGGCCTTTACAAATTTGAAACCGTCAAGGACCAGACTTATTGCCGTTTTAGCGAATGCTGCAATTCGCGTTATATTCAAGATGATATGTCAGAATTAAGAGTGCGGCTGAAAAACAGCCTGTTTGGACAACACATAGTCATGCAGCAACTACTACCAGCTTTGGATGCGCATTTCAGTGGTCGTCGCAATTCACGCAAACCATTGGTGATCAGTTTCCATGGCACTCCGGGCACAGGCAAAAACTTCGTGGCTGACCATATTGCCTCTAGTATCTATACAAAAGGTTTGCAAAGTAAATTTGTGCACAAATACATGGGAAGGGCCGATTTCCCAGTGGAGGCAAAGGCATCTGAATATAGTGCCCGCATAAGTAGAGATGTACGTGAAGGCATCGCTGCTTGTCCCAGGTCTCTTTTCATCTTCGATGAGGTGGAAAAAATGCCGCCTCTGGTGTTTGAATCATTAACGTCATTGTTGAATTACAACACTATTGTGGATGGCCAAGACAACACACAGGCTATTTTCATATTTCTTTCAAATACAGCTGGAGTGCACATCTCCGATACACTGGGCAAGCTGTTAAAGGGCGGAACTTTGCGCGAAGATACTAGACTAAGTCACTTTGAGCCTATTTTAGAGAAGGCCGCTTATAACCTAGATGGCGGCTTGAAAAAGACTAGCCTTATAGAGTCCCATGTGATAGACCATTTTATACCGTTCCTGCCTTTAGAGAAGTCTCACATACGCAAGTGTCTCATATCTGAGTTTAAACGATGGCATTACTACCCAACGGACCAACAATTGGAGTATGTCCCCCCAAATTTATTCCTCACATTTACTTACTGTTTTTTTTTCTTTCTTTCAGTGAGATTATTAAAGAGTCCATTACGTACGACCGAGTGTATGGCTTTTTTGCGACCTCCGGCTGTAAAAAGCTGGATAAAAAAGTAGCAGTAGAAGCTAATTCTAATTAATAACAAAAGTGTTGAATAATTGTTTTATTATTGTAATAAACTAAACATTGCATTTTTGATACAAACATCTACCATGGATTCTGCCATTTCAAACGGGCGTCCCTCTTAAGTAGGTCGGTGTCGAGGCGCTTCGGATCCTTCTCAAAGAGTTCCAATGCCTGTACTCTCTCTTGGATGGGGCCAATCTCTTTTGTCACAATACATTCGCCATTCTCCTTAAGGATAGTGTGGTGGACATCATTGGATGAGGGCTCGCCGAGAGGAAAAGTAATAGGAGTAACCTTTAAGAGATGTTTTATCTTCCAAAGACGAGCATTTACTTCGGGAATATTTTTAACGACAGTGAAATCTCCCTGTTTGCCATCCAACCCCAGCTCTTTTAGAATACGTTTCTCCCAGTAAGGATTACCCTTAACCGGTTTAATGCGCTGGACCCTAAAAAGCTTGGCCGGTTCAACGGGTGGATCCTGGTGATCGGGCGTTCTACGAATAGTGTCATTTATTATGTTATAATAATGTCCGTGAAAAGCACCTGCGCTACTCACCTGGGATAGTAGATAATGTTGCCATAGCGCTGTCCGTCCTTATACAAAAATTTCTTGTTGTGCTTTCCATAGTGACGTATAGAGTTTAGCCACTGGCAGTCTGTGGAGACCAGCAAAATCTTGAAGGACATCATTCTGTTTTAAATGTTACGGAAACCAACACGAAAAATATGTGCGGCAATTTATTGCAGTTGACAGAGAAAAGGTTATGAAAGCAAAGGAGAAAAACATTAAACGAACAGCTGATGAATGGAGATGTGTTCAGTTAATATCGAGTGCTAAACTGTCAGCTGGAAATCGCACACGTTTAAATATATAAGCTGGATACAAACGTGCCAACAGATGGGCAGATGTGTAATCAATGGGCTATTAAAATAAAGTGGTGGTCACAACACAAATGTAAAGATGTAAACATGAAAGTTATTTTTTTGTTTAAAAAGTAAAAATTACTTGTATAAACAGAAAAAACATTTGTAAGTAATACCGCCAAAATTTACTCTGGTGAGTTTTTTAGCATGGCACCAAAAAGTATTTTTTCATTGCCGAAGTCAAAATTGCAAAACAGGATATTGATATACATATATGTATGTAACCATATTCCGCCATAAACGTTTATTATTTAACAAATTTGGGACAAAGTACTTTTAATCGAAATAAAAATACTTGAAATAAAAAATGTTTTTATATTTTTACTTTATTTAGAGTTTAGAAAAAAATACTAATTTAGATAAAAATTCAGCTATAAAGAATTGTATATGGAATACTAATTTTGATAAAATTCAGCTATAATGAATTGTATATGGATTCTTCACTTGCCAAAACGTTCTCCACATTTTGATTTTAAAAAATTTAAAATCACTGATAAATTTCATACTTTTCTACTAGAAAAACATTGCTCCAACTTCTCTTATTTGACTTTCTAATTTATCAGGGTTTTTATAATAAACATATCAGCTTTTATTCATATTTACTTTATCCGTTTGGCAAGTGAAGCATTCATATATTACCCTATAATCTAAAATGGTTAATTGCTGCGTGAACTGTAATATTATCCAACGAATTAGCTTGACCCATGTTGGCAAATTAATTGGCTGATTTTATAGAATGCTTTTGGGTATTTTATATATCATTCTTTGTGAGTTGATTATTATTATTGATTGGGACATATAACAATTTAAAAACAAAAAAACTATGTTTGCTATTTACAAATTAATGGTAGCCGACACACTCCGGATAAGTGAGCATTTCAAGCATCAGAACATCAATAATCTGTCCTTATTGAACATACATAAGTAGTTAGTTTTACAATACACTCCATGAATAACTATTAACTTTCATCTAAATTATAAGCGCTTGATTTACACAACCCAATGCTGTGATTCTAAGATAGTGTGTGCGGCCCTTAAGGAAATGCAGAATATGAATGACTCGCTGTGTTCATTAAACAGTTATCCTCTAGAACAGAGTTGTTTCTCAGACACAACATTCCCGAAGGCGGTTAAATTAAAAATATAGTATTTTGTAACCATTTCTAATAAATTTTATAAACTATGTAGCGATTACAAAATAATAAAATTAAGTTGCATATGAAAAAAAACATTAATGACCTTAGATATTTAATATGTAAAAATATTTGTTTCAATGCTTTATGTTCATATGTGTATTGTTGTCGCAAGGGGCGGAGCTAAGACGCCATTTTGTTTCTGTCACTTCAACAATACTCTCTTGCTATTGGTAGATATGATGTATCCGTGTGTGATTTAGTGTTACAGGAGGGGGATGGTTAAATGTAAAGGATCTCAATATCAATGCTGTATATAAGGATGCTGTTTAAAAGTTAAACAGTAACAGTTTCCAATTGGATTCGGTCGTGATAGCACGTTCTATTATTTTTTATATACAAGTTAAGTATATTATCAGCCATAAAGGATTAACAGACATAGTAAAATTGGTAAGTGATTTAGAAAAAAAATCAGTGGTAATGAAAATTGTGATTTTTCCTTTGTGAATTAGAAAGGAGAGAAAGTTTGTAGGTATTTAAGAAAAAAAAAATGGGAATAAAATAATCATTAGCAGAAGTGAGAGAAAGTTAGTGTTAAAAAAAAATGAATTATTTTTTTCTTTATTCCACTGCTAAAAAATTATGTAGGTATTTCAAATTTAAATGTGAATAGTTGTTGGTATGTTTCATAAAATTACCGGAATTAAAAATTTACTACTATTAATAACTTTCTGCTTTCATTTTTGGCAGTATGGTTTGAATTCTTTTACAAATATCTTTCGAAAGAAAATAAGAACCGACTCAAACGCCTTAAACGCTATTATTGGAAACAAGCGATTGTTACATAATGTAGCTTGTGAATATTTATGGAGATGGATTTCTGTAATATTTGTAAATTGTATATGTAAAACAGTGGATTCATTAAGATATATATACTTAACATTACATTCGCTAAAGCTGTTTTGCAGCATAATCATTTAATCTTGTCGGCTTACGAATTCGGCAAAATCTACATGGTTTAATTTCGCCGAATTCGAAACTTTTTCCGGAGCACATAGCTAAACCGAAAAATTTTCTGTAATTGCCACAACTAAAATTTCAATTATATCGTGGGTGAAATTTTTCGAAAAATGACATAATTAATGAGTCGTACGTAGTTGGTGGCAACCAAAGACGTTTTCTTTTCTGTCTAAAATATTCCTTTTTTGCCCCTTACCCTGAAATTTAATTTTTTTTCTTCTAAAAAATAGCGACACTGGGTAACGGTTTTTTTTTATTAAAGTTACCCTAAAAAAAGAAACAACAATAGGTATCTTTTGAAAATTGATCTGTATATTGAAGGGAATAGGTGGTGTTATCAATTAATTTGTATGTGTAATTTTTTTTAATTACCTAATGCGTTTTCTGCTGACTTATTTATAATCTGCTCCTTTATACAAAATAAAGCAGCAAAATTCCGCTATTTGTAGAAAAATGTCCACTGTTTACTTTCACATGTTTCTGTTTACTTTTGTACTTTTTTTTACTTGTTCACATGACAGTTTATAAAAGAATAGAATGTACGAAACATCGCTCTTATTTTTAAATAACTTACACATCTTTCGTGTGAAAAATCCAACCAGTAATCTTTATGAATTTATAAACCATCGACAGGTTTGAAGGATTAAGCCAGTATTTGTATATTAATTATACATAAATGTTAAATTTTGCTCTTGTTTTGATACCTATCAAAACATCCCCTAGTACTGTTTTACTTGTTTGTGCCTGCGGTGGCATTCATAAATGTTCACACTTGTGTCTTTAAATAAATATTACATTTTTATTGCAAATTGCAATACGTGATTCTTTGCACTCGCTCGTCAATATTTGGCCACCACACAATACATGAGCATTGCCACAAAAGGGTTATATTATTTACCCAAAGCATCATCGCACACAATTGATCGGCAAATAGTTCACGTGCATCCCCTCCTGCCACCACAGAGAGCAGCGAACAAAACAATACAGTCCATAAATAATACAATTATGACCCCCTCTCCCTTGTTGACACTTTTGTTTTCCTTTCGCCATATGTCTAAACAATGAAAACCTTGCCCCGTAAGGGTTTAAAATCTTTGCCAGATTTAACCACTAATCAAGTGGGCGTTTAATGTGCTAACTGTGTATTTTAATAAATCTCATTTCCTTTTCCATTGCAGCTCGCACATAATTTGCAACATGGTTTACGATATGACGCAAAATCATATGGTACCCCCACAAAATATAGCCGTCGGCCGTTATTACCTGCAGGACCTGAATAATGTTGAGAACCAGGATTATGCGGCCTTTGATTTTGACAAAAGATATCAGGCGCGTATGGGATGTGAGACACCACCGCAGAATCGACCTCAGCCACCACCTACGCCGGCACCCAGACGACGCACCACACCTGTGACGCATTTAGATCCCTCCGAGCTCGTGGGATTATCGCGCGAAGAACGTCGTCGCCGCCGACGGGCTACCTTGAAGTATCGTACGGCTCATGCTACGCGCGAACGGATACGCGTGGAGGCTTTTAATGTGTCCTTTGCTGAACTACGCAAATTGTTGCCCACTTTGCCGCCCGATAAGAAATTGTCTAAGATCGAGATTTTAAAATTGGCAATTTGCTATATAGCTTATTTAAACCATGTGCTGGAGACGCCGTGAACAATTGCGGCTTTCACTAATGAATACTGATTTTTTAAGTTAAGTGCAATACGCAATACGCAATAATATTCGAATATAATTTTTTATTTAAACTCTGTTATGTGATATGAACAAAATGTCTGGATGTAAATATAAAACAACACTCAATTTGCAATAGAATATGAAATCAAAGTTTTAACAAAGATTTTCTTGGTAACTATTTTAGGAGGCAATGGTAAGAAAACAATAATGTGTTTTTGTAATTAAAACAATATGATTCCGAAAACTTATATCAGTCGAAGGTGATGAAGTGAAATTTTGAAAATGTCAACATTACACCTGTTAGCTGAAATCCAAGTGTGAGGATTGTGACAAATAGCATACGACGTTGCACAGGGAAAAAAAATATATAACACTGCCTAATTTGACTTTGGTGGATCATTATTAAATAAAGACGAACAAATATTTGTTATTTGTATATTTACAAAACAAATCACAAACGCCAATGTTAAATTAACAAAGTGTGTAGTTAATTTTTATGATAATATAATAATATAACCGAACTAACTAATATAACCGAATTACTAATGATCGACACACAAATTCAAATATTTAAGCAAATATTATAAATATTAGAAATAAGGCATTTCTGATGCATCCAAAATAGAGAAAATTAATACAGAGAAGGCAATCTCAGAACATCAAATCTAAAACATCTCAAAATTTTATTTATTATTTGGTACCGTTATTTGCTTTCCGATTAAAACGACAGGCAAATCTTATTCATTGTTGATCAATAGCGCCATTTCGCCTATTAACCGTAGCTGCGTCGAGCTGTAATGGCGGAATGGCCGGATGGGTAACGAAATGCAGGAAATTTAATGCTACAACGGCATTCAGCGGAGCACAACCGGAGTCCAGTGTACAACATTTACCCCCTAGAAATAAAGCTCCATCGATTTCAATTTATTATAAAATGGATGCCAAAGTTCGAGAAGACAGGTTCAAAAATATATAAACCACGATCCAGTCGAACTAGAACTTCAAGGAATTCCGAAAACGTAGAATGTGTAAGAGGACAATCTCTACTCGATACCGGTCTAGCCTCTTTAATGTGCCTAGAATATCTTTAAACCGCAATCTTCACAAAGGTCTACATTTGCAGTTTTGTACCAGCTTTGCTGAAAATTGTTCCAAGACAAGGCACACTTTTAGCTAGATGGACATAAAAACCGGTCCAGGTATCTAACTAACTAACTAAAGCATAAAAATTCCTACATTTACACAAGGTTACAGTGAGGATAGCTTCGTCAGCATTACATTATTGGACTTTATGGGTCCTTACTTTTATAAAGATCAAAGATAAAATGCTGTTACTGTGAATATACATAGAACTGTATACAGCCATACTAGATAACTTTTTTGCTGAAAATTTTGACTTATAGACGTGATGGATGTTCTTTCAAAGGGTACTTATATTGTACCACAATGTATATTTACACAGTACAACACATGATTTTGGGACTCAATTCTAAGGACTGCACGTGAAAGTAGCCCCAAAAAGAAGAAGTTCTGCATCATTCGTTTTGTCAAGTTACATTCCATAATAATTTAATATCGATTTAATATTAGTAAGTATCGTATTGGAGGAATTTGTCACGCTTTAGGCTCTTTTGTAATATTTTTATATGGTGGCGTATGAGTACGCCACGGAGTACAACAGTTTTATTGTAATTGCTACAAAAAAAACCCAGTTTACAATTTTTTGATGAATGGAAAAGTAAAACTGTTGCTTATGTAGGGAAACGTTATATTAACAGATTAAAGGAATTGTAATTCTTAATTTTTGTAAATTTGTGTCAGCTAAATCTAATGAAATGAGTTATGTCAAACAAAAGAGCCTAAAACGTGATAAATTCCCCTATACGGTACTTACTAACTTCAAATTGATATTAAATTATTATGGCATGTATCTTGACAAAACGAATGATGCAGAACTTCTTCTTTGTGGGGCTACTTTCGCGTGCAGTTCTCAGAATTGGATCCCAAATCAATGAGCTGAAAAATGTTGTACTGTGTTATTGTTCCAAAAAGTACATTCATTGTAGCAAAAGGTACTTTTATTGTACCACAATGTAAGTTTACTGCACGAATAAATACTTTTATTGTACTATAAAGTACTTTTATAATACCAGAAAGTAGTTTTATTGTACCAATAAGTACAATTTATTGTACCAGAAACATTTTAATTATACCAAAATGACTTTTATGGTACCAAAAGGTACTTTTATTGTACCAAAAAATACTTTTATCGTACCACAAAGTACTTTTATTGTACCATCAAGTACAATTTATTGTATCAAAATGCAATTTATTTGTATCAAAAAGTATATTTATGGTACCGAAAGGTACTTTTATTGTACCACAATGCACTTTTATTGTACCAAAAAGTACTTTTATTGTACAAAAAAGTGCGATTTATTGTAACACAAAGTTTATTTATTGCCCCAAAAAGTACTTTAATTGTAATAACAACCGCTTTATTGTACTTTAAAGTACTTTTACTGTACCACAAAGTACTTTAATTGTACTATTGAGAACAAGGGACCAGCTTTGACTACTGTGAAGTTGTTGTCGATAACATCGAGGAGGCTGCTAATTAAAGAAGTGTAGAAAACTGTGACAGAGATTGGACACTGTCAACCCACTGTCGGCCCTAATTAATACGGAAATAAGTACACCAAAATGGCATTGATTTAAAAAAAAAAACATTATTATAGATCTTTGAAACTTATAAAGTATGTCTTCCTAAAATTATATGAACTTTCGTGACTTAACTTAATAGTTAATATACAAATATGTACTGTTATTTAATGTAATGTTATTAATTTATGTAATTTGAAAATGGTTTAATTAAGAAACAAGGAATTACTATGGAGAAATATTTGTTATATTATTTGTATAGAAATACGTACATTGATATAATTTTAATAAAGAAAAAAGTACTTTACGAAACTTTGTTCTATTAGAAGGTTTTATTTTTTTTTTTTCAAATCACAAATCATTGCTATTGTCTGGTCTTTAAGTTTAGGTGACATTTTATATCAAAAAAAATATATACTGTGTTACACTTTTCTGCCTGAAACCCCCTGATATGAAAATATATACATGTTTTACATAAATATGTTGTCTACATATTTATATATACGATGTGAAAACATTTCACAATATTCTTTGCCTTCATTTGCAGAGGTCTCATTTGGCTTTCATAACTTCCCTCCCATAAAAGTAGATACAAGTAGCATGTGCCACATGTGTCCAGTACTGCCGCGGCAAAGACAACAACGAATGGAAGCTGTGAGGGGGAGACAGCCATGCAGACCTTTAACATGCGCACTGCTTCAAATGTTTAGTCTGGCCCCAACTTCTGCCAACATTTAATACAGGGTGTTAAGGTGCGAGAATCGTAGGACTATGCGTAGCTCCACTTGACACTATCAAATGTGGTGAAATGTGCATAACCAAGGCGATAGTGGATTGTTTGTTGTCCAAGTTTCAAAATTCCATTAAACGTATGCAAACATTACGTTGGTAACCTTTGGCAACATTTTGTCAGGAATTCCTTTAAAGCCCAGGTGGGGTTAGTTTTTAAGTGTTCGCCCTAGGAGCAAGAAAGCAAGCAAAGCTATTTGGTTAGTGTCATCGAAGACATTTGCTATTTGAAAATAAATTGTTAAAAAAATTCGATTTTTTTGATAATATTTGAAAGTGATACAGAACAAATTTAAGAAAATTTCAAAATAAGAAACAACTAAAATGGCCTCTCATTATAGTGCTAATCAGGTAAAAATTGCTGGAGATAAGAAAAAATTGGCTGTTTGTGAATAAAAAGAAGTTTTACAAAAGTTCGAAACTAAAGATTTTATAAAGAAATTGGCAAAATAAACATTTACTCAAATGCAATATAGAGGAGCTTCTACAATTCAGAGAAATCTATTTTAAAATTAAATGAAAATATTAGTATTTGCTGCAAAATCGGATAGAGTTTGAAACAGTCTGTGCTCCACAAAAACGGAAAATAGAAAAATGCTATTTGAAAGAGGAGTGAGAACTACATACCTAAGTTTGTTTCTATGTCTACCTTTATTAAAAGGCAATGAATAAATGCACATACATATGGAAGACATTCATATCCATATGTATATTCATGTGTAATTTCAATTGTCTTTATTCTTGAAAAAAAACAGACAAAATGTTATAATACAAAAAGGAAATGTAGAAAAAGTAAATAAACAAATAAAAACAAATTTGCATAGCAACGAGTTGGTAAATGAAACTCACGCACGTTACCAAAATTCTCAGACTATGTATGTATGTTCATCAATCTGGTAAACAAAGTTGCACGAGGTATGTACCTATAAGACAATGTGTCTGTTAAAAGCGCTTAAAAGTCCTACAATTTTGGAAACCCTTCTTAAGTATTAAGAAGTAGGATTAAGGCAAATCGCGCGCATGAGACCCCGTGAAAGGCAGCCGAAAGTCATAATACGGGGCAGATTGGCGATTTGAAAAAAATCTTTCGTTTGGGCCCCCAACATCGGAATGGTAGGTCAAAGTTGGGCCGGGACACTTGAATTAGATTACCAGGAACCGGCCGTGGCATAGTGGTTAGAACACGCGGCTACCATGCGGGAGATCCGTGGTTTGATTCCCGGCTCCAGTCACCAACTTTTTTCAGTCATTTTCCGTCCCCTGTTGTCGACAGCAACTTCGCAGTGTAAGTGTCGATATAATCGGCATATCTAGTAAAGCTTCTCAAACAGTGATGATGCATTCGTCGTTAAACAAGTAGGTGCCGTTTGTTGTGAATCTAAAATAGAAAGCGTGTTAATTTAAAACAACGCGAGAAGCATTCCATATCTCATTAATGGGAAGTTAAGGAAATTCAAATAGTTTTTATTCTTCGAAAAATTGGCAGATGTTAAATTTCTCCCATATTTGATTTTCTCACATACTTTTCTATCTTTGCGTAGAAAACATCCAACAACGCTTTCAAATTATTTTTAGTATAAAACAAATTATTCTCTTTTGTCAATTATCCATTAAATTGACACCAATTCAATTATTAAATGCACCTCGTAACTATATTCATAGACTTTTGTATCGTTTTGGCGTAGGAACTATTAACGCATACATTCACACAATTGCACATAACATCCTGGCACAGGAATGGCGGTGCCTACCAATTTGTCAAACTGCTCAAACAAATGGGTCAACAACTATGAATGACATCGCTTCGTGATTTTTGTTATTTTGGAAATATTCAGTTGGAATTCAGTTTTTAAACGTACGGTATTGGATGTAGCGGCAGACAACTCCTTTCTCTTCTTTTACTCAACTATGGGCAATTAAAACGTCGATAACATTAAGTTAATTTCAAAACAATTGATACGACATCTGTTTTGCTTGGCCCCCCATCCAACCTAAGATGTCTCGGTCCATCACCATTGTATTGTCCGGTGGCGGAGATGCGTTAAATTACACCGGATAAGTGGTATTGTATCGGAAGTGTCATAAAACGAGGATTACACCGTCGAGTTAGTACCGGTAGACAAAACTACGAGTACAAGTGTTTAGTTTTTGCCCAGTTTCTATAATGATGCACGTGTTTTACAGTCACCCTCCAGCATACCAGCAAAACACTCCATCAAGTTAAAAAGGCGAAAGGGTGTGTAATGTAGTATGGCTGGGCGTACATGTCTCTGTGCTTGTGGGCTTGTGTGAAATCCTTAATCCTGGCAAAAACGGGCAGGGGAAGTATCAGTGCGTGTGTTTGTGCGCGAGTTTGAAATGTTGATAAATGTTACCCCTGGGATTTCATATTACAATCATTGTTAGAGACTTTCGAGTTGGTTGATGGCTTCTCAAGACAATAGACAAAAGGACGAGCATTTTGTTGTTGTTGTTGAAAAAGGGACAATGTTTCATGTTAACCATTTGCTAATTGAGTTTAAAATCAATTTGAAATACACTTGTTAACCATTCAAATCGAACAGAATCCGTTACTGTAATCTATATAGTCGTATACAACTAAAAGCTGCAAGTACATGGCCGAAATGATAGAGATATGTTAACGCTCTTAGATTTCAATGGGGCGTGTGTAATTACCGTGTAAATTTAATTATTCTGTAATTTCGAATGTGTGAATTTGTACTCGAATCAGCCGGACGGATGCCAGACCATATGCCTGCAACGTTCAGAAGGATGGATGGTGGAAAGTTGTGTGACTCGTGTTACGACGCGTGCCGTTGTGGCTTTCCAACAAGTGCTCAATCTTGTGTAGATGTCATCACGTAAGTGTTGACGGAAACAACAATGGGAAATTATGTAACATTGAGGGCGTCAATGAAAATATCAAATTTCATTGGAATTTGCATACAGAAATTAACAAAAGCAACAAACAAACATATAAATTATGGTTTACGAATGGTCGGTCCATTACCACAGTTATTTCCCACCTGCGTTAGAAAACGTGGGAAATTTTTAAGACTGCGTGAAAAGGACTACAGGACAGTCCGTTGCAGGGACTATAAACAAGATATTTCATAATTATCAATAATATAAAAAATAAATTAATATGTTATTTTTAATAATTTTAATAAAAATATAATAAAATAAAATAAAATTAAAAATAAAATAAAATAAAGTAAAATAAAATAAAATAAAATAAAATAAAATAAAAAAATAAAATGTATAATAATTAGTGGTAAAGGTTTGGGTAAAATCGGTAATTAATACAAAGAACTATTTAAGGACTTTATAATGGATATTTTTTGTTGTATGCGATTGCGATCGATCAGTCATAGAACATTTTTGAAGCATATATCTTTGCGTAGTCATAGGACTCTCGCACTACAGTGAAAATTTTAAATATTCCTCAAAACTGTCCATTATTTTCATCAGAAGTGAAATCTTTGGCGAATTAAAGGAAATTATTTCACACCCCTGAGCAATAACGAGACTTTATTTATAGACTCATACAATGGAACCTACAGTAAGGCGGCTCTATCTAAATACGAATTTGTGTCCACTATGGAAAATACAATAAACTATGTCTTCTTTGCCTTACCGCGTTGACAATATTGAAAATTTCTTCCACATTTTACGTTGCTTCTGTCCGGTGGTGACGTAACGACGAAACCGCCAGCTTTTTGAGAAGCTTTTACTACACCGATTGACTCGACTATTCGGAAGTTGCTAACCCTAACATTAAGGATCTTATAATTAATGGTAGTGACACGAATATTTTAAAATCTTTAATAAATTATACCATACTGACGGACAATTATTTGCAGATAGTACCCCACTCTCTTCCCTGTTATGTCAGTAGTATCAGTATCATAACTTTTGCCACCATCCAACCTGTATGTAGAGGATAACAGTTGTATTTTAAGCCTCTGAATAGCAATATTAGTAAGCTAAGCTAAACATTTCGTATATTTCCGTCCTATTTCAAGTGATAAATGGTAGTAAGGATTAAGCAAAAAATCAAAATTTCAATGGAACAGAAAATATTCAATTGTTCACTGTTGTTGAAAAAATGCAAACAAAGCTTAACTGGTATTAGTGCAAATAGTTTTTTACACATGTCCTTAAAAAATTATTGTTGAATTACACCATGTAATAGCCTAATTCGAAACGTATGCCCAGCATGAAAAGGGGATGTTCATGCTGATATGATAACCACCAATTGAATTCGTGGCAAGGGATGTTTTATTGTTGCCCTTTCCGTTTTTTGTCACTCCCCCTCCCCTCTGTCTACGTATGTGTGTGTCTGTTTATTTAACAATTTGTTTGCCCAATGAAGGATTATAAGGATATAAATTATGGAATTAGTAAAGGCCAAGGGGAACAGGTTATATCTGTGGGTATTTTAATTGTATTTACCTACTTTTTTTGTAACAGTTTGAACAGGCGTATGCCGCCAAACGCTTAGGTAACTGGGAGTTACCCAAATGGCATCCACCTAGACCACGCCAGCGTAAAGGATCTACTAAAGTTTTAGCAAATGATCGGGGCCATTTACTGGATTCTGCAAAGAAGTATGTTTGTTATTTTTTTATATAGCTATCCTTTATGTAATGTCTCTTACCACTTTCAGGTTAAACCAAAATCCTTGGGGCAATTTTGCGGGAACGTATCAATTACCTGACAACTTGACACGTAAATTTGGTAATCAATATAACAAATGTTTAAATTTTTCAAATGATCCTGAAAATCTGGGGATTTCCGGTACTGGATTGAAATGTCCTACAAAATGTGAAGCAACTGAGAGAATTTCAAATTTGGACAAGGAGCGAAATAAATTTTTGGCCCTAGGTGGAAAGAAGGAGGTAAGAATAAGTTGAGAAATAACCATAAATAGATCAAATTTATTTAACTTATTTGATGAACAGATTTTTATTTATTAACCTAAACTTAACATTAAAATTCTGTTAAAATTAAGAAATGTGTTTGAAAGTTTAAGTAACTAAACATTGATATGTTATATGAACAATTTTTAACTTCATTCAAGAAATCCAAGCAGTTGATTTGCAAATGCCAACCCTGTGGTCAACTTTAATTGAAAGAATCAAATTGGTAACAAATCCGCAAGTCCCTATAGCTGGGGGTAAATTTAGAATTTATATTCAAATGTGAATCAATATAGCCATTTTAAACGCTAGTTTTCAAATCAATTGATGTACAGTTTAATATTATTACTACATGTATATCTTTGAATCCCAATAAATCATTTTGTAATACTCATCAATCAAACTTTTATCCCTTTAAACACTATACATTATTAACTCAACACTTCTCTAATTTATGTTCCCCTACAAGTCTTTCGATTTGGAATATGTTCCCGGAGATTTTACCTCATTTAAAGAACAGCACCCCACTCGTGAATCTTTGTTGGAGAACAAATATAATCGTGACAACAATATAGAGGCCGAACTAAAACTAAATACAAATCTATTGGGAGATCATGCATGTACACCGGGGGACTGTGAACCGCCGCCCATAAAATACACACCTATGCTGCCGCCACAGACCGGAGCTTTAGTTAAATCGAACTTATCTCCACGCATCCAAGATTTAGATCTAGTAAACAGTAACAAATGCGCCACGAATTATGACTTTGGCGATGAATTGGATTTGAAGGACTCGTCTAAAATGTCCGGTTCTCAAACGATTACAGGCAAACCGAATGAACGTTGTCCCTCTCCCGTGGTACCAGCCTACGCCAATTTCGAATTGGCCAAGCGTATGCACCAAACGAATTTAGACCATCAACCATTGCCTGACTGTGTTGCAGATTTAGCATTTCGTAAACTCCAGATCACAGGCGATAATCCAGGATTAGCTTTGGATATAGACCCAATTGCCAGTGGGGTGGGTGTGAAGACTTACAACGCAGGACCTACACATTGTACAAAAATGAAAGTATACCGGCCCAAGGCAAGCGGCGTTGTGCCACGTTCGTACAGTAATGATAATTTTCGAGCTTATTCGGCGTCTTTTCCAGAGAAGAAAATGGGCGCAATGGATTTGGCTATTTGTTGGGACTATAAGCCATCCCAAGAGCCTCCACGATCTCGTCACATAGATGGCTCAAATGACTCTGCTGGTCCTGCGGTGTTTAACTACGTTAAAAGTCCTCGGGATGATCCGTTACCCAATACGGGACGCTCTGCTGGGGTATTCACCAGCACTCTAGGCGAACCCGGTTTCTTTGATAAGGACATAATGAGGCGTAAAACTGACTTTTCGGGACATAAAATTGACACCAACGACTTTGGCGGCGATTTGAATCTTTGCCGTCCCATACCTAGGGCACATAGTGTTACCAGGGATGACAGCGGCTGCCGTAGGATGCCCGTCGATCGTTTTGCTAAACAATACCAGTCGACGCCAGATATAATGATGGATCATGATTATAAAGCTTTGCGGGACAAGTACTTGGGACCAGGTTGTGACTTTCAGGCTTCAGCTGAACCAAGTTGCAAACGCAATGGGTTTTTCAAACGAGCTCGTTCAAGGTTATGCCACAAAGTTGCTCCGGACCCGGATTGTTACCCAAGACCCTGCCCGGAGCGAAGACTACCGTGCAAGGCTGCATTTCGTGCCGGTGTGCCAAGA
The DNA here is from genome assembly GCA_964034835.1 of Muscina levida. Lineage (NCBI taxonomy): Eukaryota > Metazoa > Arthropoda > Insecta > Diptera > Muscidae > Muscina > Muscina levida. The sequence continues at coordinate 151,263,362 of OZ035882.1, forward strand.
TTTGACGCCAGTGGCCACTTTGTAAGCGGAGACAGTGGTTGCAGCATGGGTAGTCAACGCGTGCTTGTGGTGCCAAGACCTCGAAACCCCTACTCGAAACGAAACTACGATATCGACACTTTAGTACCGCCATTCAAAAGTTATGCTGGCGGTGCAGGCGAGGGCGGTTATCCGGAACATTGGCGGTTGGCCAGTGTTTATCAACATGCCTACAAGCCCATACAGAGTCGTAGAAAGCCTCTTATACAAACCGTATACAAATAAAAACGTCAAAGTATTCAAAATTTGGTTTCAAATAAAAGTTTAATGATAGTGTTTAAAAACTGTGCAAAAGGTAACTTTAAATTAACAACAATAATGTCGAATATATAATAGATATACTATGTAAATGTGCAATAGACAAAAGTATTCTCAATAAGAATATGTAATTTAAAAAACAATTAAAATATTTCAAAAGAAAACTTAGCAATAATATGAATAAAACTTAATAAATCTTTGGGAGTGTAAATGATTATTAAAATAAATATTATAGTGAAATAAAATATAGGAATTTGTCTTTCCCTTAGAACAAAGGTTAACTGTTCATTTAGAACATTGTGTTTAATTTTAATTTAATAAAACGTAACAGGTTAACATCCAGTGTAAACCTATTCTAAAGTAAACGAGGAAAGCTTTGGTCTTCTCGGAGTTATTTTGTTTACCAAAGTTAACGTACGTATATAGCTACTGGTTTGATTTTGTATAGTGTCCTTATGTACTTACTAAAGTAATTCATGTGATTATGTGTATACATATATTCTATTTTCCGAAATCGTATTCCTCATGTTTCTTGTGGAACACCGTCTTCATCAAATGATGCCCCATCTCACGAGTTGATCGTCTTAGGCTATTACGTATATTGTGTTTCTTTTCATTAGTCAAATCCTCAATTTTTACATAATCCGTTTGAGGAGTTTGGGATTTAAATTTCATTGTCCTTTCACTGCCATCAATTATCGACAATTCACAATCTTTGCTTTCCATAGTTTCGTCTTTCAGTAAAGTTCTGGCCGGTTTACGTCTCAAGCTATGTCTGATAGTGTTAATTAGTCCGGCAGAATGTTTCTCATGTTCGTTGTTGTCTACCTCTTCTTCTTCTTTGTGGTTATTGTTGTTGTGTGGATGCATTAGTTTACGTATCGATTTTCTTATAATATTCTTCATATTCAAGGATTTTTTCGGATTAGAATCCGAAGATTTATCCGTATTTTCTTTGCATTCCAGAGATTCCTTGCTAACCCTCAGTTTGGGCGAGACTGGTTTTGTATAAGCTCTTACAAAAGGTGCTGGAGCTTTAAAATCAAAAGAATCGTTTATGTCTCCATTATCATCTTCAGCACAGCCATATAGTTCAGCCAAATCATCTCCGGTGACTAAATAATCTTCATCATCAACGGCAAAAGGATTTTTATTTATAAGCACTTCGGGGGGATAATTGATTTGCTGCTCCTCGCTATCTAAGTCTTCAAAAGGATTTGTATTCGCTTTTGAAATATCCTCCTCCATTACAGGTTCTTGATGTACATGAATATGAGTACGATTCTCTGTGGTCTTTAAAACCTCTTCTACAATCTCTTCCGGTTCTTCGTCTTCTTTGATTTCCGTTAGTTTTTGCGTAATTTTTACGCTCTGTTCTACTTCTATTTCCACCGTACTTACAATCGGCGACGAAAACGAATTATCAACTACTACATTTTTACGTAGCTTTGCCTCGTTAATGCTATTCTCCAACTCCAATTGGTAACGATCTAGTTCTTTACCAATGTCCATGGTGGTCTCTTCACCAATCGAACCCAACGATGCTTTGCTCTTGATTACGGGTGAAAATATCAGTTTTTCAGCCATAAGTTTGCTGGGGGTCAGCTGAGACATTGAGATGTCTTTGAAGTCGATACGACAACCAATAGTGGGTACAAACGGTAAGCCAATTTTTAGGCTACAGGGCATGGTGGGGTTAGCATAAGCCTCTTTTGGTACATCTCGGCGTATTTCGAAAGGATTACGGGATGCAGGAACATCTTGGGTTTTAAGATTTAATGCTGGATTAACAAAGCAATTATTCGTTGCTGTTGGAGCAGTTTTGTCCCGGACAATCTGAAGGAGAATACAATACAAGGGAAAAAGCATGGGGTAGAAATTAATATTTTGATTGTCACTATAAATTAGTAAATGCAAATAGGTATCTGCAGTGTGAGAAAGTTTACAACTTCTTTCCAAAATTGTATATTTACAAGGACATAGATTACAATATTAAGGCAAATAAATGTATTAAAAGTTAAAGGGAACGAGTGTAGCTTCAATAATGAACCATACTTAATCAACAGCTAAATACTTAAAATACCTCTAAATGTTTTCACTAGCTAAGTTAATTTTGTAATTTACAGCCGCCCTATGCATTGCATACAACTATTAAATGCCATGCTCGCTTGCAGTTAGCAACTTTGTTTATGCTCCAACGACTTTGCTTACCTCATAGGGGTTGAATTGCTTTTCGGGTAGGTCTAAATTCAGTGCTGGATTTTCAAAGCAAGCTGCTTCCTCACCTGCCTTCTTTTTCTTTTTTGGTGGCTTTCGTAAGACCTCGAAAGGATTCACTGGTACTTGGTCCTCTGTCCCATTATCTTTTGCAATATCTGCAATGGATTTTACTTCCAAACCTATTGTGGTAGCGAACGTTTGCCTGTTTTCTTTGTTATTTAAAGCGTTCAGGCGTCTTCTGGCCAATATTTTCTTGGGTGTAGAACTGAAAGCGGCATTAGTAAAACAGGAAGTTGCAGCTGCAGCAGTTGTATGAGAGGAAATATCCAGTTGCACCTCCTGGCGTTTACGCTTTCTTGAAGGGGTTACATTGGAGTCCGTGGAAAGATTTAAATTTGCCACAGCGGTCATTGCGCAAACATGGAATGCAAGATATAATGAAATTTCTAAAAATATTTGTTAAAAACTCTTCTGCACCGATGTATACACTTTAAATAATGGCGCTTGCCTTTTGTTGTTTACAGAGTTGCCATGTCATGTTTACATTTCTTAAGCACTGCCAGGTAAAAAATTTACCTCAATATGAAAAAGAGAGCAGGATGCAAAGAAAAACAGGAGACGCAGAACAGAGTTGTTATAGTTTAGTTTTTGTGTGTGCTTATTGAACACATCTTTAATTAAGAACAATTGATGAGAATAACAGCAGGAGAACAAAGGAGTTTAATGTGTTATTTCTCTTTAGTTTTATCGTAGCTAGTGTATTTTACGCTTGGCAAGTGGAATACTTGGAACAAATGCCAGTAACTTTGCAGTTTTAGAATAACGTGAGTGTTTTCTTACGAAATGCCCTAATGCCACCAGGAAGCATATGGTAAAAATCTTAAATAACTGCACTTGACATCTGTCGGCCGAGGACGAGAGGAGAGCTTTGAAAACGTAAACAAACGCCAATAGTGTGTTGACATTGAAAATTGTATCATTGTATACGCAAAGAAACAACGTGCTTAAGCATGTCCGATATGCCCACGACCCCTTCAACATCAACACAAGCTAGAGATATGAACCGTAAGCATTCGAATTCATCGTTGATATCGCTTAGTAACATGGCCTCGGAATCGCCCATGTTAACACCTGAAGAAGAGGAGGAGGAGAAACGACATTTGCAGAAGATAGTAGCTGCCCTACGATACTATCGGTGAGTATCATTAGGTAAACTTTATCAACTACATATTTGTTATATTAATACAATTTTCTCTTGTACTGACCTTCAGCAAGTATTCCCTGGCAAATGTTAACAAAACCGAGAGTTATCTCAACAGTTTGCCCAAAAGACACCAAAATATGCTGACAAAATACCGCCATCATTTGGGTAATGTTCGCGACTGCATAGACAAAAATCAAGTAGTGATTAAAAAACTGTTAAGTGATAATCTGATGTATGACAGTTCATCCGTTACCCAACGTGATTTAGACGGGCATGCCGCCAAGATACGCCACCAGGATATGGAGCATGTAAGTTGGCCAGCAATTTCTAGTCTTATGTTGGGGTCTGTAGTTTGTGTACTAGTTTTTAATGCTATTACTATATGTTATAAAGTAACATTTCCTGTGTGTATGTGAGTTATGGTTGAGTAGTTTATGAAAATTGATCTGTTCTGTAATATTTTTGTTCCTTTCCTTCTCTTGTGTGTTGGGGGGAACCTATCAACAACACAATTGATAATGGGCTTCCCCACACACGGCACTATAAACTTGTGACACAGTCTTCTGAAGAGAATGTTGAACGTTTTCACATTTTAAAGGCCCAATCAACACTGAAAGCAATTGCACGCGACTGGAGTGCCGAATGCGAGGAGGAACGTAATCAATCCTACAAGCCAATTATAGAAGCGATTGAGCAGTACTATGATCCCAAAGAATAGTAAGTATGAATTATATGGGTTCAAGACACCTGTTGCTTGAGAAACATTTTTCTAATTGATAGTTCAGAAATTGTCCTGTCAACTCCGCCTCATTAAATATTGAAAAAATTTGGATTTTAGATACAAGTTGTTTTGATTCGTAGCCAAAAAAAAAATGTATGACTGAAGAATTACATTTTAATGAGGCCGAGAATTCAATAAAAAGTTCTTAAGCAACAACCTACTGTTAATTTTCAACTACTATTTTAATGTTCTAAATTTTCCACCTTAAAAGATTTTACATTCATTTTCTTCTTCCTTCAACAATAGCAATGATAATGAGGTAAAAGTTTTGGTGCCGGGCTGCGGTGTAGGACGACTAACCTATGAATTGGCTTGTCGGGGCTACAATTGTGAGGGCAATGAATTCTCTTACTTCATGTTAATTGCGTCGAATTTTGTCCTGAACTTTTGCCCGGAAGAGAATATGTACACATTGTATCCTTGGGTTCATCACAATGTCAATAATTTAAAAAGGGCCGATCAAGTGGCAGCCGCACGATTCCCAGATGTGTCGCCGACGAAAAATAAACCCAAAGGACAGCTGGCAGTGGTTGCAGGGGACTTTCTAGAGGTTTGTTATGCCGTCACCTGTTTACTTCATCATATATTGAGTGATATATTTTTATTGCATTTTCAGGTTTATACAAGTCCGAATACATATGATTGTGTGGCTACTTGTTTCTTTATTGATTGCGCAAACAATGTGGTCGACTTCATTGAGACCATTTATCGTATTTTAGTTCCTGGTGGCATATGGGTTAATTTGGGTCCCTTGCTATACCACTTTAGTGACCTACAACATGAGGACAGCATTGAACCAACATTTGAGGACATAATGCTGGTCATTGACAGTGTAGGTTTCGAGGTATTAACTTCTAAGACTGGCGTACGTACAAAGTATGCCCAATATCCGCAATCGATGTTGAAAAGTGAATACGAGAGTCTATTCTGGATATGCCGTAAGCCGTTAAATATTTCGGGAGATGTCGCAGGTGGAATGGACGACGCTCTGAGCGATAATGACAATGTCTTCGACAACATCAGACACTAAAAATGCCGATGAAGGATGGACTACCCTCCGACCAAGAGAATATGGACAAAGCACATCAATTGTGAATTTTCTTTATATTTGTAGTGAATTTTTTAAGTTTTCTTTAATTTTATACAAAAAAAAAAACAAAACAAAAAAATGTTGGTAAAACCCACAGTCTTCCAAAAATATGAATTGGAAATTGTGACAAATGAATTAACTAACCTTTTAACACAAAAAAATAAACTAAAGTATTTTTCATGAACCACCTCCACAATTGGAGTTCAAAAATTGCACAAATAATTGGGGAACCTTGTCAAGTGAACTTGTTGTGGCATGATGCAATTTGCTATAGTTGAGAAACTGCCGCCTAAGTCTATTAAGTTGGATGGCAGACATATTGCCGGGGACCTCCACTTTTATTTGGCTATTTTTAATGGGTACTGGTCCCATTACGCCAATTTTGCGGGCCGCAAGAACGTCGGCTACAATTTCTTGCGTTATCCTGTCTAAGTCAAATAAGTAATTTGTGGTACTTAGAGGAGGCTGCAAAGGAAAAATGTTGAAACTTAATAGAGAAGAGGTGGCATGATAATCTTTTACTCACATTTTGAGTGGACATATTCGGAGGCAAAGGTTTCGATTCGAATAATGCGCTAAACATATTTTCGAGTTCCAGTTCGTCCTCTGGAAAGGCTACGAATAATGGGCTATCCCATCTGCAGTTGCCATGAGGCTCTTCAAATCTCATGCATAAGCCATCAAAAATCTCTTTGCTGTAGGGAACTTGAGAATTATCCAAGTCAGATACATCCTCAACTTTTGCAAGATTCTCAGGTTCTGTGCCGCTTCGTTGACTGTTGAATTCCCAGGCTCGGTCCTTTTGAATGCCACAAAACAACGTCAACTGATTGCTCCTAGCTGCCTTTGTGGCGCAGAATAGCTCATAGCGATAGCCTAAGAGAATATGGGCGTAATAAGGAGAAGGACAAATATGTTGCATGGGTAACTTACCTTTTATATAGTTGCCAGCATCCAAAATCACCACACTTTCCTTGTCCAGCAACCGGAGTGCTTCCGACTTCAAATCACTTCTGACCACCTTTTCCTTTTGTGAGTCCGCAAAGTAAACATTCTTGTGGAATCCGGCCTTGGGTATGGCTTTATTTTCGCAAATGTTATGGACGCGTTTGCCTCTTCCCTCAAAATACGTTTGCAATTCAAGGGCCCGTTTTGTTTTCCCACTTGCTGGATAGCCAGAAATTACAATTAAAGGCATTCTCAGTCAAAATTCAGAAAAAATGTGAAAAGCGTTGTCCAAGTCAAGCAGATGTGAGCTTGTTTATATTTAAAAAGAAACCAAACAGCTGTCCCAAGACCGGAATTGCCAGATTGGTAACTATGAGAATAGAGAAATGAGAACTGTCAAATTTAATCTTCAGCAGCTGTTTGATTCGAAGGTACTAATAAATTCTGTTGATTGTTTTGTTGTTCCACAAGTTGATGTTGTTTTGTTGACAATTTTTTTACGAAATATTTATTAATAATGTCCGATAGAAGGCGTCGTTATAGAAAACCCAAGGTAGATCCGATATCAGTAAGATTTTTCCACACAGCTCTTAATGATTTTCACGTTCCGCCTTAGGATGACAGACGGTCTTCAAGTGGTTTGGGCTCTCAGTATAAAGAACTGGAGGTGCAGCCAAAAATATTGTTAAAGTCTAAAAATGAGCAGAAAATCGAAGCAGATAACCAATCATCTTGTTCCTATGCTAATGCCGAGAAAACGGCTTCCGTCCAGGTACCGCAAAAAACAGTAATATTCCAAAAAGCGAATACCCAGAGCCCTGCACTGAGCCCCAACACCACGAGGGAACAGCAGCCGCCCGCGGCGAACAATGAAAATTCTATTGTTTCGCAATTGGTGGAGCCAGTATATCAAATGTCACGACCCGCCACTGTGATTTCCTCCACTGGCTCAATAAATGTGGGCACCAAGAAACTGCTCATGAAATCCAATACGGATTTCTTTGTAGTCGGTGTGGTGGGTACCCAAGGAGTAGGCAAGTCAACCGTACTCAATCTGTTGGCGAATGAACAGTTGGATTTCGACTACTATAACAAGGTATTTGTCGAAGAGGACTCGGTATTTCCCACCAAGCTGAAGTTAAACAAATGTTCAGCACGTTCTCGCACAGAATCCACTCACATGTTCATCACCTCGGATCGCACGATACTACTTGACACTCCTCCCGTTCAATCCAACGCCTATAAGAAAGATATGATCAATAATGAGCTAGAAGATCTGGATGCCATCATCACCCTCATGTCTGTGTGTCATTTGATTATCGTTGTGCAAGACGACTATTTTAATTTGAACTTTTTGAATTTACTACGGTTTGCGGAGCTAATGAAACCATCACAGGAGGTTAAGCCATTCCTGCACGACTACTTTCCCAACGTGTTGTTTGTGAAAAACAGAGCAAAGCGTTTGGATTTCTCAGCTACCAATATGGCGTGCCAGGATCAAATGCTGAGAGCGTTTTTCAAAGACTCAAAATTACGTATCTACAAAGGACAAACCAGTGACAATTACCCTGTGCCTGGTCAAAAACCAAAAAAGAATCGACTTTCTGAAATGGATCTTGAGGTGAATAGTTTTCTGCTGCCAGAAGTGACAACGGAACATGCTACAACATTTCACGGATCACTTGGGAGCATTGTAAAACAAATCCGTAGTCAAGTATTTACAACACCACGCAATCCCATGTATTTGGGTCCCACAGAGTTAACTGAGGAAATGTGGTTCGATTGGTTAAGTAAAGTTTCACAGTATAATCATAATTTCTTTTTTAATACATATGAAGATATACACCGTAAACATTTGGATGCGGCCGCAAGCGGTGAGAAATGCAGTACGGTTAGTGGTGGACCACTGGGTAGCTCTGATGGGGCTAATGCTGCCAGTAGTGCCAGTAGATATAAAGATTTATATTATTGGAGGGCGTAAAAATTGATAAAACAAGGGCTTAAAATGTTTAAATAAAATGTTAAAACTGAAAATATGGGTGTCTACTTCGAAAGGTGACGCGAGTTGAGTAGAGCATTTGTTGAACAGCTAACCAATTGGATCTTGCTGTATATTGTTGGAACTCTGATCCGCAACAAAATCAAAGTGGAAACATATCTGAAATAAAGGATATGGGAACTCTAAGAATTTTAAATGTTAAAAATATTAAATATTGCGAAATATTTATTATATATTATTTTTTCTACCACAGCATGGTGTGTAACTTGAATGGGTTATTTTGTTAACTGTTGGGCTATTTAACTAAATTTTGTATTGATTTTTGGGCTCCAATTGTAAACAACATAAACATAAAATTTTAATTGAAATTATGCAGTCCACATTAAACGAATTTTTGTATTCAATGTGTTCAATGTACTTACTTACTTAATTATTTTCCCTTTGCATACCTTTTACAAGATTTAAGATACAAATATAAAAAGAAAATATGTAATCATTTGCAGTTTAATGACTTGCCCCCGCCACCCCCACAATAAAAACACATTAACAATTTTATTTTATCATTGGAATTTTGTTGTTGTTTGTTTTATTTTCTTCATTTTTCTTTTTTCGTCTTCCAGTTCGTAGTTCACTTTGTTTGGTTTTTTTTTGCAATTTTTTAATAATTATTTTTATTAACATAATTAATTACTGTTTTATTTCATTATCGATAAACATGTAAGTTGTATGGATTGGTTTTTTGTTGTTGTTGTTTTTTATTTTTTTTTTAATTCTTAAATGGTAATTCAAAATATTTTTCTTGGTTTGCTTGGTTGTTGTGTTGTGTCTGCTTGATCTGGTTCTATTTAATCTTACCAACTATTTTCAGCATAATGCCTTCGGTTTCATTAAAAATGCAATTTGTTATAATCTACTAACTCGTGTTTCACGCTCATTTCACAAAAATGACTTTAATAATAATGATGATGTTAATGATGTTGAAGCAATGTGAAATTAAAAATGAAATGAATTTTTATAGATAGCTACTGGTTTATGTTCAAAGTTGTGCTTGTTAAGGGCAGCTTGCAATCATTGTCGGTCAAGGGTGTTGAAGCGTTGAATTACATTAAGAACACACGTTCATAGTTATTTACATTACTGACAACGCAAACATATCGCTCATTTTGTGCAAGACCGTCATAACTCAAAAAACGTGATTTTTGAGTTAATGCTGTAGAATTGTTCATTTCATCATACTCCATGTTGTGTAAAAAATTCATGTTAATATCATTTATACACTCCGCATGAGAGCTATTTGAATTCCTCCATTTCGTACAAGTTGGGTGTAAATTAAAAACTTTAAACGCGTTATCCCGGAATCGATTTTGTTGAGTTCTTGCACAAATCGAGCGATATGGGTTTACCTAACTTGCGGTTTAAAAAAAAGACCCAGTATGAAATAATACTAGCTTGTTAATAGTACTTCATTAAACTAGCTCACCATTCATACAAACGGCTGCCTTAGTTAATTTGAATATATCCTACGCTTGGGAAAAATTGTCACTTTTGATCTGGTTCAGAAATTTTAATTTTTTTCAGAAATATTTTCTCAAAGCTCGAGGTAATCGGTTATTGAACTATGTTAATTCGAAATATATTATATTTTTAAAAATCTTTTTGCATCCGAGTTCTTAACGTGACTGTTTCTAAATTAATTTCGTATTTTTAGTTCAGAGTTGAAATATTTATAGTACATACTGCTAATATTATTAATATTAGAGATGAAAGAATTTATAAATGTCGACCTGATAAAATTGAAGTTTAATTGATAGTTGTATGACTTCAGTTCCAAAATGACTATTTTCATGTATATATGAATAACTCTCTGACCACAACAGACATTCATACAACATTAAATGGAATTTATTCTAGGAATTTTAAGAGAAAGATGGGTGCTAAAGTTTGCTTAACCAAAAAAGGTTTATTTCCTTTTTTCCCCTAATTTTTTTTTAAAAACTCTCATTTACAGCATATAAGCTGCGTTGTGGCCCATATCATGTCACAATTTTTTATTGAGTTTGTTAACTAATGATAGATTTTTTAACTTGTAACCCAAAATTATGTACATTTTGTGTTACAGCTCAACCCTTAACATCGCATCTGGCCCAATACCCATTTATTGTAAATACAAATACAAACAGAGAATTGTTTATATGCCCCTAATGAAATGATGTGTTTGTTTGGTTGATTTCTATTAAAGTTTTAAAGTAATTCATTCATTCAGCGTTTCGTTTTCTTCAGTATAATCAAATTGAAATCACTAACAAGAATTTGAGTTTTAGAAACATTTTGTTTGTTTTTATTTTTATTTCATTTGTTTAATTGTTTTTTGATTTACTTATACTATAATCATATATTATAAATCAGCTACAGAATTTTGTATATAATGTGTTATGTATTATGGTAATTATTATGTTGTTGTTGTTTTTGTATTTCTTTAATATTCTTCGCTAAATCGGGTTTGTGTGTTTGTTGTTTATAATTATTTTGATCTAAAATGTTAATCATTGAATCGAATCGGTTTTTGTGTTTGTTTTGTTTTTGCTTGTCTTTAAACAACTAATCTAGATAATTTTGTTTTTATAATTAATATCATACTCGTTAAAGTTTAAATGTACGTTTATTATTTGGTTATTTCTCTTTTTTAACTCGTTCATCGTTTGCTGCTGCTTTATTAATTTTTTTTTATTAATTCTACATGCAGAATTTGAGTTCATGCCTTCTGGTTTTGTTTTGTTTTGGGAGGAGGGTTCTTAATGTTACGTTATCTTCGTGGCTTAAATTCGACTTAAGGCTATAGATGTTTGAATGGAAAACCTTTGACATCAGGTTCCATAATCATTGTCTATATTGATTTCTTCTTCTTCTTCTACTTTTCCCGTCGTATTCCAAAGAATAACTCATCATGTATTGGTATATAATTTTTTGCTCCATAATCAAACTCTTCTTGTTTAGACTAAAAAATTTTTTTAATTAAAACTTTATTTACAGTATTTTTATGCCTAACTTATCACGTATATAGTACAACTAACTATAGAACTAACTAGGTTATTATTTAATAATAAACAATTTACAACGTTTGGTGTGAGAAAATTTCGCAAAAAAAAGAGAAAAACATAAAACAATGTGGGTATGAAATGAGTGGCAAAAAAAAAAATTAATATGAATACGCGCAGTGTAAAGGGAAATGGATTGAATTATTGTTGTGAATCTCTTACGAGAGTGTGACGATGATGGCTTTATGAAAGCAACAAAGAATAGTTTGTGATATAGGTAGAACAAAATATGCTATTACAAACATACTTTGCTGTAAATGCCGCATTAGTTAACATAAATAGTGCCCAGACCACATGGCAACCAATGTCGTATTCTTAGAGATCTCGCCAAAGCTTTGGTACTTAAAAACATATCAAGTTAAGTGATTATTCAAGAGAAATGTGAAATTTAAAGTATAAATATATATATGTATACATTCATATACATTAATTTTCAATTCATTCTTTCTTCGTTTGAATGTTATGAATGTGTCGTTCATTCATTAATTTGAGAGAGTGGAGCAAACTCACTGTTTCCATTTTGAATGCTTTTATGCACAAATATTTTGGTGCCATGTGAACTTTGCTTTGCGTCTAATTTTCGTATTATAAAAAAATAATAAAATCCTGGGACCAGTCAAAATCCTTGATCACTTTTAATGACGTCTGATAATTCTATGCTCAAAACAAAATTGCTGCAGAGGGTTTGGTTTACGTTTTTCAATACATGAGGTGGAATGTTTGTTTGTTTTTGATTTTCGATACAACTCTTAATATTTAATGATGACATTGCTAAGTAGTAAAATGGAGTATTCGTTGCGTTTTCTTTAAATTAGAAAAATGTAAATTAAATATTTTACAAATACGAGTATCCAAGATTTGTGTTTTAATTAATATATTACACACTATCGACAATGTATGTATGTATTTCCATAGCAAATTTAAACAAAACAAAAAAATGTTTTAATGTTTCCGTTTTGTTGCTTGGATTTTTACGGCTTTGTTTTCCTGTTAAATTTCTACGTTTACACAATTATTTGCATCTGCACAGCAGAAAAAGTATATATAGTTAGATAGTATTATGTACTAACAAATATTACACAATTTTTTTTACAGTACTCTGTTCATTTACTATATATGTAAATATATTATAGTAAATATTGTTTATTACTTCTTTGCTTGTTTTTGTTTTGTGTTAAAAAATGTTAACGCAGTGGATAAACTTTTTTTTTTCTATTTAAACTACATAATTGTGACTGTTTTTTCGTCAAGTGTAAAATGTGAAAGACTTTTTGGTTTAGTGTTTGAAATAGTTACAAAGAGAGAGAGAGAGTGAGGGGGCACAGAAGGAGGTAGGCATGGAAATTGCCGGTATTTTTTTTGTGTGGATGATTGTTTTTCAAAGATAGTAGTAATAGTGAATGAGTGAGCGAGAGAGTAAGAGTGAGGGTTACACTGAGAGATACAGGAAGTTTAATAGTATAGTAATATAGCAAAGTATAGTTATATTTGAGGAAATTTTGTTTGTCATAACTGCGATGGGAACAAGAGACGTTTTGTGTAAAAGACTTTTGTGCTTTTTTTTCTTCTTCTGTTGCTGCTACTTCCAGTTGTTTCGTAAAAACGATAAACTTTCAATATTTACATAGTAGTAGTAGTAGTAGTAGACGTAGTAGTACATGTAAAAATACAGGTAAAGTTAAGGTTAGGTTGGGTAAGGTAACAAATAACAAGTTGAAATTGTAAAAATTGTAGGACAAAGTTTTACCAACAGTTTGATTTTCAAGGAGGGAGAGGAGACGACCATGGCTCTATGACTTATTACAGGGGAGGCTGCAATAGGACTTGGTGTGTTTGTATGTATGTATGTATGTTACATGGTCCTTTAAAATCGCTTTAGTTTAACCTGTCATATAGCTCAATTGTGTTTGTGTGTGTGTGTGTTTTAATAAATGCATTAACATACCTGAAATATTTGCTAATACGTACATTATGAGGAGTTTATGTTTTAGCTAAAAATTGTAGTTTGATTTATGTATGTAGTTATGTCTATAATCATTTTAACTCGTATATAATATATGTACTGTTCTATGTCATTATGTATATGTATGTATATTAATGTATGTAAAATGTATATTGTGTTAGGTTTTTTTGTTTTTTTTTTTATTTAACTTCCTCGCGGTTTCAAGGTTTATTTTATATACTCTATCATCGTAGTAGTATGTAAAGCAAATATATGTATGTATGTATTTAACTTTCTTTTTATCGTTTTATATGTAATACGTATTTACTTGTATGGTTTTGCAATGAGCATCAAAACAGAATGTGTAACCCAATTATGACTAATTTGGTATGAAAGGGGAAGAACAAGTTAAAGTAACTGAATACTTAAAACAAAATTTTAAATTAAAAAAAAAACATTAAAGCTTGTATTCATAGGAAAATTTAGTTTTATTTACATGTCAAACAATTAACTCCAATATTTATTTCATCATTTATTTGAATTTATAATTTATGTAAAATGAAGTTAATCGGTTTGGCAATGGGTGCGTTCTTATGCCATTGAGCAAAGTTTATAAAAACGGTCGTAGATTTTTGCAATTTTCATTCCCTATTAAAAATTTTAAAAAATAAATCTGAAGTGCATTTTAAATTCTTTTTTTTCATCAAATCAATCAAATTTTAATCAAATTTCATAAAAATTGGATTTTTTTTTCAAAAATTTATTGAAAATATATTTTTTCCGAAAACCTCAAAGAATTTAGAAATATTTTTATTTAAAAATTTTAAATTTAAATGCTTTCAAATAAATAGAAGAATTAAAAAAAGTTTTTTAAATTGTAACATTTAAGAAAATACCAACAATTTTTAAAATTTAAAAAATTTTCCGCATATTTTCTGCAATTATAATTTGTAATATATTTAAAAAAATAAAATAAAATCCAAAAACTTATAAAATGTTTTAGAAAAAATTACCTAAACTTGTGTTTTTGTTTGTAACAATTTCATACATTTTAAGAACATACCATATAAAGATTTTCAATTAAATTTCAACTTTTATGTGGTTTTAAAATGCGGCTGCAAGTTGGAGATCAAGAGCTTTTTTGTGATACCTAATATATATTACAACATCGCTAATTCTATGCTATAAGGTTTATAAACAAATATTTGTGTTATTTCACAAATCTTACAGTAGGACTTATAATCGCAAGTATTTTTATTTTTGAATCAAAACCCTTTAGAATTGCCCTAACCTCAATTATTTTAAAAATGTATGTAAGTATTGCTACGACCTCTTCTTACAGTTTCCCATCATTAACATAGGATACACATTCTGTTTTGACCCTTAATGCGTTTTTTATGTAATTGCAATTTTTTTTTGATTTTCGTTTATGTTGTTTTTTTTTTTAATTTGAGCTTTTTTCATTCCAGTTTCAATTTTCATTTCATTTTTTGTTTTGTTTCTTTTCGTTTCTTGGCTTTGTTGTTGTTTGTTTTTTCTTTTTGTTTGTTTGTATTGGTTTATAGACGTCACAAAAATTTGTTGTTTTCCACTTTGACATTTCGCAACGGTATTCATAATAATAATGAAATATATTTTAACGGTAAATGCTTGGAATTTCCTTTTATGGTGTTTTTGTGTATGTGAGTTTTTCTTTTTTGCTAATTTTCTTTCATAAATAAAAAAACAACAAATTAAAAAGGTAAATAATTAAATAATTTAAGTTATTTGAGATTTTTTGGGGGGAAACTACATTGTTTAAATACAGGGTTCTTAGTTGGACTTCAACAGCTTTTGTTAGTTAAAACCAACAGCCATGTTGCGGTCTAACATATAACCCAGTGCTTAACATTTGCGTGTGTAACATCATGGGAGACTGTGCTGCTGTGTAACTTTAAACATTACCATGTTAATTTAACATAATTATGTTACACTATACACCACATTCACAGTGTTACAGTAAACAAATACAATATAACTTTCCCTTTCCTAGCAATTGACAATATTTAACTTAGTAGTAACATCGGATCCATGGCAACTTAGATGAATTTAGGGGGCGCCGTTAGGGTATAAAATTATTTTAGCTTTATATTTCACAGTACGAGAATGTTTAGTTTAGACAGTTACAGAAAGAGAGAGAGAGAGTGAAACTTTAGAAAGATTTTGTGTGTGTGTTTTTCTTTAATGTATATAAACTTCTCAAGATCTTGTAATTTTTGTTTTTATACCTCTCGTATAATGTATAATGTATACTTTGTTGTTGTTTCATTTCTATCACTGTGTTGTGTTGTTTCGTAGACAGTAGAAAATATCATTTGTATGGGATGGGGTTATATGGATTGGAAGGGACTAAGGATGTGTTGTGTTGTGTTGTGATGTAAGTGTTCGTGTGGTGGTTGTCACAATTTCAAAACTCCACTGACTCCACTACAACAACAATACGACAAAGATTTCTCTAATACTATTACAAAACCGAATAGGCAACGACGATAATCAAAACGATCTTAACAAAATACACTAAATACATTATATTACTAAACGTTCACAGCTTTGGAGCTAAAATTGGTTTATAATTTTTAACTACTCGTACCGCTCGTACCGATCGCCAATTCATTTGAATCAAATAAGCATCATAAAAGCAACAAATCCACAGCACAGTCGGTTCGAAATTTGTATTATTATTTGAAGACCGTTCCTTTTGCCGCCACCACTTTGGTTACCTTTCACCAGTCACCAGACCACCACCGCCCTCACCATCAGCTATGCCAGCAGACGCAGTTGGGAGTTCAGGATGCCGTTGCTGCGAATGAATGTCATTCAGGGTGCGGCTGTCTCACTCACCACGTGGCCACATAGACGGTTTGCACGCGTCGCGGTGTTGTGGGTGACCCCTCGGTAGTGGGGCTAAATTTTTATGACGTCTCTAAAAATCATACTTTGAATGTTTTCTCTCGCCGCTGCTGTCGATGCTGCTGCTGCAGTTGCTGCTGCTGGTGGTGTTGGTGCCCCAAACCGCCATTGCCCATGGCCAGCGCCGTATCGTCGCAGGCATAGCTGGCAATGCGGTGATCACTCCGGCTGCGCTCACGGTCGTGAGTACGCTCGCCACGATGATGGTCGACCGCCAAGCCGCCGTTCCTACTTAGCTTGAGATTGGTGGCTTGTTGCGACTGGGAACGCCGGTTTCCCAGCCGCTTCAGTTCGTATTCTCGGGCATCGGCTACATCGAAGGTGGCCGATCTTTGCTGATGCTTCGATGTCGTCGTCGTGGAGGTGGACATGTGTACTTGCCGCGAGGGTAGTTGGTGATGGCTGCCACTTTGTGGTTCATAAGCCCCTGGACAGTACTCGTCGTACTCGTGTTCATCACATTTATTGGCGTTGTACGAGGACGACGTCGCGGCCGATTCACGCGGCTCCCTTCCACTCGACGAGGAACGTTGGTGCTTCTTGGGCGGTAGAGGTATGGGTGCGGCGCAAGAGCTATTTGCCAGCGCTACGGTGGAGGCCGCAGATGTTGTGGGGCACTTGGTGCGCCGCACAACATCTACACCTCCACCGCAGCAGGCGCATTCCTACAACTCCGTCACAGAGTACATGTCATTGTTGGAGTGGGAACCACCGCGCTTCAGCGACCTATAGTACATCTGCTGCTGGTGTTGGGCCTCGGCCAGCAGCTGTTGCTGGTGCTGTTTGGACATCAGCGTGGAATGATGGAATTGGTTGTTGTTGGGCGTGGTGGCCGTTGGATGACGTTGGTGGTAGCCCGTCGAAGACTGGGTGGTGGCATCATAAGAATGTTGTTTCTTCACAGAAGTTGTGTGGGCGTCGATGTACGCCGCATTGGACCGTGCATTGTCCAAGGTATCCGAACGTCGGGGACGTTCATGCTTCTCGCGTTCTCTTTCGCGCTCTCGTTCCCGTTCTCTTTGCAGCCTTTCGCGTTCTCGATCTCGTTCCAGCTCGTAACTGCTGGCCGATGCAATTTGATGGCGTAAACTGCTCGACTTAGGGGGTAAGGTTTGGATATTGGTGTTATGCTCTCGAGCTTTATGGCGATTTTTGGGAGGCAAACTCGGCGGCTGCAGTTGTATTTGTGGCGTTTGTTGCTGCTGCGACTGCTGGGGGTGGGCCAATTGCATCTTCGTCTGCTGGGGCCTTTGCAGCGAGCGATACTGATTCAAATTGGCCGCGCACAAAGGCTGTGGTGAGATTTTCGAGGGCGGTGGCAGGGGCTGAGATTGCTGTATTGGTATTTCAGGCAGAGGCTGGTTAACAATCGAGTTGGGGTTTAAGGACCGAGGTGCTGGCGTTACTGCCGCTGGCGCTGCTGTGGGTTGGGGTGGTAGAGGCCTTGCGGCGACGGAGGGAATAGTTTGGGTTGGCGGAGGTGGAGGTGCTTCAAGCTGCTGTTGTTGCTGTTTTTGGATTTGTTGCTGATGCTGCAGTTGCTGCTGCTGTTGTTGTTGTTGCTGCTGCTGCTGTTGTTGATGGTAACTCGAACTTTCGATGCTGTACACGGCTGACGGCGGCAAAATATGCGTGGTCGGTGGATGATGTTGCACTGGCAATGGTCTTTGCACCGTAGGTGTGGCGGGCACTGGCTGCACCTCCTGCAGCTGATATTGTTGCTGTGGCTGTTGCGGCTGGTGCTGTTGTTGTTGATGCTGCTGCTGCATCTGTAATTGCAGCTGCAGCTGTTCTTTGGCATAAGAACTGCCCACACCCGTGGTACCTGGTATCTCGGTAAAAGTGTTTTTCGGTTTTGGCGGTGGCAGTGGAGGAGGTGGCGGCTGAGCGGCTTGAGGTGTCACAATAACATCTGTGGTATTGACATTGTACGTTTGCGGTATACAGTCTGGCTGAGGGAAATAGTCCTTCGAGACAGTAGCTATCGATGGTGTCTTGGCACTACGCAAATTGGGCGATGGACTAGTGCCCCTCAATGAGCCTCCATACCGTCCGCCATGAGGCCTGCCCAAAGTGGCGCATTTATTCGCCGTCGCCGCCGCCACTATATTTAAATTGTTGTTACCCCGCACTGCCTTGGGGCCAATACTGATGTACTTGGGATCGAAACGATTGAAACTGTTGTTCGTCACATCCCTGGGGTCCTTGTCATCATCCTGGTCCAAGCCATTGCCAGTTGATCTACATACCGTGTTCGAAGTTTGGGCCGACAACACCGATCGCAACGAGGAGCCGGCAGAGCGCGGCAACGTTGCAGAGGTGAACATACTTTTGATAGAATTTCTTCCAATCCCATTGAAGTTGGATGCGGTGATACTATTAAGTCGAATACTGCTACTGCCTGCATTAGAAGTGCAGGCAAGCGAATCTCAGTAAAAGTCGTTAGATTCCAAAGTCTTACATTGTTTGCTGAGCGTGGCGTATTTGCCATTATTGGGTCCAGCCATATAATTCGATTGCTGGTGCGAGGGCAAGCGGCCCAGCGTATGATGGCCAGATCTATAAAGGTAGAAGAGACGCGAGAAAAAGAGAGAGAAAGAGAAGAAGAGAGTGAAATGTTAGTAAAGCTCAGTTACAACGTGTAAAATATACTCTAGTTGTAATTATACGCTAAATATGAGTGCAACATATTATAAATGAATAAGGTAAATAAGATAAAGGTGCCAAGGTAATACACTCATGGGCAAAAGTATACATAAGATAGATAGAAGACGTCGAATAGAGAGGGAAATACAGAGAGAGAGAGAAAGGAAAAAATATGGAGAAACCATTAATGACAAATTATGTCTACATGTGTTGGCAATATATGAAGAATATTTCCGACAAGTAGTGGCAAATGTATTATTTACAATTGTACGTGATTGTCACTGATTAACATAGAATTGCTTGTGCAGCAGGAAAATTTTTAAATTCGCAGTATTTCACACATTTCGTGCATGGGCAACACATTTTGCGCATATGCAACACACATGTGGGTTTGTTATTAATATTATGTCAAATATACCTTCGATATGCCGACAGGCCTATCTGCCTGCCTACCTGCTCAAAACGAATTGTAATGCAATGCCAATTTTCATGCAAAGCATTCTTAGTTGTAAGTCGGCGATGGAAGGAAGCACATTGAGAGTAGTGCGTAAATTTCTGATGGGAGAAATAAACGGCGACACGAAGACTAATAAAACTGAAGTCAATAAGGAACAAATATACAGCGTTATTAACCAGTTGGATGACGTTGTTAGTAGCCCAACGAAAAACCGTGTGATTTCTTCACAGAAGTTGCGTGGACGATGCCACATTGGACCGTGTATTGTTTAAAGTATCCGAAAGATTTGTTTAAAGTGACTTAGTAGATTCTCTAAAGAACAAGGAGACATTGGAGTTATAAGGCGCTTGGGAGTGCCTACAGAAAATTAGTGATGTTTCAATGTCGCGTAAGGATAACTGCCGCTGAACCAGCCTTCTTTATATCATACACCAGAAGGAAACCTCTTAGACGGTTTTAAATTAGTCTAAGATATCCGAAAGATTCGTTCAAAGCAACAAAAAACATTTTTTACTGAATATGAAAATATGTGGTTATAAGACGCCTGTGAGTGCTTTTGGAAAAGGATTGCTGTCTCAATATCATATAAGGTCAACTGCCGCTGCAATAGCCAGCATAATAAAATACACTAGAAGGAGGATACCCTGCTGAAGGTTAATTTGAATCGAACCTCGAATTATGTTAAATTATCAAATTATTTGTCACACTTTTCATAAAAAATAAAACTCTATGGGTATATTTGTTTAATTTTGGTCAAGATAGAATAGAGAGAAAGATTTGCTGTCGTACGTAATGGTGTTACTTCAAGATTTGTAATGTTTACGTTTGAGATGAAAAAAATAAAAATTAAGTAAATGCCTCAGAGAAAGTAAATAGTGTTAAAGGATATTGGCGTCTAAGGGAAATAATTGTTTAATGTAAACCCCCTTAGGTATAAAAACTGATTCGTCTTGGTGCAGGACATCTACTTCCATTTGAAGAGCTTTGTTTGCAGAAGTGTAGAAGTGGATAAGCTTTAAAGACCTTACTGCTGTATATAAAAGGGCAGCAATATTTCTTACTTGATCCCAATTATTATAAAAAAAGTCAAAATTTTGGAAAGATAAGTACATTCCAGCAGAGAACTACGAGAATACTCGCTTACTTATTGGAATTAATTGACAATGATCTTACTTGACTCATGATAACTGAAAAAACTAATTATACAGTTAGGATTCTTCGTGTCCGAATTAAGCTAAAACCGTCAAGTCCGGCCGTGTAATTAATATTTTTGGAAGAAATTTTTTTAACATTGTAAATATTAGAAAATTAACTAATTTTCCCTTTACATCCTATGAATGAGGTATAGGATGCTTCTCGCGATGTTGTGAATTAAAACGCTTTCTATTTTAGATTCACAACAAACGGCACCTACTTGTTTATCGACGAATGGAAACGTCACTGTTTGACAAGCTATTACTAGACATGTCTATTGACTCGACACTTATACTGCGAAGTACCTATCGACAACATCGATATGGGCCGGCAATGAAAGAAGTTTTTTTTTATATGACTGGAGGTAGGAGTTAAATCTGGGATCTCCCGCATGGTTGTCGCGTGTTCTAACCATCATGTTATGTTCGGCAAAGAGGAAAAACGTGTAAGCCGACACTATTCCTCCTGATTCTCATGTAAAATTATCTGCTGAATCCGAATATCATCCTCATTTTTCCCATTACCGACCGTTTTCTCGAGACGCCCTCCTGTTTTGTTTTGCTTGAATGAAAACAAAAAGTGAAGTAACTGATGGGGATAAGGAGGGGGTGATCGTCGGGAGGAATAGTGTCCTACTGATTGTTATGTAAAACAACCTGTTGAATCGAAAATCACCCCCATTTTGCCCCATCACGTCCCGTTTTTCAGGGACGTCCCTCCCTTTTTATTTGATTTACATCAATAAAAACAAAAAGTGGTGTAAATAATGTGAAAACGGCGGACCTCCTGCATCCGAATATCACCCCCATTTTCCCCATCACCCACCATTTTCTAGAGACACCCCTCCTGTTTTTTTTTAAATTGAAAGATAACAAAAAGTGAAGTAACCCAAACTGAAGGGGACCCGCCACTATTTCTGCTGATTCTTATATAAAATGATCTCCTGAATCCAAATATCACCCATTTTGCCCCATCACGTATCCCCTTTCTCTATGATTTACTAGAATGGTTACACAAAGTGGAATAAGTAACTAAAAATGACGTAGGTGGGTCACCCCGAAAAAACGGGTGATTTTTATGTAAAATGATCTCATGAATCCATTTCCCCCCATCACCCATCGTTTTACCGGGACGCCCCATTTTTTGCTTATCTTGAATGACAACAAAAACTAGAGAGAGAGGGAAGGTCTTTGGTAATATAATATTATTATTTTCCAAGCCTTTATGCAAAATGTCCTTTCTGCATTTGGTCTCATTTACATTTCTATCGTTTGCCTACTTTTACCCTCTAGTGTAATACGCTAAAATCAACAAAATGAGCAATTAAATAAAATCATTTTGAAAAACTTTAACCAAAACTTTAAGCTTTTGCAAATGTGGAACATGAATTGCAAATCTGGCCATAATGAAGTATGATGAGAGTTGTAGGCTTATAGGCAAGTGGGCGGTTAGGTGTGTGCATGTTTTTTACGTGTGCGTGGATTGCTAGGATGGCAGGGATTGGACGGAGCAGTGTATAGGGATGGTGTGTAAAGTGTGCGGGATGAAGTGTAGAGTGTGTTAACAACATGCAAATGTGTGTAAACATTTGTAATGCAATATTTGCCACCATTTTTGTTGCTGTTGCTGT
This sequence comes from Muscina levida, assembly GCA_964034835.1. NCBI lineage: Eukaryota > Metazoa > Arthropoda > Insecta > Diptera > Muscidae > Muscina > Muscina levida. The sequence goes on from OZ035882.1 coordinate 151,285,814, forward strand.
TGTTTTTTTATTGTGTTGCGTGTGTGTGTGTGTGACTGAGTGTTGTGAAAGCCAAGAATGAATAAATGTGCAACGTGTGACTCTGGTGGCTGCCAGTCCTGGCAGCAGTGCTAGTGGTTGCAATGAAAGTGTGCGCCTCTCTTGGTGGTTAAATAAATATTTATCAACATGTAATGAACACACACTATGCTACAATTCCACAACAAAATACATATACATAGACTATATCTATATACTATACTATATACATAATGCACAAGTATATAAATATAGTTTACATATAAATAAATGAAGTAGTTTAAATAAAAAAATTAATCGAGTATGCGAATGAATGGAAAAAAAGATTGTATTTTTATACTCTTATCGTACACATAGAAAAAAACTTAAAATATACAACAATAAAGGATTAAGTACTCAAAAAAAGGGGTGGCGGGCTGAGCTTAACACCACCAGGTAGATGAGTGCTGATTATGATGTTGGTTTTTTTTTCTCAGAGGATATAGTGAAATACTTATTGATTTATCCTTTGCAATGTAGGAAAGGGTTTGATGATGTACGTGGATTAATAAAAACCGACTCATTATTTTATGTAGTTTATAAATGAATAATAAAGAAAAATATATGATAAAAAAATAAATGGAAATAAAAAAATTTAATAAAAGCCATGCCTTGTGCCATGCACCACAACATCATAATGCGGCGGCGGTGAGGGCGATGATTTGCCACCACTGCCCCCACTGCCACTGCCAACGTGTAGTAGTGTGTTAGTTTTATGCTGATTGTTGTATGATGCGAACCCTGTTCTCAATCCGTTGGCGGTGCCATTGCTGCGCGACGAGGCACTATGTCCCAAAGTGCCACTCTGGCCCACGCTAACACCGTGAGCCTGTTGATGATGCAACAGCGTGCGATTTATGGTGCCCGTATGATGGACGGGGGCAGTGGGTGAAATATTGGCGCTAGGAGCATTTGAAGGGAACAAAGGAGCCGTTTCCGATTTGTCAGCATCCAAAGAAGGCCTAAGGGAAAATAGAAGAAAAGCGAATAAAGGATTTTTTTATTATATGAAATTATGAAAACATACCTTCGTTTGCTTAAATATATCCAGGCATGAGAGTCCGCATAAACCAGAATGGTGAATAGGAATGATGTTAAGATGCCGGCCACCATCATGAGGCTGAGACCCAATAAACCACCGCCACATAGGCCAAACAAAGCCTCTACATAGTGGCGATCAATGGCTCGGCGATCCAAAGTGGCAGACAAAACGGTGAGATTACGTTTAGTTTCCTCCAAATCATTGTCCATGGCTTCCAACGTCTTGTGGACATCAATGCGGGGATAAGTTTCTTGGCTCATTCTGAAAGAAAAAAAAACACAAAAACGTTATTAATAACGTTAAGTAATAGTTTAGACGAATACAGTATTAATTGATTGCTACTTAAAAATGCAGATGGTTTGAAAGCAAAACTTGGTAAGCTTTGTAAATAAAATTATAAAAGATATTAAGTAAATCGTTCTTAATGATGTAATAGTGGTAATTTAGAGAAATATGGTAATAATTGATATCTATAAATTAAAATTGAGACGGTATGGAAGTATAACTTAGAATGTCATTTAAACAAACATTTAAAAAATTGCTAAGTCAAAATCTTAATTAACTTCTGTGAGAAATATGGATTAAAAATATAATTGTTTTTTTAATTTCCCACCAAGATTTTGCTTTCTTACACATCTATTACTCTGTTGCATTATTGCGCAACTGATTTTTGTCCACTCACCTTTGTATTAAATACACCGATTCTCGGGCACGTTCCACTAGATCTCGCGATTCATTCAAGCGTAAAATGAAACGATTACGCAAAGTGCCGCAGTTGAGGAAGTAAACATAAGGACTTCGCTGAAAGGATAAAAGAACATAGAACCAAAAAAATTAAAAAAAAACCAAAAAAATACGATTCTGTCTCACAAGCAATTTCTTAAGAGTTTATAATTTATTCGCCTGCCAACTGTGTATAAAAAACAAAACTGCAAGTTTGCCCAATGCCCTAAGCTAACAGACAATGAACCTTATCATCGCCATCATATGGCTAACTATGCATGAGATGACCGGCGAATTCTAACGCTGGAACTTGGCTTACTGCTAACTGTTTCGTATGGTATTAAATAAGACGAAAATGTATGAAAACAAAATGGCAAAGCAAACGCTAAACTTTTTGGGCCACCATTTGTTCAACAACATTTACAGCTTGTAAAGTGGTTAGATTTATTGGCCAAAAGCCAGGATAATGCCATAACAATAAACTTGATGTTCTCTTTATGCCATTTCATTGCAATTGTAAAGGGGGAGAAAACTTTAAATATGTAGTTGGGAGAAAATAACTTCGTTCAGGCAGAATATCAAAGTTATTTTCTTTTACTCATATAAAAAAATAGTTTTTAAATAAGAAAAAAAGAAAATGTCCTCATTGCAAGCGGTTAAGAAACACACAACTAGAAAATAAACTAAGCTGAATCTGTAACAAAGGTTACAGTTGTCAAAATCTGAGACGTTATTTATGACTGATTTTTTTAGAGAAAATAATAGGAATGATTGGAAAAGGGCCCAATAGTTTATAAGAGTCAGCAATGGGTGCATATAAGGGCGGGTAAATTTTTTTCTCCCAAAAATCTTATATTAAAATCAGAATCTACGATGAATTCTAAGAAAATTTCACCAATAAAGTGGAAGTGCAGAATATGTGGCGGAAACCCATACAACGTAAAAAATTGGTCTTTAAACATCGGAATGGTAGGTCATAATTGGAGCCGGGGCCCATGGGGATCTGGTAGTCAAAATATGGGCCACTTGGGTCCTATTATGACTCCCTAGGTGTGAGTGTAAAAAGCGTCCCCCAGAAACGGAATCTACGAAGAATTCTTAGAAATTTCACCAGTAAACTATGTGTCCAAAATCAATTCCTAGCTCCCGCTGAGAAGCATGAAAATTTCAGGTAGAGGTATTTTTTTTAGTTTTTAAATTAAAGTATTAAACTTACCATGCCCACTTGACGACACATGTATTCATGAGGACGCATACAGAAATCTCCGGCCGCCACTGCAGAGGCCAGATAAACACCGGCCAACAGCCAACATATGATGATGCAGAAAAGACCGGCAACGCTAAAGAATATCAAGGCACAGCGGGAACGTCGAGCCACGCCTATAACCAACACCGTGCACAATAAAAGTAGTATTGTAAGGAAACCCAAAGTGGCAGGCCATCGTATGGACTCGTAAAGTTCACCCAACTGTAACAAAAAATAAATATTATAAAATAAAAGAAAAGTAGTTAAGACCATTATCAAACTTACATGCAACAGACCCATGAGTGAAGTATCATTTTCGCTGCCTTTGGTTTTCATGAAATACAGCACCATATTATCCAGACTGGTAACCGCTCGCGATGTATTCTCTCTCACCAGGCCACAGGTTTCTATCAGCAGCATTACCGCCGTCTGATTGTATTGAATCTTTTCTATTTGGGTCTCCAATTTGTGCTGATTCATTTTTGTCTCGAGATCCCACTTAATGGCTTCAGTCTAGGAAAAAAATACACACAAAATTATACCAATATTATTAAATTTGTCTGTTAAATTAAGTTAAGCGGCTGATGATAACTTCTTGTAATCTATGCGAAAAACAGTTTGTAAGTATAACATATAGGCTACATAGCATCCAACAGCATCTGCAGCCAGGCTTCCTTATTGGCTTATGGCGAATGAGGTTTACAGATGCACATTGTAGATATGAGCGACGAAGGTAATCCTTAGACGATTCACTTAAGTTTTAATAATGATGTGTTTAAAGTATTAGTGCATTTATACGTAATGTAGGTACATGGTATGCAGATTTAACAGTTGGGAGTAAAAGTAATCGTTGTTAGTTTGAAATTGAAGCGAAAGTATGGCTCTAAAGAAAAGGACTCATATACCGGCAACTTATAACTATAGAAGAAGCCATAAAAAGCAGAATTGGAAAGCCATTCGGCTTTGTCGTTGTTCGAAGACAGCATCTCCTCGCAAGCTTATTCGTCTTATCTTATTTACAAATTTTGTTATTTTGGAATACTGCAATAATGCAATATGAACGCCTATATTTATGCAACGCATTTTATTGCAAATCTGCCCAGCAATATATGCAGCCAGTCGGTGAACTTTTTAAGTAAATGCAAAGAATATACTCAAGCACTTTATTTTGTTGCAGTAAAAGGACATAGAAAGCTGGAGTTAATTTCTATTTTTGCTCCGAAGGATAACTGCAAAAGCTGCATTTTGTAAATGTCGTATGATTTTATTTTAAATCGTATTTTTGGCTAATTGCAAATTTCAGTAGTTCAATTTACAAATTTAATTACTATGGAATACTGCAATACCTTAAAATAGTTTAAGCCTGTATGTATGCAACACATTTTATTGCAAATCTGAGCCGCAACATATGCTGCCAGTCGGTGAACCTTTTAAAGTAAATTCAAAGAATATATTCACACACTTCATTTTGTAACAGTAAAAGGACATAGAAAGCTGTAGTTAACTACATTTTTTTTCCCAAAGGATAACTGCAAAAGCTGTATTTTATAAAGCCATTTTAATTCCCGCATATCTATAGAACAGAATCATTTTGAAAAGCAGATGTGGATATATTGCATATTTGACAGCAAAATACCACTGTGCTTCATGTACTAAGAAGATTCAGAATTCCCTCTGATATGTAGTTTATATTATTAAGTATGCAGTTTATATTTAATATTTGTTACCTTTAGCTAAGCAACGATCATTTTTAGGACTGCTACAATGTCTTGGTCAGACTTTCGTCTTTAGAAACTTTGCTCAAAGCTTTTGAATTATTTACATTCATCTATTTCTAAGTAGCTGCGCTCCTTCACTCACCCAATGTATTTTGCATTTTCTTGTTATTATTTCTATAGCATACTTTTGCTGCTAACTGTAGTGTTTTTCTCACATAATCCTATGAGACTGTAGAATTTTCCTGTCATACTCAGCGTCATGTAGTTGTTAATTAATAACAGGGAGATTGAGTTATAGAATACAACTAATGAACGTTAAACAAAAACTGCCAAGTACAAGTTATAATAACTCAAAGGGGGATATGCAAAGGAAGTGTAGTGAGTGTACATATAAAGGATGCAATGCAAGTACTTTATACAACTTTTTAATGACATTTTAATTTTAAATTGTATACAAAGTTGCAGTTAACAGACATTATTTAATTGATAAATAAGTTTTTAATAAGAACATTTTTTGCAATAGCGAAAAAAAGGAAACAAACATGTATCTACATATCCCATGAAGCAGTGAAAGGTTTTTTTTCCCTTCACAAAGTTTGTAAATTATTATGATTGTGGATTTACTAAATGTATAGTACTTTTGATAATGATATGTCTATGATAATTTTTTAATATGTAAAATTGTTAACAATTTATTTAAACTTTTTAGCAATACTCAAACGATAAAACCAAATTTATACAAAAAATTAATTTAAAATTGTAGCGGCGCTCTTATTATTTACAATTATTATCATTTTATACCAATTATATTAAATCTAATGAAGTTATATGTTATTTTACACTTATGATCATTAACGTTTTCGTATTGACAAGAAGTCTTTTTATGTTATGTTCATGTTAATTTAGAATCACACATTATCTTATATTCTCACCAGCATACATAATTACTAATGTTCTCAATATATATTAAAACTCATTCTCACGATCAAACAATATCACTCATATTCTCACTATTATACATAAACACTCACATTCTCACTATCTAACATAACATTATCACTCTCTTTCATTTTGTAATATTCTCATACTCTCGTAACACTTTACTCTAAAGCTTTGTTTTGTTTGTGTAATAATCACTGACACTTGCAATTACCAGTAGTTTTATCACTCACATGTAATGAGAACAAGAGATGAAAGCTTAATAAATAACTCTAGACTACTTTTATGATTTTACTAGGTAGTACTTAAGCTCCTATTATAGTATGTTAACTTCTTCAGAATTCAGATGTCAAGCAATAAAGACCAATAAAATTAAAAGCGCATCGTTTAATTTCGAAAGGTCATAAAATAATAATTGCACTAAGACTCAGGAAGCATTGCCTGCTACTGTGGCTAGTGTACAGAAGACGAATGCTGGAGTTCTGCCTCATTCTGTCTCTGAATAAATAAATAATATATAAAATAATATTTAAGGAGATCCGTCCCCTTACAATTGGCGCCCAACGTTAAAAAGATATAATAAAGCGATTTTTTCATAAACCAAATCGTTTGTAAGAAACTAACGCCCTACTGTTGGCGTAGAGAGAAAAACAACAATTACTTGATTCTACCGTTAGAAGCGTCGACGGTCAACATTTTTGGTCAAGACACATCAGCCCGTTCGAGGAAATTGTTGTTGTGGATAATTTGGAGAAGGTTTAGGTGGTTGTCTATTAGAAGCTGCCTGAGATATTGTTGTTGTGTTGTTGACGTGGAAGCAGAAGAGCAAATTTACTATTGCACAGTGGTTCGTAGAGGCAATTTTAGCAATATAATTATACAACCTCAAAGGGAAGGGTGAAAGTGTGTAGTGTTGCTTGTTAGAACATATTGTGGCTATAACGGAACAAATAGCAGTTCTTTTTTTAACAAAAGCCTAAGCTGTACACTCCTACTTTTGTTGCGTGGATATTTTAAATTGTTTTGGGTTACCTAAAAACCAGCAAAATGCCGAGACCAACAATAAATTCGCAAAGTACATTGGTTCCCAATCCAGAACCCCCGAACAATCCAAAAAACATAATTCGTACAACAGGAAGTATTTCAACCAATAATCCAGCTACGCCTTTAAATAATAGACAATCAAACTCAAATCAAGCCAATATAAATCGACAAAGCGATAATGAAAATAACAGCCAGAATGGCCCAGTCAGTATTAACTTGACTGAGGCACAATTTTCCAATTTAATAAGCAGTTTAAATGTCAAACCGGAAACTAAAACTACTTTTAGCAGCTGTAGCGCTCGTTTTAGTGGTGGTCGTAGTGCTTCAAAAGTTGAGGATTTCATCGCAACGATTTTGGTATTTAAAGAAGCAGAAAATGTTTCGAACCAAATGGCTCTTGTAAGCCTACCATTGCTTTTAGAAGGCTACGCATCGACATGGTGGCAAGGCTTAAAACACGAAGCTGAAACGTTCGAAGAAGCCATAGAACTTCTTCGTAGCGCATTCGCACCCCCAAAACCAGATTGGAGAATTTTCTCAGAAATTTTCCAAGACAAACAAAAATCATTTGAGTCAATAGACACTTTTGTGTGCCGAAAAAGACGACTTTTCGCACAATTAAAAGAAAGGCTACCAGAAAGCACAGTAATTAACATGATATTCTCGCAGATAAATATAACCATTCGCGAAAAAATTGCACGAGAATCTGTAAGAAATTTTCATGATTTGCTATCAAAGGCCAGGGAAATTGAAACTTTAATAAATGAAAATAAACCAGAACCTTCGAAAAGACATGTAGAAGGCAATGAAAAACCACAAATACGCTGTTCTTACTGCAGAAAGAAGAACCACACAGCAGATGTTTGCTATAAACGCATAGAATTCGAAAAGAAGGGAAAAGCTGAAGAAAATAGTCTAAACTGTTATGGTTGTGGAGCCGTGGGCTATTACAGATCGAATTGTCCCACTTGTAACAATAAAAAATTGCCAGATAGTCCAAAACTGTTAGACTTCAATAGCATTAAAACAACTATAATCGGTCATAACGTCCCAACTGTTGAAATAAACGTCTGTGGCTTAAAAGGTGAAGCGTATCTCGACACAGCTGCAAGAACCAGCATTGCAGGTTATTATTTATATCAACAATTAGTAAAAAAGGAAGCTAAATTTCAAAAAGTGTTCGCCGAAGTCACCCTAGCTGATGGTCTAGCACGAAAACAAATAGTTTATTCAACCGTAGTTGATATAATAATTGGAAAGAGGCTAAAACGAATTCGATTTGTATGTTTGCCAAATGCGAAAGATAACAGGACTCTGCTCGGCATCGACTTCCTAGAACAAACCGGAATTGTGATGGACTTAGCGCAGAGAACCTGGTATTTTAAAGACGAACCGTCAAAAATTTTTGAATTTAAGTCCAAACCTTCAAAAATTAAAAATTTCGATATAAGTCACGCCAGCATAAATGAGGAATCGACGAACTGCTCAGCAAGTGTAAATGATTTTATGTCATGGTTTGAATCAAACAATAAAAATGGTTCTCCGGAATTTATAACACTGCAAGAAGCTAATGACTATTCGCCTGGAGGAATACTGAAAATATTTGGAAACTCCTTACCGACTGGATTTGAGATGCCCATGGAATCTGACTTGTTCCCTCCGCTAAAGAAAATGAAAACCGATACAGACACCGTTAGCCAGACCCTTGAACTAAATGCGATTGATTTCAACATATGTGAAGACGACGAAAATAATTTAAACAAAACCCAAAAACACAATTTACTTCAATTTTTAAATGACCACGAACATCTTTTTGAAAATATCTGTTCACCAATAAAAGGTGTTAATCATAAAATTGAAACGGGAGATCATGAGCCAATTTCTAACCCACCGTACCGAATTTCACCAGCAATGAAAACTAAATTAAAGGCTGAATTAGATAATATGTTATCTGAAGGCATAATTCAAGAAATTGAATCACCATGGTCATTTCCGGTTGTTTTAATACCCAAAAAAGACGGCACCGTTCGATTTTGTGTCGATTACAGAAAATTAAATTCAATAACTGTTACAGACACCTACCCACTACCGAGAATGGAAGATCTTTTACATGCGGCAAAAACGACACCATTTATGTCAACATTAGACCTAAAATCTGGTTACTGGCAGATTCAGATGGCAAAAATGGACATGTTAAAAACAGCTTTCACGACTCCATTTGGCATATTCGCATTTAATCGCATGCCATTCGGACTTAAAAATGCACCAGCAACTTTTCAGAGAGCTATTGACAAATTTCGAGCAAGCTTGCCAAATATTCTAATTCTTGCCTATCTGGACGATATCATCGTATGCTCAAACAATTTTGAATCACATCTTGATGACCTTGGAAAAACTTTTAAAAAATTACAAGAAATTGGATTTCATTTAAATAAAGACAAATGTTACTTTTGCAAGACGGAAGTAAAATATCTTGGTCATGTTTTAACTAAAAAAGGAATAAAAATAGACCCAGATAAAACATCAGCCATACTACACCGTCCTAGACCACAAAACTTGAAACAGTTAATGTCATTTCTCCAAACTTGTTCCTGGTTTAGAAGATTTATTCCAAATTTTGCAAATATTTCAAAACCCTTATCAAACCTTACAAGGAAAAATGTTACATGGAAATGGACAGACGAAGAAAACAAATCATTTTTAAAGCTAAAGGAATTGCTATCATCGCCACCAGTTTTACAACAGGTTAAAGAAAACACACCGTTCTTCTTAAGGACTGACGCCAGCAAATACGCGATCGGAGCTGTTTTACTCCAGGGGGAGAAGGAAACGGAGCATCCCATCGAATACGCCAGCCGCCTCTTGATACCAGCGGAAAGGAATTACTCCACAACAGAGAGAGAAGCACTAGCAGTTGTATGGGCTGTGCAGAAATTTCGGGGATATATTGAAGGCTCGGAAGTCACCGTAGTTACGGATCATCAGCCATTAAAATGGTTATTTGCACTGAAAACACCCACTGGTCGATTGGCTAGATGGGCGATGTTATTACAAAGTTATAATTTAATATTCAGCTACACACCAGGTAAACAAAATGTAATTGCCGACACTCTTTCAAGACCGCCTTGTGCAAACGAGCAGTGTGAAGAATCATGTGAATGCAATGCAGTGGAGATAGATTTCCCTAGGGAAGGATTAGAAGAATTTCGCCGAAAGCAACTAGAAGATGAAGAACTAAATAAAATAATACAATCATTCGAAAAGAATGACGAAAATGTTACCAGACATACAGGACGTGGATATATGATGATAGACGGAATCCTCTATAGATACTGTTCGGAACAAGACTCGGAAAATGGCCAGCTTGTAATACCACGATCACTAAGACAGGAAATCCTCTACAAGTATCACAACGAACCCTCATCTGGACATTATGGAGTTGACAAAACTACCAGCAAAATTACATCTTTGTACTACTGGTCGGGAATCAGAACGGATATATCCAATTACGTAAAGGCCTGCGACCAATGCAAAAGATACAAGCCTACACATATGAGACCACAGGGATTACTGCAGACTGTAAGCAGCAACAAACGATTTGAAATTGTTGCTGTAGAACTTTTTGGGCCATTGCCACAAACGTCGGAAGGATACCAATGGATACTCATAGTTGAAGACATCTGTAGTAGATGGGTAGAGCTATTCGCGTTGAAGCAAGCAACAGCTGAAAACTGTGCCTTAATATTCCTCAATGAAATAGTTCTCAGATATGGAGTTCCAAGAAGACTTCATACAGACAACGGTACACAATTCATTTCAGCCCTAATGCAGAAATTAACCTTCTGTTTGGGAATTCAGCAGAGTTTCACTCCAATTTACCACCCAGAGGCAAATCCGGTGGAAAGAAAAAACCGAGATCTCAAGACTCAAATCTCTATTATCGTTGGAACGGATCACAGAAAATGGAACCAAATGTTACCTGCGATAAGATTTGCAATGAATACGGTGAAATGTGATAGCACGGGTTATACACCTGCATATTTAACGTTTGGACGTGAACTTAGAACGCCGACAGAAGTGCATTACGACTTCAAAGCTATTGTTGCAGCCGAAAATTTTTTACCTCAAATTACACCGCATTTATTAAAGTTGGCGGATACATTGGAATATGCAAACGAGTCACAAATAAAAATGCAAGACAGAAATAAAAATGCAGCTGACAAGAAACGAAAGTCCCAACCAAATCTACAAATAGGAGACAAAGTTCTTATAGCTACACATGTATTAAGCAAACTCAAGGATGGAATTACTTCGAAGTTTACACCACGCAGAGATGGTCCATACCTTATTATTGGAAAAAATGGATCCAGTTGTTATACCATCGCATCAATCAACGAGCCTGGACGTCCAATAGCAACACTGCACACTTCAGCCATAACTCCTTATGAAGGACAAGAAACCACACCAATATACCCCAAGCGAAGAAGAGGACGACCAGTTACATCGTCTAGAAACAACAACGATAACACAACAACCACAAAACAAAACCTAAACAATCTGCCACCAAATCCTAAAACAACAAACGACAATGCAAAAATCAATTTTCAACAATCAAATGAACAACATGCAACAAGCAACAACGATGACGGAAATGCGAATATATGTCATCCTGCCACCCAAGTACCCTACCTAAGAAGATCTTTACGCCTTAGAAGTGGACAATTATAAGTTCCTGTTTGCATCATCGGGACGATCAATGCAACAGAGGGGGAGGTTGTAGCGGCGCTCTTATTATTTACAATTATTATCATTTTATACCAATTATATTAAATCTAATGAAGTTATATGTTATTTTACACTTATGATCATTAACGTTTTCGTATTGACAAGAAGTCTTTTTATGTTATGTTCATGTTAATTTAGAATCACACATTATCTTATATTCTCACCAGCATACATAATTACTAATGTTCTCAATATATATTAAAACTCATTCTCACGATCAAACAATATCACTCATATTCTCACTATTATACATAAACACTCACATTCTCACTATCTAACATAACATTATCACTCTCTTTCATTTTGTAATATTCTCATACTCTCGTAACACTTTACTCTAAAGCTTTGTTTTGTTTGTGTAATAATCACTGACACTTGCAATTACCAGTAGTTTTATCACTCACATGTAATGAGAACAAGAGATGAAAGCTTAATAAATAACTCTAGACTACTTTTATGATTTTACTAGGTAGTACTTAAGCTCCTATTATAGTATGTTAACTTCTTCCGAATTCAGATGTCAAGCAATAAAGACCAATAAAATTAAAAGCGCATCGTTTAATTTCGAAAGGTCATAAAATAATAATTGCACTAAGACTCAGGAAGCATTGCCTGCTACTGTGGCTAGTGTACAGAAGACGAATGCTGGAGTTCTGCCTCATTCTGTCTCTGAATAAATAAATAATATATAAAATAATATTTAAGGAGATCCGTCCCCTTACAAAATGTATTACTAAGTTCTATTTAACAAACATTATTTAATTGTGAAACAAGTTTTAAATAAATTTTTCTATAAGAAGTGGGAAATAAGTTTGTAATAAGAAAGAATAAATAGAGAAGAAAGAATCTATAAGAAAAAATAAAAACAACAGCGCCTATATATCCCTTGAGGCTGGCAGAGCTTTTTCACGCTCACTGAGTTTGTAAGCTTCTATGAATGTGACTTACTGATATCGGAATATCACTCCTAACATCGAATTTTATTTATGTGCTCATTTTTCAATATTCAAAAGTGTCTCTGGCAGGCAATGCCGTGAGAGTAAAGAATGGAATTTATTAGGAGTATTCAATAGTTTTTAAGCATTCCGGACAATTAACAACTCAGCGGTAAATGAAATGAAGTACCTATTTAGTAATCCAAGACATCAGTATGACATTCTAAGCGAGCGATCTAAGTACTTAGAATGTCAGGCGTGTGTAATGTAATAAATGACGTCCACTCATATAACTCCTATTAAAATAGCATCTACTAACATCGTCACTTACTTCGTAATCAAGCGTGTTATCAAGCTCGCTTATAATCTAATTGCAACTGATATGGCACTTACTGACATCATCGCTTACTTTGTAAGCGAGTGCGCGCCGATTAAACGGCCTATGACACTTCTATGCTAAATTTAAGGGGGGATATAAACGAAAGAGTCATCACTGGTTGCTACTAAATATAGCTGACATCAGCGTTTAAGTAATGGGTATTTTAACCGCTGGGAAACTCCTATAGCAAACACGCGTATAGATCCTTTGAATAGGTTCATAATAAAGATATCGTTTCATTTACTCAATACCCTTCTTTATTTACGGATACTCTTCTAATAAATCAATAATAACTCTCTTTGGAAATGACTTAATTTTTGTCAAAGCTTACAAAACTTTTTAGTCAGAATAGGATTACACTAAGTTAAAGCTTAACAACAGCTTACATTTTAAAAATACGTACTCGTTATGTGTGTCCCATGCACATTAACAATGGTTGCTTCGCAATCCTGCAAGTAAATCCTCTAAGGGTATATTCACATATCGGATTAATTGAATTAAAATGTGCTTCCATTAGCTACCCTGCCAAAGGGTTTAACACAGCAAAATGCTGCAATTCCAGATTATTGCCAAAACAAGTAACATTTAGTGATGACCACTGAAAAATGAAATGAGTTAAAAAAAATCACCGGCCCCCCTTGGAAACCAGTGTTGCATGTGGGCTAAATGTGTCAAAACGTACACACACACACACATACATGGAGTTGATGTACATATATGACGACAGGCGAGAGGACATTTGAATGTTGATACAACATATATGTATATGCATGTCCTTTCGTTTGTTCACATGCACATCTCATTTGTACCCACACTTGAAAACTTACATTTGCATCCTTACGCCAGCAGAAAAAAAGAGAAATTAGAATGTTTCAACATTTTGCTACATGCTACATGCAAACGGATTGTGTAGCTGGCCATAGGTTTGTGCTGTGTGTGTGTGTGTTTTGGTTCAACCATGTCCTTTGTGTATCCTGTGTTGAATGTTCACTTAGTTGTTGTTCATACGGTGTGGTTACAATTTCTGGGAGAAAAATAAGTGACACCAACCAACTCGCCTTACAATGGCTTACACTGAGAGGGGCCATTGACTTTTGGTATGTTCACGTCCGTCACGTTTTAAGGGGTAAATATTAATTTGCAACTGTGCTTGTTTGATTTGGTGGGGTCCGGTCCAAAGAGGCCGAGGCTCTTTAGAGCTCTCGCGTATAGAAATGGAAATTATCAATTGCTAAATAAAAAAGAGCAAGTAGGGAAAACTGTGTCACTGTGTACAGCGTCCAATTACATAAACTGAAAGGCGAAATACTTCGTGACAGGGTGGATGATATGACAAGATATGAGGAAATGTGAATTATTTTGTAAACAAGTGTATAAACTTTAAAGTTTAATTAATTAAACGTTGAGGAGGGGAGCAAATCACTCGGTTTTAAGCTAGACTTGTAAGGAAATACTATAAATAATATAAGGATACATCCCAGCGGTAAATGAGACGAAGTACCTATTTAGTTATCCATGACATCAGTATGTAATTGTAAGCGAGTGATCTAAGTACTTAGAAAGTTATTATAACCCTGATTATAACTCCGATTGAAATGACACCTACTGACATCGTCACTTACTTTGTAATCAAGCGTGTTATCGAGCTCACTTAAAGCTCCGCTTATAACGTAATTGCAACTGAAATGGCACTTACGGACATCGTTGTTTCCCAGCGGTAAATTAAACGAAGGTCCTATTTAGATATCCATGACATCAGTCTGACATTGTAAGCGAGTGTACTTAGAACGTCACGCGTACGTAATGTAAAAAATTTCCAATCATTTAAACTCCGATTGAAATGGCACCTACTGACATCGTCACTTACTTCCTAATCAAGCGTGTTATCAAGCTCTCTTAAAACTCTGCTTATAACGTAATTGCAACTAAAATGGCACTTACTTCAATCGTCGCTTACTTTGTAAGCGAGAGAGCACCTATTAAACGGCCTACGACACTCCTATGCTAAATTTAAGAGGGAATATAAGCGAAAGAATCGTCGCTGATTGCTCCTAATAAATATAGCTCCGATTACCCAGCGATAAATGAAGCGAAGTACCTCTTTAGTAATCCATGACATCAGTATGACATTTTAAGCGAGATGTAATGTAAAAAACATCGTCCACTCATTATAACTCCGATTACAATGCTATTGAAATGACACCTACTGACATCGTCACTTACTTCGTAATCAAGCGTGTTATCAAGCTCGCATGAAACTCCGCTTATAATGTAATTGCAACCGAAATGGCAGTTACTGACATCTTCCCTTACTTTGTAAGCAAAATCGCACTGATTAAACGGCCTATGATACTCCTGTGTAAATGTAAGGCGGAACATAAGTGAGAGAATCATCACTGATGGCTACTAAATATTGGTGACATCAGCGATTACGTAATGAGTATTTTTACCGCTGGGTAGGTAATGGGCGATTTCACCGCTGGGATATTGATTAGAACAATAACTCGGTTGGTAGTAGGTTCGAACACCAGACACAAACTTATTTCCACTTTCAATCTCGTGATTGAGATATAGGAGGGTTTCTCATATTTGAATGGTTTACACTCCCCTTATTTTAAGACTCACACAACGGGACCTACAGTTTAACGACGAATACAAACTCAGCTATTTGAGAAGCTTTTAATTGACTTGACTACTGTGAAGTTGCTGTCGACAACATCGAGGAGGCTGTCGATTAGAGAAAGTGAAGAAAAAGAGAATGGACTAAACTCTGGTGATATTTGGAAGCAGGCTGTCATTTTACATAAGAAACAGCAGAAATAGCGTTTTACTCACACCAGTAAGGAAACAAAAAGTTGGGTTCGGTCAGAAAATGTTGAAGTCCTAGAGGGGCCTGAGACATTAACCCTATTGAAAATGTATGGGGATTACTTGTTCATAAAATTTACTCCAACAACAGGCAATATAAAAGCGTTGCTGAGCTAAAATTGGCAGTAATAGCGGCCTTTTTGAACTTATTAAAAATAAAAGAGGACATTCGCATTATTTAAGTGTTTTTTTACTTAAACCAGTGCGTATAATTTCATGAACACCCTATAATGTAAAGAAATGCAAAAAATATAAACTTAACTAAATACTATTTTGTTATTGTTGGATGTAAAAGTGTAATTTTGAATTCTTTTTCATTCCTCATATTCGATTTTAGAATTAAGAACCCTCAAGTACATCTGCTACGAAATATGATACCTGCTACAGCCAAAAAAAAGTCTCATTAAGTAGCTCTGTATTACTAACTTTCCTGGTCAATGATTACATCAATAAATTGTCAATCCCTGCTACGCTATTTAACTTTCTAGTTACTTTCAATTTAAAACCAACCAATATAACTTTAAAAACTATAAACTCCACATCCATAGAATCTGACATTTTAAATTTCAACCCAGGTTTAAGATATCCGTGTCTTTCAGCATCTATACTCTGACATGCTTCACTACGTGCGATTACTCCTTTGTGTCATATTAGTGCGCTTGCAACACTCAGCCACATAAAAGTCAATCTACCAATGTACTGCTGTGTCAGAAGGTACAAATAAGATGAACATAGTTCATTTCATCTTATCAAGATACAGTAGCAATCAAAAGTGTTGAAGCCAATGAAAAGTGCATTATAGTGCATGTAAGCGCTAACTCCACCGGATAATCATTCAGAGTGCATCAAAAAGCACCGAATTATTTAGGTCCATAGAGGAGTTGTTCGATGGTTTATACATCTGCCTTATCTAGAAAGCTTCAGCAGAAGTAATGTTCTCGGACTTGCATTCATTTTTGCATATCAAGCAATGTCCTGTCAAGACTGTTCACCTTCAGTTTGGACAGTGACAAAAGTTAATACATCTACCATTATTCATTATGTAATATTAAATTATTAAATGGCTCAGTATGTGTTAATGTTAAACAGTACAACAATTTTCAGCTCATTGATTTGGGACTCAATTCCGAAAACTGCACGTGAAAGTAGCCCCAAAAAGAAGAAGTTCTGCATCATTCGTTTTGCCAAGTTACTTACAATATCGTATAGGGAAATTTGTCACGTTTAAGACTCTTTTGTTTGACATAACTCGAGAACCACTTGTCGGATTTAGCTGAAACAAATTTAGAAAAATTAAGAATTACAATTCCTTTAATCTGTTTTTATAACGTTTCCCTACATAAGCAGTTTCACTTTTCGATTCATCAAATGATTTCGAACTGCTGGTGTATGATTTACGTGGAATACTACTTATGATAATCATACGCCACCATATAGTATTTATGTTATGTCAAGAAATGAGCCTAAAACGTGACAAATTCCCCATTGCGATACTTACTAAATTCAAATCGATATTAAATTATTATGGCATGTAACATGAAAAAACGAATGATGCAAAACTTCTTCTTTTTGGGGCTACTTTCACGTGCAGTTCTCAGAATTGAGTCCCAAAATCATATGTCATTTTTAAATACCAAATTTTGCACAATTTCCAGCAATGTCCGTTAGAAAATTTAAGTCCATTTTGTCTTAAAAAAGACCACAAAACTCTTGCCAGTCTCCTTTCATTTGGTTAATCCACAATTTCTTATGTTCCCCCTTTAAAGAGTATTTCCTACACTTATCCCCTATTTTTTAATATTTCCTTATTTCCATTTCGCAATAACTTCTTGTTTTCGACTACTCGTTAAATACTTTTGTTTATAACTGTTTCTATTTTTCGTTAAGTACATACTTATACACACGTGTGCAATAATAATGATCTCTCATGCTCCCGCACCTCATCATCTTCTTGTTCCAGCTGCTGTTGCTTGCGCTGCCTGTTCTTTTTCTTCCTTCATGTGTCGTCGGGAATACACAATCAAAATGCGAGTGAGAAGCCCTTAGAATAGTTGCTCCACTTTTTAGGGTTGGCAACCGAAAAAGGTTTCACTGTCCGTGTGCATTAGACGACAACGACGACGTCGACGATGACGGCAATGCAAAGGAGAAAAGTTTAATAAATTTTAAATGGTTTCTAACTCCTGCTGCTTGTCAAGAAGAATAGAAAGGAAGCAAAGAAAAGGAAGCCGGTACAAAGGAAACACTGTATGACATGCAAATTAGAGCTTATACCGTAGCCGGTAGTTGTCGTTTAAAATTGTGCATTTTTATCGTTTTACCTTTTAAGCTTTTCAAATATTTAAAAAGCATAAAATGTTCTTCCTCTTTAACGACGACTTCTTTGGGAAAATACAAAACTAAATACATCAGGATCCTGCATACAAATTTATACAAGTATAAAACTACACATACAGGCATGATGGCATGAAGACAACCTCCCACTTTCAGCAGCCAGAATTTCAATGCAGTTTCTCACCAGGAAGAATGCGCACAGGTGCTGGAGCTGAGCGTTGTGTGTGTGTATGTGTTTGTACTTGTTGTCCATGTTGCTGTGGTGTTCCATTGAAAATTGAGAAAAAGTGTCACATATTCGTAGCTTTTTATGATTGCACGCCCAAAAGTATGCTATAAGCAAACACTAGCTCCTCGTACACGGTGAAGTATGCAAAAAGAAATCCAGGAATTACAAACACATTCAGACATTACCAACATCTTTTACATATTTCAAATACATGCATGCAAGCGCACTTGTATAGAAATAAACATTGCAGGTATTATATGTAAATACAGACAGATGTGTGTGTGTGTTTAAGTGTATGTGCTGGTATGTTTAGGGGAACACCAATAAAACTAAATACAGCACAAAGACAAAGATGAGTTCCTTTTTTTTTCAAAAGTTCCCTCTGCACACAAAGATAACACAGGGAATATGTCATATACATTAAAAACCGAATGGAGACAAGAAAATTTTTCCACGCCTGATAAAAAAAATATTACAAACAATTGAAATTTCTTTATAGCTATAGTTCTATAATGTACGATATTGAAATTATCAAAGGATATAAAATGTGAGCGTGGCAGAACTCTTTTTTAGAGCTAGAGAGATAAAAATTGGTGCATTGACATTACTTAGCATATTAGCTTCAAATTTGCACACGAAATATTTATTTTCGATCAGTGGGCGGTGGGGGCGTGGCCAAAGTGTTTTAAGTCCTAGAGAGATAACATTTGATATTCTGATAGTACTCTGCAACGCAATTATGAATATGCAGACGAAATTTTTTTATTCAATCTGTGGGCGATGGGGGCGTGGCAATAGTATACTTTATCACTAGAAATATAAAATTTGGTATACAGATATTACTCAAGAGAACTGGTTGAAATTTGCAAATGAAATTTTGTATTTTTAAACAGTGGGCGGTGGGGGCGTGGCAAATGTATGCTTTACCACTAGAGATAAAAAGTTTGGTATACAGATAGTACTCGGAAGGACTGGTTAAAGTTTACAGACGAAATTTTTATTTTAATTCAGTGGGCGGTGTGGGGCGTGGCAGAACTGTATATTAGCTCTATAGAGCTAAATATTGATATATAGACAGGGCTCGGTCGGGTGTGACCAAACTGTATTTTAGCCCTAGAGAGGTAGAATTGGATAGTACACTGCAACTTACTTAAAACTTAATTTCCCCTTACACCCCATGAATGAGGTGAGGTATGGGAGAGCTTCTCGCGTTGTTGTTAATTAACACGCCTTCTATTTTTAGGAACACAACTAACGGCACCTACTTGTTTATGCGAACGTCACTGCTTGAGAAGCTCTTACTAGACATGCCGATTGACTCGACACTTATACTGCGAAGTTGCTGTCGACAACATTCGAGGGCAGCCGACAATGAAAAAAAAATTTTTTTTCTAAGATGACTGGAGCCAAGTCGTTGTGACCAAACTGTTTTTTACCCCTAAAAAGGTACAATTTGGTATACAGATAGTACTCGCCACTACATGTTCAAATTTGCAATCGAAATACTTATTTGCGATAAGCAGGCAGGTAGGGTGTGGTAAAAATATTTGTTAACCCTAGAGAGATGAAATTTAATACACAGATAACACTCGGTACAACAGATATGAATATGTAGATGAAATTTTCATGTTCAATCAGCGGATAATTAGGGGCATAGAAAAATAGTTTCTTGGGTTAGGGTTTTCTGATAAATGGGAGGGTTTTATGTGTCAAATGTGACTTTTAACCCTAGAGAAATAAAAAATTTGATAATCAGACACTACATCTATTCATATGAAGAAAAAAATGTTAGTATCAAATATTGGACGTAGGGGATAATATTTGAAACACATACGTATTTACTCTGCAATACAGTTATTGAGGCGGAAGGGGCGTGGCTTAAGTGTTTTTTTTAGTTATAGAACATTTTTTTTTATCAATTTGATGCACAATTAGTACTCGGCACTACAGCTACACATATGAAGGCGAACAGTTGTTAATAACAGTTTTTTAGGACTACACAACAAAGTACAACACATGATTTTGGGACTCAATTCTGAGAACTGCACGTGAAAGAAGCCCCGAAAAGAAGAAATTCTGTATCGTTCGTTTTGTCAAGTTACATGCCATGATAATTTAATATCGATTTGAAGTTAGCAAGTATCGTATAGGGAAAATTGTCACGTTTTGGGCTCTTTTGTTATATTGTTATATAGTGGCGTATGATTATCATAAGTTATATTCCACGTAAATCATACGCCACGGAGTACAATAGTTTTATTGTTACCGCTACAAAAAAAAAACCAGTTCAAAATCATTTGATGAATGGAAAAGTGAAACTGTTGCTTATGTAGAGAAACGTTATGTGAACAGTTTAAAGGAATTGTAATTCTAATTTTAAATTTCAGCTAAATCGGACTAGTGGTTCTCGAGTTATGTCAATCAATGGCATGTAGCTTGACAAAACGAATGATGCAGAACCTTCTTCTTTTTAGGCCTACTTTCACGTTCAATTCTCAGAATTGAGTCCCAAATCAATGAGCTGAAAAATTTTGTACTGTGTAAGGCAGATAGTACTCGACACTATAGATGTGGATTTTTAGATGGATTTTTTAATTTCGATGAGTGAGAATTTAAGAATTTAAACAAAAATTACATTTAAAAAAAAAAAAAAAAAAAGTTTCGAAATATCAAATAAATTTTTTTACACCAAAATTAAGACGCATTCCTTACCAAAGAAATTATTAAAATATTTAATTTTTATAAAAAGTGTAAAGTTTCAGACTTGGATCCATTCGTTCTATCGATTTTATATTACAATATTTACCTTTTGTATTCTTTTTTGAAACAGGTTTTTTTTTCATCTAAAAAAAATACAGTCTTTAAAAAATGTCCTGGCAAAACCATTTTTTTTTTGTAAGACTAACATATTTTGCCTATTGATACCGTAAGAGAAGAAAAATAACGATGTTTTTTGCATATAGTAGAAGACTTAAACTAAAGTCTACTACTAGACTTATTAGTAGTAGACTTATACTATAGTCTACTACTATACTTATACAAGAGTCTATATGAAAAAAGCATGGTTATTTTTCTGTAGTTGAATGTACAGATTATATCTCTGTTTTGTCTATAACTGTTTCTCGTTTAACCGGTTTATACTATCCGGTGTCTTGTATCCTTTTTTGATTTAAAAAAAAAAATCTTCACTCTTTCTACTAATCTCACTAACTTTTGTTGAAAATAGTTGTCTTACCAGCTAATTTTCCTTAAAATAAATCTTTATTTGTTGCTTTTGTTGTCTTTCTAGTTAATTTTCTTTATTTTGTTCTTGTTATTTTCCTTTATACGCAAAAAGTTGCCCATCATCATTTTCTCCTTTCACTGCTTTAGCCACTTTGCATTTTATTTTTAATCGTCATACTGTTGTTGTTGTTGTTGTTGGCTTCTTAACAATTTTCCACAACAATAGATTATTTGTTAATGGGATAATTCAAAAAATTCATTTTCATTAAGCTGATCAAACGGCTGTGGAAATGAATAGACGATGAACCAAAAACCAACAACCAGCAACAGAGACGCCAAAGAGCGAGAGAGAAAGTAAAGTGAAGAAAATAAATTTTTAAAACCTTTTTGTGCACATAAATCCTGTCCCAGAATCTTAAGTAGTTGTGAAATTGTAAGGAGTATAAAAATTAAACTTCCTTGTTGTACTTTTCAGATTTCTTTTTTTGAGCTTTTCTGATTCTTTCATTCATTTTTGTATTTTTTGTTTTTGTTTTTAATATTTACATTTATTGCATTTTTTGTGTTACTACTGGTCGTTGGCACAAATTTCCTGCGTTCGCTTGCAACTATGCATACAGTGACGCACACACACACACACACACACACCCACCATACACAAAGAGAGATTAAGGATAAGGCCTAAAAGGCATAAGGAGTTGGTTGCTGTTGCTGGAATATTGTAAGGCAGTCCCCTCTACCATAGATATTGTAGTTACCGTATGTCGTGTCTCGCTGGGTGTTAAAGCTTGTATACGTCTTAATGTAGCTCATAATGTTTTGTATGTATTATACCTGTGTGTGTGTGCGTGTGTGCATTTACAAGGACTTTATTCATTCCCGTCTGTTACAACGCGTGTGTATGCCCTAAAGTTGTATTGTGCATATTCCACCTTTTGCTTGCGCGTTTTTCCTTTCTACTACGTCTTTACATGTTTGCCACTGTGCGAGTTCGAACGGAAAATATTATGAAAACTGAAAGCTAAAAGTAGCACGAAATATCGCAAAGCGAAAACTCTCCAATGTATACCAGGATATAGGCATTCACACGTATACAATGTTGACACATCCATATGATGTGTACACACACTGCACGTACTTAAATTCATATAGCCGGAGATCCATTTTTAAATACAAGCTAGCACTACACGCTACTACAGTTACAATAAGGGATTTTGCTGGTAAGCAAAACTGGGATGTGTGTTATACTCAATGTGCTATACGTTGGCATAAAAGTGTGTGTTGTTTATAGTTGCATGTAAATGTGGACGAATATAGAAGACATACTACACACATACAACTAACAGCAAAGTGTGTTATACCCATATGTTAGGGTAAGTGTGTTTTATATATTGGGGACCAGAAAGCCTAGAAGTATGCACTGTCAAACGATAAGTACGAACAGCTGATATTAGGCAATGTTTAAGGTAAAATAAGCCGAATTCGGCAATTCCCGTAATAACACAGTACAACATTTAGCAGGTCATTGATTTGGGACTCAATTCGGAGAACTGCACGTGAAAGTAGCCCCAAAAAGAAGGAGTTCTCCATCATTCGTTATGTCAAGTTACATGCTATAATAATTTATTACCGTTTTGAAATTAGTAAGTATCGTATAAGGGAATTTGTCACGTTTTATGCTCTATACGCAACATTGGTGTCGATGTCTATGTCGAACAAGTATGAACAACATGGCTTGACTTGAACATGAATTAGTGTAGCACCAATCACCATGAAATCAACTCGTCATGCGGCAGCTTTTAAAACACATTAGACGCCTAAAACACACTAAGACAGCTTACCTATTAAACTTAACTCAATTAACATGTCTCGCAACACACTACTTGTAGTTTCTATATCTTTCCTCTACAACCTCTCATTTAGCAATCCATATCAAAATCACTTTTTGATGGCCATATCTTCTTACAGTCACTAATACAGCCTACGACACATACTTTTATGCCCCAGTGTGTTATATAAAAAAACCACATATTATGAGGTTTAAATACAGCTTCCCAGGATTACATTTTATAATAAGAGGTAATTCTTAGGAAAACAGGAATCGTTTTATTTCTTGCCTTTCTTCACATACTCGGAAATAGTAAAATGTGTAAGTGTTAGATAACCCACTCACACACACTCTCTGACACACACACACACATATGCACAAATAGTTGTCACTTTTAAATACTGGATTATATAGTTGAGGTCTATGTGTAATGGGAGTACAAGTGCTGTGTGTGAATAGGATACCGGGGGTCTGTGATGAAGGCACCACTTATGGCATGTGGGCAAAAAAGGACTTCGTTATTATTTAACTTATCTGGTATCCTTACAAACTGCTTTCGTATTAACTTTAACGTACACAAATGATGTGGTAATATGGATATTCTCAGTTTACTTACCTGTCGTTTTAAACTTAATACAAGTCCTTCGACTTGTTTGCCGGAACTGAATGCCTGCAATAAACCGTTATGGAAGTCATCATTACCATAGAGACCTGCAAAGAAACATAAGATGAGAAACATGATGGTAAATATTCAAAAATCCACAATATATTTCAGTTAAAATTACATGGGAGCAAAAATGCGTCTGCAAATTGTTAAGTTATAGGAGAGAGAGAGAGAGAGAGAGAGAGAGAGAACTCAAAAAATTGACTGCATTCCGCACAGAACTACAATGTAGATGAAATAATGCCGCTGCGGCAATATCAATTGACCCCATTATTAATTGAATTCATTGTGAAGTCAATGATCTACTCTCTCGCTTTCTCTCCCTCTGTGAAACTCTACCGAATGCAATCAATATTTAAATTGGAAATTATGTTCATACACACGATGGCTGTGGGCGAACATTGTATAGCTGAGTGCAACCTCCGGCCGGCATCAATTCAAACGCTTTTAGTCTGGCTGATAGGAATGTGCAGCCTCAAACAAAACAAGCATATAGTTTAACGGAAAAAATGGCGGAAAAGTATGAAACATTAAAAAAAAACAACAAAACGAAACGAGAACAAATATTTAGAGCGTTTCAAAACTCCAAGCAGAGATGTTATTCTGATGTCAGTGAAAGAGAGAGAGAAAGAGATATTGATATTGAGGTGTAGGGGCGATGAAGCTCAATAAGAGATTAACAGGAACGTTAATTCCATTTGGGGAGAAGAAAGAGAGAAAATGATTATAAGAATAAAAAGAGGGAGACATCTTTGGTCCACACTGATTAGCAATGATGCCAAATCTATTGCCGCCTAGGCAATGGTTAGGCGAAAGGAATAGGAAACAGTCGCTGGGAGCCAATTATGAAGGTTATTGTTGATGGAAAGCCTCTATATTTTGGCCAAAAAAAAGTCAGTTTCTTTCAAATGATCGTAAAAACAATATTTTCCTTGATCTGGAGGCTGATAGATTACAAGTGCCATTCGTTCCCCCAATATTTCATCTGTGGGCGGATATTTGTACGGACTTCCTTTTTTTCTAGTTCGTGCGCCATCTATCGTTCGTTTAATTCACTTAATAAAAGATTAAGACGAACGTTAATTCCATTAGGAGGAGAAAGAGAGACAAATATTATAAGAATAAAAAGAGGGAGACATTTTTGGTCCACACTGATTTGCAATGATGCCAAATCTAGTGCCGGTGGGTCAATGGTTAGGGGAAAGAAACAGGAAATATTCGCTGGGAGCAAATTATAAGGGTTATTGTTAATGGAAATCTTCTATATTTTGGCCAAAAAAGTCAGTTTCTTTCAAATGATCGTAAAAACAATGTTTTTCCCCGATCTTGTAGGCTGATTCACATTCCCTCAATTTTTCTTCAGTGGTTGGATATTTGGGCACACTTAGTTTGTCTAATTCGTGCGCCATCTATCGTTCGTTTAATTCGCTTAGTAATAGATTAACAGGAAAAAGAAAGATAAACTTTTTGGTCCAAGCTTATTTGAAGTAATGCGAAAACTATTGCTGCCGAGGCAAGGGTTAGGGAAAAGAAACAGGAAATTGTCGCTGGGAGTGAATTATGAAGGTTATTGTTGATGTTGAAACTCCCATATCTTGGCCAAAAATATCAAAAATCCTGATCTTGTTGGCTAATGGATTGCAATTACCTTACTTTTTCGTCGGTAAGTTTCGTTGGGCTTACTTTATTTGTTTGTCTTATTCGTGCGCCATCTATCGTTGGTTAATTGCACTATTATACAAACTTTTGCTACAATTTTAATAGCATTTTGACAAAGTTTCATCGTAATTAAGTTAACGATTAATGAATCTACACGAAACACACATACTTAAATATGATATTCCTATTTTGTGTGACTAATATTAAGAAAACAAGTACAAAAATCATTTTGTTACTAAGTATAGTCTCTTATCAGCTATTTTGTCAAAGCTTTACCGAAAAGTAATCTCTATTAATAGCGTATTGCTTTACATCAAAAGAATAGGTCGAAAAGTTATCTAAAATCCTATTATATGTATTGGTTATGGCAAAAGGTACCTTTAATGTCCTTCCTTGTTTAATACCAAATGCTACATTTTAAGTGATGACATACCAGCTTATCACATTATAATCCATAGTAGTTGCATTTGAAATTCATCATAACCCTTTACTTATGTATTGGTTGTAACAATTCCATGTATCTCTCTCTTTAACTCTTATTCAATTAAGTTTATCAATTTCCAAATGTAATCCAAAAGAAATAATTCTACAAACTAAATTGAATATTATATCCGCATTGCCAACTAAATATAAGTACAACAACTGTCAGCCAAATACAACTCTACATAATAGCATAGGCCAGCTAGGCCAGTTATTCAAAGCACCGGCAAAGTCTGCCTAACACTCATACTCAGCCTTCATAAACTGTATGATGTAGAACTTTTTGTGTGTGTGTGTTAGTAGTTATGTCCTGTTATATTGTTGGCATCTCTTTTTATCTGTGTCACTGAAGACAGGACCTTAATCCTTAAAATAATTGCATTTTACAATAATATCATTACACAAAGGAAGAAAGAAGAATGAACAAAAAATAACCCTAGAAAAGAATATGAAAGTAACAAAGAAGACCAGAAACAAGGAGGTATCAGAGATGAGAGGACAGTCAGCGGCTTAAAACAATGAACCAATTTGAGTTGCCGCAGGTTGTAATAAGTCAATGACAGGATAACATTGGCAATTGTTTTGGCCGGCCATCGACTGGGGGACGACGCATCGCATGTCATTGACTTTGTAAACTCTGGAACTCATGATATGAAGGAGAGACTATAAAAAAACTCTACAAACATCCAATTAATAATATTTCCAGGCAATGTAATGAGATATTTTTGCTTTGTAATAACCAGACATGTTCGACAAATACTGGTGGTGTTGGAGTGGTAAAGAAAAACCAGGAGAACTATAAAAATAGCAAATTAGTTGTCGGACATAAGGGAAATGCTGTGTGGCTCAGTGTCATCGTCATAGTATCAATGTGTAGTCCTTTTTAAATATAGAGATTATGTGCATATGCTATATATGTAGAGGACCTTGGTTAAGGTTTGAGGTTGACCTCAAATGGTGTTACTATCAAGCAACTAAATAAAAAGGGTACTTTAAAAATGTATGTAATATAATAAATAAATTCATGTTGAGTCACTAATAAAAGTCTACAGTGTGTATTTTGAACATCCTTGAAATACATTTTCGCTTAAAATAATTTTCGATTATTTTCGCTTGATAAATATAACAATTTCAAATAACAGAATTGTGTAAAAATGAAGTAAACTTTACTCTACTTTCAAAAATGTTTTAATATTCAATAGGAAACGGAATTCCATATGAAGCTAATGTGAGCCTAAAGCCAAATTCACGCCTTGGTATATGTGTAGTTGTAAGATGAAACTGTTTTGGGATTTACCCTCGTACTTACCTAAACCTATTGAGGCGCACGTCATTAATGTTATTATCACCAGGGTACAACTTTGACATCTTTGTGCGCTAGGTTTACGCGGCTTTCGATCACAGCATCGTGTTAGCAGATATAATAGTAAACCGAAGAGGGATAAAATCAATAGACCGGCGGGTATAGAAGCGAGAATGCCCAGACTCTGTAAAGAAAACGAAATGGAGAAAAATATTTAATTTAGGAAATAGAAATTTAAAATAACAACAAATAATAAAAACACATCAAAACAAATTAATGTAAGATCCTTAGATATACGAATATTTGTATTTGTTTCCTTAGACCAGTGATAAGCATCCAACAGCCTCGAGAGGCCGGCAATTATCTCTTTTTCACAGATACCCTATCGGCAATTCACATTTACTCGAAAAATTTGTTTGATTTAAAACAGTCAGTCTCTGCTTGAGTGTTATGAAAGCATTACCACACACGCTTGTTTCGAATTCAATACAAAAACAGACACAAGTACTGAAAGGAAAACAATGTTCAACGATTGTTGGGAGAGCACAATATTTTTACCGTTTACAATTCAAAAGCGCTGAGGCTTCTTGTGCGACCGCTTACCATATTATTGTGTGCATGCGTTCGGTTATGCCTAACACTGCCTACTTATGATAGTTATTAAAGTAACGTAAACAGAAATACTGTTGATTGACAAATACTGCTATAATTTGACTCCTTGAGAAAAGATTTAATGGCGAGTGCTGAAAAAAGAGTCAAGTCTAAATCAAGATCTGTGTACACAAGTTGTGGAGCATAATAACAGTTACTGAACACCTCTATGGAAAATGTGTCAGACACTTTAGAAATAATTTGGCAAATGCTCGCCGTAATCGGTTGCACGGTTCGGAAGCTTATATATAGCACACATACACACATTCATTTATAGACCTATATTGTAGAGGCTGGACTAAAAGTCGATTCACATTTGATTAGGTGGCCTCATCGAGAAGCCATGGCGAGATGGGGCGGAGTGATTACGAAATGAAAGAGCAGTTAATGGGATTCGTTTCCCCTTAAGTGGACAAAAAGTAAATTAAATCCTGAGAGTCCTTACGTGATCCTGTGATTTCAAGTAGAGTCCGTTAGTAAACCCAACTCGAATAGAGATTATGATGTGTGAGTTCTCATATATACTGGAAGGTCCTGAGTCTTGCGACTCCCTTAGTGATCCCAACGCGAATAGTAGAGTCCGTTAGTGAACCCTACTTATATAGAGATTATGGTGTGTGAGATCTCATATATGTTGAAAGGTCCTGTGAGTCCAAGTAGGGTCTTGCGAGTCCCTAGTGATTCCAACGCGAATAGTAGAGTCCTTTAATGGATCATACTCAAATAGAGATTATAATGTGTGAGAGTCCTTACGATATCCTGTGATTTCAAGTAGAGTCCGTTAGTGAGCCCTACTCGAATAGAATTATAATGTGTGAGATCTCATATATACTGAAAAGTCCTGTGAGTCCAAGTAGAGTCTTGCGAGTCCCTTAGTGATCCCAACGCGAATAGTAGAGTCCGTTAATGGAACCTACTCGATTAGAGATTATGATGTGTGAGATCTTATATATACTGGAAGGTCCTGTTAGTCCAAGTAGATTCTTGCGAGTGCCTTAGTAATCCCATCGCGAATAGAGAGTATGCGGTTTATAGTCTCTTATATCCTGGGAGTCCCAGGAATTCTTCTAGGTCCTGTGTTAACTTAATTTCCCTTTACACTCTATGAAAGAGTTAAGCCGACAACATCTAGGGGACCGGCGATGAAAGAAAAATGTAGATGACTAGAGACAGTTATCGTATCCCGCATGGTAGTCACGTGTTCTAACCATCATGTCACAGCCGGTCCTGTATATCCCGCCAATATTTTGCGAGTACTTAGGCGACACTAAGTAAGTTGATAAAAAGTGTGCTGTTTAAAATCGCTTGTATTCTGAGTGTCCTTAAGAGGTCCTTGTGTCCCAGTAGAAACCTGTGAGTTCTTGAGTGATCCCTAAGGGAATAGAGATTGTAACGTGTGAGGTCTTAAACACAGATCCGCGAAGTCCTGACGTTGTCCTATAGGACCGAGTTTTTTGTATACGAGTTCTACGTGTCTCCGTGGATAAAAATGTACAGTGCGAGTTTGCTTAACATTCTGAAAGTGGTGATGAGGCTATGTGAGTCCCAGTAGGGCTTTGTGAATCCTTTAGTTATCCCTATGTCAATATAGAGTATGCCTTGTTAGGTCACTCATATCCTGGAAATCCTTACGATATAATGTCAGTCCTAGTAGAGGCCGGCAGTTCCGTTAGTGATCCTTAAGCAACAGAAGACTGTGCCTTATAAGGTCACATATATCCTTAAAGTCCTGATAAGGCTCTGTGAGTCCCACCAGAGTCCTGAGAGTCTTCATTTGTCTACATGAATCATAAATAAGCAGTTGCTATATCATTTATGTCATTTTTTTTTTGGAACGTAAAAGTCTCTTGGTCCATAAACTGTTTCCCTAAGTAGTTATTATAAAAACGTATCAGCTTCATACACAAGTTGTGGAATTTTATGAATTCTATGGCATTTATTTTCCTCTGTAACACTCAAAATTTATAATTATACACAAAATTATTAACGGAAACTATAAAAGGAAGTATTAGCGCACTTTGTTCAAAACATTATCTGCTAAGGAAATGTTTGCAGTTTTCTCAACATTTCTCATAGTTGTCATTAATTTACGCAGCACTCTTCATGCCCACATATATAAATGAATGAATGAATGCCTGAATGAATTTCGTATGTCAGGCCATGGTAATTTTTCAAAATAATAACGTTGTCAGAGTTTAATTTGAAAATTACCCGCATTTAATGAGCGACGATTTAAAGCGTTTATATGAGAACGTGTTGTACTACAACTACGGCCGACAACTGTATGCACATAAGTGTAACATTTTTGTTGTTGCCATCGTTGTCAAAATTCCACAATTTCAGCCGGAAATCGTAAAGCAAAAGTCGACATAATGAAGGGCTTGACTTAAGTTCCCATAGAATGCCTACGACGATGATGGTGGTGGCGGTGGCAGCGCTTAGCTGTGATAGTGACGTTCTACCGCTGTGATTATGACTGCTGCTTCATGCCCATGGAGATTTCTCATGCCCAGCCAGCGTTTGGCAAAGACAAACGTATCATTCCTTTGGTCACAGTGCTATAATATCACAATTATTTATTTGAATACTAGACGACGACCACTGATAGCAAATAGAATTATCACAACGACGACAGACGGGGTGGGGGCAGGGGGCCCGAACAATTGTAGTGGCAGATTGTTTTCCTCGCCGGAAAGACTTGGCCAAACAATGAAATGAACCTCTGTAAACTCTTTGGACTATGGATGACCATGCTTGGATGATGCTTCAATTGCCATGTATGTCATATGTGTGTGTGTGTGTAAGTGATAGTGTTTGGGAGCAAAACTCACGTACGATACAAGGAAATTTATGTTTGCATCTTTTTGGAGTGCAAAAGTTTAAATGTAAATTTAACATGATTGCAAAGCTCACACCATGAGCCACAATGTGCCATCCGTAGAGCAGCAAATGTATGGATATATATATGTATGTATACCCTATATACTACATACATATATGAATACCAACCAACATATGTACAAACATCACTTTAACATATGTATAACTGTCTGTTTGCATATCCAAACAGTCTGGAGTGGTGTTTACTTAACACGAATACGAGAAGAGAGTTCAATTGTATTCATTTCTATTGAAAGACAACAACAACATGACGACAAAACGGGCACAGAGGGGTAACAATTTTTTACCCTGCATAGTTCATCAATCCAGCCATCGACTAAACTCATATCTATGGTAGGCAAACTTTATGACTTTTTCTAGATTTATTCATTGAACGTAGATCAAGTGACCACCAACAACAACAACGCCAACACCAACACCATCACCTTATATAGGAACGCAAAAGCGGTGGTCGTGCCAGGAAAAAGCCTCCATGTATGATGATGCACTTAACTCCAGTGAAGGAAATGCATAAATGACAACCATTTCAATAGAATAATCGGCCAAATAGCGATCTCCAGGCGACTGACTGGCTGATTGCTGCATGGAACGGAAATAAAACAGAATAAGGCTTGCGCACATAGCACGCATGTGACTGGAATTGGTAATCAATGAGGAGCGGGTGCATTGCTTGATTAACCTATGATTATGAGCTGTATTAAACAATATAAAATTAGTAAATTCTAAAGTTTCACTTTTGTTTAACAAAATGTGGCAACTTCAAAGGAAAATTTCGGGAAATACCGTAAATTAACGTTTCTTGTAATAGGGCAGACAACACTGTAAAATGTAAAAGATAATTCCAACTCTAAAAGCTATTTATATACAAAAATATTTCTTTATACAACACAGAGGACCTGCTTTAGTCACTTGCCTCCGTTTACGTCTCTGTCTGATCACAATAATCACTAAGAGCGAAGGAAATTTTTATTATTATGACTTTTTGTCGTCTATAATGCATCTTATTTTTAATTAAAATGATAAATGTTTTTTTTTATGCAAAATCAGTAATTATTTTGTTGATGTTGTGCTTGTTTATTTATTCTGCGTTTTTTGTTTTGTTTACAAAACTTTTTCTCTTTGGCCTCGACGTACGACGGCAATGAGTTGAAACACACACACAGAGAAGAAAAAACAAACTCTTATTATCTGCCATGGATGGGAAGGCCGTCGTGTCGTATTCAACGCTTTTGTACCAATATATTTTTAGATACACTGGATGGCATCTAATGAGTAAGGATGTTTGCAAAGTAAAGTTGTTGTCATTAATTTACTAATAAGATAATTGGGAAAATTGCAGCATTAAATGTTGTAGTCGCCTATTCGAATACTGTTTAATTTGTATTTGAGAGTTAAGGTATACAACGGTATATTCATTAGAAAAAGTTGCTGGAGTTTGAAAACACCTGAAGAGAGCCAAAGTTGAACAGACATCAAGACAGAAATCATTGATAAAATCTGTAGAATGATATTAGAGAGGATAAATACATATTTGACATCCGTGCGATGGATGCCGCGATTGCTTACACTCGACTATCTTCAAACCTTGGAAACTGTAAAATAGTGCAGTCGGCTTGGTAAATATACATGAAATTGGCAACGATCTACTATCCTATCCAGTTTATAGTCAGGGAAACAAACACCTGAAAAAAACAAAACTTGGAAAAACTTTTTACTAAATGTAAAACGGGCCCATCAAGTGAAAAAACATAGCGTCTAGAGCAACATCACATATTCCTATCCCCTGTTCTATATCTCCTTGTGATAAACAAATTACCTAAATCATTCAATTAGGATGGTACAAAAACTGTGGCCTATGCGGACGATGTGGTCATCATGATAATTGAATATTTCTACTAAAGATGTACGACCTTAAGCAAGCTGCCCTTGGAAAGCTGCTACTTTGGGTCCGGAGCCTTTGGATTGGGAGTAATCCCTCAGAAAACGGAATTGGTTATATTTACTCGTAGACATAAGGTCAAGGGCTTCAGACCACCGAAACTGAATAGTGTGCAGTTTAGGCTTTTAACGGAAACCCAGATTCTAGGAGTTGTTCTCGATCAGAAACTAAATTTGTTCGAGGAACATCGGGGTGAGGTTAAAGAGGGGCGTCAATGCCTTATATGCGTGCTAAAACTCTATGGGAAAAAGCTGGGGACTTAGTTCGAAGATGACAAATTGCCTGGACACTGCGGTAGTCGGACCAATGTTTACATATGGTTGGTGGTTTGGTGGGAGAGCCTAAATAAGTGTAATTTACTAAAAATACTCGTCAAAGTCCAACTAATGAATGTTTGGGTATTACTAGGACAAAAGTAGCACAAAGCAAGTAGCTTTGGGCGTGTTCCTGTGCCTTACGCCCCTGGTCTTGTTCGTCAAGGCTACTGTGGCCCGAGGGGCTATCCGACTGAGGGAAGATGAAGATTGGCAGCAATCTCCATAAGGTCATGCGAATATACCCCAGCTTTTAGGTAATGACGGCTCTTTTCATCTGCCACCTCTGACTTATTTTTTGATGAAACGTGTGAATTTCGGTAAAGTGGCAGTTGAAATGACGGTGGTATTTCTTATGGTGACTCCATTTCTGTCTTGGTGCGACGGCCTAAATAGGAGTAACTTCATATAAATGCTCAACAAGGTCCATATAATGACTGCAATGGGGATTACTGGGACTAAAAGGACCGCACGGCAAACGACTTTTGGTGTGTTCTTGTGTCATCCGCACATGGGCTTGTTCGTCAAGGTTATTGCGGCCCCACAGGCTATCAGACTGAGGAAAGCTAAAGATTGACATCAATCCACATATGGTCATGCAAATATTCTCCAGCTTTTGGGTAATGACGGCTCTTTTCATTTACGTCCTCCGACAGATTTTTTGATGAAACGTGTAAATTTCCGGAAATATCGAAATTGCATGACGGCGGGAATCCTTATGGTAACTCCATTTGTGTCTTTATTGAGGGATCGAAGATGGAACATGGCCCAGGAGTTCCTGTATACAGCCAAGATCTGCTGCTAAGCCTTGCTTCCAGGCTACATAATGTATGCAGTGTTTTTTAAGCTGGAGTAATGGCCACCGATAAAGCTATTATGGGATGTGAAATCGTTACTAACAGGAGGATAACCCTCTGTGTGCCATACCAAGCTACAATTAAAGCGATCTCTTCTACATGTTGTACATTAAAGTTGGTGAGGATTTGTAGGGACAAGTTGGATGGGCTAATCCCTCTGGATGTCAGCATCTGTGGTTTTCCGGGACATTGCGATATGCCTGGGAATCAGCAGACTTATTGGCTAAAGGAGGCTGTACTATGCCTGATCGTGACTCTCTGATAGATATTCACCCGGCCATTTGTTACCTTTTCCTTAAGTGGACTGAACTGGATGTGGTAAACAGTCTGCAGATGTTAGTTCTCTAACTGCTAGATCGCTGTGGCCCGAATATAGCAGATCCCGATTGGAATACATGGTTAGCCTATGCAGGAGTAATTTGAGACTGAACTGTGGAATTTAAACTGGCCAATATCAGGTACCGGCGGTGGCATAGTAGTTAGAACACGCGAATACCATAAGGGAGATCACAGGTTCAACTCCAAGCTCCAGTCATCTTAAAAAAGAAAAAAAATAAATAAATTTTTCTTTTATTGTCGGCTCCCCTCGAATGTTGTCGACAGCAACTTTGCAGTATTAGAGTCGAGTCAATCGGCGTGTCTAGTAAGAGCTTCTCAAACAGTGACGTTTGCATTCGTCGATAAACCAGTAGTTGTAAATCTAAAAATAGAAAGCGTGTTAATTCACAACAACGCGAGAAGCTATCCCATACCTCATTCATGGGGTGTAAAGGGAAATTAAAAAAAAGGTACCTAACGGGCGAATGGGATAGGTAAATACCGTGCCGTGTATGTATGGACGAAGAGGAGTCCGAATTCTGTTGCCAAATAAGTAGAGCAGTGTAGTGTTGAGCAGTAAAATCGACGTCAAAGAATGCTTAGAATTTCTTATTAACCTAAAGCCTCTTATTTGAATAAGCTTTCGAATAGTTTACAGCTCTGGCATCATGTTCTGCCCTTGAAACTCACCATTCGAGGTCTTATCTTAGGGCCCTTCTCCTTCAACACTAAGCACACATTCATAACAGTTTATATTTACTTTTTTAGTCTACCAACAAACAACCCCAACATATTTTCTGTTAAATGGCAAATACTGCAACACACATTTCTCCAAAACCACATAGCACTTCGGCACTTTTGTTTTTTGTTCTTTCAACGTCCCTCCCCCCATCTTAGGCTTAATTGCAGCCACATCAAATTGCAAAAAATACCAGCTCAACAATGTAAAGTAGTCATAGTGCTGTGGTGTAGAGTAATTTATCAAATGTCAAAAATTTGTTGCAATGGCTTTTCAATATGTTTCCATAGCAGACATCTGACATGTCAGGATTTATGACGATTACACTTGAAAACCATGTATGGATGACTGTAGAAAAAATGGGGAAATACAAATTTCTGTTTTAAAACAAAACAACTGATAGCTTGTCATGCTACTACTACTACTACTACTAAGGCTGCTGCT
This sequence comes from Muscina levida, assembly GCA_964034835.1. NCBI lineage: Eukaryota > Metazoa > Arthropoda > Insecta > Diptera > Muscidae > Muscina > Muscina levida. The sequence continues at coordinate 151,321,435 of OZ035882.1, forward strand.
TGTACGTATCGCTTCACCCCCTCACCCCTTGGTTTAGCTTTTCCTTGTATCTTTAGTATAGTGATACATTTAGCTGAATGAAACGTCTCTCACATGTGGGAATAGTTTCTATTAATAGTCAACCAAAGGGATTTCCAAAGTTTTCATGGAAGCAACAAAGGTCAATGGCTTTTTGTGGATATATCGATTAGTTGACATTTTTAGACAATTTCCTCCACTGGGGTGGTGGCTTTCATCATATTTACGTCATAAATTATTGCTTAGACACAAAACTATTTCAATTGTTCTTAATTTGGCTAACAGACATGACTGTCGATGATTTTGTCATGATCCACAAATGGGAATAAATCACAACGGCCAATCAAATGTGTGGAATTTAATTATTTATAATTGACTTTTACAATAAAAATCCCAAACGTTGATGAAGTGTACGAGTATTAACAGTATATGTATGGTTGCATCAATGTCAATGAGTAGAAATGTAATTGTTATAATTGCAGCATATTGTAATACGTGACATGTAGGTCATTTAATATAAAAAATAAATTGTAAGGTATTAATTGAGAAGAAAATTATGACAGAAAATGGAATTAAAACTGTAGAAAATAAATAGACATTTACAAGCAAACCTGCAGAAAAGAAGGGGGAAAAAAGGATTTGTTAAAAGAAACAAGATAATTGGGATCAAGGGTTAAATTATTACTATCGGGCAGTTTGAAAAGAGATAATGAAAGATTGATGAATAGAGAAGAGTTAAATGTATATATAAGTAAAAAATTAAATGTATATATAATAGTTGAATTGCAATACACTTACACGCCACCTATCGTACAAATAGTGGACTATTCTAGGAATTATCAATTATGTTAAAACAAACTAATCAAGGTTCACTCTCAATCTTTAACTCTGTAAGTGTTCGACTTGTGGTTTGTATTCATTTTAAAAATCTTGAAAGTTGAATTGCAATACACTTACATGCCACCTATCGTATAAATAATGAACTATGCTAGGAACCATTAGTTACGTTAAAACAAACTAATCAAGGTTCACTCTCAATCTTTAACTCTGTAAGTGTTCGACTTGAGGTTTGTATTCATTTTAGAAATCCAAATATAATTGTGTTTATCTAGCGACGACTTTCCATTCCACTATAAAATTTGTTAATCTAGTCTCCTTGTAACCGCCAATGTTGCTAACATTGGCAGCCGATGGTTGCATGCGACATTGGGCGTTTGTGTTCATTTGCAAAAGTACAACTGAAATGAAATGGTAGACAAACTGGCATTAAGTGGTGCACATTCCTATACGTACATGTGTACTTATGTATGTATATATAGAGAGAGTATGTACAATAAAAATGTACACAAGTGAGTACATACATGATGTTCGCAGTATGTCCACATTTGACTTTAATTTAACTAAACAAAAACATGTTTGCTCACACAAACATCAATTCATATAGCCCACATAAAGCTATATAAACAGATATACATACTATATGCATACATATGTACGTACGCGTATATGTAACTACGTATGGTTATATATATGTATATGCACATATGTGCTGTACATTTATTTATCTCTGCAACATTTTCTGACGTCTGCTAAATACGAGATTTTTCATTTGTGATTTTAAAATAACTTAAACTGTTCTGGCCCCTCCGCCGCATGGTGAGGGGGGATTTGGAGATACACCAGTGGATAAAGAGTAGCTGTAAATGGTTGAGATTAAATTTCTCCGCTAATGTTTGTCACCCCCTCCCCCCAGTTTGCCTCGACACTTTGGTGTTAACTTTGCATAAATTAACTTAATACCCGCTGTGCAGCGTTTTTGAAAATCCAAATTTGTTTCCGTTTTGTTGGCGTTAAAAAATTAAATTGTTTTTGTCAAAAAAAAAAAAAACTTAAATAAAATCAAAAAACCAAAAAACGGTAAAAAGAAGATGGGAATTGGTTGACAATTAAATTTGGACCAGTTCGGCTGGAATTCATTAGGGATTTTGGATATAGTTGGTGTTGCAGCCATTGAACTCTTTGTGCGTCATTTATAATGGTCACATGCAGCCTAAGAGACTTGTTTCTTTCACTCAACGAAAATGTTTAGATACAGACGTCAGTAAAAGTAAGGTAAGCGATGGTAAATATTGGGAGGGAGCTTGCATAGGAAAAAGTTGAAATAAGTTAACGATTATAAAATGTTAAACTTAATAGTTTTAAAGTTTAAATATAAAATTATAAATTTAACAGCATTGAAGTTTTTGTATTTAGGCAAAGATTTTTTATATATCAACAACTTTTTGAGGGAAAAAATTTAAAATATTTTTTGAAATTAATAAAAAAGAGGATTTTTTAAAAACAAAGGCAAATATTCTCTTGTTGATACTGGGTTGGGTTGGTTAAAGAACATGTGATCTGGTAAAATCCATCTCGCATTGCACTTAGTGATCTATTGATCCGTAATGATTGTCCGATAAACAAGGAGAAGGGATAAGGAAAATAACACAAGAAGTATAGAAATAGAATGGTCTAGGTATAGATAATCGAGGAAGAGAAGATCATGGAGAACCAAGTTGTACCTAACTCAATCATTTTGAACCAATTGGCCATGGAAAGCACTACATGAATATTAAGACCTATTAAGAGAAGAGAGAGGGAATCTAGGCCAGTCTCAAGTCCTTCCTACATAGGCCAATCATGTTTTCCTTTCGGAATCTGGTCACAGGTATCTAGCAGTTAAACAGTCGGTTCTGGAGATCTAACGTCTGCAGGTTGTTTACCACATCTAATCATCCAGTAAGTCGAAAAGGAACATCTATCAGAGAGTCATGATTAGGCATAGTACAGCCCCCTCTACCCCATAAGTCAGCTGATTCGTTCCCAGAGATGTCACAATCTCCCGGAACCCAACAGAGATTGACATTAGGAGTCTTCAGCCCATCCAACTTCTTCTTACAGTTTATCACTAACTTTGATTTACACTAAGTATATGGAATGTCCAAACTCTCTGCCGATATAAAGCCTCTAACCAATAGGAGATTGCTCTCAACATATATTACTGCCGCCATGCAGAAAGACATGAATTTAGATGTATATTCAAAGTTAGCAATAGACTTAAATGTCCGGTATTGCCGTTGAATCCATGCAAGTGTTCGAATATCCACTAATCGCAATGTGACATATTTTTATATTATGCTGATTTGTGTACACGACCTGACGAAAATCAAAAACAAGGACACTAAAGATGAATGCTATGAGTACCTAGAGGGAATATATGACCGCTGTCATGATATTTAACTTGTTCTGGAAGATATAAATGCTTAGAAGGGATTATGCTCTTCGTTCAGCAGTCGTAAAATTCAATATACACAGCAACCATCCCAGCAACGGATTCAGACTGGTAAGCTTTATGCAGAGACGAAACATGATTAGGGTGGAACTAGATTTCCACAAGGCAACCTAGATATCGCCTGATCAAAATACAAGAAACTGTATTGATCACTTGGTTATCAAAGAAAGGCATATCTCAATCGTGATAAACGTAACTAAATGTGATTTTTGGTGCAAATAAAGACTCGGATCACCGTCTGGTTGCTGCCAATATATGCATAAGATTAAGCTCTAATTCTGATGTTCCTGATACACGTCGGGCGCATCTAGCGCTTACTTTGGCCACTAACGCAACAACCGCAGTATCCTATGAAAAATCTAAGATAAGTCCGGGTACAGAGAAGAATGTCACATATTGTCTGAGGAAGGACATCGCAGAGCTTCATACTAAAGCGGAGTTTTGAGTTTCAATTAATGCTTTAAGAATTTCAAGTGGGAACTTTGAATTTCAACTAACAAGTTTTGAATTTCAAATGACAATTTGTATTCAAATAGATGTTTTCTTATATCCGTTTGAACTATTAAAACTGAAAGAAATGTTTCTTATTTGAAAAACAACGTATAGACACAACAACAAAATATTTTTTCTACATATATTTAACGCCTTTAAGGTAAATTTTTTCAAAGCTTTGCCCCAAACATTCGTATTGTTACCTTACTTTTATTTTAAACACTATTTGTTTTCGGTACAATTCTCTTAGTTTCAAGTTACATTTCTGTGATAAAAATCAGTTTACATAACAACATCCAACATATGCTTAAGTACTCTCATAAAGATATTTATATGTACATCCGTTTTTATTGTCATATTTTTGGTCTGTCAGATAGGCAGCACTACATCACAAGGACTTCCGGTTGTATAGTGTGTGTGTGTTTGTGCGTGTTCTTTTTAGACAAAAAGCCAGTCAGCCAACAGCAAGGATTCTTTAGAAATTCGTTAAGCAAGAGAGCACAAAGTTTTTCGGTTATTTGTGTATTTTCTTTTGTGGCTCCTGTGGTCGCTCGCTCTATCATCTCATTGTTATTTGTGGCTGCTCCATCATTGTCATTGTGTTATTTGAATTTTATTCCTGTTTCCTGTACACATCATTCTACTTAGTAGGTAGAGAGATAGACCTCTAACCTTTTTTGAGGTCAAAAAGAGGAACTGGCAATTTATGCATGCGAGACTTTATGAGTGCAGGGCTCCCTTTATGCCACACACACATTTCCCGTCCTGTGTCAGCCGTCGGTCTTATCAATGAATGAAGCATATGATTCAGGTCCCCTACCACATCTCCACGACGCGCTCTCTCTATCGTTTGCTTCCTATGATGTGTTGGGGGTACAGGTAGCAAAAGAAGCTTATTTTTGGTGGATCCATATCATCATCCAGTTAGGTGTTTGTACGAATACGATGCCAGCATTTAATACAATTTGTGTTAACTGTGTACTCGTTACAACAGTTCTGCTTGTTGTTTTTTTTTTCATTTTTACTTTTGCACATCTAAAACCATGAATCATGAGACAAAAACCAGCTTTTTTACTCGTCGTCAGACGTTCACATGTAAGCCGTTTGATGCTTTAGCACGCTCAAGAAGCGTAGCAAATGTCGTCGTATCCATCAACAACGCCGCAGCGGGGCGCACAGGCATTAGAGCCAAGAAACAAACGGTGAAAAAGTCCAACATCGGATATGACAAACAAGATGTTGGGAAAAGATGGAAAAATGGATGGCAACAGTACTAAAATGGTACTGTGGTTAGTACAACATAACTGAGGATGGCAGGTATGGGTTATTGTAAATGTGTGTTTTTAAACATAAATAAGTAAAAGAGCTCTCGTGAAGTATTAATTTTAGTTACTTGTTATTATTATGCTTTTACTGATGGGAGAAAGGGGTTTGCTATCTCTACTTTTCTTGCCATTGGAGTAAAATTAGGTACCACAGTAAGTAAGTAGCACTACTCATAAACTCTTGTAAACAATTGAAAAAAGTAAATGTTTGTCACGGGTAAACTTAGAAACTACTAAAACGATTTCAACCATTCTTTTTTCAAACATCACAACTTATGCCTAGAATAAAGTGCGATATTTCAATGTTTTATTTTCCAATGTTAACTGTACGAAATTTTGGTTTTAAGTTGGGTAGTTCCGTTGGCTCCAATTTAAAGAGTTGAAAGCAGAAAATGTTGCGAATAATAATTATTAATTATTAAAATGATATTCCCTTTTATGTTATGTTTTCCTAACAATCTCTTTATCCGTCTCTTATATAATCTGTACACAAACTAACACCTTTAAAACGTTGTCTTCATTTTTCCTCCTTACCATCACTATCATTGTGGTAACTCTGCCATTTCGGGTTTTCGGTTTGGCGGTGGCGAAATAACACAAGGAAAGCACTAAAATCCCAAACTCCACACAATAAGTTGTCAAACAAGTCTTAAGAGTTTATGTTTCCTGGCTGTTCTTTAGCGTCAATTCACCAGCGTCGCTGCTAGGAAGTCTTGAATGAATGTAAACAACATAACAACAATATTCTGAAACTTTACAAAAGAAAATTTTTGCAGTGTGGTGGTACACGAACTGCTGTATGTATTTGTATATATGTTATGAAAATTATGTTCCAATTTTTAGTTTTCCTCATTAACCACTGGCTCAAACCCAAACTCATAATCGCTGTATGAATGAACTCTGCTCTACGCTTTGCCAAAAAAAGGGGCGCAAACAAATTCACTTTTAAGCACCACAAAATTTGAACAATTTGCCCTGAATTATTTTCTTGTATTCCAATTGACCCAATACTTGGTGGTTATATAGTAGTTCCTCAATGTGTTTGCGCGTAGCAAGACCGACCGACTTTACTACTTTGGCATGGTTCGTTTTTTTCTTTTTCATCTCGGCAGTGTGGAACAGAGTCATGATGACGGTGGTGGCGATAGAGGTTAAGTAGGTTTATGTTGCCATTACCACTTTCTCGCATAGCCAGCAACTGCGATTGAGCATTAATCCAGTTGGTCTTTAGCACACCAACTTCACTTTAGCTGCTGCACGACTCTGACTAATCCAATTTAAAGACTTTGCCGTCGTACATGCTTACAAACGCAAATTCTAGTGGTGCAAAATGCGGACGTAGAATGCAGATTTTTTCTTAAAACTCAGCACTTTTAGTCAACACAAGAATTTGCAAGTTGGAATATTTTACACGAATATGTTTACTTTACGAATTGTGTGTGTGTGTGTTTTTTTGTTGAGTTTCTTTCAAAGATTATAATGTTGACTGCAGAAAACATATGCAAACAGAGATTGATAAAATGGAGGACACTAGCTCACAAATGTATAAGGTGAAGATGTTATGGATGATGGGTGGGACATAGTGGGATGAGTATGGATGCAGTGATGGGCTGTAGCCCTTTTAGGCAGTAAAAAGAAAATCCTTATACAACGTCTTCATTTAAATAATAGGAAACTACATAAGAGCTTTTCGTAAAAAGGAAACTTTTAATAAATCAAATAATAGTAGCAAAGAAAGCTAAAAAATTGCAAATAATATGATTGAAAGCGATGTAAATTGGCAATAGGTTTAATTTTGTATTTTTTCGTAGCTGATACTCCTTTGCGGACTGACCGTGACCGACACGAAATGTTCAGTGAGGATTGATAAGGACCGTATTGAGCCATTCATTGCCAATCGGTGCCTAAGACAAGGCGATAGCCTACCCTGTGATCTCTTCAACATACTTATGGAGATGATAACGAGGAAAGCTGCAGTAAAAACGAATGGTAAAATTTTTTTTAACTGAAGCCACATGCAACTCGCGTAAAATGATTATGTAAACATCATTGGTAGAAAACTATAAGATGTGACTGCAGCCTCCTCAGTTATTCAGATGTAACCAGCCAAAATGGATCTATCGGTTAACGAAAACAATACAAAGTTATTAGTTTTAATGAGAAAATGTCGTCGTATCCATCAACAATACCGCAGCGGGGCGCACAGGCATTAGAGCCAAGAAGCAAACGGTGAAAAAGTCGGATATGACGAACGAGATGTTGGGAAAGAGAAATGTATGGCAAGAGTACTAAAATGTTACTGTGGTTAGTACACTATTACTGAGGATGGAATGTATGGGTTATTGTAAATGTGTTTTTTAGATATTAATAGGTAAAAGAGCTCTCGTAAAGTATATATTTTAGTTAATTGGTAAATTCTGCTCTTACTAATGGGAGAAAGGGGTTTGCAAGCAATATAAGGATAAATTGAACAATTAAAAAAAAATGTTTGTCACGGATAAACTTAGAAACTACTAAAACGATTTTAACCATTCTTTTTTTAAACATCACAATTTATGCCTAGAATAAAGTGTGATATTTCATTGTTTTATTTTCCATTGTTAACTATACGAAATTTTGGTTTTAACTTGGGTAGTTCCCTTGGCTCCAATTAAAATAGTTGAAAGACGGCACTGTTGCGAAAACAATACAAAGTTGTAAGTTTTAATGAATAAAGAATCTACTCATTTGGGACGCTCCGCCAACTTTGACAATTACAACTTCAAAGAAGCAAAGGATTTTATCTTAAACAACGTCAGCCTTGAGGTTATGAGAAAAATACTGCTTGCAAATAGAAGCTATTACTGACAAAACAGAGCCCTCCATAAACAAACAGATTTTGGTTCTATATGTCTTGATGTATGTCTCGATTCTGGATAACGACACAAACAGAATATGTAATCACTTCTGGCAGTATTAATGAAGAAAATTCCTTAAAAATATGAACTAATCATCGTTAACTGAAAGTATCGACGTAGTATGAATAATAAGCTGTACGAGCTGTATACCGACATTGACGTGGCCAAGTGCAACTAAGTACAGCGATTGCGTTGGCTAGGTCTTATTGTACGCATAAATGAAAATGTTCCAGCTCGAAAAGTATTCGGCAGTAAACTTCATAAATGACGAACTGGAAAAGAAGCGCAGAAGATCGAAACACATAATAGACATGTTTGACGGTATTTAATAAATAAATATTACTATTTTAAAATTAAAAATAACCAGATTAGATTCGTATTCTCAGCAGCTGCTGATCATTTCTTAAATTAGTTTAAACCACAAGTTATATTAAATTATCAGGCCTGGGAAATGCATTAGCTCCTATCATATAACGCTGTTTTTTGTTTATTTCAATGACAATATCTTTGGAACTATCTATATCTTATATCACGAACTCAATGTGTGTTACATATTGCTTTAAATTTTTTTATATTAAGGGATATTCCCACTACTTTGTGTGTGTATATCCCATTTCCTGATTAACGATTAAATTCTATTGCAGTGTGACCAACTTTTAAGTTACCACAAAATCTGTGATATTTTTGTCAACATCTGTGATATCTGTATATATAAATAGTGTTTTATAATTCTAAACCTCAAACAGCTGGTAAACAGTGATTCAGACTATCCACATTAAGTAGTATTCACACTGCTTAATAACGATAATACATTTTTTTTATAAGTGTAGTTTGTAAACTCTTACTACTCCCTCAAGAGTGTAAATTTATACCCTAACGCTCTCTTTTACATTGTAGAACCTTGATCTTATGAAATTTTTAATACAATTTCAGACAAATATTATAAAAAAAAGAGTGTAGGGATGAGAGCAGTTCATCAACAAAATATTTAGCTATTGTATATAATTCTATGCTTTGAGATTAAAATTAAGAAAGGAAGACTTTTCACCGTTAATCGAGATGGCTCTCGCAAATTATTATAGAACATTGTTTCGGTCTTGTTGACGACAGCAACTTCGCAGTATAGTGTCGAGTCAATCGGTATGTCTAGAAAAAGCTTCTCAATAGCTGATATTCCTTTCGTCATAAATAAGTAGGTGCTGTCCGCTATGAGTCTTAAATGTGTTGTAAGTGTTTTTTTTCGGTTTTGAACTTACAATCTCTAGCCTTATAGTTATATTACGTATGCTATGTTTGTTAGAGAACATTTTTGTAAGTCTGATCTTCACTTTTACGTTTAAGTGTTGCTTGCATTTTTTATTGTTGTTTTTCTTTCATTCCCTTCCTTTTCAGTAAATAATGGGACAAAGGATATTGGTTCATTATTATTATAACAACAATGTATAATTTCGCATTGGCTGCTCTTTCAATATGTAAAGTTTTTATTAGTAAAATACTGAAAATATTTACATGGCACAACATTTACAATGATGTGAAAGAGACAGAGCCACAGAGAGCGACAAAGCGGTAGAGAGGAAAACCATAACCATATATGTAGGTCTCTGGTGAATTTGGGAATATGTTGTGAAATTCCCGTATGGCACGCACGTGTGCCATAAACTGAAATATAGCCACTATGGCAGGCAAAGCAGCCAGAGAACCAGGAGGCCGCCAGGCAGCCATCGATGTAGGCACGCTTACTACATGATAAATGTTGCAATAAGCCACCAACAACGAACAGCCAACAAACAGCATAATGAACAACAACGTATTGCTGCTCTTTTGCTGCTGCCATGATGTCGTCGCGGTGAAGAGTATTGTATGGAAAGGCGGGGGAAAAGGTGTTTTATTACACCATTTGTCTTAAGCCAATTTCAAATTGTTTTCTTTAGCACTCGCCGAAATAAAAAATTTGATAGTGAATTAGATTTACTCTCTGCAATATGGCAAACTGAATGAATGAATGAGAGAGTGAGTGACTGAGTGAGTGTGTAAAGTTGCATGCAATTGAAATTGTTTACCACCACAGCGAAACGGAACGGAAATCGGAACTTGGCACATTGGCACCGAGCGGGGGGTGCCAAATGTAAGAACCTGAAAATCAAATAAGTAAACAAATAAAACCATTGAAGCATTTAATAAAAATGAAGAAAAAAAATAGACAACAAAAAACGAGCAGTGAACCCAGAATTACATACGGAAAATTGTATGCAAATCACGTCGCCAAAATGGAAAAAATACAAAATATTTTTTATTGAGATTGAATTGAAAAAACATGTAAGAATAAAATAAAATAAATACAAACATTGCATATATATATAGACGTATGCGAATATGTCTACGTGCATATATGTGCATATAATATGTAGTATAAGAATATATATTCACATATTCCAGTTATGATATCATTTCTGCTAAGGGTTTATATTGCAATTTTGTGAGGTATAAGGTATTTTACGAGTATTGCAGTAAAATTGGATAGTTTTGCACTACAAACGTAGTGTTGCAGAATTTTCGCTTTAGCTGTCTACTGGATATTTAAGAGGGTTTTTATAAAGTAAATTTGTGCGCAATAAACCCCTTCCTTCTCGAAGTAGGTGTATCTGGATCAGCGGTAAAGCAACCGTATCGTTACTTAGGAGTGGATAACATTTAAGGAAAAGAGTCAATACGGGCACTTCTCAAGTTGGTCAATTATATTCTCGTGGACTTTGAAAGGGGAGGAATAAAGGCAGTGGCATAGTTAGACGACATCGTCATTTTGGGAAAGTTTAGCCGACAATAAACGAATTAATGCGGATTAATGCTATTAACCTCAATACAACATTAGCTAGTAAGTACTCTTACCGCATAGGTACAAAATAATGGGCCATGAGTAGGCGGGTTTGTCCTCCAGAGGCAAAATAATAGAGTGTAATTCTAGGCAGCAAAATAAACTGGAATAGAAACACTGAGAAATGACTAAAAAGATAACTGAAGGCTCCTGACGAATAGTAAGCTGGTCAATTGTTAATGAAACAATATTTTAACATTAATTTTGATAATCAGACTGCAAAAAGGGTTATAGACTCCTATAAAAGCAAATCAAAATTGGTTAATTGTCGCCAAACAGCTTTGAGTACACTTTATTTATTAATTTTCCTCTGACGTATCTGTCGAAGGAAACAACGAATTGTTATTGAAGAAACAGCATATTTCCCTATAGATTTTCTTACGATTTACATTCAGAAATCTTTCAAGTATCTGTACGACATGTCGTACATGAGATTTCCCTCAGCTGCGTAGGTAAGACATCGTGTCAACCACTTCATACGTTTTTAGTAACGATATCGGTCAGATTTCGCATCCGATATCGGAAGAAATTTTCCTAAAGACTTTAGGCAGTAATCGGTACGATGCGTCGGCAAAAACACCCGAATAATTTCAGATATTTGGTATGAAATCGGTACGAAATCGTTACGACGCGTCGAATTTCCCTCGATTTACATTCCGAAAACGTTCAGACGTCGGTACGACATGTCGTACACAACGTCAGATTTCTCTCTAATGCGTCGGTAAGGCTTCGTGTCAACTACTCCATACGCTTTAGTAACGACTTCGGATGCGATATCGGAAAATTTTCTCTACTGTCGTACCGATTTCTGACCGACTACTTATTATTTTGTGCGCTGTCGACTTATACACGGGGAAAATGTTGTGCTCTCCCAACAATCGTGCGGTTAAGCATTTACTACTCATGTATGCATTGTTTCCCTGTTCGTAATTGTCTGATTTTATGTCAAATGGAAAACAAGCGTGTGTGGTGTTGCTTTCATAACACTCAACTAACTGTTTTGAATCAAACAAAACCTTCGAGTACGAAAAAGTCGTGAGGCTCGCGAGGCTATAGTATGCCTATCACTGAGGTACATCAATGGTATGGCTGGCAATCCCAAAATGGGTGTAATGTCTTTACGGAAATCTCAAACAGACATCAAATGACAAATTTATGTTTAAACTGTAAAAAGTGGAAAAGAGTAACGTTCATCTGTTGGTCCGCTTCATTTAATGGTACTGTGAAGTAAGGGCTCTTGCACGAATCTGGGAACGCTCTGCCTTGGATTTCTGTCTCATCTGTGGGGATGAGAAGCAAACAGAAACGATAGGTTGTATATTATGGGAATGTTCTGATTGGTATTGGAAGGAATAGTTCGCTTTGTAAAAGGAAGGAATACTTCGCTTTGTAAAAGGACTGAATTGTAAGACTAAGAGTAAGAACTTACTATAATACATGTAGGACATAAGTTGACTATGATAATTGGAGTTTGTGTCTGCGATATACAAGTAAAACATTATCGTTATGCTTTTCTCCTTATGTACTCTCGCTTATTGTTATAATTATTTTTATCTCATTTCCACTATATTGCTTAAAGGGACTATCACCATGTATCTAAACGGTCACTGAGTGAAGTGCCAGCATTTAAAGTATATACAGTCGAACTTCTCTATCACGTAGGCACTGGGAATCGCCGATTACTACGTTATAGAGAAAATTCATTATAGAGAGGTAAAAATGTATGAAAAAGGTTAGGAAAACTCTGTGTTAAAAAAAAAAATCTTTTTTGGGAGAGAATCGCTATAGAGAAGTTCGTTATAGAGAAGTTCGACTGTATATAAATACAGGTACAGGTGCAGGATCTCTATTTTTTATCTATTTCCATAATAGAATATAATTTTTTTTTTATTATCTATCGCCATATCTCTCGCCCGTTTCCAATTTCATATCATGTTGCATGTCAAACTAGTCTGACAAATACTTTTACACTCAACTACACTCTTCCCATAAAAGCGTAAAATAATATAGTGATGTGTTCGTTGTTACCACTCATGTATGCACATGGGTTGTACACATTTCCGTTTATACGAAATCAATGGTTATTTGAACTTCCTCTTTGAAATTCATGTAGTTTAACACCAAACTATCAGGTTGGTGGGGTCTGACAAACTGATAACTCACACTTTCATTATTAATCAAAGGGTTGCATACGATAGAACTGTATGCAACTTTCTGTACAATTAGTAAATAAATTACTATGTATGTATGTTTTTTGCTATGCATAGCTATAAAAGTTTTAAGAGAGAATTTTAAAATCTATATGTTGTAGGTTAAATTTGTTAGTAGCTAGCTTAAAATGTTGTTTAAATCTAATTATAACAACGTTTGAAAAATCAAACCAATCACTTTTGTACATTTCGAAAATAAAGTATTTTTAGTTTTAATTTGATGTGTTTAATGACTGAAAAATAAACCATTTTAAAGCCATTAAATGAGATTTATAGCACGGGTAGCTTGATTTCAGTTTAGGTTAGTGATCAAAAAGCAATTTGTTGGTAACAAAAAAAAAAAAATAGAAAAAAAATGGTAAAGAAGAGTTGAAAAGAGAAGGAACTAACTTTTGCCTCCAACTTAACGCTGTATTGTAGTTTAATGGCCCTATTGTCGTGTACTTTTTTGCTTTACTGTATATGTTAGGCAATTATTATTTGTAGTTGATATTTTGTATTTTGGCTGTCATTGCGTTATGACACGTGATGGTGGTATCTATAATTGGCAATTGATGTTTGACGAATATGTGACAGAATAGTTGACAAATTGTAGAAGAATAGAAATGAAAACATATACGGTATAATACATGCGACTTGTGCTGCTGTTTGATAGAGAACCCTGCTTATTGTTAATTTGTTAATATATAAGAGAACTTAGTTTGGTTCCTTTTTATTTATTAGATCATTATTAATACCACAAAACCATGTTTATTTATTTGGTTTCTTTTAAATTTAAATTAATGTGATCATATTTAATACCGCAGACTCTTGATTACTCTTAAATTTCCATTAACACTTCAGCGTCATCCTAATTTATGACCCTTAGTGTGTGTTAATTTTAGCATTTCTTTTAGTTGTTTACATCTTTGACACCTTCCAATTATCGTTTTAAACCTGAGAAGACCACGTGCACGTAAGCACTTTAATTTGTCTACATAATACGTTAAAATAGTATTCGAAAAGATTTCAAGTTCAAAAAACTATTTTTCAATTTAAGGTGTATAGCTAGATTTATGACTTTATTAATGTAGCTAGTGGGCGCTCTTAGTTTAATTTTTTTAGTCTACGTTGCTTACTATGAAAGAGAAATTTTCAGCTAAATTTCTATCTATGTAGATTGTCAATCAGCCGCAAAATGAGAGTGATTCATCTAAATGACCAGCGCTGCTATTGGAATCACTAATATTTTGCTGCCCGTCTAACATCGTCGTTTGAATTTAAATTCATACCAAATGTCATCAACTTTTTAAGTTTTACGTATATAAACTAATAAACTCACAGTTTGTGCGCAATTATTCTATTATTTTTGATAAAATTAAACTAAATGTCATCAGGCAGATGATGAGTGGTGTTAACCCAACCACTTAAATCAAATTTAATTAGATTACTTTTACTGACTGGCCATTTGTCGACGACAACGTCGTCGCAGCGATCTCTCAGAGTTTGGCCCCAGTCAATTTAAATTCAAATGCTGCGGTCGTGCTGAGCCAGTCTGGCCGACGTGTGTGTGATCAACCAACCCACCCCTCACATAAGCATAGGCGCCTCTCCGCTTCGCACCCTGCTCGTTGGTATGAGGACACAGTACTTAGTTCTAATTGTGGCCGATTTGCCATATTTAGCTGTCATTTAAATACGCAACCCGTAATGTGAAAACAACTGCTACGACGACGACAACAACAACAATTACGTAACTAGGAACCAGTCAAGAGCATCAGCAACAACAACAGTGGCCATAGAAAAAATCTCAACAACATCATTTTCTATATTCGGGGCATTTTTTTTTAATTGCAAACACTTGTAAGGAAAGAGGATAGTACTCGGAAAGTAGGGTGACACAGTAATGAATGTGTATGTACGTGAGAGGGTTGGCAAAAGGTTTTCTTGGGGGGTTAAATGTCCTTAGACGGCCAAAAATTTAATGTTTGAGGTAATTTCTGTATACAGGAAACATTTCTTAAAGGACAAAGCGCTACCAGATAGAGAAAGTATCTAAAATTCGTTAAGGTTTTTATTGAAAAACTAAAATTTGCAAAGGTTTTTAGAGTTATATTCCTCCTTATAACATATGTCGTAGTCGACTTTCAAAGTCATTCGATTGTTTTTTTTTTTATTTGAATAAAATTAATTACACTTAACAGAAATGTTTAGTGTTGAGAATTTTTCATCATCTGATGAAGAAGAACATGATAGGAGCAAGGACATTCGCATTTCAGTCTCACAAGCGACATCATCGATGGCACATTTGAAAATCGACAAAGATTCGACGTGACTTCGACATACATAATAAGGGGGATTATATTATGAGCCATTTGCCTAAAGCAAAGCTTTTAGATTGTACCCTTTTGTACAAACTTTGATTTTGTTAAGTAATATAGAGAGTAGAGCTAAAAATCCGATGCATAATACGAGGGCTGTTTAATTCAGTGACTTGTTGAACTTCCCTCGTAAATAATTAATTTCTTCGTTTTATTTGGCAGGACCAACAGATATTGATCAATTGATTGGTGCACGTAAAAAGGAATTTCAAGCACTTATGTCATTTGCGCTCCATAGATACCTCTACACACCAACATTGGATACCCTATGGGAATTGGGTATCAATTGCCGAGAAGTGCCTATTCAGAGATTGGTGAAGAGCAGACGTGGCACCAAACTGGGTCTAAAGTGTTAAAGATGTGTAAATTTTACTGATGTATAGTTTTTCTGCGGCGTTGTACTTTTAACTGCAATGTTTAATAGAATACATAGATTTTTTTCTTCAAGTTCTTAATGTCCTTTAGGTGTGGTATGAGCCATGTTCCTTGACGTTGGTTCTAAGGCTGGTACTGTAGAAATGACACAGGAGTGGTTCAAGTTAAGGCGTACGGTGTCAATTACCACCTCCAATGGCAAAGCCATGTTAAAGAGATGTAACTCCTTAAACTGATTCATGTAACGAAGATTTGGTAGCCCGCCAATCGTGTCATTTGTCGACGAAATTTCGAGTTGGAGCATTTTACAATCACACAACATGTCCAACCAACGCATTCGGTATAATTGGACGCGCTTGAGTACTTCGATTTCGTTACATAGTTCATGATTCAAACAACAACGGTTATCTCTGTTAACGATTAGGACTTTAAATATTCTTCAAAGTAAAGCAAGATAGATAGGATCAGCATCTGGTATAATTCGACTTTTGTTCGTCCAGAGAAGTCTTTGCCATTCGAAAGCTTGCTTAGCGCAGAGTACCAGCGGTTTGCGATCAACACTAGTTTTGATTCCAAGCTGACATTGTTATTTTTGTTTACGGCGTTAGGCACATAGTCATAGTTGTCAACGTTATCGCAGCGAGCTAGACGTTCATTTAATCCTCGATTACCACCATACGCACTTCTTCCGACGGTCTCTCAATACTTGAAAAGGCTGCAGTAACAACCCGCAGTTCTCGGCTAATGATAACTATATCAGCGGGGTATGCGAGCAGCTTGTGATTCTTATTGATGATGGTGCCATTCGGTTTTACTGCAGCTGTGTTTTCGGAGAAGCTATGCTAGACACAACCGTCAGCCACTTCAAAGTTATAGTTGTCGACGTTCACGCAGCGTCCTGAACGAGGAGACTCTTTATTGTTCATTTAATCTTCGTTTACCACCATACCCACTTCTTCCGACAACTTTTCAATGTTTGATAAGGCTGCAGTAACAACCCGCAGTTCTCGGCTCATGATATCTATATCAGCGGGGTATGCGAGCAGCATGTTACTTTTATTAAAGATGGTAACAAACGGATTCACTGCAGCTATACGCATGATCATCTCCATTAGGATGTTAAAAAGTACGCATGATCCCTTTCTGTCCGACTCGCTTGGTAGAAATTGGTATGAGCGGTGTCACACCCCTTTGTACAATCACAACCAAGTATAGCCAGGGGCAAGGATTTTTGTCTGTCTTTCGGTATGCGATGTCGTATCAGATTCGCAGGAATACCAAATGCAGACATGGCAGTTTCTACTTGCTGTTGTATCGGACAATCGACTTTATAGTCGATGAAAAGATGATACGTGTCGATCTGCAATTTCTTGGGTCTTCTAAGGATTTTTATCCTTTTTTACAGAAGACTTGGTGTCAGTCCGTACACCCTGCAAACTTAAACAAGACATCTATTATATTTTGTCATATCTAACTGACGAATGCAGCATTATATTCGATAAAAAAAGATGGTAAGTGTCGATAAGCATTCTTTGGGCCTTCTTCAGGACTTATTGGAGTGTGAATATCTATCTATCCACCAGATCTAAAGCCACACTGATAAGGTCAAATCAGTCTCGTTAAGATGGTTTTAGTCTTTCTCATAACATAATCGACAGAACCCTGTATAGGTAGAAGACTGATTCGTCGGTAATGGCTTCACACACTTGGATGATATTTCTTAAGCACAGGACATATAATCTTTATGTTCTAATCATCGGACATGCATTCTTTTAGCCTTATGACAGCCCTGAAATAGGTCTGCCGGTTGTCAATCGGCATGTCCAGCTTTATTGTTTTTAAACTGTGTAATTGGCATACTGATCTCGTTTTGGCTCGGTAATGGACAATCTAATCCATCTTCGATGAATGGTAGTGATTTCGTCACTTGCGCTGCCTTCCTGTTCCGAAACTTATTCTTTTTTGCTCTGCATTATCTATTTTTATGGTTGAAATGTGGTTTCCTGTATTCCGTCTTCACGCCAGAATTGTCGATAAAATATAAGGAATGATTTTAGACGATCATTATATGACGATTATTGATCTCTAATATACGTCAATGAGTCTAATGAATGATTTACCTGTCAGCATCAGCTAACATAGCCAAGCCATCATCGATGAATCAATAAATCTGCAATGGCACGGAGTATTGTTACTTGCACTCCCCCATTAATCTACCCTACAGTCACAGTTTTTGTCCAACGTTCTATCGGCATCTTATTCACATTTACCCCACCGCCTTCATGTAGGGTATTCTATGAAATTCAAATCCCAGCTTACTAATTTGACATTTAAAGTATCAATTTACACATATCTTCACCTTTTCAAGGCATGAGCGATCTAACAAATATAACAATACAAAATAAGACACTTAAAATTGGGGAGGGGACGACTATTACATACAAATTGTGTATTTGTTGGACACTTTGTGCCAAGTTTTATTTCTGCAAATTGGTTTTAAGTTTCACACCTTCTTTGGACGAGCTTCTAACATAGCTGAGGAGGTGCAACGAATCGAAAATAAGCCGATTACTTTAAATACGATGTGAGTAATTTAGTGAACTCATGTAAAATATGACTAAGAAGCGTTAGCGTTACACTTTAAAGGTTTCCGGTTTTTAAATACTCGAGCCATGGGGCAGGCAGTTGAGGATAATTTGTGAGGGAAAGTCTACGCAGACGTAGGGAAGTTTCTGATGGTATTTTTGGAATGTAAATGAGTCATAGCTATGGTAAATTTTTGTTAATTGGGATAATCCATTTAAACCAGAGATTTGTCCATATCTACTACATACACACGTCGAGTGAAATAAGAAACCGTAGCAGCAAATGTAAAAGATCAGCTGTCAGTGGTATTTGTTATGCTTCGCTTAGAGTGCAATAACAACAATGCAAAGGTAATTGCTTAACAGTCTTGTGTTACTTTCATACATTTAGGTAGTAACTGCAGCTGCTGCGTGTGCGCAGGCGCACAGTTGTTTTTCTAACTGCGAACCCAGCAGATGCTCAAGATGTGAGGGTCAGTTTTGAGGATGCATAGCAATCAGCAAATATTGATAAATGCAACTAAAAGAAAATTCTTTAGTCTTTTGTGTCTACCCTCATGGAGTTCTATGCACCATAACTGTTTACACTTTGTGCTGCATTTCCTATATGCACTATTGAAGCGTTAACTATTTGTATTGTAGAGACCAGAACAAAAAGATATGAGATATCTGTTCTTTTTCGATTACATTGAACTACATGTTCTGTGTTGTCTTCATTTCCCCATATTTATCGCCAGTTGGAGCTGATAAATTGTATGTTCATGTTTAATGTCGTCGTCTCCGTATGACTGATTACAAAATTGAAAGTGTTTAAAAAAGAAGAGGGGAAATTAAAGAATATCGTTCATTTTTTTTGAGAATTTTGTACTTTTAACTAAAGCAAACAATGCACTTATTTTCATACAAACATATGTAATTAAAGTCACCCATCATCATGTGTTGTAACATTGAGATACAAAAGTATGCGTCATGGTGAAGGTAAGACAAAATGGGGTAATTGAGAAGTTACAGTAATGGAAATGTACATAAAGAAGTGGAAGTGGGAAAAATTATAATATTAAGAAAACAAATTTTATACAAATTGAAATTGTTAAAAATATAATAAAAAAAATTGTTAAATATAATGAAAAATCCAAAGTGTTTTATTAATATCATAAAAGCGGAACTGATGTCAAACCAGTGCTAAAAAAGTACAAAATATGAAAAATAAATATGAACTGTTTAAGTTATAACATATATTCTAAATAATAGTAATTTCCTATGAAGTGATATGGTGCCGTGTTGCACTAATATTTGAAGTAAAAAAGTCGTAACAGTTTGTAATTGATATATATTGAAATTACTACATAAACCGGGATAAATATCTTAAAAATCAATTGTGAAAATATTATCCAAATCTATTGTGCCGTTTCTGAGTCTATAGGAAACACACATACAATAATTTATTGTACCGCAGCGAAGCCCTGGCAAATAAATAATAACACAAAAGCGGGTGAAGCTATAGACCGCCACAAGGGTAATACTAAATACCTGGGATTTTTAATCTTATAGTATCTACATTATTATTAATTTTTTATTTTTGATAATTTTTATATATGCCTTAGAATTTCGTTATGAACTCCTTTGATATGAACTCCTTTAAATTTCAAATTTTTAAGCCTGGTTTTAAACTCATAAAACTCACCACTACCTAAGTATACTTTGTTATCTTACAATGTATTCTCTTTATCAATATTACAACCATTATGACACATACTTTTATCACCAACTGTCCCCTTAATGTATAACACACTCATAAGTAATTTCTGGAATGCCAGGCAGCGTCACTAGTTCGCCATGTGTGTTCGGTTACAAAATGCACCCAATATTTTATCTGACCAGCATATCAGTCAACCCGCCATATTCCCTCCACTCATACCAAATATTGAATCATAAGTGTTTTTTTTTTATTTTTGGTTCGTTACGAAAAAGAAAAAACAAACCGGACCAAATGCCGACTAACCCAACCCTTCGTTAAATATCACAGCAAGTAAGAGAGCATTGTATGCCCAGCAAGGGCTTGAATAATGGCGGCGCGGTCTCACATGTAACAAGAATTGAAAGCAAACATTTTTAAAGTCCCCCCCCCCTGCCTCTCACCCCACCAACACTTCAGAAATGCAGCAAAAGCCATATGGCTTTATCGCTTACAAACCAAAATATACCAGAAAATTTGAAGAAAATATTTGAAATTTTCTTTAGAAAAGTTAAGAGCTATTAAGATTTAAGATACCGGTTATGTTGATAATTCAAGTGGGTGTATGTAGTAAAGCCTCAAAACGAGGCAAAGGGAGTACAAGGTGGCGGAGGCTGCCTCAATAACTAGGGTGGTGGAACAAAAGTGAAAGTTCCAAATCGAATGTCACTCACTGTTGTATGAGGCATCTCAACAAAAGAGATTACTAAGTAAGCCCTTATGGGTCTGATAGCCTGAGTGTGGCAGATATTAAGAATTGAATTCAATAGTTTGTTTACTCGCTTTGTTGCATCAACAATAAGCCTCGTTGGCATCATCAACTTAACCTTCGTGTGAAGCGGCGTCGTTGTACGACTGAATAATGTTTCTATTCTCAGAGATGACATAGATAGATTCCAATTGCATCAATATCTTGATATTATGAGTAGTTATATTGAATAGTAAGCAAGTGAAGTAGTGTGCATATATACATATAGGATCACACACACAAGTATAACGTGTAAGTTTGTAGGACAACAAGTATTAATGACATTCCCTAACCATTTGAAATGCATTTCTTGTTACAGTGGTTAGTATTTCAGAAGCGTTTGAAAGGAATTTGCAATGAGTTGCTTATGATAACACGATGTAGTATCGGCTGCGGCTGTTACTTTAGAAAAATATTTGCATTAGTAATGTTAGCCTTTAAATTTTAAATATATATGTTTTTAAAATTTTGCACGAATGAAGACGTCAGTTTATTTATTTAGCTTTAGTTAATTGACAGAGAGTGGCGCGTATATAAACATCTGGCTATTTGTCTGTCTATGATTAACAAAAGCAGCCGCATGATCAGTACCAGTGCACGAGAGGGAAAGAAAAAGTGTAGGGTCAATGTATACATAATTTTATGTTCAAAAAGAGTCCAGAGTAAATTTTTACATTTCACAGCTTTGTTACCATACAAAAGATTGGTTTATCATATCAACAATGCTAATACGACCATGTATAAAATCAACTATCGTAAATTTATAACTAACATCAAATCTCCTGAATAAGAATTTGTTTTGTCACTTAAGGCACTCGGTCATATATAATTGCAAGGGGGTTATCAAAGAACAGGCAGACTCGTATCCGTGATGCTTTGTAACTTCTTTTTAAAATATCTGCTTTGTAAAAAAAATTACAACCCATTTTTTATTCTCTTTGTTAATCTTTTTTTAAAATAATATTTAAAATAACAATTTTAATTTTTTATCGTTTTTATACTACCAGTGAACTCTCCTCTCCGTTCGGCCATAGCTAACTAACACACAGCCCTCGTGTGTATAAACAATTTTTGAGGCGTATTTTTTATATGTATTGATTTTTGGCAAACATTCAAAATTGTGCAAATATATAGCTAGAAATCAACAAATGCTTGTCACACATTTGAACATTTTCATAAATGTCTTAGGGCGCCGTTGAATGCAAAAAAAATCTTATGGCCAAATAAAATAAAACATATTTTTGCGGTATAATCGCTATGATATAAAATTGAGATTACAGTCATATGCAAAATGTCACTAAAGTAAAAAAAGTGTTAGAACCAAAGAATGTATATATTTTTTTACAAACCTGCTTATTGTTCTATTTTCTGCCATTGCTAGTTTGAAAGAAAAGTATTATTCGCTCTTACTTGGGGTGCTTTTTCCCCCAAAAATATATTCGCACCTAAGGTAAATATTTTATGGTCTTAACAACCACGAGGTGTTACTCATCGGACGAACAACAGTCAGAATTAGCTAAATAATTAAAAAGTAAAATTTTTATTCTTTGCAAGTTTTATATCAAAATTATAATCAAAGGAAATATGTCAATAACGGAATTGTGCCTTAAACTTTGTATACACTTGAAGTTGCGAGTGTATTGAGTTCAGATGAACTGCTAGAGCAGAATGGTAGTATCACAGGACTGAGTGGGGCTCAATGATACAATTCTGAAGATGGGGAAGTGTTGTCCACATTCGATCACTTTTTGCCATCTATTGGACTTTGTGCTCCAGGACAAAAGTCATAGAAAGTAGCTACCGGTTTTGGTAAAGTTTTTCTTCTGCAATTTTTCAAACTGTACTACTTTCCATTTATTTTGGACTGTAGGTGTCTTGTCCGGCCGTGGCATAGTGGTTAGAACACGCGACTACCATGCGGGAGATCGCAGGTTCATCTTAAAAGAAAAAAAATAAATAAAATTTTCTTTCATTGTCGGCTCCCCTCGAATGTTGGTGACAGCAACTTCGCAGTATTAAGCGTCGATTCAATCGTCGTGTCTAGTAAGCGCTTCTCAAACAGTGACGTTCGCAATCGTCGATAAACAAGTAGGTGCCGTTAGTTGTGAATCTAAAAATAAAAAGCGTGTTAATTCACAACAACGCGAGAAGCTATCCCATACCTCATTCATGGGGTGCAAAGGGAAATTAAGTTTTTTTTTGTTTTTAGGTGTCTTGTCCACACATATATTTGGCACCTTTTGAAATTTGTCTTTCAGTATCAAAAATGTTCTGAACAAATTTCACACAAGTAGTAAATTGTTACCCGTAATATTAAAGCTTTTGTTCTACGATTTTCTAAACTATATATTTCCTTAATTCTGGAATTGTAAAAGTCATGTCAACACGTTTGTATTGCATGAGATCACTTTTAGAACTTTGGGTTCTTGTATCAAAAATGTCCTGAACAAAATTCACAGAAATGGAAAATTGTTGCAAGTGGTGCTAGCTTTTATTCTACAATTTTAAAAACTAAATAAATTATCTCCATTTTGGAATTGTAGATGTCTTGTTTACATATATAGCTTTAATTTTCATTTAGCCACATTTTAAACTTTTCGTTCCAATATCAAAAATATCCTGGACTACATTCACAAAAATGGAAAACTGTTTACTGTTTTTGTTTTACGCTTTTTTAACCAAAACAAATTTGCATGATTCTAGTATTGTATCTGTAAAGTCCACACATATATCTTTTACTTTCAATTGGACACTTTTTGTCCCCTTTTGAACTTTGGGTGTACAAAAGACCTGGACAGAATTAACAATAATGCAAACATTTTTAATTTTATTGAAAGAGTTTGTGTTCTACAAATATCCAAATTAAATAACAATGCACCGTTCTGAAAGTATAGAAGTGTTTTCTACACTTCTATATTTAACTTCCTTCATATAAATTGTTATCACTTTCTGAACTTTGGGTTCCAGGACCACACAAATATATTAATCTAAATAAAATTTTAATCTACTAAAATTTTCCAAAAAATAATGTTTTACGTATTTCTAAACTAAATAAATTTTCTCCATTCCGAAAGTGTAGAAGTGATGTCTACCCTTATATCTTTAATTATCTATAGATAACTTTTAATCACCTTTTGGACTTTGGGTTCGAGGACCACAAATTTATTGGTCACTGATTACAGAAACGGACTTATTGATATGTATTTAAAAAGCAAATGTTCTACGTATTTCGGAACTAAATATATGTTCACTATTCCCAAAGTGTAAAAGTGATGTCAACACTTATATCTTTTATCATCTATAGATAAAATTTATCTAAATTTATTATTTATTTCTCTAAATCAGTGATAGGCATCCCACATTGATGGTCGGCACTAATCGTTTTTTCACACAGTCGGCAGTTCACACGTATTATAAAGTTTTGTTTTATTCAAAACAGATAGTCTATGCTTGAGTGTTATAACAGCAACAAAACACACGCTTGTTTCTCATTTAACACAAAAACAGTTCAACGATGGTTGAGAGGACATGAAAGCAGCAATCCGACAGCGATGACGCTTCTTGTACCAACGAACACAAGCAAATCATATTGTAGTATGCATGCGTTCGGTTATGCCTACCACTACTCTAAATGAGCTTTTTGACTGAGTGTCTATAAAATATTAATACTACTTCCGTATTTTTTTAATACTACTACTTAATTTCCCTTTACACCTTATGAATGAGGTATGGGATATCTTCTCGCGTTTTATATTTTTAGATTCACAACAAACGGCACCTTCTTGTTTATCGACGAGTGCGAACGTCACTGTTTGAAATGCTTTTACTAGACATGCCGATTGACGCGACACTAATACTAAAACTAATCATGGAGGCCAGCAATGAAAGAAAAATTTTTTTTTCATTTTTTAGATGACTGGAGCCAGAAGTTGAACCTGGGATCTCCCGCTTGGTAGTCGCGTGTTCTAACCATCATGCCACGCCGGTCCCGCATTTTTTTTTATAGTCCATTTTATCTTAAGAATGTATCTTATTCTTCTTTTGCGTCAATACTTGTACGTCTTGTAAGTTGGATGAGAGAGGTGTCAAAGTGTGCAATAGCTGGTTTTTAGCTATATTAGCTTGTTAAAAGCGTTTTGAACCTATCTATGTAAAGCAAGTATAGGTAAATTTTCTGAGTAATGTTTTAACAGTTTGTAAAGCTTTAATGTTCTACGGAATATGTAAACAAATTGAAAATTGAAAAAAATAAATAAGAAGAAGTTAGATTTTTCACCTCTTTGATTCATAGCAACAGCCACGACATTCTTCATTTCCCTGGCGTTTTATGCCAAAAACATTACCTTTTTGGTAATAAAACAATCGTTGATTAAAAGAAATAACGGTTAACTAAAAGGTATATTCCTAAAACTTCCCACAGATGCAAGTACGACCACGTCTAGATTGCAGACACTTCGTATTGAAGTTATAATAGAAGTTTAGTAGGATAATTCGCAAAACTCTCCAGTAATTAAAGTGCGACCACGTCTAGATTCCAGCCACGTCCTCTAATATAAGTCATTGTTCGAATGTACATGTCTCAGATATAATTTGCATCGATTTGTAACTTTCGGGTATAGTAGTAAATTACTAGCAAGATTTCAAAGTTTAAAAGACCACGTGCGGTTTGTGGATTTCTTTAGACATTGTTTTAACAACTAATTTTATATCGTCAACATATCAATAGTATAATTATGGAGCCACCTCTTCCTTAAGTCCCTCGATCCATAAACCACTGTCTCGCTGCCTGGGTTTTCTCGCACGCTCGCTCGCTCTCTATCTATCTATTAAGTTGTATATAGCAAATGTTCGTATGTAAGCATTAATTCGCGGCAAATCCGATTATCGGGTGCTTGTAAATCCCTTAGTTCCAATTATGTAAATTGACATAATAGAAAATGAAGCATATTGTAGAGATTTTCGCATATCTCTTGTTTCAGTTTATTTTTTTTTTTCTTTCTTTCTTTACATTTTGTTGTTGTCGTTGCATTATGTTGTAGTTGAACAAACATCCATTCAGGTCATGCAAGTAGGTCATCCGAGCGAAAGGCAGCGCCACACCACATGGATGCAGCCAGGGGAAAAGCGTAGAGTGGCGAGGTGAGATGAGGCTTTTGCATTCCCGAGGACACATGGCACAAAAAGCCGCAAACAACCACATGCTCTGCGGTTCCAAAGTGTATATGTTGTACGAGTTTGTATGTAGTACAACCAGAACAACAAATGTTCAACGTATGACAAGGGGACAGAGTGAATGGAGGGCACCCTTGCCACCATTACTACTTGGTGAAAATAGTTTCTTGCTGGTTGGTTGGCTGTAATTCACAATCACATTTCACATGATTTCGACTCGGAAGCATTAACTCCGAAAGCCACAGCTTAACCAGCGGTTCAATGTTCTTCATTTCGATTTGGGGTTTTGGGTTTAGTTGTGGCCTAGTCCTATTGTTTTGGCTCTAACGCTCATACTTGTGGCGAGCGTAAACCTTTTTTTTTTGCTGCTACTCTGATTATTTGGCATTGGCAAATTACCACTGTAGAACATTTGGAAAGTGAGCGAGGAGCCAGTGAGAGAGAGGAGAGAGCGACGTCTAAGGAGAGGGGCCGGAATTTTCGTATTGGATGACGTTTATTTGCAATGCAAAAAGTAGGACAATCAATGGCAAGGATGTCTCTGACGTTTTCATTTTAAACGAAATGTGAACTGCTGAGTTGTTCACTCAACGCTCCCTTAGCTAGTGAATTCAAACAAGTTCGCTTGCATTCAGTGTGATGACTTTCAGTTTTCGGTTGTGACTTTGGCAGCTGCTGCTGCTGCGATGCTTTTACGTCATAACCAAAGAACCAACAGAGATTCAAGCATACATACACACACACACTCACACTGAATTTCATTGAGACATCATCTAGGCATCGGTATATAACATACTATTATAAAAGTAAGGTGTGGCGATTTATGGGAGTTATCAAATGAATAAACAAACCAAAAAAAAAACAGTGTTTGTTTTATAGCTATATGTGTGAATATAAAACTGCTAAATAAGGCATAATAAAGAAGAGGGGGCAATAAAACAAAATTAGCAGAGAATTCAATATAAGTTATCAGAGAAGACTACTGAATTTATTATTATTTGAATAGCGATGAAGTCAGGATTGTTGACGTACGTAATCTATCAGTTTGAGTGCGGAGTAGTCATGGGCGATTTGCATACGAGTTAAGAGGAGGTTAAGTTGGAGTCGACGTGTGAACAAATTTATATTTATAACTCAAAATTTGTATTGAAATCGAATTTGAAGCTGGTAGTTGTTATTCTTAAGAAGCCTTACTAATTACATTGGCGATGTTTTGTCTTACTCAGACAATGCAATTCCCTTCCTATAGCCATATTTACTTATACTGTGTGAACGTTCCTTAATACCTAAGGACCTGTGAAATAATTGATTAATGCTATCCTTGTTGATTATTTAAAGGAATGCGTAGCAGAACGCTGCAAGCGCTGGGTAGAACATATACCATAGCTTTCTCTCTAAGGGGAAATTTAACCTTGAATATAGGGTTCGCACCACTACACATGCACACACAAGTACCAGTGAATATATGATTATGTAGATTTATCTACACCTGATATGTGCGTGTGTGTGTGTTTGTGTGCATAGTATATACACATACGTATTAATAATGCATTCATATTTCTGTAAGCAGCTTAGTTTAGTTAAGGTTTAGGTCTCTTATCTCATTTTTTGTTGTTGTTGTTGCTGTTGTGTTTAGTTTAGTTTTGTCGAGTAATGATACCTGCTGTGTTTTTATGACTTTCTGTGTTCATCTTAAAATGTTGTTGTTCACCTTTGCCGTTGCTTTGTGTCTTTCCGTCTTCTTAGATGTTTTGCATTTTGTGTCGTGTGGGGGGGCTACATACGGTCGCACATCATAAATGTACCACTGGGTGAATTTTGTTTTTTCTTCAAATTTTCAAGTACCTACGATTAAGTACGACTCAAGTGCGTGATTTTCCTATTCCTTGGTGCTCTATGCATATTCATGCATAGTAGACATGTCCTCGCTGACCTCGAACGAACGGACGAACAACAGCGACAATTGTTTGTCATTTGGCAAATGTCCTTGAATTGTGTTATAAATTACACCTCAGCGTTAGGACTTGAACGAGGGTACAATGATTTGTTGTTGTTGTTGTTGTTTATTAACAACCTCTTGTGGATAATCTAGAGGGCTGGCATTATAATCCAATGCAATTTATAAAATGACAAATATCAGTACTTCGATAAATGAGTAATTTCGAGAGTGCCGAAAGCGATAAAATGTTTTGTCAAGGTGTGTTCTCACAGGTCAGTGCAAGTGGATGAGGAAGGATATTTGTAAGGGATAGACTAGAAACTGTGCAGAGGTTGTGAATAAATAAGACGTAATTTCGCATTACACCCCATTAATGCCCACACCTCATTCATTAATAGCATTTTGCGTTTTTAATATCCTGGAGAATATTTTGTGACGAGTGGTCGAAATTTGAATTTTAGGTGGAATTAAGCATTGTCTGAGAATAAACTTTTTGGTAAAGCTGCGTGACCTCTCTAGGATTTCTTTAGCATAGCGGAGCATATCAGCATGATCTTACAGCTTTCATTCCAGTACTATTTGCCTTTTAAAAGGATGCAAATTTAAATCTTTGTCAAAAAGGAGGTTTCAAGAGGTTCTGGGCACTTTTAAGACGCTACACCGCTTTCAAGTAAAGAGTCTAGGTTGTTTACGAACAGCTAATACGCTCAAAGGTTTCAGGATCATTTGAAGTTCTAGGTGGGTCGGATCGTGGTAGATTCATTGTTGAACCTGAGCCATTTTCTAATCAATTGAATCAATGGAGATTCAATTCCATGCCGTATGCTAAAATGATCGATATGCTCCCACTGAATTCACATTGGCAGCTCTACACCTCTTAATACCTCCTGAGCGGTGGACGGGGGTGAGACCTCCCCCCCCCCCCCCATCCTTGGATGCTCGACGCAGCTTCCGCTCAAATGTAAATTGTCTTTTGTTTCTTCCTGTATATTGGAAATGTTATCCAGAAATGGATTGGTTTTTTGTTAGATTATCTCAACCATTTTGTATGCGGACCGACTCTCTCTATTTCCCGTGTCTTTCAAGCTGTGTCTCTCTCTTCGTGTTTTAGTGAAATGGTGATTGAAAGGTGTAAAGGACATGCTAACTTAGCGCTCATTCTCCCTTACCCGCAAAACGTCACTACTTTCTCTTATTTTCCATATGTTTCAATGTATTTAAATGAATCGTGAATATTTTCCTTGAAATTTGTTTACTTCTCACTTCATCCGTATTACATATCTCATTTATCGTAAATAATGTTTTCCTCGGAAATTGTCTTCTTTTTAGAAATTCCTTGTTCGAAATTTGAAAGAATCCGTAGTTTCTCAAGAAATTTGTTCGCCAAATTTTTACATCGGCTACAAAACCAATTTACTTGCAAACAGCGCATGCTTTAGTACAATTTATAGACGATAGGTGGCGTTATCGTAGGCATAAAAAAATCACATGTGAAAAAATTAATCGCCATTGTCTACCAAGCTCATCTGCGTTGTGAGGCGTTAAGTTAAAAATTCGTATTAACAATTCGAGCTTCTTCAATAATTCCTTTACTGTAGAAGACACGGCACTTTGTAGTTTTGCTACTACAGAGACACTTTGCCCCTAAATGTATCCCTGGTACCGTCATAACACCAACATCCAGCATCCATTCATTCCCTTTGTGTAATGTCAGTTGGACTTTGTTTTCGCCCTCCTTTTGCCATATTTGCAAAGTTTATTTGTTTCTATCTTTCTTTCTATATATTTTCTTTTTTTTTTATCAAATTGTCAACAAACAAAGAAATAGTTGTGGAGTCTTATCTAAAGTACAATTGCTGATGATGCCGGAGAGCTGCTATCCGGCATTATGGGTCAACATGTGTGTGGGAATACAAACACTTGGAGGGCGGTTGATAGGCGAAAAACTTCTTGTTGCGAAAAATAAAACTTTAGAATTTCTTATCAAAAATGCAAAATAACAAAAAAAACCTAAGTGAAGACATTTGGTAGCACGAACAGCAACAACAACAACAAAAAGAGCAAAGAACAACCAACACTTGGTTGCAGAGTTGCGCGAGAGAAAGCCCTCAAGTAGCTGCTGCACATCACAGGGGTGGTTGGGGAATACCAGGAGGTGGCAAGGATTTACTTAACAAGAGTTCTAAAACTATTTCCCAGCAAAGTTTTGTTTTCGTTTCAGAATATTTTACAAAAACTACAAGAAAAAAACAACAAAAGTTTGAGTTTAAGCTTGAGTAATTAGTTGGAAATTCGCCGTGTGTATAGTTGGCAGGATGTTTAGCAATTCTATTACTGGCATTGCGAATATGACAACAACAAAAAAAAAACAACGTTCCACTTTAGGATAAAAGAGAGCACATAGCATAGATGAAGAAGAAGAGGCCCAAGCTGGTGATGACAAAGACACAGAGGACGTAGATGCTGCAGCTGTTGGTAGTGGCAGTCGTGCGCTGCCGTTGGTGATGATGATGTGAATACAATAAATGTTATAAAAATAAACTCACCTCGAGATAAACATCGCTATCCGGATTGAAGGTGTCATTAACCCGTTGAAATGTGTAGTTCACATGCGGTATCGAGTGTAAAATTCTAACAAGTATGCTGGGCTGCTCCATTATGGCAGGTTGGCTGTGTGCTGGCTTGTTTGCTTAGTTGCTTGGCTGGTTGGTTGTCTGCTGCTACTCTGTTACGGCTGCCGCTGCTGGATGTTCCACGATGGCTTAACTATTTGACTACGTGAGGTGAGCCAAAGGACCTCACGGAGTTTATTGCTCTAAGAGAGGGTGGCAATGGAAATTTCACTCAAAACACTGCTGGGCTTTCTTGGCGCTCTCGCTCTCTTGCTGGCGTTCGCCTTTCGATTGTGCGGGCGATGAGGGAGGCTATTGCGTTTATGTTGTACGTCAACTCTTTATTATGGAATTTTTTATTTACTTTAATTTTAATGTTGCGAAGCTGTCTTGCAGTAGCAGCGTGCGCGTTCTAAGGCGGCAGCAACATTCACAGGATAACAAAATACAAATAACAACAATGCTATTCTGTAACTATAGAGTATAACAACAAGGATTACGCTGATTTTTGACGTCACATAGAGATTTACAATATACGCGTTTACACATACACATAGACACAGGCACACTCACACTTGGACACGGACCAGGCTGCCTGTCAAGTTTACTTGCGATGTCCTCTAAGGATATCACAACATAAAGATGTTAAAGGATGCTGGAGTTCTACTTTACAGTGGCAATTCTATCACTTTTGTTTTCTTTTCTTGTGCATTTTCTGTTTCTTTTCTATCGCTTTGTTTTAGATTTTGATTGCTTGTATTCTTTTCTGTGACGTTTCCTTTGATGTTCGAGTTTACAACGCGTTTATTTTATGTAACAATAATCCACCCAAGAGCAATACAGGACACCAGCGCACTCATGGAGAAGAAGCAGCATGCGATAAGAAAGAACAAGCATACGAGTATTGGGATTGTCCTGAGATCAGGGAGCAGCAGGTCTATCCTACAACTGGGTCCATGTGGCAATCGTAGTAGTACTCTAGTAGATAGTGCTGTTGGTGGTACACACAACAATGGTGGCGCTGCTGCTGTAGCTGTAACTGCCCTCCGCCTTGCGTCCTCATTCGCCTCCTCGTCGCACGTAGTTGGTCCTTCGTTGGTCGGCTGTGCTAGATTTTCACTTTCGTTTTCACACCCAAAAATATGTACTTATACAGCAGCAATGGCAACAACAACAACAACACCAATAACGAACATGACAAGTACTATATGTGTGCGTTATCCTTACACTTATACACTCTCCAGCCCCACACACATGCACATGAATTTACATGAATTCTAAACATTTACTTTGCGTTTTACTTTGCAATCTACTGCGAGCGAAACTTTGGCCAATTAATCAAAAACGCAGAAAACAACAGTGCACTTTAAATTTGTTTGCGAATTTCCACTTAAATTTCATTGATTTTTCCAATTAATTCTCTCTTTTTTTGTGTGTTGCCTTTGCAATATTTTCACTTTTTCTATTCTTACTTGATTGAAATCGCTTGAAAACTCGCGTCCGTTATACCGAGCACGACGTTGTTTCTTCGTTCGCGTATCCGTGCGTTTTGCTTACATTTCACTCAAAACCTACTACACTTTGGAATTCAATGTAATTTCGGGCCTCGAGCCGAATTCGAGACGATGGTATTACACACGGCGAGAGAGTTTGTGGTGTATTGTTCAAAATTCACCTTCTCTTCTGCTGTAGAGAGAGAGAGAGAGATGGCGAGAGGGAATCCTTTGTTGCTTTGTATATTTTCGCCTGACGAAGGATAATTGTCGAATTTGCCGGCGACGAATTTGTAGTATTGCCAAGGATTGCCAAATACGTTCCTACCTGAAATGATAGCAAAATAAATATGGAAATCAATAAAAGTGGGTGAAACTTATGCTGGTATAGTATTTGGAAATTTGAAAGCATAAAGGTGTGTGATTTTTGGAGGGTTTTTTTCAGTGCAGCTGAAGGCGAGTTTAATCTTATGGGAAACTATACGGAATATGTGGAAAAAATCTAATGTAAATAAAGCGCTAACTGTTGGAAAATTTAGCTCTCTACGCGGGGTGAAAACATATGTAGAGAAAAGGGATACAAGGGACCTTGCAGTCATGATTGATTTTGTAACTGACCTAAGAATGTTTATATTATGAGTACGAAAAAGACTGAAAAGAAGATTTTATGATCTCTATGCCTAATGGAACTCCATTGACAAAAACTGCGGGGCTGTGGCCTAGAAATATGCACTGGATATATACAGAAATAGTATGACCTATAATCATCTATAACTTCGTAGTTGGAAGCTCTAAAAAAAGATAATCGAATAATGCTACTAGGTAAGAAGTAAAGGTTGGCATAACGTTGTTTAACAGCGGCTAGGAAGTATACTCCTCAAGTTGCCTTGGATATCATGCTTCACCTGTAACATCTTCAACCCGGGCTGTGAAGCCAAATTCTGTATAAGGTTAAAGGAAACATGATGTTGGAAGCTTCAAAGGTCATAACAATATTCCTGCGGGAACTTAGTGTAGAGGTTCTTAAAGCAAGATCTGACTATTTGGCACCTGTGCTAGATTTTTCTACTGATGTTGAAGTTGTCTTGTCTCAACGAGTGAGTTGGATAGATGGAGAAACTGTAATGTAGGTGTGGCCCCTACACTCCCGGGTCAAAATGGACAGTAGAACTGGTGCTCGGAACTACAGCGAAGACCTTCAACTAAATCTACCTTTCATTATGCTATAATGAAGGTGTGGCTGTCTAAACAGATGGGTCGAAATGGACAGTGAAACTGGTGCTCGGATCTACAGCGGATCTTCAGCTTAATCTACCTTTCAGATTGTATGGCAACTACAACGTTTTCCAAGGAGATTTCCTAACTGGCAAAATGGCAGCGTAAACAATGCGGGTCATACCAATTGACAACGATTAGGGCGATAGGTTTATATGAAAACATAACAAAACAGGCCAAGCGTTGCAAAATTGCTCTGAGTACACTTCATCTTCGAAAGGTTAGATTGTGCTGAGTTCCTGGGAAATGTGATGTATATGTGAATGAAAAGGCGGTAGAACTGGTCAAAAGAGGAGCGACTTTGGGTACTCGATGAAGTACAACAAGGGTATGGTCACCGATTTATTTTAACTACGGGTTAATTGGAAATTGGACACCGATTAGAATAGATCAGGGTTACCATAACTTATACACTTGTAATATCATTTGGTTAATGTCTAGTTGGTCAATTACAGATTCAGGTTTGACTTTATTGAAAGCTCTCTCGATTTCTAGGAAATCGGCAAGTGCATATTCCGTGTAATTCACGGAATTATCTATCAGACTGGTTATCGAATGTAAAGCAGTTTCTGTGGATTTACCGTTCGTGTTGGTATGTTGAGCTTTGGATAGAGGTTCCAGTTTAAAAGTTGATTATTCTCCCCATAGTTTTAAGTAAGAAAAAAGTTAGACTAATTGGCCTAAAGTCCAGTCCTTAGTATGGGATGCCTTGCCCCCTTTAGAGATAAATAAAATTTTGTAGGATGTCCTTCTTGTTGGAATGACCGACAGCTTAAGACAGGCTCTGAAGCTTGTCAGAAGCCAAGGCGTCAATACGTCGATGTTCTTCTGGAGATCCGTGAGGGAAATTTCAAACATACTATTAAATTGGTTTGGTGAAAATGAACGTCACTTGTCTATATCGTTGGAATATACGACAGCTTCAGACAGGCTCTAAAGATTGTCAGGACATCATTATGTCGATGTTCTTCTGTAGATCCGCGAGGGAAATTTGGCCTTGATAAAATATCAAGGATGTTCGTTTTTTATTTGCCGGTATCACTACAGGGCACAGCGAAGTTAGGGCTCTAACGCGAAGCTGGAATAGCTTTGCAGTGGACTTCTAAAGCATCAAAAGAGATAAGAAAGAAACAGAAACTATAGGTCATCTATCTATTTAATATCCTGCACATAAACGGAGAAGAAACAGTATTTAGGGGATTTCTTCCTGGAGGGATTCCGTAAGTGACTCATAACTGGTAAGAAAAAAGCAAAGTTGCTATGTAAGAGAATTGAAAAATATGAAAACGAGTTCGAACCCACCATTGGCAAAATAGTGAAAAAGTTGACCAAAAAACTAAAAAAATTGTTGCTTAATGCTTTTCGCATAAATTTATCCTATTTTCTTCGAATTCCACAACTTTCAGAGTAAATCCAATGAATCACTGGATAAAGTCCAAGTCCATAAATATAGGTAAAGTCTGCGGCAGGTACTTAACCTACTCCAGTTAAGAATTCTTAAACTTTCGAGCTTTCGTACTACATAAAGGATTTACACTTATGTTCTAGAATACATCGGTAAAAAGTACCGATTTCGGTCTGTTTTCAATCCGAATTGTTTTCCAGAACATGGGTGTTAATAACAAATAATTACTATTTTAAATATGAGCTTAGCATCTTACAATACGAAAATTTTTCTATGCGCCACATTAACTTCTCAAATAAGTTTATGGATTCTTAGGGTTCGAGTTGACAATTCGATGCCTATTGAAAAATTATTATGCCATCGATATAAGGGAAACTTTCACTGGAGAATTCCTTTGAACTGACATCTAAACCTAAATAATAGGATATTTCGATGGGACCTAGTAGAGTACAACAAAATTAACTTGGGATGCCCTGAATGCGCAAAAAACAAAACATTTTCGCTCCCTTAGTCTCTAAGCGTTTAAATATACCAGCAGCTACAATCAAACAAATTAGCTGACATTATGGATTTTAATACAAATCCAAATTGTAAATAAAAAAAAACAAGCAGAATACGAAAAAACAATATCAACAATTTAACATTAGCGGATTGATTTTGCTATATCACACTTTGAAATCTAGCATGCCAGCAATATTGTTTTGCTGTATCAGCTGATCGATCTATTTGGTTATTTTCAGAACTGCATGCGGGTATACGTCAACAGAGCAACCTAACACCCTGCATTCTATAACAAATCTACACAAATGATTACTCCATCAGCATATGACTTTTGCACATTAGTTAGCACTCAAATAGATGCGATTGGAAATCACTGCTTGAATCCTCTCTCTATACTCTGTCTTGATTTAAACTAATAAAAACACATATTGACAATTTACACAAAGTGGACGACGACGACGACGACAAACAGGGAGAGTCCAAGTATGTTATTGATATAAAAATGCTGAATTCCAAACAAGTTTTGTTTTTTTGTTTATCTCAAACAGAAAACAAAAACATTGTAGCTGCTGAACATTGTAACAATAAAAACAACTTGAACAAACAGACAGACGAGTGAGACAGACGAGGGGGAGGAAAAGCAACAGTCTCTAAGTAACTGGATTAGTCAATGTAAACTGCAATTCTGGGTTACAAAAAGATGACCGAAACGATAATTATGTTTACAGTCGTTGGAACTTAAAGTGGCGATAGTTATATACATACATACATACAAACATATATCTGTATAGGAGAATATGTTCCTATAAGCAAGTGGCTACTTGGTTGGTATCACAAAGAGAAATATGACACTATCGCTGTAAGAAAACGATGACCCAAGCATATGAACATAAAAAACTGGCACTCAAATTACAAATACCAGCGCAGGGCATAAAAAAGCCGATGCGTTACGATATTAAAAAAAAGATAATTATCGTATAGGCACTTTTCCAAAAAGGGCACACTTTTATATGCCACAACAAAAACAGCAACAATTGCTTGCAACCATAACAAAACCTTGCGAATCTTTAGGCTTTATATGATGATTCGTGTTTCAGGGTAAAAATGTATCAATTGATACTAAAGAATACGAGCAGTAGACGTGTACTCAAATAGTCATTGGTAGAAGTGGTCTGGCATAAAAGTGCAATTGATCTGCTGCGTCTGCTGAGAAACAAGTTTAAGGCAAATTAATTTTTTAATGTTATTAAGGCGTCAAAGAATCAAAAATCATATCTCATACTAAAAAATAAGAGTATTCAACTTTTCAAGTAGGAGTGTCTAAACAACATAATGATGTATTTATAGTGTAGGAAATTTTCTTCTTAATCATCACGCACATAAAAAGTATCTAAAAAGACACTTTTCATTTATGAATTCCATTAATGAAAAGATATCTCCAACATTCTTCAAAAATAATTTGTAAATAATGAAATAATATTCGTGATGTATAAACGGTCAAAACAAGAAAACAATGTAATCGGTATCCGATTATTATTTCAACATGAGGGAAAGATAATATAATTTGTTGATATAAATTTTGCTTAAACGTCTTTTTTATCGTCATTAGAATCGCATTCAAAGAAAAATTGAGCTACAATAATGTTTAAAGATACTGTAAGTGCGAATACATATTTGGTAACCGATTAAAAAGCTTTTGCTAATAAATTTTTTATATAAATTTTGCTTAAACGTGTTTCTTATCGTCATGAGAATCGTATTCAATGAAAAATTGAGCTACAATAATTTTTAAAGATATTGTAAGTGCAAATACATATTTGGTAACCGATTGCAAAGCTTTTGCATAATTAACGACCAATAACAGTCGGCGTTGGTACCGGAACATATAAGGCTAAAGGACTGTTAACAAACGTTTATGAATACAATTTATTATTAAAGGTTTTTTAGATCCAAAGAAAACTTTAACTACAGAACGCTTCAAATCTACTTTAGAAACTTTTTATGAATTAGGCCATTAATATTTAAAATTTTACAATTTAGTCCATTTTTCAAAATATACCAATACAGGTATTATGACAATATTCTGCATTAAGAAGTGCGAGAAATTTCCAATTGCTTCGAACGTTGGCAAGTTGATTTTGATAGCTGTTCGATCATAATTTCAACTAAGGCGGCAATATTTTCTGAAGAACGCAGCATGTACACGAGTTATTTTATCCAATAAGGTCCCGGATTGTCCGACATGCTTAACAAATTTATCCACAAACCGCGTTGATTGCTCTCTATTTCTATCGAATTTTCTTTATAGATTTCTTATAACATATAAGCTAATTGACAAACGTTTTTTTTTCCAAGTGCTTCGGTTTTTTGCGCTCCGTATCTACGTATCTATCTACACCAAGTGTAGATAACAACTCTTTTAACTGGTCCATCAAATTAAGTTTTGGTCGCCCCCTCCTGCGCCGCCCAAAACCTTCTTTTTCATCTATTCGTGAAACGTGTCCAAGCCCTCGCATTCTGTCAATTTCAACGCGCTTGACTACGTCGATATCGTTGTATAGCTCATACAGCTCGTGGTTCATTCGACGACGGTACTCGCCGTTAACGACGATGAGTCCAGACATTTTACGAAGTATTTTTCTCTCGAAGACTCCCAGAAAAGATTGATCCGCTTGTGTCATTTCCCAAGATTCTGCGCAGTAGAGCAAGACAGATGGGATCAGAGTATGGTAGAGTTGAATCTTTGTCCTTCGATAGAGCGCTGTGTCATTAAATCGCTTGTATAGCGCGGTTCGCGACTTCAAAGTAATAGTGGACTCTTTGTGAGTTGAAACAAATAACTTGGTTTTGTCTTCATTTATCACCAGTTCCACTTCCGCCGACTGCTTTTCAATGTTTGAGAAAGCCTGCAGCACCCGCAATTGTCAAATAGGCCTGTGTTAAAAGTGTAATAAATGGCGGCCTCGCGATGCTATGGGCTGCCTGCATCAAATTTACTAGTTGTACGGCTAAAAAAATTTTAAAATTCGTTGGCCCAATTTAATAGGGAATAAAGCCCAAATTATCAATTACAATAATTTGATTCACATAGTTTTAGAGGCTACATACGAACAAATATGTACCATACCATAAAAAGATATTATTTTGTTGATACATTTTAAAGGGTATCCTTGTCCCAGCATTGTTAAACTTTTCCGTTACTTTGCATTTCCTTATTATTGTAAATACTCTCTTTTGCACGATTTTGTGAATACCCTTACTGCATTCTACTATATCCTTTATTCTGTGCAACCTAAACTTAATCACAGCAGTTCGAGCCACATAAACTACAATAACGATATGCAAATGTTCTTAAATATATTTTAATTTTCCGTTACACTCCATGAATGACGTGTGGGATAGCGTCACTGTTTGAGAAGCTTTTACTAGACATGCCGATTGACACGACACTTATACTACGATGTTGCTGTCGACAACATCGAGGGGGCCGGCAATTGAAAAACATTTTTTTAGATGACTGGAGCCAGAGGTTGAACCTGGAATCTCCCGCATGATAGTCGCGTGTTCTAACCACCATATTTTAATATTATTGATTGCTTGTGGCAAAATTTCGAAGCCTTACTATGACCTAGCCTTGTACAACTTTTTCGATACATTGAATTTCCCTATTAACGGCTAAAATCATATTTCACAAATCGTTTGAGATATTCTTATTGCATTCTCATAATTGCATCCTAATATATCCAGTAGCCTGAAATAAAAGTAAATCACTAACATGTAGCGAAATTTCCAAGCCTAATATTGTCTTTGCATTTGCGAACTTTTACGTTGTATTGCATTTCCTTTTAACACTTAATACAATCTATTACATGACCTTGTGAATACCCTTATTGCAATCTCATAATTGCATCCTATTATAACCAGTACTCTATACAACCAACACTCCATTACAGCGGTTTGAGTCACACACATAATTACAACATCGCTTTGCAAATGTTTACTTATTCATGTATTCGGATATTCTCCTGCTCAAGTATACGAGTAACCGTATTTCAAATTTCTCAAGTTTACATAGTATCCCAGAGTGCAATTGACTTGCCAACATCGTGGACGACGTTCGTTGCAGTCAATTGTTATTAATTAGTGCGACACATCAAAGATTAAGCAGCGTCTTTGTTTTTTTTCTGTTGTTGCCTCTCTATTGGCAGGGACATCGGATATCCGGTCGGTGGTTCCGCGTAAGACCGAATCCTAACGCATATGTGGGTGGGGGCATGAAAATGCTAATGTCGCCGCTGCCGCAGCCGCTGCTAAAATAACAATCGCCTTCTTGGCTTGGCGCTATTACATTATGAACCGTATGCTCCGCTTTTACCCTGTCTGTGAATGCATTTATTTTTTGTTCCTTGCTTTTGACTCATACCGCAGATGAATATTGTTGTTTTTGTTTGTATCTGCTTCTTCTTGTTGTATCTGCTTCCTCTGCTTCTTTGACTCCATCTAAGGTACTAACAACGGTCTATTGTGTGTGAATGAAAACATTACACAAATACTAATACACACATCTATGCGGAGAGACACAAAGAATACACCACCTATGCACACCACACACACACACATACACAGTAATACACTCAGTCTTATAGAAGGCCTTTTTCCTCCAAGCATACAAGAAGAAAAAAGTATGGAATCCACTGTTAGTCCAACTCACTTTTTATTTATTTTTTTCTTCAAAATTGCCGTAAACAGCTTGTGATTTCGTACGCCCACTCTCGGTTTTTAACTTTATTTCTTTCGTTTTCGATTTATTAACTTTCAACGTTTAGTTGTTTATTTTTTTGTTTAACCAAACCGACGAAGGTTTAACTTCACTTCACAGCACACTTTTTGTTGTATTTACTTGTGTTTTATTCATTAATTGAATAGAGAAGAAATGTTTAGTTTATTGTTTTTTTTTTCTGACTGAGTGAATATAGCCGATGGAATAAGCTGGCGCAGCTTCGTTTCACGCTCACCCGTACGTTCACTAGAGTGTCTGCGGCGACAGTCGCTTTGGTACTGATTTCCTAGCAAGCCATTATGACCGGAGTGATGGCAAATGCTGCAGTACAATAGGGTGGGTACACTTTTAGGTACTATTTCTATTGCAGAGAAAATTTGAGGCACAATGTTAGGGTTGGGAATCTATGGGGTACAAATTGTATATAATAAAATGTATTTAAGCAAATCTCTATGAAATTGTATTAAGAACAAATTCGAAATCATTTTAATAATATTGTCCAGTTGGTCGGCATAAAAGAATACGCAATAAAATAAATTTATTTTATATTGCCCAAATTGACTTGGGTAACCCATACACAATTGCACGATATTGAAAAGTTTATTATAAAGACAAGGGAAAAACATTTTCATATTGTGGATATTACAAAAATGTGTAGTAACTACCAAGTATCAAATGAAAATATGATAAGGAAAGGGAACTAAGAAATAAATACCGGAAATGTTGTCATAAAGGATAAAATTAAGGCAAATATAATAAAGAAGGTTCCTTTTTACACAGCTTTGGTGGTAACTAAATAGTTTTTACAAATAATTGTCAATTGGTTAATAGTTTTATAAGATCTTTTTTATGGGTTTCCTATGAAGTAAGAACGTGGCGTTAAGCTTTTGAATAAGTCTGGACATGATAAAGTACTACATCGGATCCACTCATTTCCCGTAAAAGCGAACTACTGTATCCCATATCTATTACCAGTAACTAAGGACTTTTTTGAATAGGAATACCTGGAAAAAAGTTCACGGATGGCTCAAAGTTGGGCGAGAAAGTAGGCTATAACAGCCATTCGACGGTCCTGAATATAAAAATGCTTTTAGGAGTTTTTTTTTTATTTAGATCCGTCGAATGGATGTAATAGCCTAATCTCATAAAAGCTGCCACACAGATTAGGATAATCTCCTACTCTTCACACAGATTTTAGGAGATTGTTATATTTTTTCCTCCGAAGAATCCGTATCTACACAGACAGCCTGACTAATATTAAATCCTTGGATGTCATGTCTGCTCCATCCCTTTGTCTTCCCTGGTTGAGTATTTTGACATCAGGACACACCGACATTCCGTACAATTGCTTAGCGGATGAGGTAGCTGGACAGTGTATTACGGCCGTCTGCACATCAGGCAATGGACCGATATCATATTCAATTATAAATGGAGACTCACTCCATCTGTAAACAATCTCTCCGAAGTTGAACAAAAAGAGGAATAAGCTGCTATTTAACTAGCCAAGAGGTAGTAAATCCACAATAACTGAAACACTAACGGGACATTGACTTCTTGGAAAACGTGCCCATTGATAAGGCTCTGTTAACTCCAGTCTCAGTGGATGCTGCATGGAGAGGGATTAAAAAACAACGAAACACAATGAATCGTTTAATGTACCAAATATCTATAAACGAATTGTGTTTCATTAAATCTTCAAACGATTGAACTATGTCCATCTCTGACGAAATGTGTTTCATTACTTTTTTCGAACGATTGAGCTATGTCCATCTCTCCGGCTGGGTGGCTGGCTGGCTAGTAGACACGACAACTTTAGTAAAGAGGTATGGATCACCTTGAGACTTTGTCCGGATTAATGGTTTTACAAATCGTAAATGGACTATATCCACCTACCCTTCTGACTTAAAAAAAAAAACTTAATTTCCCTCGCTTCTCGCGTTGTTGTGAATTAACACGCTTTCTATTTTTAGATTCACAACTAACGGCACCTACTTGTTTATCGACGAATGCGAACGTCACTGTTTGAGAAGCTCTTACTAGACACGACGATTGAATCGACGCTTAATACTGCGAAGTTGCTGTCAACAACATTCGAGGGGTGCCGACAATGAAAGAAAATTTTATTTATTTTTTTTCTTTTTAAGATGACTGGAGCCAGGTTTGAACATGCGATCTCCCGCATGGTAGTCGCGTGTTCTAACCACTATAATAATATATAATATTTATCCCATAACATATAAACAAAAAGCTGCAGGATATTTAATTTGTTTCCTGCGTCACTATATATTGTATCCGTAGATAGCCGAACGCATTCCTATTGGTATTCACCCATACAATTTGGCATGTGTATCATTTTTAGAAATCGGTTAATTTGGTAAAACTTGTCGACATGAGACATAAGAAAGGCAATGGGAAATGGGAAATTAGAAGGATAAGGTCCCCTTCTAATACCTCCAATCCTTTTTCCGAATAATTATTTTTCCGAAAATCAAAATTTTCCACAAAAAGAAACAAATTCTGCAAAAAGAAACTAATTATTATTTTTTCTTTTTTGATTCTTATGTAAAATGACCTCCTGAATCCAAATATCACCCCCATTTTGCCCAATCACATATAATTTTCTCGGGACGCCCCCTCATATTCTTTAATTTACTTGAATGATAACAAAAAGTGAAGAACCTGCAACTGAAGGGGGTGGGGTGCGTCCCGATAAAACGACAGACCTCCTGAAATCCAAATATCACCCTTATTTTTCCTATCATCCACAGTTTTTCAGGTACGCCCCCTTTTTCGCACTTTACTTGAATGACAACAAAAAGTGAAGTAAGTAATAAAAACTGAAGTGGGAGAAGGGCGTACCCAGAAAATGGTATGATTTTCTTACGTTTTCCCATTTTTCCCACCATCCACAGACGTTTTTCGGGACATACCTCCTACTTTTTTTCA
Source organism: Muscina levida (assembly GCA_964034835.1). Classification (NCBI taxonomy): domain Eukaryota; kingdom Metazoa; phylum Arthropoda; class Insecta; order Diptera; family Muscidae; genus Muscina; species Muscina levida. Next base: position 151,364,506 of record OZ035882.1, read on the forward strand.
TTGTTTGATAACACTGCTCTGAAAAAAGAAAAATAGGTGACAGTCCCGACACTATTACTACTCATCCTTATGTAAAATGACCACCTTTCCCGAACTTTGTAAAGTGATGTTTCGAAAACTAAAACTATTACTTTTAAGATCACTAATATTAAATTATTCAATATTTATTTGAGATAGTTGCCAATAATAACAAATTTTATTCCAGCGTTCTTCAAATTAGTTCTGGTTAGACCATGCGACTATCATGAGGTGTTTCCTGTCTCCAGTCATCTACATTTTCTTTCGTCGAGGACCCCAGTCTAGTGAAAGCTTCACAAACAACTGATGTTCGCATTTGTCTAATACCAATAATTGCACCTACAATTTGTTGTGTCTACAAAATAAAAAACGTGTTTATTCAGAATAACGCGAGAAGCTATCCCACACCTGATTCATAGGGAGTATATGGCAATTATTATTGTTTCTTCAAATTTCGCTTGAAGTAATTAATGCACTTCATTTCTCTTTTTGATTCTTTTTTTTTTTAATTTTCCATTATCTTCAATTTTTTGTCAACTACATCATTTATATTTTAAGGTACAATTTTAAAAGATGATCAATTACTCATCTCTGATGTTGCTAATCGTACTTTAACAAAGCGAATTCGTTTAATAAACGGAAGTGTTACCACCTGTTAGGTTTTCATAGCGTTTAGATATTGTATATGATAAAAGGGGATAAAGGAAGTGTATACACAAACCCAACGGTAAAAAACTCCCAGCTACTTGGCTGTAGGTGGCGCTGGTGAGGAGTTGGTAATGTCAGAAATATGGCTGATGAATGTTAACGGATGTTTATTTTTCTTTTCCGTGTGATATTATCTTAATATTGGAATAATACTGGAAGTGGAGATGGTGCGTTATCAGAGGTAGGCCATCTGTTGGTAAATAGAAAAATGTATTTAACAGAGTCTTAACATCTTTATGTCTTTGACGAATGTTAGTATTATGCTGCTGTTCATCAGTAGGTGGCTCTGGATGTGTACAGTACTGTTGATAATTTCACATAGGTGACATAGGGAGATGTTTTGCCATGATGATGCGTTTTTCTTTATATTATGTTGGCCTTTGAATAAAGTCCTTTTCTATATGGAGTAATTGGACATTTTTCATTTTCTCATCAGCGATGTAGTTTGTCCAAAAAAAAAAATTGCGCGCACTTTTTTAAAAAATAATTTACACATTTGAAAAAGAAATGTCTATATATGTATATTGTATATTACCTTATCAATCATTTTTCTACCTTAACAGATGAGATATTTGTGAAATTTTGTATCACATCCTTTCTTTATTGAAAATGCGTTCTGTATACCCAAATACCATCAACCAAACTGATACGTTTTGTACATATTATTAACTTTATTTTTACATTTCTACTTTTGAGTACAGTTGGTACATTATTCCACATTCAACATTTTTCTCAAATTTCGGGGAATGCACTGCCTATTAAATTCTTACCACGGTAACGCCACGAATAAGTGACTATACCAAATTTACTATTACCCAAAGAGACGGGGCATGAAGTGTCGGTACGCAATTTAAAGCAGACCGTGTACAATGCCAATTCCAACTCGGGGGAAGTGCCGATAAACAAAGAGTTCACCGGTTTATTTAACCCATTGTGGGTAAAGCGTATCTTCAGGACTTTAGCTTTCTGTAATGTAAGAATTTATTCTATATCAAAGAACGTTTCCATATTAAAGTAAAACATTCATACTAACCGTGCCCAAATCCACTTGATTTAAATAACCCTTGTAGTCCAATCGTCCAGCCTTCTCCTCGTCATAGAAATAGACCCAATTATGTAGACCAATAATGGTGCCGTTCTTGACCTCGTTAACAAATACATGTTCGAAACCGGAGCTACCGATTTTGCCACTGCCGCGAGAGTATTGAGTGAACCACAATTCCTTGACCATATCACGATGGGTTTTAGGGTCAGGGCCCACGATTCCTTTAAAAAATATAACACAATTAAGGAAAATTGTAAGAGATTATAGATTCTAACCACTAACTTACCTTTATTTTGCAAAAATAGCATGGCCTGACGCATAACACTGGTGGCCATGACGGCATCCACAAAGTCATTTTCTTCTTTACGCTCATTGGGTGTAACATGTTCATTTGTCAGGGTATCCTCTTCATAGTTGTTAAACAATAAACGCATCTTGGCTACGGTGGGATTTTCGAAAGCCTTGTCATTTACCTCCAGTAAGCTTTAGGGAAGAGATAGTGTTAATTTTTGTTTTAATCTATATGAATTAAATATCCACACTTACGGTTTTGGAGCTTCGTCGGTGCTGTCGATGGACCTGGTTTTACCTTGAGGATTGACAGTTATTAGACTCAACTGGCTGTTGGTTTCTTTGTTGTAAAGAGTTTCGGTTAGGGCTCGAATTTCATCATCTGTGGCCACTGAATGGCTGCCAGCATTGCTTGGGACACCAGGACGCATGGTGCTGGTAGGGCCACTGTGCGGCACAAAGGACACACGATTGCCTCCGGCACCTGCAGGTGCTGCTGGAGCATTGGGTGTAGGAGTTTTAGCTGTTGTGGCGGTAGGGGCTGGCGCCACGGCTACAGGCGTAGGCAAAGGTTTGTTCCAGGCGGACGGCGAAGAAGGACTCACCGGAGAAGCAGGTGTAGGTGACTTGGGTGCTGGTAAAGCTGGAAACTCTTCCTTAATCGATGGTCTTCTTGGCGTAGGCAAAGCGGGGAAATTGTCTTTAGTGGTTTCTTTCATGTTAGTATTTCCTCGCAGATCGAAATCTAAAGGACCAGGTTTATGAGTGGTGGTTGACGTCGATGTGGATGTAGAAGTTGACGTTGAGGTGGAAGTACCAGCTGAAGTAGCTGAACCCGATGGGACTCCATAACCGGGGCGACCTGCGGGCTGCGCAGGTCTCGAGCCTCCTCCATAGCTTAAGTCAAATCCAGAAGGTTGCGATTTGGGAGGTTGGTAAGGACCAAATCCAGGTGGGAGGTTTGGTTGCCCTATGTTGGGTCTGGGCAGATTATTTTGCATATTGTTGGTCACCTGCGATTGTGAGATATGTGGCTGTCCCACACCAGGTCGAGGTACATTGTTTTGCACTGGGTGGGGCGATTGGGGTTGGGTTGGTTTCACGGTCGTGGAAGTGCCGGTAGGAGGAGCAAAGCCGCCTGTCGAAGATGAGCCAGAGGACTGAGGCCGTTGTGGCTGTTGTGAGATATGACCACCCGAGGCAGAACCAGAGGGTTGCGGTTGTTGTTGAGGGCTACCACCTATGGATGGGGATCCACCCGATGATGCCGATCCCGGTTGAGGCCATTGTGGTGGTAGTGGTCTACCAGCAGTGCCCCCAGCTTGAGGTTGTTGCGGCCACTGAGGTTGTTGTTGAGGATTACCATCCCAAGGCGATGTCAATGGAGTGTCAGGTCTGGGTCCCAAAGGCACCATAGGAGCTGGTTGTATAACCAATGGCGGTGGTTTGTGTACATTTTGATGACCTAGAGCTTGTCCACTTGTAGCAGGAAAATTGTTAAGGGGCTTAGGAGTGGTTACCTCCACAACTGGCACAGCTGTGGTAGTATCAGAACCACCGAACCAGCTCTTGATGCCGCCAAAGAAGCCACCGGATTTCTTGGTGGTAACTTCTTCTGGAGGTGCTGGTGTTATTGCCACTTCGGTTTTATAAGCAGCTAAGAGAATCGTTTAGTTAGAGGAAAAAATAGCACAATATTTCATTAGAATAAACATTCGCAAGAATTTATTAATTTAATAGATAAGAAATTGATGGGGTCATCTCGCATAACCTTTGCTACAGTATACAGAGTGTAGATGCTGGTACACAAAGCGCTATTGTTGGCGTGCAATTGGATTTGTCTAAGGTTTGTTAAGCAAATTTGAACAGTAAACGGAAATATTAGTAATTAAAGAGTCTGTGGCATAAGAAAGTAGCAAATATCTTTATAACTTTCATGACTAATATGCATCACGGAATAAGTTGAAATTTTCTGCGTAAAGGGATGTTTTTTTTCAGCTCATTGATTTGGGACTAGTGGTTCTCGAGTTATGTCAAAAGAGCCTAAAACGTGACAAATTCCCTTATACGATACTTACTAACTTCAAATCGATATTAAATTTATATCGCATGTAACTTGCCAAATCGAATAATGCAGAACGTCTTCTTTTTGGGGCTACTTTCACGTGCAGTTCTCAGAATTGAGTCCCAAAATCATGTGTTGTACTGTGTAAGTTTAAGTTCACTGTGTAAAGCAATCGGATTTTGGGTGAAATAGTATTCTCAATAAAGTATAATTATCGGAATGAGATGAAGAAAAGAAATCTCCATAATGGGTGTAGATAACTACAACATAGTGGGGGCTGCCGATTAATCAAATGTACATGACTGAGACAGGAATCGAACCCTAGTGTCCCGCATGACAGACGCGAGTTCTAACCATCATGCAACGGTATGAGAGTAAACGCTTGATACAAAAGCTAGGACACGGAGTGCCATAAAAGAAAGACAATTTTTCTCCTGTCAACAGCTTTTCATACGCCAAAAAAGAAAGGAATTTTATTGTATCGCATTGTGACTGGCGATGAAAAGTAGATCTATGTCTTACGACAACTCCAGAAGCAACAAGTCATGGGTTTTCCTGTACAGCAATCAACATTCTTTGCAAATTTCTTCATGGCTGAAATTTATGTTGGGACCAATGCAGCGGGATCTAAATAAAACGCTCAAGGGCGAAACATATCGGACTTAACTGAGGTTTAAGTCGTATCTGAAGAACGCCCTGAAAAACAGCCAGAATACAGACATCGCTCCTTCCAATTATTACTACTGTACCGTTCCCAAAAATGATTTTTAACGTGTTTTTGTTAGTATTCAATGTCCCAGCCCTTTTCCCATTCATATGATGAACTGGCATAGGGATCCTTGTGATCCTTGCATATATGGTATAGGATGAGTTCAGCAATTTTACGTCGAATACTACGAGGAACATTATAAGCCTCTAGCTCCTCAATATATGGTGATTTTGTGCCCCTTTTGGAGAAAGGGTTAAAAAACACCCGCAAAACCGAAGTATAACAGGTTAAAATTTACTACAAAAATATTTGCCATAAGGTCCTACTATAAGTCCCTGAATACACCAAAGCTCCATAATCAACTTGAATGCCAGATGTCAGTTAAAACTGAAAATGTCTTTTATGGGTTAATTTCTTAATTATTCCGAATAGTTGCTTAAATGCCCCACAAAACTCAAACGACCTAAAAAAAATGGAGGATGAGAAGGAAAAATCGGAGTTATATTCGGATTCAGGCATTTTAGCATCAGTTCGGAATAAGTAAGAAATTATCCCATAAAAAGCTATTTCATTTCATTTATTTCTGACATTCAAGTTAATTTTGGAGCTTTGGTGTACTCAGAAGCGTATAGTAGAATTGTATGGCAAAAATGTGTGTAGTACATTTAAACCTGTTGTACCCCTGTTTAGGAGGTGTTTTTACCCTTTTCCGTATAAGGGGAATAAAAGGCCCATATACGGAGGGGCTAGTGGTTTCAAATGTTCCACAAAAATGTTCCTTGTACTATTTTCGTAAAATTTCTGAACACATCCAATACCTAAAATGTATGGATCATATAGTTTCCTATGCCGATTCATCACAAAGAAGGGTAAAAGGGGGAAAACTTTAATCTCATCATCACCCCCTCTACCCCAATCCGTTAATAGAACCTAGTTATTTTTTTATATTTTATAATTGGATAAAATGCGACGAAATATACCATATATAGTGAGTAGTAAGGGGACCGGACGTGGCATAGTGGCTGGAACACGCGACTACCATGCGGGAGATCCGTGGTTAGATTCCCGGCACCAGTCATCTACATTTTTCTTTTATTGCCGGCCACCTCGATGTTGTCGACAGCAACTTCGCAGTATAAGTGTCAATCGGCATGTCGCGTAAAAGCTTATCATACAGTAACGTTCGCATTTGTCGATAAAAGAGTAGGTGCCGTTTGTTGTGAATCTAAAAAAGAAAGCGTGTTAATTCACAACAATGCGAGAAACATCCCATAGCTCATTCATTTGTTGTAAAGGGAAATCATGTTTTGTAGTAAGGGAAGTCCGTTTCAAATTGTCAGCTGCTGTACAAACAACTGGTAAAACCAGTTCTCTTTGATGTAAACATTATGTTAACACAATATGGGACGAACAGTTATAACCACTTATCCTGACATCATGCAACCGCCTTAGTTGTACTCGAACAAACAAACAAATTACTTTCGTTCTCACTTTATTCCTTTTAAACACAATGGTCCTTATCTTTCCCTTTCCCTCATTTTCCAGAATACTCTTATCACTACACTTTATTTGTGTTTTATAAGCTACGTTCTTCAACTGCTTACTGTATCCATATGTTCATAGGCAAACAACCTTCCATACATCTACAACATATGTATGTATCTATGTACTAGGTATGCTAAGCGGTGATTTTGCCAAACAATTCCTTGAATTTCTCGAGTTCAATGTTTCGTAATGCCAAACCCAACATTCAAATATTATTACCTGCAATTTCACACTGAATCACACAACAAACAATCAAACAAATGATTGTTGTTGATAACTTAAAACTTTTCAATAACATCGAGTTGGGAGACGTGAAATAAAAAAAAAAATTTACACCGACGGCCACGTATCGGATCAAGCAAATTCGATGTTAATGCGGCAAATGTTGAATCTAGACTGAAGAATAGTAACGCTGACCGCGCTGATCATATTATGTGTTGTCTGTTCAAATATTCATCTCACTAGTCATGAATGACTCGTTGCTACACACACGCATACATACCTTCAAACAGATACTATATTTGCATGCGATAAGACTGTTAAAGGTCTTCAAAACTGGTTCAAGACACCATAGGGGAGAGTAAGAAGAGCTTAAAATCAATTAAGCCAGAGAGCCAAAGCACAAAGACAAGAGATATGTAAGAGAGAGTACAAAGAGTAATACACAGCAATCAAAACAAAATAACCGTTACATTACAAATCAGACAAATCAAATAAAGTTTAACAACGTCACACATCGTTGGGAGACAGTTAAGGTATACGTTTTCAAAAAGTTATCCTCAGGAGGCTCAGGGAGGACCAGGGCAACCCTGCTGCCTTCTAATGGGGTTTTCTATTCCCAGCATCTTCTTATCTCATTTCTCGGGAGAATCTATCAGCTATCTTTGCTTTCAGGTCAACAAAATGTGATTCAGTTTTAATTGATTTCAATTGTGTGGCTCAACAACAAAAACAAACCACTTTTCACTTTGTCTCATGCGGCAGAAAGAGATGGGTAGACAATTAATGATGTAATGAGTTGCTGTGGGTATTTAAATTATGCGAGAATCTGAGAATAAGATTTAATTCTTTTTTGCGTTCATTGTCAAGATTTGCCGTGGGTCTTTAATTACGTTTCTTGGAAAATGTAATTTATGTAGAAACCTTAAGTTATCGCACAAGGTATTTTAGTCGCAACTTAAATGGAAGCGTGACGCATGACAATGTATCAGGGAGGAAGTGAGGCGTAGAAGCTAAAGGGAAAAATATTAAAAATATAAAATGTAATACAAAAAGAGGGACCGGCCGTGGCATAGTGGTTAGAACACGCGACTACCATGCGGGAGATCGCAGGTTCAAACCTGGCTCCAGTCATCTTAAAAAAAATTGTACTTTCATTGTCGGCTCCCCTCGAATGTTGTTGACAGCAAATTCGCTGTATTAAGTGTCGATTCAATCGGCGTGTCTAGTAAGAGCTTCTCAAACAGTGACGTTTGCATTAGTCGATAAACAAGTAGGTGCCGTTAGTTGTGAATCTATAAATAGAAAGGTTTTGGACTGTATTATTGTCCACACCATCATACTCTATGCCTTTTTGTTGTTTTATATTAAAACTATTACAAAAACTCACATTTTTTAGATTTTTCATAATTATTTTTATTTAATTGATTGTTCTGCACTTTTTTCAAGTGATTTTTTTCTCAGTTTTTTGTTTTTGTAATTTGTCTTATTTTCTTTTAAAGTGAATACACATGCATTTGACATGTAATGTGTGTGTAGATATCTTGTTGCTCTGTTTTTTTTTTGTTAAAGTTCTCTGATATTCGATATTATTCTTCAACATATCGTTTTGCTTTGAAATTCTTTTATTTATTGTTATAATTAGGATCTGCGTCTCCCTCGCATTTGAAGGCGGTTGAACAGTTCGCAATCAATAAATGAATCAATGTTAATGTTTATTGTATTACATGCAGTATTTAATTTCGAGTTTTGTTTTTTTTTATTAAATTTTATTCTTTTATTGTTTTTATAAAGTTATTGTTCACATTCAATTACAATATCCTTTCTATGATTTGTGTTTGTGTGGTGTATATGTATGTAGTAGTTAAAAATGTTGACGAAGTTGGTTAGAAGATATTAAATGTTTGGTCAAGAAATTTTTAGAAATGTGTGTGGCTATACAGCGTTTAGGACGTAAGAGGGTATAGCATTCGCTGTGGTCTCTAAATTGCAGCGCACTCTCTTTTTCGTTTTATTACTGTCGGGCATTCTATATACTGTTTTGGATACATTCGATCTTACTTAGCCCCTTTTTTTAGCTCGTTGTGGTTGGAGGGGTACACGAGGGTGAAGGCTTTACCTTACATGCTATGTCAAGTAACCTTGGAATATTCAGAAATAGGAGTCGATAAATTTGGGGGCTAGTTTTCCCAAATGTCGGCTCTTTGTTGTTGCCAGATGCTACCAAAGGTTAGCATCGTTCATACCGCCCATTAGCCAAGGTGAGACCTATATCACCTCCTCCGTTATTCTATGTCTTCTATATTACCACCTCAGTTCTTTTGAGATCTCTAAGATACTAATGAACAAGGCACGAACTAGAGACATTGCTCATGAGTATATCTGCACCCAAGTAACTAGAATAGAGCGTCTGGTGAGACCTTGTCGTCTAGAACTACTCGCAGCTTCAACCTTTGCATTTTAGCATGACGCCGTAACATGCAGTAGCAAGACAAGATTGTCGGCTCTGCCTGATCTAATAGCTTTACACCTTTCAGACTGCCTTATGAAGGTCGGCGCAAACTATCACACCGTTGACGCCTTTTATGGGAATTATCCATATGGATACGAACACCACCCCAGAAGACCCCGCTGCAATCCATGACGATGGTATTAACTGTCGACCCCCGAGCCAGAGCGAAATACGTGTGGCAATATCCTGTCCCCTGCTGAATTGTTTAAGGCAGGTGGGGAGAAGCTGAATAGCAGCATGCATCAGCTCATGGAGAACATCTTGTTAAAGAATAGCATGCCCTGGTATTGTAGTCTCAGTCTGTTATGTCCCATTTACAAAAAAGTAAATGTAAGAACTACCGTGGAATAAGCTTATTATCAATTGCGTACAAGGTCCTTTCGAGCATATTGTGTGAACGTCTAAATAACTAATAGGACCTTATCAGTGCGGCTTTAGACCTTGTTAATCTACGGCGGATCAAATATTGACTTTACGACTTATCCTGGAAAAAAAACTCATGAAAAGTAGATCGACTCCTACCACCTCTTTGTCGGTTATCCGATAAGGAATAGGCTAGATGAGGCCATGTCTGAGTTTGGTATTCCTGCAAAGCTGGTTCGACTTTGCAGATGTACCTTGGAAAATACCAAATCCTCTATTAAGATTGGTAAGGATTATTCTGACCCATTCAACACGGAAAGAGGTCTCAGACAGGGCGATAGCCTGTCCTGTACACTATTTAATATAGTTATGGAGAAGGTGATGAGAAAGGCTGGTGTCAACATGTCTGGCACCATATTCCACAAGAGCCACATGCCAATAGCCTATGCCGATGATATAGACATCATTGGCCGAAATCTGCGGGATGTTACTGCAGTTTTCTGGACGCACCGTCAACGTTGACAATTATGGTTTTGAGGTAGTAGATGAATTTACCTACCTCGGTTCTTCCGTCAGTAAGAAAAATAGTGCTCGCCAATAAATGTTTTTACAGACTTCGGTAGTACTTTAGTAACACCACTTTATCTCGGAATACTAAGAAACAGCTATACCAGGTGCTAATCTTACCCGTTCTGTTGTATGCTGCCGAATCATGGGTGCTTACCACAACGGACATACAAAACCTGGGAGTATTCGAGAGAAGAGTACTCCGAAAAATATATGAACGTATCTGTGTCGACGTCGAGTTTCGCCATCGGATGAACCGTGTGAAGTATGAGCTTTACTACGACATCGACGAAGCTAAAAGAGTCAAAGTCCGACGACTACGATGGCTGGGACATGTTGCCAGGATGGATGTAAATGCTCCAGCAAGAAAGGTGTTTGAAGGCGACCCTGAAGGGGGGCTGCTCTTTCGAGCAGCGAAAACGTCTTCTATTCGTGTAACATGCCACATGAATGACGTAGCACTCTCAGTAGTAGGTGAAGTGACCCTTAAGATACTTATTTTGTGGAAATATTTTTTTGATTTTGGAGTTTTCCGAATTTTAATAAGAAATTTTGATTTTCTATTGATCTTTTCTCGAATTTTTATTTAAATTTCTTATTACCAATAGTAATTTTACATATTTTCCGATTTTCAATTAGCGCTTTCTAAAACACAAATAGAAATTTTGACTTTTAATTATCAATTTCATGTAGTTTCCGATTTTTAATTGTTCTGTATTGAATTTCAAGTAAAATTTCGGATTATCTATTAACCTTTTCTGAATTTCAAATATAATTTTTAACTAATAATTTCAGAGTTTTTATCGTTCATCTGAATTTATTTTAAAATTTCTGACTTTTCTTTCCTAAATTTTAAATAAAAATTCTTACTTAGATTCCTTTCTGAATTATAATTAAAAATTCTGATTTTTGTTTTTGTTTTTTTCTCCGAACTTCAAGTAGAATTTCGGATTATCAAGTAATTATTTTTAAATTTTTACTATCTTTCTCTGATTTCCAGGTAGAAACTCTACTTTACAATTTTGTCCATTTTTCATTACATATGGAAAATTCTGATTCAATTTAGAATTCTAAATTTTGAATAAATTTTTCTGAATTTTAAGTAGATTTTTGAAATTGCAGTCGATCGTTTTTGATTTCTTATTGGAATTTGAAACATACGACCGCTGCCCTGGCCACGACATTAAAATTGTTCTAGGAGACTTTAATGCAAAAATAGGAAGGGAAGATGTTCTTGGTCCATCGATCGGCAAATTCAGCCTGCATACCGACACGTCAGACAACGGGTTTAGGCTGGTTAGCTTCGCAGCGGGAAGGAACATGGTAGTGAGTGGAACCAGATTCCAGCACAAAGATATCCACAAGGCTACTTGGCTATCCCCCGATCAAAACACCAAAAATCAAATTGATCATGTAGTAATCGATGGCAGACATGCATCTAGTGTCATGGACGTGCGTGTGATTCGTGGTGCTAATATTGGCTCGGATCATTACCTGGTTGCAGCCAAGGTGCGCACAAGATTGAGCAGAGCGAAAAACGCACGTAACCAAACACAAAGAAAGCTGGACATCGCGAAGCTGCAAACCCCAGAGATAGCTACTGCCTACTCCAACCAGCTCTCCCAACTTCTACGACACAACGCCTCTACTTCTGACGTTCCCGATACACAGTGGCAGCATATTGCGCATTCCATGGCAACCGCCGCAACAACCGTGCTAGGATATGAAAAGCGGAGTTCAGACGAATCCTGGTACGATGAAGAATGTCGCATAGCGTCTGAGGAACTGGATGCTGCTTATAGGGCAACGCTACAGCCAATTGCAACCCGTGCTGTTAGGGAACGGCATAAGGAGAAAGCAAAACGGGCGAGACAGCTATTTAGGCGAAAAAAACGTCAGATGAAGGAACGGGAGAACGAGGATATAGAGCGATACAGGGATAGAGGTGAGGCCCGAAAATTTTACCAGAAAATAAGAACAAATGGATACGGTAATGGCCTCCCCACCTGTAAGGACAGTGATGGAAATCTGGTCACGGATACGCAGAGTGTGCTGCACATATGGAGAGAACACTTCCAGCAACTGCTGGTTCCAGAAGGCAGCGCACGTGAAGTTATCACGCCAATTGTCGACGACGGCTTAGATTGCCCACCACCAAGTCAAGCCGAGGTAAGAAGAGCAATATCGCGGCTGAAAAACAATAAAGCAGCCGGTGCCGACGGTCTGCCCGCAGAGCTCTTCAAGTCCGGTGGCGAGGAGCTGATAACGAGCATGCACCAGCTCCTGCGCATGGTCTGGCTTAAAGAGTGCATGCCCGACGATTGGAATGTAAGCGTATTATGTCCTGTGCTGAAAAAAGGTGATCCAAGTGTGTGCTCCAACTACCGCGGGATCAGCCTTCTACCCATCGCATATAAGATCCTGTCGAGTGTGCTATGTGAAAGACTAAAGCCAGTGTTATCCAACCTGATCGGGCCTTATCAGTGTGGCTTTAGACCCGGAAAATCAACAACTGACCAGATTTTCACACTTCGGCAAATCCTGGAAAAGACCCAAGAGAAACAGATCGACACGTACCATCTTTTTGTCGACTATAAAGCTGCCTTCGACAGCCCGATACGGCAGAAATTACTCGATGCCATGGCTGAGTTTGGTATTCCAGCGAAGCTGATACGTCTTTGCGGAATGACGCTGACTGACACGAAGTCTTCAGTGAAGATTGGCAAGGACCTTACGGAGCCATTCTATACCAGACGAGGCCTAAAACAAGGCGACGGCCTATCGTGCGATCTCTTCAACATTGTGATGGAGATGATAATGAGAAAAGCTGCAGTAAACACGAGTGGCACTATATTCAACAAAAGCCACATGCTACTCGCGTACGCTGATGACGTAGACATCATCGGTCGAAAACTGCGGGATGTGACTGCAGCCTTCTCAGGTATACAGAAGGAATCAGCGAAAATGGGCCTAACGGTGAACGAGGACAAAACGAAGTTATTAGTTTCAACGAACAAAGAATCTACTCGTTTGGGAAACTGCGTGAACGTTGACAACTATAATTTCGAGGTGGTAGATAACTTTGTCTACCTAGGATCCGCCATCAATAAAGCAAATAATGTCAGCCTAGAAATCCGGAGAAGAATCCTGCTTGCAAATAAATGCTACTACGGACTAAGCAAGCGATTCAATGACAGAGCCCTCTCTCGACGAACAAAACTCCAGCTATACCAGATACTGGTTCTACCTGTCTTAATGTATGGCTCAGAATCCTGGGTTATGACACAAGCGGATGAATCGGTTCTGGCGGTATTCGAGAGAAAAATACTCCGTAAAATATATGGGCCCATCATCGTTAACGGAGAGTATCGGCGTCGTATGAATCATGAGCTGTACGAGCTGTACACTGACATTGACGTGGTCAAACGCATTAAGGTGCAACGGCTGCGCTGGCTAGGTCATGTTGTACGCATGGATGAAAATGCTCCAGCTCGAAAAGTCTTCGACAATGAACTCGATGGACGGCGCAGAAGAGGGCGACCAAAACTCCGTTGGAAAGACCAGGTTACTGAGAACCTTACAGAACTCGGTGTGACTAACTGGAGAAGAAGCGCAGAAGATCGAGGCGCTTATAATATTTTTCTACGTGCGGTATATAATCCACTGGGATTGCATAGAAGTACCAGCTAAGTAAGTAAGTAAAGTATTTGACAATTTTTATTGTTCATATCTGAATAGAAATTTTAATTTTTTATTTGTTTTTTTTCCGAATTTTCATTTGAATTTCTGATTTTAAATGGTTGTTTACTAAATTCTACACTTAATTTCCGATTTTCAATGGGCGCTTTCTGAAATACAAATAAAATTTTTTTACTTTTAATTGTTCTTTTATCAATTTCAAGTATAGTTCTGTATTGAATTTCAAGTAAAATTTCGGATTATCTATTTTTTTGAATTTTCGTAAAATTTCGAATTAAAAACTAATTCTTTTTGAGTTTTTATCGTTCATCTCCAAATTTGAATTAACAATTCTGATTTAGAATTTGATCCTTTTACATTTCAATTAGAAATTCTGATTTTCAAATTAGAATTTCAAGGAGTTGTTTTTATTTGTTCCTTTCTGAATTTCTATTATAATATCTGACTTTTCATTGTTCTTTTCTGACTTACAAATATAAGTTCTTGCTAAGATTTTGGTCCTTTTTACATTTCAATTAGAAATTCTGATTTTTAATTTAAAATTGTGAACTTCAAAAAGTTGTTTTTATTTTGAATCGTTCCCTTCTGAATTTCTATTATAATTTCGGATTTTTCATGGTTCTTTCTTGGATTTTAAAAAGATATTCTGATTAGGGTTTTGGTACTTTCTGAATTTAAATTAAAAAAACCGATTTTGTTTTTAAAATTTGTATTTTTAAGTGTTTTTTTTTTCTCTGAATTTCAAGTAGAATTTCGGATTATCAATAAGTTATGTCTCAATTTTACTATTTTTCTCTGATTTTCATGTAGAAATTCTTATTTACATTTTCGTTGTTTTAACATTACAATTGCAAATTCTAATCTTCAGTTTAGAATTCCGAATGTTGATTAAATTTTTTTAAATTTAAAGTAGATTTTTGAATTTTCAGTTGGTTCCTCAATTTTCCTCAATTTGTATTGTTCTCCTCTGAATTTTTGTAGAAATTGAATTTTAAGTGGAAATTTTGGCACTTTTTAGAATTCTGAGTTTTGACTAACCTTTTTTTGAATTTAAGGTAGATTTTCTCGGTCCTTCCTGAATGTCAATTAGAAATTCTGAATTTTTATTCTTTTCTCCTGAATTTTAAATAGAAATTATAATTAAGATTTTGATCCTTTTGTACATATTCATTAGAAATTCTGATTTTAAATTAAAATTCTCAACTTTCGACTGACACCTTCTGAATATCAAGTGGATTTCCTGATATTCAATCGGTACTTCCTAAATTTTTTGTAGATTGTATCGGTCCTTTATAAATTTTCCTATTAGAATTTCTGAATTTTTATTATTTTCTCCTGAATTTCAAATAGAAATTCTGATTAAGATTTTGACCCTTTTTTATATTTCCATTAGAAATTCTGATTTTAATTAAAAATTCTCAACTTTCGATTGACACCTTCTGAATATCAAGTGGATTTTCTGATATTTAATTCTTTGAATATGATTTTTTTTGCATTACTATTCTAAATTCGGATTTTCAATATTAAACACTGAATTGTGATTGACCTTCTTTTCAATTGATTTTGGAACTTCAAATATTTTATGTAATTTAACTGAATTTCTGTGTCTTTTCATACCAAAAGGTCATTAAATGTCAAAATAAGGAACTTCACAGAGCTTCATCAGTTCCATACACAGCATACATTTATATCGCCGGAAAAGATGAGACCCACATATAGAACTATTATATTGAGCTTCTGCAAACTAAATTTTATTTAAACCCTTCCCCTTTCGTCTCAAAAGAGAATGCTCTACACCCACACATTTCAACGCATTTTGCACAGTGTTATTGTGTGTATGTTATGTATGTTGCAGTTTTCCTTTTATTAGTATGATTATTTTCTTCTCATTCATTCTTTTCTTATTGTTATGGGTTTTTAATATTTTTTTATTTTATTTTCATTTTCGAATAAATTTTAATACTAGACACTTAAATTTCTTCATATTTTGTTGTATATATAATAATAATTTTCAATATTTGCTTTAGTTTGTATTTTAGATTTCACTGAATATAGTATTATGATTAATTAAGTAAAGGATTTGTTTAAAATTTGTAATCTATTGTTGTTATTTTACAGTTGTTTTTTTTTATTTTATTTTGTATTTTTTTTTTCTTTAATTTTGTTTGCTTTCTTGTTTCTTGCCTTTGTAGAAGAGGGGGATTGTTGGTTTGGTTACAATTATTTTTCATTAAGAGTTTATTATGTCTTTATTTTTGTTTGTTTTGTTTTTTATTCATTTCAGTTTTGTATATTTTAAAAAACATCTCAAGTCTTGTGTTAAATAAATTATTAAAGGCTTTTGGTAGGTTACATTTTGTTGTTTTTGTTTTTGTTTCGTTCTTGTTTTTTGTTTTTATTTCTTAGTTTGTTTGTTTGTGTTGTGTCTTATTGAAGGATTATAGATTTCATATAAAATAAATTCTCGAAGGTGTATAGAGAGAGAGAGCGATAGACGATCGTCATAGGGATACAAGTAGATAAAATAAAATCACATCACCATCGTCGCGTTCTATCTATCGTGTATCCGTGGTATTGTGATGTGATGCTTGAGGAAAAAAGGAAACCTTTTTAGTTGTTGCTGTTGTTGTTGTTTTGGTAAAATATTTGTATAAGTGTCCTTTTACTTTGGGATTGATCAGTGATTTGTGGAATTCGGTAGGCAATACAATCTACTTTGTGTGGGAAGACTTAGAAGAGCAATTTTGTATAAAGACTGCTTCGAAAACAGTTGAGAGTGATGGGTGGTGTAGGGGAGCGTAAGGGTTTTGGTAGGACAAAATAAGCTAGATTAATTTGTGCTTGCCATGGCTTACACGCTATATAAGACCACTTCCTAAAGACTATTCTAAAATCGAACAAATCGAGAATGCTTCGAAAGCTCTATTAGAAGTGAAGAGTTCCCCGAGTAATCACTCTTCTATTAGTAGTCTCACACATCAGGCGAATTCGAACGTCAGCTTTTTTGAGATGCTTTTTAAGTGAAGAGTTCTCCGAGAGATCTGCTGAGTTATCACACTTCTATTTGTAGACTCGCACATAGGGATCTACAGTTTAAGAACGAATCCGAACGTCAGCTTTTTGAGAAGCTTTTACTACATTTTTTAATTGTAACTAAAAAATTATAATTTAGAAAAAAAAACAATTAAAATCAGAAATTACACATGAAATTCAGAAAGGACTAATTGAAAAACAGGTATTCTTCTTGGAATTCTGGAAAAAGACAATTGGAAATCACAAATTCTACTTGAAATTCAGAAAAGAGCAATTGTGATTACGAATTATCAATCAAATATTACAAATTCTAATATGAACCGATCAATTGAACGTCAGAAATTCTTATGAAATTTCAGAAAAAGCCAATTGAAAATTAAAAATTGTACTTGAAAAGCAAATAAGGAAATTCCCCTTAAATTTTGAAAAAAAATTAAGAATTTTTATTTACAAATTAGCAAAATAAAAACAATTAAAATTTAAAATTTTCAATTATAGAATTTATGGAGTTATGGAATTTTAGAAAAGGTCAATTGGATGGAAAGGCCAGAGAAATTGTACTTGAAATTCAAAAAAAAAAAAATAAATTCTCCTTAAAATGCAGAAAAGAACAATTGTAATTCAAAAATGTTGAATTCAAATTCAAATTTTTCAGTTAAAAATTACAACATTTCTCGCTAATTCAGTAAATACTATTAAATCAGAACTACGAAATTATTGCTTTACCCTCGTCCCGTTTAAAATTCAGAATTTTTAAGTGGAATTTACTATTACACAGCCACACAAAAAATAGTGGTGGGGTTGAGTGATCAGACTAATCTTTATGACAAAGCCAGAATTGGTGCACATGCGCGGATTTTGACTATGACTTCAGGTTCGTCATCAAACACCATTCTCGCTGAAGCATTTACATCCATCCTTTTAACATTTCCCAGCTATCGTAGTTGTTGGATTCTGACTCTTTTAGCTACGTCAATGTCATGGTAAAGCTCATACAGCTCATAATTCATCCGATGGCGAAACTTGCCGTGATACAGATAGGTCCATATATTTTTTGGAGTACTTTTCTCTGGAATACTTGCAGGTTTTGTATATCCGTTGTCGTAAGAACTGCAGTATCATCCCGCAGATTCTGGCCAATGATGTCTATATCATCCGCATAGGCTAGTGGCATGTGGGTCTTGTGGAATATGGTGCCAGACATGTTGACACCAGCCTTTATCATCACCTTCTCCATAACTGTATTAAATAGTGTACATGACAAGCTATCGCCCTGCCTGAGACCTATTTCTGTGTTGAATGGTTCAGATCCTTACCAATCTTAACCGAGGATTTGGTGTTTTTTAAGGTACATCTGCAAAGTCGAATTAGCTTTGCAGGAATACCAAACTCAGACATGGCCCCATATAGCCTATTCGTTATCGGAGAGTCGAAGGCAGCTTTGTAGTCGACAAAGAGGTGGAAGGTGTCGATCTGTTTTTCATGAGTTTTTCCAGGATTTTACCAGGTCTAAAGCCGCACTGATATGGTTCAATTAGTACTTCTACAATTGGCTTTGGCTTTAGACTTTCACACAATATGTTCGAAAGTACCTTGAACGCAATTGGTAATAGGCTTATTTCACGGTAGTTCTTACGATCACTACGATCTCCTTTCTTGTATATGGGACATAACAGAGTGAGTCTCCAATCCCCGGGCATGCTCTCCTCTAGCCAGATGTTCTCAATGAGCTGATGCATGCTGCCAAAAAAAGACGTACCCTAATGTCAAATGGAACATGTAGATAGTCGTCCTAAAGATATTGCATTTTAAAAGAAAAAGTAATATGAGCCATTTCAAACCTATCAGGGTAATAGTACACCAGATATTGTGGGAATACTTGGGAAATTATACTATTTTCCTGGTATGTGCTGCTGAGCACTACACGAAATCTTAAGTTACGGGTAGAAAACGGGGTTTTCGTACTTTTACGCACTTATAAGCCACTTACACGGATAAATATGAACCGATTTTAAATCTCAGCGAATTTGGAAAGAAGAGACTTACCAACGATATATATAGTTTGTTTTGTTAAGTTCAACAAATTCATTGTATAATTACAACAACAATAAGTAAAAAAATATAGCAATTTTTTACAATGAAATCGTCCGTCCTTCCGCTGGAAATACCCATATATCATTCGATACGGAAAAAGTGTAACGCATTCAAGGAGACCAGTTGAACCCTAAGTATCTTAAGACCAAATTGGTTTTAGGACTTTTCAAGGCTATTAAAGGATAATTGAAGAATAACAAGAGTAAATCTTTTTTGTTCTTTATGGAAATTTACCAGTGATAATATTTTCCAAAATGTATTATGGGACTATAAATATGCAGAATAGTTCCACCCCATCTGGTACCTCCCATACAAATTGACCTATTTTTGGAAAAAAAATATTTTTCCATAATTTCTAAACCGAAAACTACTGGTCTTTAATAAATTTACACCGAATTGGCATTACCATTGGCACAATAGTGTTCCAGGTGTAGCATTCTAAAAAATTGTGTCATATGGCCTAAGCCACACCCACTTGATAAATCATTCCAGACATTCACCTATATGCTGACAAAAATTCAATACAGAAATAACTTTTGTTAGAAGTCCACCACTCACCACACACATCTTAATAACTCCCCACCACTTTCGAATTTCTTTACCGAATTTTATTAAAGCATCTTGGCTTACTCCCGTTTATATTTCTTAGCTTGAATTGTTATTAAATACTTAAAATAAAGGGATATCTAATGGAAATACTTTCAAAATCAACTATAAATGATTTGTATTTGAATTCGAATATTTTTTTGAATAGGTCATTTTAAACTCATATATTGGCTGAATGATTGATCGAGTTCCACAACATACCATTGACATCTATTTTCTTGTATTTAGAGTTTTTTAAAACAAATTCGATTGATTGCACCGTTTATCACCAAATCAACATCACCAAAATTCATCATATGCTAACGTACTTTGGTCCATATATTTTAGGATTGTGTTTACCATGTTGTACCTACTACGGTGAATACAGATATCGGTATATATATTTATATATATGTATATATAAGATTATATATATAGTGTGTGTGTATATAGTAATAACAAACATACGTACATGTACTAAGATATATAATTCTCTGATTTGTTTTCTGGTTGCTGTCGGTTGTTTTGTTTCTCTCGTTTTACTCTTAGCTAGTCTAGGTCAGTTAGTTACTACTACGTTTTTTTTGTTATAGTTAATCGTGTGACTTTAAATCTGATTTGAACCCGTTTCAGGATTACGTTTAGTATCAACTGCTTAAGTAATGGTCAGTGGGGCGGGTGGTGATTGAGAGTATGTGTAAAGTGCTCTACGGGCATTGCAGGAGGATTGTTATTGTTATGGTTTTTTTAAATATCAATTTCTTTGTGTTGCTATAAAAATTAGTTTAATATCAATTCTTCTCAGTGTTGTATTTGTATTTAGTACTATTTACTATAAAGTGATGTGAACTTTTTTTTTCGAATTTCAATACGATCATTAGTGCTTTGTGGGGGAAGGGACAGCGCGGTAGAGGTATGGAAGGGCCCAAAGAGTTACATTTCAGTAATGGAGTAATTGACTGATTGTTTTGAGAGAGGAATAACAGTACTTTCTATGTTCGTTAGAATAAAATACTTAACGGTAACTGTGTTTGGATAAAGGATTTAAACTTCGCAATGAGTTTTTGTTTTTGTTTAACTGTCTGCTTTCTTTTTAAGAGCTTTTCTAAGTTCTTTTAATGTTCGCTTCATGTTTAAATTCAGGATTAAGTCTTTTAAGTTTTAAGTTTAAAAATAATAACAAAGAAAACACAATTGTTGAGAAAACGCATTTTGTTTTCCTAACTGTACTTTTGTTACGTTTCATATAATATTGTTTAGGTTTACTTAATTTATACTTTTTATGTTTGAATTATTTATAATGTTTATTTTTCGTCTGTGAATGCTGAGTTGAATTTAAAGGGAGGGGGAGGTTTCAAGTGTTTATTAGGACCAATGGGATAAAATGTTTATTTTCTAACTACTTTTACATTTAATAAAGACATTAATATTGTGGGGGCGGGTTTGATACACCTTTTTCCTTTTCTTGTTTCTTTTTTTTACTATACTTCACTTTATTTCTTTTGTCCTTTGACTTGTTTGTTTAACAATTACACACATGCAATTTTCAAATTTCAAATTCAATTTACTTAACTGTTATATGCAAGAACTTTTTTTTTGGTTACTTTTTACCTTAAAATTCTTATAAATTTCAATTATATGATTTCTCTAAATCTGTGGAGGAAAAATATATAATATAGTCAATAAAATTGTTTCATACAATTTGTAATTGTACAGATAGACCAAGATCCAGCTTGGCATAGAGTAAACGCTGCTTCTCTTTCAATTTTCTTAAAGAAAACTAAATTTTCCTGTGCTGTAGTTTATAAGTTGTCAACGGAAATGTCAGTCGCTGTTGGAATGCCGTATAAAATGTGTAGAAATTAGGCCAAAAAATTAGTTTAACGTAAAATCATAGAAACAATTAAAAACCATAGAGTGAATAATGAAATGTACCCTCATGAACGAATCAGACACTCTCAGAGAGTTAAACGACGTCCGTGGTAGAACAATTTAAATGATGAGAAAATATGAGAAAGTTCTTAATTTGACATTTTAAAAACGTTCTTCTGTGAGTAACTACTTTGTATTCACATGAGTTACACTACAAAGTAAATCCATCTCCTCACAACCAAAACCAATAACTCACAAATAAATAAAAACCACATATTGTACAGAAAATTAATATTAAAAGAAAAAAATATTTTGTTTAGCAATATTTTTTCCACGTTTTATTGAAATATAAAACATAAAGGTAGGAGAGTAGTACTAAAATTAGTGTAAATTAAAAAACACAAAAAATCAAAGTAAGAAAGAAAAACAATTGTTTAAATCTTTTCTCTTAGGTTGTGTAGTTGTTAAAACAAAAAAATACAATAGACATTGCACGGTAACTTTCTAAACTACAGGGTAAAATTTGTTGATAAGTATTTTTTTCATCGTTTCTTTTTTTCTTTTTGTAATTCACAATAAAAATTTGAAAAATAAAAATCTATAAAATACAAATACTTTTTCACCAACTGGCGACTGACGGACTCGACTTGACTTAATGTAGGTCCAGATGATTTTTGATGGCTTGGGGGTATTCAAGTTACCATCGATCTGGGATTTTGCTTGAGTGTGTATGTGTGTATGATGATTTGATAACATTTATGCTAGAGGAGATAATATTTACAATTTATGTTGGCGCCGCCTGCTGCCGGCGGCGCACTGCCGACAATACACTCAGACAAATATTTTAGAAATTTAGTTAAGGGTTTGTTTGTTTTCTTTTTTGTTATGTTTGTTTCAGTTTGTCAATTTTCAATTTCTAGTATAAACATAATGGTATTGAAAATCAATGCACATGAATGATCTTCTTTGTGTTAGCGCTGGATGCTGTCGCGGTTGCTGTTATTGTTCCGATGATATCATTTCTTACACATTTTCCGGCTCTGGCAATTTCCGCTCACAACAGTGGCAGACCAATGCACTGAGACGCTGGCCCAAAGCCGACCACACCGTCATCGACATGGAGGAGGACACATTGCAGCTGGACGTCTGGACGGCGGCGGTTGCTGCCGTAACTGCCGCTGGCCTTTGCTCCGCTTGTTGTTGCTGCAGCAGAGCTGCAAAGGCTCCATTCGAGGAGTTGGTGGTCGTCTCTGAGCTCCCGTGTTGTCAAATCTTCGGCGGGTCGGCCGACGAGTTGCTTGGCATGCCAAAGTCGATGCTTAGGCTGGGTTCAGCCTCGCCCAGATTGGCGGGCGTCAAGGCGTTGGGTAGCGCCCCCGTGTTGATGAGTATTGTGTCGCTGGCATCGACACTGCCAATGCGTATGGGCGGCGGCATGCAGGTCG
Organism: Muscina levida; assembly: GCA_964034835.1. Taxonomy (NCBI): domain Eukaryota; kingdom Metazoa; phylum Arthropoda; class Insecta; order Diptera; family Muscidae; genus Muscina; species Muscina levida. The sequence goes on from OZ035882.1 coordinate 151,387,276, forward strand.
GCATATCGCTGCCGGCGCCGCTGCTGCTGTGAAGCGTATTGTTGCTGTTGTTCTCGTCCCCCGTGCCGGTGCCGTCGTGACGCGAGGATTTACGACTGCTGTCGCCGCCGCCACCACTGCTGCTGCTGTAGCGTGGATTACTGCGGTTGCAGGGCACATCCAGACTGTAGGCGCGGTGGCGCCCTTGGGCGATCAACTCGTGTTGGTGGGTAATTTGCTTCTGCCTGAGCCCCGGCGACTGCAAACTGTTCGAGATGGTGCAGCACATCGTGGAGGGCTTGCCCGTCAGCGGGTCGATGTACGTGCCACCCATATCCGCGCCGTTTGTCCCCTGAGCCCCATTATTGTTGCGCACCGAGCAGGGACTGCTACGTGTGCTGCTAAAGCGCTTTGAGCTCTTGTCGAAGGAGAAACTAAAGTAATCGGAGAACTGTTTGAGTCGCGCCTTCCACGACGACTTGGACGCAGCGGTTGTTTCGGTGTTGGTGCTGCTACTCGCCCCATTCTGAGCAGCGTTGGCTGTAGCGGACGCCGCAGCCGCTGCCGCTGCGGCTGCTGCACAACAGTGTTGCCGGGGCTGAGGCTGTTGCAATTGTGTCGGCGATATGTTCCCATTGGAGAAGTTGCTAATGCACATGATATTTTGTTGTGTGGCTGAGGAGGCAGTGGTATTTGCTGCAGAGTGTCCCGAAGCTGAAATTGAGGTGACAGCGCCCGCATTCGTTGGGGCTCCGTCGTTATTTGGCACAATTTGGGAAGTATTCAGTTGGGTGGCGCCTACGCCCGGTCTAGCGGCAGAAGTCTGCGACACCGTTACAATTCCCGTGGCATTCATGTTCATGTCTTCGACCAACCGGCAATTGGAGGCGGTGGAGGCCTCCAGGCTGCCGCGATTGTTGCGGTTGTAGAAAACATTGCTGTCCGAAATCACTTGCTGCAAGCCATCAGACAGACGGCGGTTATTAGTGCTATACTGGTCCAAGCTGACGGCCCTATTAGAGCCGAAGTGGCCACGGTTCGAGTGGTAGCCGTGTATGTTGCCGTACGAGTTGCGTATACGCTGCCCACTGCCGCTGCTGCACATTTCCCCAATCATGGAAGGACGTTTTTCACGTGACGATTTGCGTGAGGCGGAATGCGAGGATTTGGAGCGATTGCTGGTGCCCTCGGTGTCTACCTTGAACTTGGATGTTTTTTCGGCCACCTGGAAAGCAGAGAAGAAGAGAGAGAGAGTTCAGATCATGGTGACTTTATGCAACGTGTTGTCCGTCTTCCAACTCACATCAACCTCTGTGGCTGTTTCGGAGTCTCCACTTTCACTGCCCTCGGGCAAATCGTGCAGTTCGGCTGGCATGCCGCCCGGCTCGTCGACCGAGGTGCGCGAAGCCGATTTCTGTGAAGGTATACTCCGACGGGACTTCACACTAATGCCCGACTGAGAGCGTGGCATTTGGGGTGAAATACTGCCGCCAGAGTTGCCGGCACCCGCACCGGAAGTGCCGACACTACTACCCCCGCCAGCACCTGCTGCACCCACGGCCGAACCCGCTGAAGCACTAGCAGAGGGCGCATTGGGATCCGAGCCGCCACTGTTATTCTCTGAAGCCGCTGCCGAGATGGTGTCAGCCATAGATTTACGAGATTTGTTTTGAGCATCATTAAGACGTCTAGCGAAAGATTCAGTTAAAAAAATGTCATCAATTAAGTTAAAAAAAGACTAATTACTTGTAATAATCCAAAGCTATGCGAGCAGGAACTATAATCATTTCTATTATTTCGGGCACCAGGTCTCCCAATGCCTCAAATAGCGGCAAAATCACCAGGCCTATAAATCGGACCTGCGATCCCGTCCGGCTAACCTTATCGGGATCCATAAAGGGTGTCACTGGCAGACCCTCTGATTTTTCTGCAGCGCTTTGGGCAAAGAATTCCTGCAACAAACGATCGAGCCAGGGTTCGGCTACATCCATGGGACGAGCTTCATTGGAAATGTCAGCTACCTTAATCAAAATCATGCACAACTGTAAATCAAAGAAGAAGAACATCATTAAAATAGGCAATCATTCCCCACCCTGGATGGAACACTCTCGACTTACCAAATTAATGTGTGCCCTATTGGAGTAATCAAATATCGGCGTTGCTTCTTTGAACTGGGTTAATATCTCATTGTGTCGGGCCATATCAGTGGCTAGAATGCAGCGTATAATTCCTTCACGTATTTGGCTGTAAGAAAAAAGAACAAATGAAATTAACGTCAGTTAAGACATCTCATACGACACTGCACACATTATCCTTGAAAGTCTTATAAACATGACGGTGACCGGTGACGTTAATTGGACAGAGGCAAAAAACCGTATGTATATTTTAATAATTACATCAAGTACTCTCGCATCAACGTTACAAGTGTGTAAGTGGAAAATAACACTTGTATTCCTTTGGCGTTTAGTGAACGGAAACAAGCATTTGCACGCTTAGTAATGGACGAGTTGCAAAAACACGAAAGCTTGGCAGCCAGACTGGCGTCGAAAGTGAAATTTGTTCGTAAAGTTACCGATAAAGTGTCAAGAGGAGTAAAAGGAAAATTAATGCTGATCAAAGGTTCGACCACCACTTCATCTCGGAGATATATGATATTCTTTGTGAGGCGAAAGGGAAAGTAAAGTGAAGAAAAAAGATAACAAATGAGAGAGAACCAGAGAGCAACAGTAGTGGTTGATGATGTAGATGAAGTAGACCTAATCTCTGGACATAGGTGATGGCACACATCAAATAAACATATTCAGTAATTGTGTTACTTGTCCAAATTAAAGATTCCTTCCAGTTAAGTTTAGTTTAGTTTCAGTGTGATCGTTCTTAGGCGAAAATGTCACGAATAGTTCATAGAACTATGAAAGTAGAAAAGGCCGAGAGAGAGAACCGCAGAGCAACTGCTGGTTAAAGATGCAGATGACGTAGACAAAATGTCTGGGTAATTGATGATTGACCGAATCAAATAAACCTAATAAGTCTTGGATAGTCTAAACTATCGAAGCTTCTACATAATAGTCGCCTTTCCACCTATTTAATCTTTTAGAGCTTCAAAAACATGAAAGCTGTACTACTGCTATATTGGGGCAAGCCATGGCATGATGGTAAGAACTTTAGACTATCATACAGGAGATCTCGGGTTCGATTCCCGCCTCCAGTCATCTACATTTTTCATTCATTGCCGGCCACCTCGATGTTGTCGACAGCAACTTCGCAGTATAGTTTCGAATCATTCGTTACGTATAGTAAAAGCTTCCCAAACAGTGACGTTCGCATTCGTCGATAAACACGTAGGTGCCGTTTTTTCTGAATCTAGAATAGAAAGCGTGTTATTTCACAATAACGCGAGAAGCTATCCCATTCCACATTCATGGGGTGTAAAGGGAAATTAAGTAAGTAAGTAACAATATGCAGGCCTTTCAGTAAATAGTTGATATGCCACCTATAAAAACTGTTAGAGCTTTCAAATACGTAAAAGCTAGACAGCTCCAAGATAAAAACGGTTAAATGGAAAATTGATCCTGTTTTGGATTGTAAAAGAATTAAATTGCTGGAATCGGAGAGCAACTAGTGGGCGATGATGTCGACGACGAAGACAAAATCCTTAAATGTCTGGGAAATAGTTGATCGGCAAAATCAAATATGCTTATTCAATCCTTGCTTGCATTAAGTATCGAGGGTTTCCAAGAAAAAGAACTGGATACCAACTTATATGGTAATAGGTCCGAACAAGTTCTGCAGTTTTGACTTGTTATTCGTGACTATCCAGCACGATTAAGATTTTTTAGGTATTTCCTGTTAAACTTCTGTCTTCCTTACACCTCATGTATTCAAATTCCCCTTCCGATCATAAATTTTACCCCACAAATCTTCATTGTTTGCTTGTATATGGAACGTGTTCTTCTTTCGAGGATCGGCTTATATATTTCATTCTCCTATATCGCAATATATGTCGGCGTCTAAGTACAAGTGCGTGAAAGATGCATATCAGATGTTCCGCCGTCTCAGTTTTCGCTTAATCTATCAAACGCGAGAGAACTCAGTCTAAAAATTAAAGCGACCAACAAGGATGCCAGTGAGTACAGACAAACCGAGGCAAAAGCCTCCTTGTGAACTGCAGCAAGCCAAAGATTACCACGTAAAGTTTCGCCGTTGATCTGTCTCATTTCTGTGTAAGGTCACGGTCACAGTGAACGTTTAGGATGCTAATGAATAGAAGCAAATCAAGTTTGCATTTCGCCTCAAGTTGGACATTTGGGCAACATCTAGTTAAGGTCAGTTTTTTACACTTAAGCCGACAACAGCTTGCCACAGGACAAAGATACCACAGTTCGGACCTCTTTTCTTCAAAACAAACAATGTCGAGTAATGCAAACAACCCAGAACTTTAGACTCCGTATCAATGCCAAATGTGTAAATATGACGGGCGTGGATTATCTACACGAGAAGACAAAGATATTGTAGATCAGGAAACATAATGTTTCGTTGACTAAACAATGCCGTCCCATCTGTCAAGTCAACCGAACCATCAGTTACACATGGATACACCCTACAGACTATCTACGCTTTCGCAAAGACATACAGGACGTCATTTCATCTGACACCGACCGATTGTTCATAGTGAATTAGCAGAAGCAGCTACTGATGTAAAAAAGTCCTTAAGGATAACCCTCCAGCGAATTCAAAAAATGGGTGGCTTTTGCCCAGGCAGGCAAGAACTGCTTTTGCGCAACTAAGATCCGATTAGTAGTGCAGTTTTCTCATCGCTAGCACATTGTCCGATCCCCGTTTCCTGTCAAAGCGCCCATGTCACTGTGCATCTCTTCAACTGTCCAAACAGTTGCACTGTTTTGTGCCCAGTGGAACTACTGCTGAGATCATCTAAGGTGACCCGTTACTCCAGCTGTCAATATTACCTATTGACTCAAACAAAACAAATTAATAACATCTTTACACATCTCCACAGGACACTCGTTGTCGATCACCCGTTGAGTTGTTAACAGGTCCGAAAAAGTTTCTTGTAAACCGTATTCAAGGTGCCTTTTCCGGGATATTCCGTTGCCACGACTTAAGGTGACCAATGCCCTTTTATGGGGCTTTTTATTGATCTAATTCACCTTGTCCGGGACGACTGTAACATTCAATAAATAATACATACTTTCCATTTGAACCACTTGAATAAGATATGGAAGAATTTTTCGCATTTGTGTAATTTAGCACGCTTCTAATTTTAGACTCACATGACGAGACATACAGTTTAACGACGAATCCGAGCATCTGCGGTTTAAGAAGTCGATTGACTCCCCTAATAAGAAATTACTATCGATAATATTGAAGGGGCCGCCGATCAAAGATATGTAGATAGTTGTGAGAGGACTCAAAAGCAGATCACCTGAATGTCTTCTAACCATCGTGCCACGCTCGGTCCCATTTTCCCAATCGTGGTGATTTCTAACTCCAAAGTCAAGTAGTCCGATGTTCCGCCAAAAGCAACATGTCCAATTTGCCAGCTACGTACAAACAAATTTGGAGCTCCAGACCAAGATCTAAAGCGTCATCGGTGAGATAGATTTACTCCTTTATAAAAATGTCTTCGAAAATTTCATGAAAAGTGTAATGGTCTGTGATCAGAAACGTGGATATTTTATTCTGTACTTACAATCAATAGTGACATACAAAAATATTACCCCTCTGCCAAAAAGAATACTTTTTTAATTTGAACTTAAATCTAACACCTTGATTGCGATACCCTTTATTTCCAGATTAGCTTTCTTTTTCGTTAAGACCTTACCACATTACCTTCTAGCCAAATCTTCTACACCATCCCACCTTTTTACACTACCAGCTTACCAGCTCCCCCCCGACCGAAATCTTCACGCCCTCAGGATCTATAACGAACATAGAAAGGATAAAGTTGTATGCATCACGATATCCTCTCTTTCCTGTGCCAGTATTGGTAGTTGTAGTGCGATTGGTTGGCAGTGTTTTGTGCGAGTATAAAACATCCTAATACGACTACAATGGTGTCGTCTCCTCTTCTACCTCAAGTTCGTGTTCATTGTTTTCAAACGTTCTAAAACCCCCACACTTACACACAATTGCGATATGCGTCATTGGACGCATAAAAGAACCGTGTGGATGGCTGAGAGGATTATTGGCTGGATAGCCAGAATAATGTAGGTGTGTGTGTGTGTGAATATGTGATATTAGTTATTTGACTGGTACAAGGTGGAAATATAGTTTTTACTGCTGTTTTTTTCTGTGTGTTATCAGCATTTCCTTAAAGAAACTTTCTGCGCTCTATATTTCTTTTCCTGGCAGTATTATGAAATATATAATTTTTCATTTTAAAATGTGGAACAGCTTGCTGGTACTTTGGTTCAATGGGGCATACAATATTAAACGTCCTGCTAGAAGAAAAAACCTAAGTAAACTTATAAGGAGGTAAGTAGCTTATAATGCCTTATTGTGTTCACACCGCCATTGCCAAATTGTAACAATGCTGCTGCTGCTACTCAGGGGATAATGCTGCATTTACCATGTCCTGCTAAGGACTAGAGGATATGCTTACTTGTTATATTGAGCAAAGAATGTTTGCTGTTGTTGTAGCTCAAATGTAATGTTTCGTTCATTTGTTCTCATTTGTTAATTAAATTGGTAATTAAATACTAAAACAAGAAAATTTCATGAAGAGAAATTACCACCACACAAATCTGTGTGTGTGTGTGTGCGTGTGTACGTTGCTTTTTGTTTCACAGTTCAAGCAAAATAATGTAGGATGTGAACTGCGGAAAACTTAACATTATCACAAAATGGTGAGCGAGTATGTAATTAGCTACTCGGAAAAAATAGTTAAATGCACAACCAGAGGCGCTTAGTACCGTTTGTATGTAGAATTTGTAAGGACGCAAAAAAGGATTGAAAAGGATTACAGAGCCACAAACGGATGCTCTAAAGAAAGGACACAATTTAAAATGAAACAACCAGAGTACAGGTAATATGGGACAAACTAGATTAAATTTTTTGACGTAAAAGAAAATGAGACAGATTTCAATGTAAACGGACTTGTGGTCCAGCGTGAGCAACAGCAAAACCATTTCTAAATAAATTTTAAATGCACCAGAAGTAAAAGCAAAATCTTGATTAAAATGATCTTTGTTGTTACTTGGTAAATTCTGTGACTAACTCATAATTGGCTTATAAGACATTACATGTCCTTAATAGGTTCTTGTGGCTTTGAATCATTTCGTCTCCTGTTGGCAGCAGTAAATTGTTTGTAATTGTATATTGTCAGTCTCTGTTAGTTTATAATACAATATTGTCTTTAATTTATTTAAAAATTGTCGTTGTGGTTTTGCCCCTGTTATGTCCCTTAAAGCCTTTCCCTAATACCCCTCCGCCCAAAATAGCATCGACAATTTCAATGTGTCATGGATATAAACCGCTTTGCGGTTACAAAACTTATTCAATTATGTTCTAATAAATAACAGATGATGACAGGCCAAAAAAAAAAGTCAAACAAAGCGGTCATTAGTAACCAATCTCATAAATCCTTTAGCCCCATTGTCCACATAACACAATATAAAATCCTTTCAGGCCCTCACCCTGTAGATATGTGTTGACAAATTTAAATTCTACTCTCAAGGGTATTAATTAGCGCCTTTATGTTAGCTTTAATATACACCAACGCCAGAGATTTTGTGGCAACTTTGTGCTAAAGGAGTCTTATCTACATCATAAGTATTATTTATAGTCAACTTGTTGACGTCTCTGGCCGTTTTGGTCAAACAATCCCATGAATACTAATGTACCATTATGATGGAGGATTAACTGCAGGATATGCCAGGAATTCCATACAAATACATACAACAATTAAGCGATTGGCATAACAGATGTAAGTACATTCCTATGGCTGATGGGTGATGGGGAAGGATGAAGAGGTGAGACATCAATGCGGCGCGGGTGGTACTTATAATTGGCTTATTGCAACACGGGCGTTAAATCTCCATAGTGTATATCCTGGTTACCGAGTGACACGAGCCATGAAATGTGAGTTTAGCTGTTACTATGAACTGGGAGATGGGAGGCGGAGAGAAATCTTTAAATAATGTCAAAGTACATTAATTTATACGAGAATTGTTGACTGAAGGCGGTATCTTTATATTTTTAATTGAGCAGATATTTACTGTGGAAACTTATAGGAATCTTTGTTAATTTGTAAGCTGAGTTGTGGGAAAATGTTTTGCTGCTGTGGTTGTGATTTATTTGTGTTATTAACTTACAGGAGGGGGAGATAATAAAATAGCAACAAACGCCTATATAATTATAGCTTTAAGAGGGAGAGAGTTAGAAAGAGAGAGAGAGAGAGGGGGCGCAAAAAGTTGTATACGGGAAATAAACCGTTGTTGGGACCGGCAGTGGCATAGTGGTTAGAACACGCGACTACCATGCGGGAGATCGCAGGTTCAAACCTGGCTCCAGTCATCTTAAAAGAAAAAAATAAATAAAATTTTCTTTCATTGTCGGCTCCCCTCGAATGTTGTTTGACAGCAACTTCGCAGTACTAAGCGTCGATTCAATCGTCGTGTCTAGTAAGAGCTTCTCAAAACAGTGACGTTCGCATTCGTCGATAAATAAGTAGGTGCCGTTAGTTGTGAATCTAAAAATAGAAAGCGTGTTAATTCACAACAACGCGAGAAGCTATCCCATACCTCATTCATGGGGTGCAAAGGGAAATTAAGTTTTTAGGATAAGGAGTTGGGAATAAATGCTCTTCTTATAACACAACAATTAGTTGTCGGGGTTGGGGGATAAGACTAACCTTTCCTTACGTATGTTGATGGGCTGAATTTGAATCTCCAATCCATTTGTCAAAAACCTGACGTAATTGGGGAAAAACAGACTTCAGATTGGGGAGATAAGACTAACCTTTCCTTACGTATGTTGATAGGCTGAATTTGAATCTAATGTCCATTGAGTTCGATACACGTCATGATTATTTTTTAACCTCAAATATTCAACCCCTAAAATTAGGGTTGTTAGAGGTTATGTCAAAAATCTGACGTAATTGGGGATAAATAGACTTCAAATTCGGTTTTAGCGAACTACAAAAACATACAGTAGTCATGGTCTGACCTCGAGCTTAGAACATACAATCACGTCAGGTTTTTGACATAACCTCAACAAACCCTAATTTTGGGGGTCGAATTTTGACGATTTTGAGGTTAAGAAAAAATCCTGATAAGCTGGAACAAAATAGACTTTAATTAACATAAAAAGGGTAGTCTGATCCCCAATCGGACAATAGGACTGTACAATAGGACCTATGAGTCTGAAAATCGCGCTATAGGCCTGTGCAATCGGACCTTGAGTCTGCACAATCGGATAATAAGTCTGTATAATCGGGCAACAAGCCAATCAATCGGACCTTGAGTCTAAACAATCGGACCTACGAGTCTGTACAATCGGGCAATAGGCCTGTATAATCGGACCTTGAGTCTGTAATTATCGTATAGGGGAATTTGTCACGTTTTAGGCTCTATCTTTTGACATAATTCGAGAAAACGTGACAAATTATATACTTACTAACTTCAAATCGATGTTAAATTATTATGGCATGTAACTTGACAAAACGAATGTTGCAGAAATTCTTCTTTTTGGTCTACTTTCACGTGCAGTTCTTAGAATTGAGTCCCAAAATCATGTGTTGTACTGTGTTATAGTTAGAACACGCGACTATCAAGCGGGAGACCAGTGTTCGATACCTGTCTCAGCTTTCGACATTTCTTAGATCGGCGTTTATGTAGTCGACATCAACTTCGAAGTAGTCGAGTCAAGAATATCTTCTCAAACAGCTGACGTTCGGATTCGTCGTTCAACTGTAGGTTTCGGTGTGTGAGTATAGAAATAGAAGTATGCATATAAATTCACAATAGCGCGGGAAGGTGTCCCATATCTCATTAATAACAAATTCATTGTATTTTTATATTATTTCATCTTATATTTCTCTCAGTGTAACGTTGAACGCCTGTATTTCCCCTAAGAAATTTATATCTCCCCAAACGCTATAACCCAAGCGCCATCTTTATTAATAGACATAGACGTTGTTTAGCTTGCCGTCAGCTTGGGTCACCACACCGATGGATTAATTTGTATATTCAACACCCCAAGAGCTTATCAGTTCAAATGAATGCCACTGATAAACTCGGTAAGTCGATGTTGCAAATGTATACAAGTTTCAAATAAAAAAACAATTGATGTTTCTAAAGAAATCAATTCTCTCTTAAGATTATCACTAATTTATAGGAATTATAGCAAACAAAATGATTGGCGCTTATTGCTGCCTCTCACGATGTCTGTCTCATCTATTTGAATTGTAATACTTCAATTGATTTGATAATTACCCTTTGACGCTCACTCAGAGTCGTGACTGCTGTGCAAAAATCGGAATTTCTTGTATAGATTTGCGTTATCACCATCATCGCAGCTCAAGCAAAACAAATAGAAATCAAATTATCTGAGGCAAACAAATTAAAAGTGAGCTGGGCCTACTCAGTTTGATTTGTGATCTTGACGCGCAAAGTTCTAAGCGTTAAACACGGTTGGGGCTTCTTGTTTGAATCATCTCTATCGGCGTTTGCATTCTAATCATAGGCCTCATAGGCTTTATAATACACGATTCACAATTGGGAAGAGACTGCGCGCTAAGCAAAATGTTTCAATTTTCGTCAATGCTAAACGCTCTCCGCCTTTTCGTGCTCCTTTTTCTACTTAACATAACTTTACTCCATGCTGACAAGTTCCAAGTACCCGATATTCTTAGCAACAGCAGTCAATGCAACCGCTCCGTTTGGGCCCTAGAGAAATCGTTATTCGAAGATAATTTGGATGTGCAGCAGGATCCTTGCAGTGATTTCTGGGAGTATGCCTGCGGTAATTGGCATGTCCCCAACCACTTGAGATTCTTGAGTCCTACGGATACGTTGACCTCAATGAAGGCCGCCAATAAACATTTGCTGATGCAACATTTCGATCAATCAGAGGGCAAAGATGTCAGCTCTCTCGACGACTCGGAGAGAGCAGTCATACAATTCTACCAGTCTTGCCTGGATAAAAGAGCCCGCCGCTCCAAGACCCAAGATGAGTTGTCTATACGTCTGTACACCAATGTTTTGCAGAACTATACGTCTCCTTGGCCTATTTTGAATAGTGATTTCTCACCCAGCAAAGTGGACAAAAATTTCAATTGGGAATTTGTGGCCGCCCACATGCGTCGTTATGGCACCCAGGCCTTGATAAGGACCCTGGTGCAACCCAACTGGCAAAGTTCGCAGCAGTTGATCGTGTATCTAATGCCGCCTTCTTTCGAGCTATTAAAAGCCCGCCAATCCGACACCACTTTCGATGAAGAGTCCGCCTTTCTATATCAAAGATACATCAAGCTGCTAATGCTGGACTTGGGTGTAAAGGTTAGGAAATCCAATGAAATTGCCACAGAGGTGGTTAACTTTGAAAAGGGTCTGATGGCGCTGGTAAACAACGAGGATCTGTTGGTCTTAAAAGAGCCCCAGTCATTGACTTCCTTGGCCCTAGAATTACCCGAGGTGGATGTGAAAAACTATTTCACCACACTTTTCCAAAATTTCCAATTGCCTTTGGGCTATGAGAGAAAAATGTTGATTGTGGCCGACAAAACCTATTTGCGTAAGTTGCTGCCGTACTTGGATAAAGTCAAAGTGGGCACCATAGCCAGCTATATGATGGTCCAATTCTTGTCCCACTTTGAGGTTAATCTACACGACGATGAGAGTTATCTCAAGCAGAAGGAGGACTGTCTCATGCAGGCCAATGATTTTATGCCCTCGGAACTGACTAAGGTTTTCTTGCAACTTCAGCATGGCGATGGGGAAGAGTTTCTGCAGCAAACTAAGGAACATCTGGAGAAGATATTTGCAAATCTTAAAAAACAATTTGAAAAAATGGTCAATACCACCACCGTGTTTGAGAGAGATTCGCGCTCCAAAGCCCTGAGTATAGAAAAGATAAGGAATATGCGTTTGCTGTTGCCCAAATTGGAAAGGACGACCAACCGTGAGTTGCTTAACGAAATCACCGATAATTATGATCTAAACCTGATGGCTTTGTCGCGTATGAAAAATCTAAAACAGTTCCAACAACTTGTACCTCACATGGTGAGTGACATCTCGGAGATCGTAATGGATCCCAACTTATCTCTGTCTTCGCTGTACTTGGATCAGTCGTATGGACCTTTGGACGTAAATGCGTTCTATCGCTTGAAAAAGAATGCCATCGAATTGCCCATAGGCATTCTGAGAACACCGCTATACGACCGCTGTCTAAAGCCAGCGAAAATTTATGGAGGTTTCGTGTATACCCTGGCCCATGAGTTGGTGCATGGCTTCGACTATGACGGCATGAACTATGACAAAACTGGCAATGCCAACAATGGTTGGGGGCCGAAAGCCATCATCAAATTTGGCGTCAAATCCAATTGTTATCTCAACGAGCGTTACGACAACGGACATGTGACCATTAATGAGAATATAGCCGATTCGGAGGGTTTACGTTTGGCTTTGGAAACTTTGTTGGACTCAGAAATGGGACCTACATTCGACCAGGATGATTTGAAGTTATTCTTTTTAAGCTTTGCCCAAACTTGGTGTGGCAAAGGACCAGCGGCAAATGCAATAAGTTTACATGCGCGCCATCAAGACCGAGTAAACAATGCGCTGGGTAACTTTATGGAATTCGCTGATATCTACAAGTGTGAACCGATGACGCCGTTGCACCCCGAAGAGAAATGTCGCATATGGTAATGGAGAGACATAAGAAAGTAAGAGTGTGTGTTGTGTTTTAAAAATACTAAAGGTTAAATAAATAATATAATAACATTAAAACGAAATGTGAAATATTTTTAATGAACAAGGGCGGACAATCTGTTACAATCTGTGGTCCAAAAAAAAGATACTTATAAGGAATTGCTAAACGTAAGAAGTGATTTTCATTTATGTATTACCGTCTAATCAGTAAGATAAATTGAGACATAAAGTGAATTGCTGTAAGTTTGAAATGACTTGCAATATATCCACCGACCCCAAACCCAATCATTGTCTCTTCATTTGAGCCTTAAGAACCTTTAGCGACGAAGTTCCTTTTTATATGTCCTCTACACATTCCAACTTATCCATGGATATTTTATTGCATCCATAATAATGCTACTTGAAACTGCTTAGGTCGTTTTCGGTATCCCTTAAGGAGTTCCACTAGATTTACTCCGGTTACCGTCGTTGGCCCTCGCAACTCTCAGCGAATCGTAGCAATCATTCGTATATAACAAAGTAATCGTAAACACTTTCAATTAAGAAGATTAAATTACTGGGACAAATAGAAACAGAAACATAAAAAGAGTGGAGAGAGGTAGGACAAAGGATGGTAATAAGAGTATGCTGAAGAAGCACAAAGGCAAGAGAAACTTAACTTTAAGGCTTAACAGATTTCATGTAATGGAGCAAATGACATATTTAACAAAAGTACAAAAAAAACAAAACGGAATGAAATGAAATGAATAAAGCACAAAAGATGACAAGCGTTAAATACACAGAATTATTGTGAGCAATCAAATTGGCATTCAATTGCAGATGGTTGGCAAACAAACTGAGACGACTTTGCTACTTTGCCCGGGGTTGTTCGATTATTCAAAAGAGATTTAATTACAAAATTCATGGAAAAATCATGGCATAATGTCAAAAACCTCATTATATGTTGAAATGAACGACATGTGGGGTTAAAGGTCAAATCAAAATACCAAAGAAAGAAACAGTTGAAATTTTCACAACAGCAATAATTGTCTATGATATAATGAATGAAGCGATTGCGAGGGAAGTACTAAGAGGGGGCGTATACAGGTGGAGATTTAGTTTCTTTTGTAGATGATACATTTTTATAAAATTGTATAAATATTTTGATTAAAGAAGCAGTGAAATCATAGAAGGAAATCATATAGAGGTGGCACCTATCTCTTTCTCGTAGCCTCGATCCTGAAACTCTCGAAGATCCTTAAGTTCCACTTAAAAAAAAGGAGCTAATGTCTAAATCAAGGACCGCCAAATGTTTCGCACACATATTGATAAAGAGTAAACAAATTCATTTACTTTTGCTCTGGCAGTCGATCGTGGTGGTTGTTTTATCGCACGTTACGTTGTTGCTTAGCGTCCACTCAAAAAATTAAAATGAATGGCAAGTGGGAGAATGATTTTTTTTGTTGTTAAATATAATATTTGGAATTTTTCTTATTTTATTCAGAAATGTTCTTATTGCTAATCTGTATATTGCTTTCTCTTATTCAAATTCTAAATCGAACTCAACATTTTTCGCAGTGCATAGAGATAAGTAAAGTTTCATCTCACATATACAATGACAAAATACAGTGATTTTTGTTTGCCAGTCTCTGGTTTAAGTTCATGATAATATTGCGCCCAAAAGCATGCTACATTGAATGCAAATAGGTACTAAATAGAGGATATATTAGACAAGAACCACAACTACGTCAGTACTACTATGAGAAATAACAATTAGCCGGCTCGAAGGACCATTAATAAAGCCATCATAACTGCTTTGCTTATTTCCGCAGAAAGCAGTGGTTAAAGCTATTGGACAGTTAAAGTAGATGTTATTGTTCAAAGTTTAAAGTTTGGACAAAATTTAAAATACTATCTATAAAAAAAGTTGCTACCATCATTTGTTCCCACAATTTATGAACCTATCTTCGTTTCTTCACAAAGGGATAAGATCCGGTTCTGCTCGGTATCAAATTCATATACAACATTTACTCTTCACTGTATCTAGGCAAAAATTGCTACTTGCCACATTATAACACCCAAATGATAATTCGAAGACAACTCGCAAGGATACGGTATGAGAAAATTCATATCTAATGTAACGGCAGACAAATATAGGAATATGAACACAGGTAACACAAGGGGAAAGTAATTTAATATCTCAAGATTTTAGGGGAATGTAAAGAAATAACACACCATCGCACAAACAAACAAGCACATGTAACGTGGGAATGTACATAAGTGTAAAATAAATACATTTCTACACATATTTGATGTGTGCTTCTAAATTTAGTTATATGTATTTATTACATATGCAAGTGTGTGTACAGACGTATAGAATACATATTTCCATTTGTATTTTGATCGAATTGTCTAAAATGTAATTTATGACTTTAGTGAATTTCTTCACACCGACAGTCAGAGAGAGAGAGAGAGAGATGATGTTGTATATTACTACATTTCGTTTATAAATGTAGAAAATGTCAATTTAAATAAAGTCAAAATTGAGCTAAATTCAATTTTACTAAATTCAATTGCTATTCTACAAAAATGTTGAATTGTGTAAATTATATTTGAAAGCAAGCAAGGTCCTGTGTATGATGCATATAGGGCAAATGCTAATGATAAGGACGACAAATACTAATTTAAATTTGATTACAGGAAAGTGTAGAAAAGAAATGAACTTACATCTTTTTTTTGGATAGATTTATGTAGCTTAATGCTTTATTTAGTGCTGCCTCATGTTAAGCAAAAAAAAAACTTGAATAAATTCAATATAAATGGACGACAGTAAGGGAAATTAAAATTGTAACAATGCACTCGTAATTGACAAGGAAGATCTAGAGAAGATTTTAGTAAATCTAAGAAAACAATTTATAAAAAAAGGTGAATACCCCCACAACCTTGGAGAGAGATTCGATCTCTATAAGAAAGATAAGGAACATGCATTTGCTGTTGACCAAATTGGAATGGCTACTAACACAGTACAATATTTTTCAGCACATTGATTTAAGACTCAATTCTGAGAACTGCACGTGAAAGTAGCCCAAAAAAGAAGAAGTTCTGCATCATTCGTTTTGTCAAATTACATGACATAATAATTTAATATCGATTTGAAATTAGTAAGTATCGTATAAGGGAATTTGTCACGTTTTAGGCTCTTTTGTTTGACATAACATAAATACTATATGGTGGCATATGATTATCATAAGTAATATTGACGAAATTAAAAGCGCCACTAATCAGATGGTAAATGGAATCACAGATAATTATGTTCTGAATAAGATAGCTTTATCGAGAATGAAAAACCTAAAGCAGTTACAAAAAGTTGTACACATGTTGTTAGTAACATTGCTTTATAAAGGGGAATAAAATAGAGAGTTTAATGTTCATTTCCACAATACACTTCGTGGGAACGTACAGCCCAAATGTAGGCAATAGTTGATGCAACCAATGTGTACCAAATGTATGCAATAGTTGATGCAACCAATGTGATGTAAAGATATCCTTAAAATAAAGTAAGATAAATTTGTATTTGCTGCATGTAATCTTGTCTTTGTTAGATCTAACACCTATGGCTGTTTCATGCTGCTACCCTGCATTCGTCCCCCAATCCATCAATGTTAGATGACAAATTACATTTACTCTCATTCTCCTACGTTTGTTATCCCTCAATGTCTAGTAACAACTTTCATTAATTCTCATCTTATGTATCCTCCTATCCATTATAATACCTTTGGTCCATACTGTGGCCTATGTGCCTATGCACAAAATATGCATTCATGTGGCAAAGCCCTAATATTTGCATATACATACATACATTTTTGTTTTTGTTTTCAGTTGATGAATTACATTTCTTTGTTGTTCTTGTTTTTACTAGTAGTTACCAAGTGTTTTGTTTTGTTATTTATGAGTTTTTACCAAAAACTGTATGTTTGCAATTCATATAAATTTTATACAGGATATAAAGAAAGGGGTAGAGAGTATAAAGTGCAACAGAGGGGATACAAGGCTTAAATTGTCAAAGGATAAAAGAAAAAAATTTAAGTATTTTTTAATATGGATAAAACAAAAGAAGATTATAATACGAAAAGAGTGATTTTTTTAAGAAGATAATTATATTTTTATTTCTCATACAGAGCAATAGAAAATCGTAAATTAAAAAAAAAAAATATTTTAAAGAAATTCGTAATTTCTTAAACTCAAAGCAATGTAAGATGTGAAATATAACAAAGTAATTTTTTTTTTAAATTATTTGAAACTATTTAAGCACCATTAAAATAAATCCAGGTACCGTTTCTGAGAATTTAAAAAGTTTCGCACAAACTGCTCTCCCTTTTAATAAAATGACCAACAAATTGCATTTTTAGCTTGACTAAATTGTTTGAAAATATTCTCTACAAAGCAGTAATTGCATTACCTTTCAGAATACTTAATTTCAAATCACAGTGTACATTACTCGGCATAAACGTGCCATATCAATAGCCATGTTCCAAGAAATAACTATGTAATTTTTCCCATTTGATGCCTGTGCTGTTTTTTCGTTGTTGTTGTTGTTGCAGCTAAAGGACTTTTTGGGGGGAGAAAAGTTTCTCATATGATACTTTTTGCTTAGCTCAATTTCACTTGAAACTTTTTGCCTGCCTTGCCATAACGAGTGTGCACTCGTCTATTAAGAATTATGTTACTTATATAATTTCATAAAGAGGCAAAGTTTTAGGGGAAACGAAACAGATAATCTAGTTAGACTTTTTCGTAGTATATAGTAGCAGATAATTTAGTTAGACTTACTTGAATGCTTCTCGGCTAAAATTCTTGAATATATTACAGTCTGGATGTTCCAATAAACGAAATGCTATCGAGCAATGATGATTCTCTAAGGGCGATATGTCATTATACCTGTAAGAGAAAGAGAGAGAGAGAGAAAGTTAGAAAAGTGATGGTGAGTATATTGTACAATGATGTATTAAGTGTCATATATAATTGCCTCATATTGTAAACTGAGACGCTGTAAAGATGTTACGAAATCAATTAAAAGCTACCAAAAAAAGGACACACATAAATGAAACCATTGTCTGATGATATACTTAGCCTAACAAGAGTGATGGATGGACTGGTTCGACACTTGTGTCCGCATTTGGTTTTAACTTTTACAGTGTATATATAGGAACAGTGGGGGAAATTTTGTAAGAAGTTAAACGGAAAATACATTGGTATTAAGAAATAAATGACCAACTTTAGCTGTAAGATTGGACTCTAAAAGGTAATTTTTCTTAAAGGGTACGATCACGACATTTTTTGTGTTAGATATGGTTCAATGTCCTTTCGGTATAAGTCAATTCTGTGTACTCAATAGAGAATATTTTTTTGGGACAATAAAGGTTGTGATAATGAGTGGAGAAGGTACAGCAAAAGGTACTGACAAAGATGGTTTGGCAACCATCGAAATAGCTATCTACCCTGCCAGCTGTCAACACAATCCATTTCACATAAACTCTTGTATAACAAATTCTATTAGCAATAATAGAATAGATCTTGAACCGAACGATGAAAACACATTCATTAACAATAAAGTACTTTTTGGTACAAAATTTGTACTTTTTTGATACAATGTTGGTGTTGCTGCAATAAGAGTACTTTTTTTGTATAGTAAATGTACCCTTTAGTCCAAAAAAGTACTTTTGTGATACTTGTATCGTACAATAAATGTACTTTTTAGTACATTATAATTACTTTTGTATTTCTTTTACAATAAAAGTACTTTTTTAATACAAATAAGTGCTGTTGTGGTACTTTTAAAAGTACTCTTTTGGAACAATGAATGCACCTTTAAGTTTAGTTTTAAAAAGTACTTCTATAATACTACTGTCGTACAATAAAAATACTTTTTGGCACGCAATTTGTATTGTTTTAATACAATGTTGGTGTTGGTGCAATAAAAGTACTCTTTTGGAACAATGAATGTACCTTTAAGTCCAAAAAAGTACTTTTGTGTCACTTCTATCGTACAATTAGTACATACATTGTACTTTTTAGTACATTATAAGTACTTTTGTATCTTCTTACAATAAAAGTACTTTTTTAAAACAATTTAAGTGCTGTTGTAGTACTTTTAAAAGTACCTTTTTGGTAAAATAAATATTATATTTTCAGACAATAAAAGTAATTTTTTATTGTCTTAAAAAAGTACTTTTTTGATACAATAAAAGTAGTGTTTTGGTACCACACATTGCTTTTACTGCATCAAAAAAGTACTTTTTTAATACAATAAAAGTTCTTTTTGGGTACCATGCTGTACTTTTAATGTATCAAAAAAGTACATTTTTTTGTACAAAAAAAGACTTTTTGTTAAAGTAAAAGTACTTTTTTGTGTACAATAATATTACTTTGACATAATAGAAGTACTTTTTGATACGAAAAATTAATTTTTGGTAAAACTATAATGGTTACTGGTACAACAAAATTACTATTTCGTACAATAAAATTACTTTTTGGTACAATAAATGTAAATTAAAGTACATTTACTGCCTTGAAAGAAATTGATGGTAATACGAATGAAATATACATAGTCCTTATTCATTCAATTTTAAGATTTTTTTTATAATTTTCATAATGAAGTTCTTAAAGAACTACTCCAACTAAGGCACTGTCCACGAAGAAGAAAGCAGCGAACACCCCAATGTATTGGCAAAGACAGCCACCATCGTGAATGTGGCCTTCGATAGCTCAGTTGTAGCGATGTAGATTAGCAATTCGAAGGTGCCGAGTTCGATTCCCGGCCAAATCAACATCGATGAAAAATTACTTTTTCAAATACTTTCGAGTTCTCCAGCCAACAAAACTAACCTAGATGCTTCCACTACAAAAAATCAGATTGCGCAAGGAACAAGGAAATGATTTATCAATGATTTTTGATTATGAATTGATTTATCAAATAAATAAATCAACAAAACTGGCAGGCGCCATCTTTAGAGGAAATTGGCGGTTAAAACTCACAACAACAGCTAACAAACCCTTGACACAAACCTTGTTATCTACAAAGGAACGAAACAGAAATGCCAACAATGATCGTATGATAATCGAATTATATGGACGATCGAGTGCCGATAAATTGAAAAAATGATTTATAAAGAATTAACACCTCAGCTAGTTCCTCCAGCTGTTGCAACAACAACAACCATTGTTAATTCGGGCGAAGTTTACGATCACACTGGTGTTCCTCTTTCAAGGGGGAACAGCTAATTGCGAGGAAACTAAACCTTATTGCTAAGGAAAGATGGGTAAAAGAACCGACGGGTACGTTGATCAATATTTGGCCTATCACGTATATGCAGAGGACACGATTTGCGCTCAACCTGCCTAGAGTCCATCTAAGGAACATCATAGCTGTAATAACCGCTAACGCTCGATTGACAAACACGCAAAAAGGATAAAACTTTCCTACAATGATATTTGTAGAAGCTGCAAAGATGTGAAGGAAGAAGAGACCACGGAGTATCCTTTATGACACTGCTCTGCTTTAAGTGACCTGATATGTGAAAAGTGTGGTCATCGGACACTTATGGGTAATACCTATCTAGCAGTAGGTGTTCTATCTAAAATCCACGCCTTTATCAGAGCAACGAAGCAACGTTGACTCTAGTGTAGGATAAATTGGTGAGACACAAGTGAGCTGTGTTGAAAGCTATGCCAAATTAACCTAATCTATTATTCTATATGTAGTTATTTACCCAGCGGTAAAAAACCCATTATTTAATCGCTGATGTCAGTTATATTTAGTAGCAATCAGTCATGATTCTCTCGCTTATATTTCCCCTTAAATTTACCTAAGTACCTATTTCGTAATCCATGACATCAGTATGACATTGTAATCGAGCGATCTAAGTACTTAGAATGTCACACGTGTGTAATGTAAAAAATATCTTCCAATTATTATAACTCCGATTGTAATAGCACCTACAGACATCGTCACTTACTTCGTAATTAGTCGTGTTATCAAGCTCGCTTAAAACTCCGTTTATAATGTAATTTCAACTAAAATGACACTTACTGACATTGTCGCTTACATAGTAAGTGAGAGCGCACTGATTAAACGGCTTCTGACACTCCTATGCTAAAATTAATGGGAAACATAAGCGAGATAATCATCTTATGCTAATAAATCTTTGGTTAGAGCGGGAGGACCTGTGGAGTAATTAATGCTCTATGAATATATTTTCACACATTATGAAAAGGCATTTGTTCTCATAGTTCTCTTACGCCCTATCTATGGATGTATTGTGAACATCTCTATCACTTTTTCGTACAGCTAATCTATTAGATATCTTCTCTTACTAGTATGCCAAATTGCGGTCAGTGACTATGACATTATTAAATTGTCACCCACTGTGCCTTGTTCGGTGTCTATCAAAATTACGTGTTTTCGGCTTTTTTTTCAAAACAACAGCAGCAAAGTGTTATGATTGACATCTTCCACTGATAGTGATTGACACTTATTGGTTTCGTGCGAGTCTGAGGTGTGAATGGGGCTTTTTGTGTGTGTAAAGCATAGGGTTTCATGTTGCCAAAGACTTAGAGGTGGGTGAGTAACTAAGTACGGCAGTAAGCAAGAGGAGGGACATCATATACATACCGTAGTGCCAATTCTGTACGGGCATTTATTTGATAAATGTTGTTGTAGCCTGGATGATCAAGATCATGACAAATGCAGGATACCAAAAGGATGAGACACTCCAAATCACCCAAACGTTGCAATAAATTTGCCTGGCGTGTTATGGCATACATCTGCAATAAAGGGATAATATAGTAAAAGTTTAGTATGGAAATTGTAGTAGATGCTAAAGATTTAAGGTAAATGACAGTATATAGAAATATATTATAACAGTATTTTGTGGAGTTAACGAGAATGTAGTTTTACAAAGTTTCAAAAAGAAAATATGCGGTTGAACAATCTATGGTAGATTGGGAGCCAACGCGACATAATTCTCTTTCATTCTCAGTTAGTCCAATATCATTCCATAGATAATATCTACGATTTTTGACGGGACAACCTATTTTGGGTCACCTGAGGGCATTTGTGCTTGTACGACCACAACTGCTAAACCGTTAATAAGAATTATGGAGACATCCTATAACCTTTGCTTAGTTACTATGCTAGAGTTTTACTCAACAAATATTTCTTGATGCGCCTACGAAATTCACAAAATATTTTTTTTTGCCAGCCCTTCCTCTACTGTATTATAAACTTACTAACACATTTTTAACGCCCACAAACAATCGGCCAGATTATGTTTTGTCCCCTGCATAAATTAACCCTAAGTCTAAGTTTACCTTTAGTCACTTAATCAATCACGTTTCATGTTTCCTGTCAAGCAAACACATCTTATTGGCTTTAAGCACCTTCGTTCATTTTTTTTCTATAAATTGAAATATTTTCAGTCCATTATCCTAAATTCCTGAACATCCTAAATACCTTTAAATTGAATTGTGGCATACCAACAACAGTAAGCAAATTCGTAATATTTCGCAACTGTCAAAGTTGTCAACCCAATGACAACAACAAAAGTTGAAATAAAAAAAAGAAGACAAATACCATTTGAAATATCAAGGAACTTCTTGAAATTCTTCAACTTTACACGTGAAGGCGTCATTGTTCTGTTATCTTAATGATTCTTTACATTGTCTCGTTGAGTTTTTTTTGTGTGTGTTTGCTCAACTTTACTTTGGCACACAAATTTTGTTGGCATTCTATTTTTACACTCACATTAAGCTCAAGTATCTCTGATGGTCTATTTTTAGTCCCCCCAAAACAAATGTGTGTATAAAAATAGAAAAAATTGTTTTATTCAACATAATCATCATCCACGCCGTTTTTATCGTCATCATTGTCATCGTCATCTTATTCCTTATCGCCTACTTGTACTTTGACGCCTCCTCAACGTCGTACCACACGCTCTCTTCCTTTGTGTCCTTATCATTCTTGTTTTTCTGCTACGTTGCAGCTTTATTAGTACTGCATCACTTTAGACCATCTATGCGAAGATTACAAACGCTCACTACGCGGTAATAGTTCGTTTTAGCACACTCTAAAAAAAAATCGCAACAACAACAAATTGTTAAGAAGAATGCCAGCCAGCCAGCCCTCCTAAGTTGAGTATCCTTTTAGCATTTGCGACCTAGTTTTAGGGCAAGAAACTGGCTTAATAATGTGAGTAACTGTGTAACGGTGTAAAAGTGTGTCGAAAGAAGCTTATGCGAGACTGTGCACTGAGAGAAAGGCGAAGGGAGATTTCAAGTGTTTAAAAAAATGTGAAAGTACAGCATAGCCATGAAAAGTCTGCTATGGCTTTAAAAGACGAAATGTTCGATAGTTAGGCTAAAGCAAATAGCGTAGACTTAAAAAAGAACACTATTTAACAACTTCGAAACTGGAGACAACGTTTGTTAAGGTTTTTGCATCGTTTTAAAGTGCAAGCCATTTGCCAGTTTGTAGGCAATGGATGACAAAATAATTTAATTGTGCCTAAAAGTATGCTGTGACTACATCCTAACATATAAAGTGGAAATTGTTTATAGCATAGACTTAAACCAAAACGACATCTATGCGAAGCGAACATTAATACTCTGCCGAGACTCCACCTATCGTACATTTTATGAGTAAGATACGTTTAATAAAATTGTATAGATTCTACTTTGCGAGAGAAGGAGACAGTATTTCTTAGTGATACTTCATCTCCCTTTACTTTACCTAATCGGAATTATAAAACCATTTAAAATTCAAACATGGCACCTCCGAAACCAGCATTTCACTTATGATTAGAATACTCATCAGCATCATCGCCTTAACGAACTTAACTGTTCCGGCTTTATTCATTTAACTTTCTAATACCATAAATTTGCTTGTTTCACACACGATAACATCTACTTGCCTCCTCATATATGTTGTACAGCCCAAAGCCATATATGTAAGCCTACATAACACCAAGTTGGTGTTTTTTATGCCGAGTATTCATGGCCCTGCTCAGACAACAAATTAAGCTAATCATATATGTAACTTCTATTATCCACCATTTATTTTTCTCCATTTCCTTTGAACAATACAACAAGAATTCAGAGAACATTATCCATACAATTGTGTTCCGTCGTTTCCATACGTGGTCATTTTATGCGTGTAATTTGTCGACACAATTTTACTATACCATGCACACATCTGTACATACAAACATACGTAGTATTTGTCATTTAAGCCCAATTGTACTAGAATAAAACTAGAGCTGCCACAAATAGCCACAAAATGATGATCATATGCCAAGCAGAACTCCGAATGCTGTCGTACATTGCAACCGATTTGGTCAAGTGTCATCGTCAACATTTACATTCCACTCTAGTGCCGCCTGTTGCTAGGCAATCTAGATTCAAATGCGAGCATGGCAAACGAGTACGGACGCTACGTGAGGCCAACACTAGGGCAGAAAAAACAGTTTTGGGGTGCCTATGCTGGATTTTTTGTGCATTAATGTGGTACAAGCAACCACAAATGGCGGTAGACGCACACGGACATAAATTAACTTCGAAAACCGCCTGAACACGTTCGCCAAATCACAGTGGAATGAAAGGGGAAGCAATATGCTCTAGGATATGACCGATAAAAAGTAGCTAAAAGAAAGATTGTCTGCGGATCGGCCGGTGTCACGGGGTCTTACTCTGGTATTTGAGTACGGACAAGTAGTTTGGTGGGATGGTGAGTGATTTGCTTTTAAATTTGAATAGGGTAAAATGACTTGGTAAGCCAGGTATGAAGGGTGATAACATCCGTCTGCGATATGCCCAGGCCAATTGTTCGCATTATTTATGCCGACCTATTTTAGCGTGTGCTACTTAAGGGACTCCGGTAAGAAACTTGACCAAAGGTTATCAGGTACCACAATTATCGAAGACTCACGGAGTCAGGGCTCAAGTTTTCGTCCATCATAGATATATCTTAGGATCAGTGACGGAACTATATGCCTGTAGTTAAATATGATTATGATTCAGACAGATTAACATGACTAATAAATAAGAACCAGCCCCATGGCTACAAAGGAGCCAAAGCTGGTAGACTTTTTCGATGACAAACTTGACCAGATGTTTTAAGGTACCGCAGTTGTCAAGGTTTTCTGAGTTCAGATTTTCATATTTCGCAAAGACATCATAAATCTTGTAGGATTTAGAGTAACCCTACGTGCCTTTAGTGCAGTATCAAACAATTTCCACTTACCATCCCAGATGTATTTCGGTACCATCGCTGTCTGGGACTCATGGGGTCAGATTTCCTATTTCGTAGATAGAAATATATTTGTTCTTCCCTCACCGGTGGTAGAACCAATTTTACCTACCAGACCAGAGGTAATCAGGTTCCTTAGCTGTCTAGAACTCACGAGATTAAATTTCCAGAATCCCCCCATTCACCACATACCTTTGGATATTATGGGGCCGGTCAGACCTACTTACTTAACTTAATTTCCCTTTGCACCCCATGAATGAGGTATGGGATAGCTTCTCGCGTTGTTTTGAATTAACACGCTCTCTATTTTTAGACTCACAACTAGCGGCACCTACTTGTTTATCGACGAATGCGAACGCCACTGTTTGATAAGCTTTTACTAGACATGCCGATTATCTCTAAAATTATACTGCGAAATTGCTGCTGATAACTACGAGGGGGCCGACAATGAAAGAAAAATGTTGATGACTGGAGCCGCGAATAGATCCACGGATCTGTCGCAAGATAGCCGCGTGATCTAACCACTATGCCACGGCTAACCACTATGAAAATACAACAAAAACAAATAAGGCTTATAAAAAATTGTGCCAAATCTCCTGAGAATCCTAAGGATGCAATGTTGGACTAATACTTTCAAACAGACCATCGACGTTTCAGACCGTAAGATGGTCCTACTATATGTTACGAAGGCAACTGCATGATTATTTGAACTTCCTTCGTGATTTTCAATTCACTTTCTCATTTTATGGTTGATATTTTCTCATCTTATTTACTACTATCATTGATTTCAAAAATTTATCTTTTTTTAAATTTCTAAACTAATTTTTGAAATATTTACCCCTGCATACTCTTGTGACATAAAACATCATTTAAACTTCTCCCGTAGTTTATTAATTCACTTCCACTCTTGTAAAAGATTTCCAAATTTACTTATTCCGAAAATATTGCCCCTGCATACCACTGTGATAAAACACATCTGCATAAAACATAGCATGCCTTACATTTGTCTATGATAAAGTTTAGACCAGATTAGCTGCTCCATTAATGTCGTGTGCAGACGCTAATTTTGAATTCTACTACTTTGCATTGCTCCTGCACTTGCACCCTCTCTCTCTTTCTATGTCGATGTCCCTCCATTTAAATTGGTAAAGAGCCTTCTCGCTTTTAACAAAGTATGTGGTTGACATGCCACCACGAGTGGATGTGAAATCAATAGAGGCAATCCTTGTGAACGGAAATGTGTGTGCGTGTGTGGGTGTACCATAGGATGCGTTCATGTGCATGTCATAGAGAGCATGGGATAGAGAGAGGATGCCGGAAACGAAAGAATGCTTTGGAACAAGTGTCATTTAACATAATTGAAAATATTGTGAAGATTTTCGTAAGAAAAACTTGCACAAAATGTAAACTCTTGGGACTTTTGTTATAACATAACTTTTTAGATAAACATTGAGGACTTTAAGGACACAAAACTGTTCGCAAACACTACTGGCATCCCTCCCACTGCCAGCCGCTCGGCGTTCCTTGTACAAATACCAAAGTTGAAGAACAAGCTAAGAAAATGCAAACTACTTGAGAGCACTCGCATGAACGTCTGAAAAAACTTTTCTAAATAAGGACTTTAGCAGTCAGCAAACAAGACGAAGGGAATCGGGAACGTGTGGCAAGATTACTACCAAGTAGTATTGTCAGAAAATCAAAGCCACCACCACCACCAACACTTTCATATAAACTGATGACAGTTAAAAACTTTCGTCAATAAAATGTTACACTCCTCTCAGCTTCGTTGGACCGTTGGTGGTGGTGACTGGTCCCGCGACATTTTGTTAACAAGCGTTTGAGTTTTGTCTTTTGTTGTTTTTCTTTCTTTTTGCTTTTTTTGTGTGAAAAATATTTGAAATACTTCTCGTTGTTTTCCAAATGCAGACAAACGTGAAAATTCAATAAAGTTCTTGGGCAAATACTCGTCGTACATATATACAATATAAAGAAGTATTGCAAGGATATGAATGTGGGGCTAGAGGAAGGATATTCATACGTATCATTGCTGCTGTCCAACTTAAAGAAATGTCCAAGAAAAGTTATTACTTTTGTGGGAAATAAAATTTCATAAAAAACAACTCAGGGTACTGATAATATTATTTTTGGCAGGATAACGTTCAACATTAGAAAAAATCAGTTATGTTTTCTTAAGTTTTAAGATAATAAACTTTTTTTTTAGCAATATAAGATAATAGGTGATAGAAAAATAAACCCGAACCGGATATAGAGCAAAAATCGAAACAAAAATAATAATAGGGCAGTGGTACAGGGTAGACCAAAAGTTTGTTTAGATTTGAATTGGTAGCTGTACCGAGCAGCCACGGCGAGATTGGGCAGAGGGGACGAGTGCCAGTGATCGAGCAGCCAATGAGAATTTAGTGCCATGGCGTCATTTAGAGAGGCACAAAGTGTGTTCTGAGTCCCCGGGTACTATCGATACAATGATTATTCGACTATACCGCAAAGAAAATTTTGCGCACTTTACAACATACGCCATATAAATGAAGATCCGTTGATTCAATTGTCTAGGAAAAGACAACAGAAGTTCGAGGAGACAGATTCAATAACGAATAAACCACGAACGGTATTCTTAGGCCAAAATAATCAATGATCACACGTGGATGATGCAATTTTAAATATTAAAATGCTAATTTTTGTACTTTCATATCACAGTCCAATACATGATTTTGGGATTCAATTCTGAGAACTGCACGTGAAAGTAGTCCCAAAAAGAAGAAGTTCTGCATCATTCGTTTTGTAAAGTTACTTGCTATAATATTACCGATTTGAAGTTAGTAAGTATCTTATAAGGGAATTTGTCACGTTTTAGGCTCTGAAAAAATTTTATACTGTGTTATATTTTATTTCGTCAATTAGAACTAGAGCTAATGCGGCATCCTTCATGCCCTTATCTATTTCATTCAGCGAAAAACGTTCCATTTCTTAAAATAAATATTCCCTGCTAAGAACAAACATTCCCAGATTGTCATAGAATATCAATCAGCTTATGTTTCTCTTTTTTCTATGTTCACATATACAACCAAAGCCTTCAAGCCATTGGTAAACCATAGAATTAACATTTTAATGTGATAGATGACAACGTCTCTCTCTCTCTGTCGCCTTTACTCTACCTTCAACTGCCCACATTCCCTTAGTTGGTTTGCTGTAAAGGAAATCAAAAATCAATTGGCAGGAAAGCGTTTGCTGCTACATGTATATTGTCGTTTTTTTTTGTATTCTTTGGCTCTGTGGTAATTTCTATTCATATAGCTGTCGTTAAACAAAATTGAAGGCATTCGAGCGTTATTGAATTATAAACTTCCTTATTTGCAAATGTTAATTTTAGCCATACACCAACGACAAGGGGTTCCCTGGTACATCAGCCCTTGGAAGGCAACGTCAGCCAACCATGGCTTAAATAGAATTAGATCGGTTCGATGTCAGCATCAGCAACAAACGGCAAATAGTATAATTTGAAATGACAGCCAGCAAAAAAAAAACAGAAATTTGAATAGCAAACCCCTTACCTTAGGCAGGGAGATTTTCAGTGATAAGGGTTACAACATAGGTAAATAAAAGGCAAGACCGCAAACGGTTTATTTTTTCATTTTTTTTAATCAATTTGGGGTTATTTACTTAACTTACCATCTGGGCAACGCAAAAGCAATGCCGGAAATTGTGAAACGGCACCTCATTGTAATGTTTGTACACCTCGTACAGCCACTCTCTCAACGTGTCCGCGGGGATGTTGAATTTCTCGATGAAGCCCAATTCGATGAACATAGTCTGCATCAGGTGTATGATGTCGGCATCGCCCCACTCGTACGAATCGAAAGCGGGCAAACGCAGAGCATTGCGCACCTCCTCCGAGAAGGTGGTATCGCACAGCTCCAGGAAACGTTTCTTCACCTCCTGATGTTTGGGCAAGCTGCTCTTGCGATGCGCTGGACCCATTGGCCGCTTCGATAGACCTACAAGTAAATAAAAAGAGATGTGACTGTTAGCACTAAAGTCATCAAGTTAACATTTCCATTAAAACTAAAACAGAGTTAAAAAAACCAAAGTGATATGACAACAAAAATACAATCAAAATTACTCTGAACCTAATATACAACAAGCTGTACCATATCCTTTTAGGCTACAGGATGTCATAATGGATGATACAACAAACAGGAAATACAAAGGCCATTGGTAACGGAAATTAAATTTAAATGCAACCATGATTGAACTAACCAACAGACTAACAGACATGAGAGGGAAATTCGAAAAAGGACGCACAGAAAACAGAGACAATTCTCCATTTACCTTAGAAAAAAACCGTAAATAATTTAATTTCAATTACACTGGCAAAACGGCATATTGCTGACAACCATACCTGACTCCGGTCCCCCTTAAAGTTGAATCAATTCCAGAAATACTCATTCATGCTGTAACGTAGAAAACTTAATGCTGTTCTGAGAAATACTTCAATAAAAAGCAGTCGAGTATATTGCAAGCATCTTTGGTATGGTAATTAGGATTATACTCCACCACAGTTCTTTCTGCACCTGCCTGGCTGGCTCCTCTATGTCAACAGTAGCCAACCTTCTTAAGGTGATTGCTCTTTTTCCTTAGGGTATACAAAACGCTTACTCTGTCGCCCTCTCTTGCTCTTTCACTCACTGCATGTTTTATAGTTGTATAATGACACAAGCGATGGGGTGACTGAGTGAAGGGGAAAGTATATTAGAGGGTAACATTGAATACAATATCTAAATGGCAACATGGAAATGCAAGTGAAATTGCAGATGTTACAGTCGCATGTTGATGATGCAACAGTCATTAACTTAAATCCCTGTATAAACTACAGGTAAACTGTGTGGAAATGCAACTTAAGGTAAGTAGTATAAATGGGGGGGGGGAGAGGTTAAGCAATACCATAAGAGTTCAAATGTAAGGAATGTTTTTGAGTAGCAGATGCTATTAAAGAAATTTTATGAACACTTTTCATATTCAAAGAAAAAAAGGAGCGAGAAACTAGAACTAATACTAGTACTCAGGTACTATGAAACCAATCTACTCTCTACACATTAAGGCAATTTTTATTAAATCAACTTGATGCATTAATTTGTGACGAAATTAAGGCGTATTTATTTCTACTAACATATAGACCAAACGATGTCGTAGCAGGTATAAATGCATTCATTTCAAAACTCGTCACGACGTTCTATCGTTATAGGAAATTTGTTGTAACATATACGCTTTAAATAAATGAAAATCATAGCTTTTATTATAACTTATTTTCCGATGTTCATAGCTAATTTATTAAATATTTTATATTGGTTCAATTCGTACAGTAAAATATTGTAAAAGTTGTATATTTTTATGTCTTTTTTCTTTGTCGGTTTCCTGACTAACCACAGCACTATAATAAAATTGTCAGTAAGATTATTTTGATACCTTTTTCGAGTGTTATACACTATTTATTAAGTTAAAGTAAAATCTTATTAGATAGGTCTTGTCTCAAAGTTGTGCACAATTATAACTGTTTGCTAATACGACTTACATGCGCCACACTTTTAAGAGTATGACAATATTATTGATATAGATTTTTGTTTTAATGTTAAAATAGCTAAAAAGCATTGGAATAGTCTTGCTCTTAATACAACTTCTTCTACCCAGATAATCCGCTGATTCGTCTCCTTAATATGCCACACCACCAGTGTTAGGCATTCCATAGCCTCGCGAGGTCTTCGTGGCCTTTTAAATGGTATCTCTATCCAACGTCTTCTTATAATTGACCACCATCTTAAGACTTCACCAGTGTCAGACATCACATAGACTCGCGAGGCCGGCAATAATCGTTCCTGATGGCCATTCTGCCAGTACCTCAGATTCAAAAACATTGAATTCATTATAAAGCCGTAAAGAATGGCTAAGCTGCAGATAAACAATCTGTCCTGAAAACTCAACGTCTTATAGTTGTTTTCCTCTTCCAGTCCTCCACTAAGCCAATAAAGTAATAGATGGGCGGTTGAACATTTCCCAGAGCACCATCTTTTATGATATCGCCGGTAATAACACAGTGCAGCAGTAAAAACTTGAACCAATTGAGACCGCCAAAATCTAAAAGCTTATTAGCTTATGTGGGTTTCAACTGGTTCAAGAGTTTGAAGTTGGAAAATGTGACACTGTGTAATCGTTTCATAATAGTCTTCCTGGCCTCTTAAATTGTACTTTTATCCACCAATGTCTTCTTAAAATGCATCACCATCTTTAGTTTACACGAGTGTCAGGCATCCCATAGCCTCGCGAGACCGACAATAATCGTTTCATATAGGCATTCGAAAGGCGTTTCGTAATCGACTTCGTTGTCTTTTATATGGTACCTCTATCCAACGGTGTCAGGCATCCCATAGCCTCGCCCGAGGTCGGAAATAATCGTGATATAATGGCCTTCGTGAAATTCGGAATGGCCAGTACCCGAGCTTGAAAAAATTTTATTCATTATAAAGCCTTAAAGAAAGGCATAGCTGCATTCACAAGCTAATGAACCACATTCCATCTTTGATTCATATGTTAAGACATAAATAGAGTCAACATAGCGAATCCAGTCGTCATTCCATTCTGATCTTTCAGTAATTACAACGTCCACTTAATAAAAATCAACACGTTTTGTCAAAAATTAGTAAGAAGTAAAATTAAGAAGATAGAAAATTTTTCCATGACCATGTGCAAACTAATGTCAGCTTCTGTCAGTCTGATAGCCCCTCAAGCCACAGTACCCTCGACATATAAGTTCTGGAATAGAAGGCTCATCTAAAGCTGCTTGCGCGTGCAATTTCTAGCTCCAGTGATCCCCGTAGTAGACATCCTTTGAACCTTAGCGAGCAAAAGTTCACTCTTATTAAACTCCTCCCACCAAACCAGACATCCATAAGCAATTATTGGTCGGATTTTCACAGACCACGGATACATTGTTACCTTCGAACTGAGTCCTTCAGTGCTTACCAACAGAGTTGCAACACTCGCTAATGGCATTCGCACTCCTCTTAAAACTTTCCTTAATATTCGTTGACCAACTCAGCTTGCGATCATGTACATAGATATTAAACTTCGAGAGAGCTCCAGTTCCACACCATACACTTTCGGAGGCCTGAAGTGTTTGTATATTATATATATATTACAGATCATGGCTCAACGTAGCCGCTTTCAAGGGCAGTTTGCATAAAGTCTCACAACGTTGGTAGAAATTTTGCACATTGCATGATGATCATGTGTGTGTGTCTCCTAAATATCCCTTAGACAACTTTGTTATACACAAATTGTTGTTTATCTTGATTTATGTTTATCTTATCTCTACCATAAATAAAGCTCACTTAAAATTGTTTTCTACATAAAGATTGTAAAGTTTGTCTATATGTATATTAAATTATGTTGTTGCGTCTTTGTTGCTCTCTGGGTAACTTTGCTTATGCGAAAGCTATCTTAAGCGTATATTTTATTGTCCCGGAGCGCTTCATTAAATTTGCATAGAACGCAAATGCACTTTGCCTACCTTTGGTGCGTTCCATAAAGTGTCCAAAGCCATGTTATTAAAAGAAAACGTAACAACAACAACAACAACAAAGAAGACTACACTGAAATGCCTCAGCTACAAACAACCAAGTCGAGGTCGTGGTGCAAAACACCTCTGGTGTAAAGTGTTAAAACGCAATACAAGTGTTATCCCGACCACACCAAACAATTTCATTCTGCTTCATCAGCAGAACATTCATCAGGCAACAAGGAATACAAAAAACACATGAAGCAAAAATGAGAATAAGCGCTAGGTCGCTCGCTCGCTCGTTTGCTGCCACACATCCTTGTGCTATTCGGCTCATCCTTAGACACCTGCCAGGAACACAACAATCAATTTAAGTTCATTCCTGCAGAGGTTTGGCGCGGTTTGGTTTTACTTCACCGCCTAGCCCAACCACCAACGCTGGTACATTATCTTCACCACCGGCAACAGCAGCAACAACAACACCAAGCTACTGTGGCCTACGAGGTATTGTGGGGAGAGGGTTGACGCTGTACAAGGATCAGCGAAGCATAAAAGTTACGTGTTGTTTATACTTAAAATTCGAACAAGAACATTTCGGGTTTATTTCATTCCTTGGCTGTCGTTGATTCAGTATTTTATACACGAACTCTGTGTATAGGGTGCTGCTGTGTGAGGCATGAGATCAAACAAAATCTACTCACACACAAAAAAAAACCAATTGGCTGGGATTTTGCCAAAGATAATGCCCTCCCTGCCTGGCACACCTACTGCCGGATAATGCCAGGACATAATATATTTGTTGTCTTCAAAGATGAATGGTTTTTTTCCCCCAGTGCGAAATGCTGCGTTCCACCAACATTACTATGGGTGCGGGAGGATGCCTTATCACAGATATTTCATTAAAATTATTGGAATTCCTTGAATGAAAAAAAAACCTTAAGACATTTAGCTGCATCCATAAAGGAAACAAATTGCTAGATTTGTTAAAGTGTTAAGGGAAACGTAATGAAGCGGAATTGAAACGGAAATCCAGCAACAATTTAAAGGTTTTAGCTATATAATTGTAACAGTCGCAGCGATGAATCTTAATGTGAAAAGAGCAAAACATCCGTTTCTAATTATTTTCGAAAGATGTCATGTAAAGGATAACAGGGACAAAATTGTCCTTTTTTGGTAAGGCATCGAGAAAAAAGAAACAAGAAATCGATATTTAAGGGGAGAGAAAACTAGACATTTTCAAATTGATTTAAAATTAATGATTCTATTGTAGTTTGCTTTAAATAGGACAATAATGACATTGGTAAAGGGATAGGAGAGAATTAATTAATAGCAATTTAAGGAGTTTAATTTGTTAGTATTGAGGTAAATTCTTTAAATAGTAGAAAATTTAACTAAAAAATTTTGCAATTAAATAATGAAATGAACTTGACTCAATAATGTAATTTCATATGACGTATGAGTGATATAATTTATACCGTATGAGTAATATTGTCTATTGAGAGAAAATCAGCTAATGTGTGATGTCTTTACTACATAGCGAGATGCTGAGTTTTAAGGAACTAAACAAGCATTTTTAGTAGAGTAATAGAAAATGTCATGTACAGAATAACAGGGAAAAATGGTCCTTTTTTGTAAGGCATCGAAAAAAGAAACAAGAAATTGATTTTTAAGGGAAGAAAACCTGGCATATTTTGATTTCAAATTAAGGATTCTACTGTAGTTTGCTTTAAGGCGGACAACAAAGACATTGGAAATGGGAAAGGAGAAAATTAATTGATAGCAATTTAAGGAGTTTTTTTTTTTTTAAATTAAAATATAATCTACGGCTGGCATTGAGGTCAATTCTTTAATTAACAGCTATGGAAATAAAAACAAAAAATTTTGTTCAATAATATAATTTCATACAGTTAACGTATGAGTGATATAATTAATAGCGTATGAGTAATATTGTTTATTTGTTTCTTGAGACAAAATCAGCCAATAAATCATGTTATAGCTACATAGCGAGATGCAGTTTATAGGAACAAAACAACGTTTTATGGTAGAGGGACAAAAGATGGCGTGTACAGGATAACAGGGACAGAAGTGTCCTTTGTTGTGATGCACAGCAAAAAAAAGAAAGGAATTGATATATAAGGGTAGAAAAATAGATATTTTTGATTTCAAATTAAGGACTCAATTGAAGCGGAAAACAATATCATTGCTAAGGGAGCAAAAGATAATTAATTAATAGTAATTTAAGGATTTTTTTTAAATTAAAATATAATATACGGCTGGTATTGAGGTCAATTCATTAATAAGCAGGAATTGGAAATTAAAACATTAATTAATTAATGAAAAATTCGACTCAATAATATAATTTCACATGACGTATGAGTGATACTATTTATGCCGTATGAGTAATATTATTTATTTGCTTCTTGGCAGAAAATCAGCCAATGTATAATGTTTTTTCTACATAGCGAAATGCAAAGTTTTAGGAAATATAACAAAGTTTTAAGGAAGAGGGACGGAATGTACCATTTAAAGGATTACAGGGGCAAAAGTGTCATTTTTTAAGACATAGAAGAAAACAACAAGAAATTGATATTTACCGGTAGGAAAATGGGAATTATTAAAATGATTTCACATAAATGATTCTATTGTAGTTTGCATTAAAGCGGTAAACATTGCCATTGGTGCCGTTTTTATATATTTGTCTTACTATTTTGAAAATTGTGATTTAAGGTTTAAAAATTTGTATTTCATATGACGTATGAATGATATTTTTACATGGCCGAATAGTTGTAACTGCGTATGAGTAATACTATTTATAGAAAATGATTTTGTAACATACTACAAAGTGGACAAAAAGTCCGCTTATAGTTGAATCGTTAACTGCGTGGAGCGGTCTCGGCGGATGGGGCGGGGAGTCTACCAAATGGAAGACCAGACAGTGGGAATCCATTGTCTTGGAATTTTAAATGTGCTCAGCATATCTTAAGATTAAGATTTCACTAAGATTAACATTTACATCGCTACAAAATACATATGGTACAAAAATTAAATCATCACTGACTCCAGTTTGCTTACGACTTTTTTTCTGAAACGAGGCACACTTCCACTTAAATGGTCATGTGAACAGGCGTTGGAATGGCATTTATTAAGGATTGAAGCATCAAAATCTACCCACATTCACCCAAGATTGCCGATTACCGTAGCTTTGTCTGTAAGGTACATTATTGGTATATACTTTTACAGATGTCGACAAGGACATGCTGTTACAATGAATATAAAGCGTTATATTGCCATACTATGGAACTTTTATGCTCCAACGATACAGAATTTCAATGATTTTCATTAACGATCGTGGTTTCAACGATGTGGGTAAACATATCACACCCACGACTCATTGGATTACACCGCAAAATTGTTGGGAAAAAGTAATATCCGAAAGAGGTGACATTTACTGGCCAGACTTAGTGCCTCCTGGGGAGTTAAAGAAAAGTCTTTAAGAAGAAATGCAGAATATTTTACGCAACACCTACCAAGCCGTCATTGAAAATTGAGGGCAGACTGACTACTTTAGATTTTTAAGGTCGCTGAAGCCGAATCTATCGTCAGGTTTTTGACAAAACCTCAAAATCCCCATTTTTTTAGGTCGAACTTGGGTTTTTTTAAGGTTGGGGAACAATACTGACGTGCTGGACAAAATGAACTTCTGGTTCGCAGTGAGCGCATCAAAATACATAAGAAAAGGGTTAAGTAACTTACGAAAAAAGGCGAAAAACTGATTTTTTAGGGTCCCATTAACTTTGATAACTGTGAGTGTCGAACTTGGGCTTTAAGGTTCGGCAAAAATACTGACGTGCTGGAGGAAGATTAACTTTTTTTGACAAAACCTCAAAAAACCCTATCTTTTGGGATCGAACTTGGGCTTTTTTGGTGACGTGCTGGAGCAAAATAAATTTTAGGTTCATATTAAGCGCATCAATTCCGATTCCCCAAACCTGACACCTTTTTTTCTATGGTTGAGTAACTAACGGAAAAAAATCATAAATACCGCTTTCCTGTAAGGACTATGTTATAGCTGCCGTTGAGCTTCTCAGCTTTGCTGAACATCACATTGCGATATTCGGACATTTAAATGGTCACAAAGCATGAATTACAATTTCCACTATTCGATACTTTCTAACTTTCAATCGATATATCTCGAATCCTATCACTATCTCCTACCATTTGTCGCACTTTCCAATAAAAACCCCATTATTCTTTCATCATTCTCTCGCCTATAGAGAGATGGTTCCGCGTTAAGTGAATCTAATAATAGAAAGGATGTTAATTCACAACAATCGTTTATGGGGTGCAAAGGGAAATTAAGGCCTTTTATGTCTTAGGGAGTGATTCAGGCATTCCCTTTTCATAT
Organism: Muscina levida; assembly: GCA_964034835.1. NCBI lineage: Eukaryota > Metazoa > Arthropoda > Insecta > Diptera > Muscidae > Muscina > Muscina levida. The sequence continues at coordinate 151,424,394 of OZ035882.1, forward strand.
TTAATAACACAGTACAACATCTTTCAGCTCATTGATTTGGGACTCTATTCTGGTAACTGCACGTGAAAATGTCAAACAAAAGAGTCCTACTTACTAACTTCGAATCGATATTAAATTATTATGGCATATAACTTGACAAAACAAATGATGCAGAACTTCTTCTTTTTGGAGATACTTTCACGTGCAGTTCTCAGAATTGAGTCTCAAAATCATGTGTTCTACTGTATAATGTATTATCCCATGACGTATGAGTGATATTATTACATGACCGCATATAGTAGTTATGACCAGCGTATGATTAATATTATTTCAAAAAAAATGTTATTATTACATTATATAAAGATTTAGCACTAGTATTATTTTTGTTTGTGGAATAAAAACCGACATATTTGCATTTTATTAGAAGCCTAAGATGCCTACAATGATAAAATCCATTGTCTATTATCTGTTTCTTAAAATGCCATCGACGGAAAAACAATGAATATATAATTCATGATAAGACTGATAATATTTCAATAGAAAAATAAGACAGATTATGTGTGCCAACGTTTCATATTGCCTCCTTCTCCTAGCTGGTATAATATGCTTCGCTGCTGAAGCAAGTTATTAATATCCATTATCAAGAAAAAGAACTTTGGAAACCTATCTTTAATGCGAAAAGTAAGAGTAAAAAGTTTGAGACCACCTCAAATAAGAATAAAAACCAAACACTGCCGCACGTGCTAAAGCAACACTGCCACGTGTAATTAAGATTTATATAAGAAAATTACACAAACTTCACACAGCTTTTTCGTTGCTAATAAAGCATTTGAAAATAAATAATTTGTTGCCTGTCTTTTATGCTTTACAGCCACCTACAAGTGGTTTCCATTAGATTTAAAAGCTTTCGTTTTCATTTGTGTTTTTGCCGTCAAAAAGGACTACCTTTATTTTAAGCTATCAAATATGAATTGTAATTTTTGTGGTTGTTTGTTATGCTACATTTTTACATAAAATGTAAATTAGAACTTAACGCGTTTTGCCTCGACTGCCTATTCAAATAGGCAATGGGTGGATATATTTTTAGCGGCCTACCAATTTTGTTCTCGGCCTACAACAAAGAAAACAGCTCATGGTTAATGCTGAATACTGAGCTTACCTGAAGAAAATTGTGAGGTGCAAACATTTACATAAATATATACTAAGTAAATATTCATTTATGTTAATTCATAACGCTATGAATATTTGCATAAAACAAACAAACAGTCAGACAGCCAGAAGATACAACTGATTAACATAATCAATGATGATGATGATGGCATACGCGTGTATGTCTGTATCAGTGAATCTATTGAATAACGCCCACTAAAGCATGTGCGTAATTAATTTTATTATTTCATGTTCCAGGTGGGGATGTCTTTGTTGTTTTTTACTTTTAGCTAAAGGTATTTAAGTGTGTTCAAGACGTATGAGTGATGCGTAATATTAACATGCGGCTACATAACTCATACGCTAGGTTATATAAAACATGTGACTAATATCAATCATACACAATTGGGATTGAGTAACAAAGATATGTTATTGATACGTTTATGCAGGGGAATGTAAGTTCAACGTAAGTTCGTTGTTGGTCATGTTCTTCTCTCAAACCTTGTTGATATTTGTAATTGATTATGGTGCAACCTTACAATTGTTTAAGCCGTCTCAACGTATAGCCTCTAAAGTCATGTAATAGAGTTGTCATGTCTAAAACTCTTACTATACTTGATATAGACAACAAAGGCAGCGCATAGTGTGATTAGGTAAATGAACTACAATTGAAATGTTATTCCTTAGCCGCCTGCTTGGTTCAATGAACTTTGGAAAATTGATTTAAGGAAAAAACTTTCTCAACGCTCAAGCATTGGCATTCACTGAAGCGATCTATTGGCATTAATTCCAAGCTTAAAGGCATTAAATTTACAAAGAACACAATTTGCTCTTTTGAGAGTTCATTTGCATATGCTAAAGATTTCCACTGAGCGTTGCTGTAGAAAATCTATGAGCGTGTAGACAAATCATGTACGCGTACATTCTATTATATGTGGGTGTGTGTGTGCAGCTTTTATCCTGATCCCCTGCCATATTTGTAGCGCTGTAGCTTTCCACAACTACAGCTGCTCTTAGACAATTACAAACGGCGATTACCGTAGACAAACTGTATTCATGTGGTGGCTGATGATGCCGACGCAAACTCCCCAAGAGCGTAAACTAATTAATTAATGGATTGTAATTAATTACAAAAGCTTTAGTGTTCATCTCTACTTTTTGTTCTGTTCTGTTCTGGTTTTGTATGTTTTTGTTCTATTTTACAAGTGCTGGGGTATGAAATCGGCATTGCACTACATGTAAATACATCTTGTGTCGGCGTAACCGAGAAGGAGTTACGTTAAAGTTTTTGTCTTACACAGAAGTACAATACAGGGTGTAAGAGTTAGCAAAGCTCTAAAATGGTCAGAGGAATTATAAAGAAACTGGGAAATAAAGCCAGAAAATTACCGGATGTCAAAGAGAAATTTAAATAACCTATATCGACTGTCTTACACAGTACAACATTTTTCCCTACATAAGCAGCAGTTTAACTTTCCCCTTTATAAAATGATTTTGAACTGGGTTTATTTTGTAGCAGTTACAATTAAACTGGTGTACTCCGTGGCGAATGATTTACGTTGAATAATACTTATGATAATCATACGCTACCATATAGTATTTTTGTTATGTCATACAAAAGAGCGTAAAACGTGACAAATTCTCCTATACGATACTTACTAACTTCAAATCGCAATTAATTTATTATGGCTTCTTCTCAGAATTGAGTCCTAAAATCATGTTAAGTTTCCCTCTTAGAAACTCACATTTCCTAATACTCGACCACGATACTGTACTGTAAGTATTTTACTCAAGCAGTTTTCATCCACATTTGATGGGTTGAGTAACTTCTTCTTCTTTCTTGCGGCTTGTCCGACTGTCGTTCTTTTCTCTCACTTGGTGGTAAATTTATAAACAATTAATTTGCCACAAATACTCGTTGTTATAGACATAAGTAAGCAATTTATTCATGTGGCCATATATATATTTGTGGCAAGTCCATTAAAGTATTTATTATTAAACGATCCCAGTCAAACATGCCATTCAATTTGCACAACGAGTACAAACCAAGAAATTATCAATAATTAAAATTGATTAACAAAACAATTAATTGGCAGTGAAACCTACAAACCGACCAACTAACCCACTAAACAACAGACAACACAGAGCACTACCACAGTAGAAAGGATGACGAGTGACTTTGCCATCTATTGAATGTGTTTGTAAAGTCCTTATGTGACTGTCATCTTTCACAGCTCCTGTTATTGTTGTCCTTCGTCTTCATTTGTGCTAATTCGGGGTAATGTACGGAAATGACTCGTTTAACCTTTTGCATCGACCCCGGGGTTATAATAACATAGCATCTACAGTAGCATCGTGTTGGTGGCACCACAAAATAAAGACATTAAATATCATATATTACAATTAATCAATATTCCTTAAGGCGTCCTATGTCGTTGGTAGGATGAATGGCAGGATACCACACACAACACCATCACCTCCAACGCCGCCAGCACTACTACAGTAAGGATATACATATATATACATAGTAGTTAATGTTAGTATCAAGTATCGTGTAGCTGTGTAGCTGTAACTGTGGCCGTGTCCTCAAGAGGATTATTTTTTAACATTAAGATGAGCAGAAAACATGAAAAAGTCAAATTATTCCTTTAGTAACCATAGAGCGAAGCGACGACGAGCGCTCAAAACAAAACAAACCCAAGAAAACTTGAGAGTAACAACAAAAATAACAACAACGCCAACATATTTTTGTGTTTTTGTTATTTTCATCTTGCGTTACTACACGTTAAGACCTCAGGCATCAACAAAAAAAAAACCTACAACAAAACAACAACAACAAAAAACAGGATATTTCCTTGAACCTATTGGGGAGAATGCAGAGTATGATAGGCAGTATAAACTGAGCTTGGTGCTTATAGGCCTTTTACGTAAATCCTGCAAATTGTCTAAATGAAAGCTCAACATCTAATTATACATGTTATTATTAAAAGCATTTTAAATTTTGTTTTAATGGAAAAGTGCTTAAGCCCATAAAATCTGAATAAATTTTTGCCATCAACAAGAAATGGCATTAGGCAAAGCTTATTGGGTGTATTGAGGTAAAGGCAAAGTTTGAGAGATGATGATTTAGTAATTACTTATAAATAACAATTTCGCGAGAACAAGAGCAAATAATGAACAATTTTAAAGGCATTATTGTCAAGGGAAAATAATAACACTCATACGCCTTTTGTAAATAATATTAATCATAATCATATTAATCATACGCCCTTTTAAATAATATTAATCATATGCCCTTTTAAATAATATTTTATCATACGTACAATGATAATTACAAGATTTCTCAACATCAACTATGACAAATTTTTAAGACGTGCCTTACTACAAGCAACCAAAAAGCTGTCACTTATCTGTCTTTAAAACAATATTAATCATATGCACAGCGTTAAAAATATGTTTTCGCTTATCTGCACAGAAAACAACATCTATATAGTAGCGTAGGAAGTAGTCATAGCCAATAAGAAAGAGCAGTTTTTTTAAAAAAAGAGCTTCAACTTAAATATAAGACCTTAAAATAATATTAATCATACGTCAGCTCAAAAATAATTACAGTATTTCTACAACACCTGTGTAAAAGCCGTAGAAACTGACAAAGTTACTAAAAAAATCTATAGATTGTCTTTACTGCCAGCTTGACAAACAAAAATATGTCCTCAAAATAATATTAATCATACCTATAGCGGTAGAGAAAAATATGACTAACGCACAGTGGTTGCCATTTCATATAAAGAGCGGAAAAAAAGAGAATGAATTTTTATAGGTGAATAATATTTGGCACATCTCACAGTCTTTTCTAATGACACCAATTTCTAAAATTTGGTTAAATTCTGTAAAAGGATTCAAGGACCTCTCTAAGATCCTGAAAATTTAAACTTCATAGTAGGCACACCAAAGTTGGCATATCTATTGATTCCATCAATCTATGACTAAATCTAAAATTTGGTCAATGTCGGACAAAGGATTCAAGGACCTCTCTTAGATCCTGCAAATTTAAATTTCATAGTATGCATACCAAAGTCGGCATATCCATTGATTTCATCAATCTATGACTAAATCTAAAATTTGGTCAATGTCGGACAAAGGATTAAAGGACTTATCTTAGATCCTGAAATTTTAAATTTCATAGTAGGCATACCAAAGTTGGCATATCCATTGATTCCTTCAATCTATGACTAAATCTAAAATTTCGTTAATGTCGGACAAAGGATTCAAGGACCTCTCTTAGATCCTGAAAATTTAAATTTCATAGTAGGCATACCAAAGTCGGCATATCCATTGATATCATCAATCTATGACTAAATCTACAGTTTGGTTAATGTCGGACAAAGGATTCAAGGACCTCTCTTAGAGTACACAATCAAAAAAATGACACCGAAAACGGTGAGGCCGCTTTGTTCTATTGCAGATAACTCAACAAAGGACGAGTATTAATTGCAAACCGCTGCTACTATTAAGCAAGCGATTTAATGACAAAGCGCTTTCTCGAAGACCGAAGATCCAACCCTACCAGACTCTGACCCAACCTGTCTTGCTCTACAGCGCCGAATCCTGGGTACAGAAATTCAAGGAGACTTATCTCCATTTGACTTTCTTTATGGGCAATACCTTGAAGGTAAATTGTACGACAGTAACCCAGTGTCTTGCGGGGAATTCGCGAGGAAATCCAAAACAAAAAAAAAATTTAAATTTCATTATCAAAAGGAAAACAAGTATTTTATGAGAAGAAAGGTTTTTATAGCATCTCAAATACAAAATCAAAATTCGTTATAAGCAAACCATAAAATCAGTTTTAATTTTTTACCAAACGTATGAGTGATGTGGGAAAAAAGTTGCGCATACACGACGTATGACCAATGAATTTCTTATGTGAAATGTTTCTATAACATCTTAGCACCAAAATCAAAACTCGTTATAAGCAGACCATAAAATCAGTTTTAATTTTTTACCAAATGTATGAGTGATGTGGGAATAAAGTTGCGCATACACGACGTATAAGCAATGAATTTCTTATGTGATGCATAATAATTATTATTAACCAAACGTAGTAGGTAACTACCACAGAGGATATTAATATTCAATATATGTGACTCACACACTAAACCAGCATTGGGAGTACTTTTGGGTACAATAAAAGTAGTTTTTACTGAGACAAAAGTACAATTAAAATACTTTTTGGAACTATGAGCACACTTGTTGGTATAACAATAGCACTCTTCATTACAATGAAAGTACTTTTTGGTATAGAAGAATTATAAGTGGGACAATAAAAGTGAGAAAAAAGTACACTTAGAGTACTCTTTGGTAACCGAAATGTACAAGTGCAATAAAAGTACTTTTTACGTTATACGAACAGATTAAAGGAATTTTAATTCTTGTTTTTTTTTAAATTTGTTTCAGCTAAATTGAATTAGTGGTTCTTGAGTTATGTCAAACAAGATCCTAAAACGTGATAAATTCCCCTATAAGATGCTTACTAACTTCAAATCAATATTAATTATTATGGCATGTAACTCGACAAAACGAATGATGCAGAACTTCTTCTTTTAGGGGCATCTTTCAAGTGCATTTTTCAGAATTGAGTCCCAAATTCAATGAGCTGAAAAATGCTGTGTTATAGACTATTATATGAAATCTGCGCTGTGTTAACTTTAAACTGAAATTCAAAATTTAAGGTTTTTTATTTGTTATCTAATTTATTATTCCTTTCCTATTATTTCACTTTTATTTTCTACTAATGTTTCAAACTTCGAATTATAATTGCTGTTTAATAATTCAATTTTCTAATGATCCCACACAACTACCGAGTGCTTTTATTTATAATCTATTATTATTATTATTATTATTGTTATTATTAGATTGACTTAAGTCGTGATAAAATTCTTGATTGTCAGTTTATCGCTAAGCATGAATGAGTCCTCCCAGAACACATCATAAACGGCGGCGTAGAAAAGAAACGTGCCAATGTTTTGCTTTGTCAAACATTCCTCGACATACAAATCTTATGGCATAGCTCACGTATTGTGAAAAGACAAACTCGGCAAGCCAAACAAACAAGAAAGAGAATGTTAAGCTTTGCATTTTTTCCACCCCCACTCTTTGGCGGTGCTTTACTGAACAACGTTTATTTATTTTATATATGACATACTTGACATCCTTAAATGGCGAAGGCGAAACACACACGAAGACCCTCTCCTTAACTTAGATAAAATACCTTGTTAACATAGATACACATACATACATACAGGCAAAGAGACGCATACAACAACACACACAAACATAACAAGTACTTGGTTTTATCACTGCGACTAGGACAACACACGCAGCAGATTGACATTTCATCACAACCAAAAAGAATGTCAAGCGACATCATAAATATATCTAGGATCCCAGTCAGATAGGACCACTTGGAGCTACCTTTTGCACGCATTCTCGAGACGTGTTAATATTATGATTATTATTATTATTGCTGTTGTTATTGAATACATCTGTATGTTGGTTTATGCACACACACACACACACACACACACACACACACACACACATACATTTGCATAAATTTATCAGTAATACATTCATGCATGCAATTCCCCTCTGCTTTCTCCTCCCTCCTCTGCCACATGATTGTTAGGAAATAGCTTTTTATGGAAATACTTAGTAACAGATACAAATGGAAATTTTCCGGTATCCATAGATTTGATGACGTCAACATGCCAAGCTCGCCTACTCAGCTTCAAATTGTGTGCAGAATATTTCACTAAGTGTGTGGAGGGTAGTAGAGGGGCAGTAGATAAGATGTAGACAAATATAAAGGTATAATGATAACACTAATGTGGAAATTGTTACAGTGAAAGCTTCCTGGAATCTCTATCTCTAGTTAATTAAGTGTTAACTCATCGTTAACAAAAGGATAACGTTTGAATGAAATACCAATTAGTGAAGTACTACCAAGAATAGATTAATAGACTGCCTAATGTGCATTTACTCAAATTATTAAGCTTTTAATAATCGTTAAGTTATCGAAAAGTTTATAATTGTTAAAGCACATATGACATGTAAGATAGCAAGGTATGTTATATATTTGCATAATCAAATTATTACTAAAATAGCAAAATTGTAGTATACTTTTAGGAAACTATTATTGAAGTTGAGAAGAAAAGAAGATTTTCGTATATTTACTAATTGATCTTAAATTAATGATTTACGAATGGAAGATTAGTTTATGAGATATTCGTTATTTTTAACTTTTCGTATTATCTGATTTTTATTATTATTTTTAATTATCTTATCATTAATTTCCTTACCAACTCATGCGCCACCTATCGTACACTAATTGTACTCTTTTAAAAGTAATGCGATATACAACAACTTGCAAAAAAAATCCAACTTCATCACATAAATAAGAAAGCAGCCTATATAACACATACATACATACACCACTATTATATTATAAAGACGACTACAATCACAAGTATGCCATTAAATTTGCTTAATGTAAATGATGAGTACTTTTTTTTCTCGAATCTTAACATACAACCGTCCGTCCTTAGTTGATAATTTGTTTCTAAAAGCAAAGACCCACATTTTGCCATAAATTTGACACATTTTACTTTGTGTTGCTCCTTTGGTATTTTTTAAGCCCAACAAACATCTTGTTGGTGGAAAGTGAAATGTCATAATCACAAGACGAAAAAAAATACCTACTACGCAAATGAATATTTAATTTTTAATTACGTTTTCATATAGCAACTGTTGCTAATGAGAGCCAGCAACTTTTTTGCAGGATTCAAAATGAAACCACCACAACGTAATAAGAAACACCACAAAAGAGAGAAGGTAGATACTCCCGCGCACACACACTTTCGCATTAGCAATGGAGATCAAAATAATGCTAATTGTAAAAGTAAAAAGCATAATATGCTAACTGAAAACAAAAAGCATCAGCAGCGGCAGCAACAGTTCATAACAAATTATGACATCCCATACTCGCCAATAAAAAAAAATAGGATCACACATAAAACTCAAGGAAATCAAATTTATGAAAAGAATTGTGAACGTTTTTTTTTTTTTCAATTTGTGTGAAAACTTACTATTGATTTCCTTGTGCGTCAACTTACCTGCAGCGGCGCGCAACGCAAAAGCAAAAGAATTTCGAGAATAAAAAATAAAGGAAAAGAAACAGAAAATTTTCATTAAAAATGTGTAACATTTTCCTGGAATGTTGTACGGTATGAAAAGTGTTACATGCATGCATACTTTAACGACAGACACGACACATGATAGCTACACAAAGGCGTAATATGATAAACATTCGACAGATGGGTATTAGCCCGAAGGAAAAGCGACTGACAATAATAGCAAGGGGTGAATGAGTAATATGATGATGATGACGTTACGCTACCATGCACAGGTTGGCTAAGTACGAGAAAAGGGGGAAGATTTGTTGTTGTTAGACTATATGCAAGTGCAATTCTTTGAAACGGTAACAAGAAAAATGCAGTTGTATATACACTTAAGTTTTACATTTAGTTTAAATTTGGATTATATAAAAGCCCCCTATCGTTTATTAATTGTACTACAACATACATAGCGATGGCTTTATATGAAAATGGCGTATCTTGTTTTGTCGAAATCGCGTTTTTTTGCATATTATTGTAGGGGACATTCAAATACAGGTTTCGTACAAGAAAAAATTTTGTTATGTTAATAAATAAAGAATTTATAGACATTGAAAAACAGCCCTAACTGTCAAATAATGTACAAAATCGTTCAGATTTTACCATGCTCAGGTTGGCTAAGTACAAAAAGGGGAAGATTTGTTGTTGTTAGACTATATGCAAGTACAACTCTTTCAAACTGTTACTAGAAAAATGTATTTGTATATACACTTATATTTTGCATTTAGTTTACATTAAGATTATATTCACGCCCCCTATAGTCCATAAATTGCACTACAATATACATATCGATGGCTTAGTATGAAAATGACGTATCTAGTTTTTTACGAAATCGCGTTTTATTTTAAATATTATAGTACAGGACACTCAAATACATGTTTCGCACAAGAAAAAAATAATTATGTTAATATGTAAAGAATTTATAGACATTGAGTCTTAACTGTCAAATTACGTACAAAATCGTTTAGATTTTTAGTTTTTTCCCCTTCCTGCAAAGTATAACAAATTAAGATACACCTTTTTCATTTTAAGCCATCGAAAACATGGCCAAAAAGTTAACAAAATCTTGACAAACTTGATGTTTATTTGTATAGCTTTAAATCAATTATTAGAAAAAATTTATTTGTATTTACATTAAAGTTTTGCATTTAGTTTTAATTGAGATTATATTTAAGCCCCCTATCGTCCATAAATTGCACTACAGCATACGTATGTACACGGCCAAAGGTTAACAAAATCTTGCCAAACATACAACACCTTCTGATGTTTATTTGTGTTCATTATTACAAAAAAAAAATTATATTCATTTCCACTTAAGTTATGCATTTAGTTTAAATTTACATTCACGCCCCCTATCGTCCATAAATTGCACTACATGTGAAGAACACATGTCCATATATGAGCAAAAACTTGACAAACATATAGCTTTAAATGCCTTATTACAAAAAAATGTATTTGTATATCTATCCCCTTACGTTATACATTTCGTTTAAATAAAGATTTTATTTACGCCCCCTATCGTTCATTAATTGTACTATAACATGTGAAGAACACATGTCTATTTAGTGAACAAAATCTTGACAAACATATTGCTTGAATGAATTATTAAAAAATATGTAATTTAACTAAATAACTTTAGATTTTAATCACGCACCTATCATTCCTTTATTGTACTACAACATATAAGTTAACAAAAACTTGACAAACAACTCACCTTGTGATGTTTATTATTGTAGCTTCTTATATGCAACTTTTTCCATTCGCCACTATTTGCAACACACCACAAAAAGTGTGAAAATATAATGTCTAACTATTTAAAGTCTTTTAATTTATCAAAGAAGTTAATAAACTTTTACCGACATTAAGGACACCCCAAAATGTCCTGTCCTGTGGCAAAAAGTCACTCCTTACTCCAGCCATGCTCGCAGAGTGTCAACGACAGACATACGAAATTAAATTATTGCTTCAATTAGTATAACTACAGAATGCTAACTTATCCTCTACGTACTGACACTGACAAGACTTCAGTTGAATAAAATCCAGAGAACACCTGGGTGCCACCACAAACCAACAAGGATGACAGCAAACGCCAATTGGCGGAATGTCAGCGCATCGTCATATGTCCTCGAATTCCATTGCCATCACATGGTGTGCATGAGCTGCTCTACACTGCTCTAGCAACTTTATGCATTTTGACATTTTCATCTGAAATAACTGGAATGCTTAAGCGTCAATCTATTAAAGGAGTCCCCTTTGGCCGCTCCTCCGCCCCTCAACAGCAAATGCAACGTACACAAAATGCTCGAAAACACATTTGGTAAACTTTTTCGTTCTGCTAAACGCATGCGAATACACAAAAATGTCTCTACAGTGTATGCATGTGTGTGTGTGTGCGTGTTTGAATGTATGAGAGGACTACATTGTGTACATTGGAACAACAATGATAAAACTTCTAAATTAACAACAGAAAACGTCAATAACAAAGTTTTGCCAAACAACTTTCTCGGTTGAGGAAACCTCAAAAGGTAGAAACCATCAACAACAACGTAGGATACATGTCGAAAACTGATGAAACCTAAAGTCTTGAATAGAACATGAAAAGGAGGTGGAGAAAAAAAAACTGTAGTAACAATATGAGAATATGAAAGAATATAACGAGAATATGTCTTGTAAGCGCTGCTTGATTACTTTAAAGTAAATTACTACACAAAAATAGGATAGGCTATAGAAGAACTGTAACATAAAGTAAATTTTTTTTTAAATGTATCCACAGGTAAATGTTTAACTCATAGTTTTTCGTATAGATTAATTACAGGTAGAGTGGACCAAAAATCCGTTTACATTTGAAATGGGCGTAATTGCAGGTATTCTCAGCACACGTATTCCAATATTTCCCCTTACTACGGAATGTCGTGTTGTTGTTTTTTATATCAAATATAACACACAACCCTCACAACTTAGTTTTCATATGTAGTAACTTACTACTCCCGAGATAAGTTAATACCTGCATGATGACCCCTCTAATCCTACTTTGGCTAATATAATGTTTCATTAGGCATAGCTTTACCTTTTAATGGATCACTCCGCATAAGTAGCATAATAATTTCATCAATGCTGCCACATGACAAATAGATTAAACCAACCAACTACCAACAAATATCTGTGCAAACATTACTACAGCAGTAATAGGCAGCCGACCAGCCAACCAGCCAGCCAGCCAACATTTCCATATGTGGTACATGGATGCCAGGATACTGATGATCACACACACTCACACAAACACTGTGCAAATAGTAGTAGAACTTGCAATCAGACAAATATGTTGCTATGCTACATCTCATTACACATTCAGGACCTTCTTGTGCGGATGATGTGGATGTATGTATGTATAGCTATGTTATGTGTGAGTAGCGAGAGCATATGAGTGCATGGTACAATTTTAATGGCTCTGTTTCTTATGTGTAAGTGTGTTTGTGTTTGTGTGTCTTTGGCTGGGTATGAGAGTATTCGAGCGTACTTGTACGGAATTCATTTACACTTGACTGATGTTTCTTAGACATAAAAAAAGAATATCGAACATGCTCGTGCTTGTAGGAATGCACAGCCAAAGCTAAGGATGTTGTATACTTTGTAGTAATAATAAAGAAGTTACTATCATAGCTTCTCACATTCTTCTCCCTTGCCACATGACACCATCTTTGTGTGTGAGTGTGTGTGTAGTACAAGTAACATTACTTCATTTGTTCAGAACATTGTACCACAGTGTGCGGCAAGGACGTGATAATGTAATTTTATATTGAAAGGTCGCGATAAAGTTGTAAAATAACTCAAGAGTATCTTAAGATACGTATATTCGAATTTGTAAACGAATTCAAAACCTAAATAAGAAATGTTGTAATTTAAAGATGCTCTTGTCACATATTATCATGGGGTGAGAAGGGAAAAAGGCGTAAATTGCTTAACATATTCTTAAGAGAAAAAGGTCTTCAAAGTGACTTGAATGACAGAAAACTGATACTATTTGAGAAACAAGTTTTAGCTCATTAAGGAAAAGTTAACTGTTTTACAAAGGAAAATCATTATTAGAGGAAACGAGAAACCGTTGGTGCCATAAGGTGGAAGATTATTGGCCAAAGAAACTTACAACAGTAGTAATCCTGCAGAAAAACCTTTTTGTAAGTAACAAAATAAATTAAATTACCAAAACTGATCACTACAAAAAGCTGTACCTGTAAATAACAATTAATTGGGATAACTAGGAAAACATAAACGAAATTTATACCAAATGAGCGGAATAGGAGCGTTATAGTCAACACCCTTATTCTACACAAATTGAAACTTAAGTATAAAATACAGTAATATTGAGAATTGAAATATGAGAAGAACAGTTGCAACCATCAGTAAGCTTCTATCCTCAGAGCGGAGGTTAAGTTCTAAGATGAGCCCGACCGGTCAAAAACTACTCCCAACTCCCCCTTTTTGGGGTCTGTCCCTGCCATTACAGCCGTAGTTTAACGGCAATCAAGCTGAAATTTTGTATGTGAGCTTCCCTACACTAAGCGGAAGTTGAGTAGTAAGATGAGACCGATCAGTAAAAAAGTACTCCCACCTCCCATACAATATCCCTCTTTTTGGGGGTGACAATATGTCAGTCCCCGCGATTACAGCAGTAATTTAAGAGCAATTAAGCTGAAATATTTTACGCAAGCTTTGCTGCCCTAAATGGAGTTTGAGTTCTAAGATGAGCCCGATCGGTCAAAAACTACTCCCACCTTCCATACAAACTCCCCCTTTCTGGGGTATCCCTACGATTACAGTTGTTGTTCGAAGGGCAATCAAGCTGAAATTTTGTATGCAAGCTTCCCTACACCAAGTGGAGGTTGAGTAGTAAGAGGAGACCGATCGGTCAAAAACTACTCTCACCTCCCATACAAAATCCCTCTTTTTAGGAGTGTCCTTATGTCAGTCCCCGCGATTACAGTAGTAATTTAAATGCAATCAAGCTGAAATATTGTATGAAAGCTTTTCTGCTCTAAGCGGAGGTTGAGTATTAAAATGAGACCGATCGGTCAAAAACTACTCTCACCTCCCATACAAACTCTCCCTTTTTTTGGGTTTGTCCCTGCGATTGCAGCCGTATTTTTAGAGGTATATAGTTGACATTTTGTACTCAAGATTCAATATCTAAGCGGAGGCTACTTTCTAAGATAAGCGATATCGATCAAAAACTACTCCCACCTCCCATTCAAACTACATTTTTTGGGGTGTCCGCGTAACTGCCCCCGCGATTATAGCCGTAGGTTAGGAAAAATTGAGCTGAAATTGTATATGCAAGCTTTAATCCTATAATAGAAACTTACGTTGTAAGATGAGCAATATCGGATGAATACTTCTCCCACCTTCCATACAAACTCCCCCTTTTTGGGGGTGTCCGTCTGTATGTCCCTATAGTTTATGAGCTTTCGGGCTAAAATGTGGTATGTAAGCTTCTGTCCAGAAGCGAGGTTAAGTTCTAAGTTAACTATGATCGGATTTAAACTACTCTCACATACCACACACCTTCCCATTTTTGGGGAGTTACAAAATGCATAAAAATAAGCTCCAACTCACCAACTCATAGACTTTGCGGTAAATCGAATAAAATCGATACAAAATTACTGACAAAATGAATGTGTGAAGCTTAAAGTAACGTCCACTTCTCACCAACTCCCCTGTTTTGTGGTACAAAGTTTAATAAAACATAGTTGTAGTGCAAATACCCAGTTTTACCACCATTTTTACAAATGGTGAAGGGTTTCTGAGCTTCGGCATAGCCGAAGATAACCGCCTTACTAGTTTTTAATTCATTTTTAAAATTTCTGATTCATGTTCTGATTGTTAAGGCTATATCTCCTGAACTATTCAAAATTTTGATATCTCTCTTCGGCAAATTTTTAGCTCTTAATCAGATCTAAAAATTTAACGTTCAGATAAAATAAAAAAAAAACAATATCCCACTCAAAACAACTCAAAACCGTAAGAAAATCGTAAAATTTCATCATAGATTTTTGTTGTTTTTTTATTTATTTTTATTTTCTATGTAACGAAAATCTACAGTTTTTTGACAGTTTCGCTGATTTGAGTAAGATGTTGTTGTTTTCTTGATTTTATCTCGAGGTACAATTTTTAGATCTGGTTAAGAGCTAAAAATTTGCTGAAGAGAACATATTTGGAATAGTTCACGAGATATAGACTGCTAAAATCCTCCTCTCAGTTGAAAACATCAAAAATGAATTAAAATAAAACCTTAGCTAATAATTTAAAACCCAGTTAGAGTTTTTCTTCTACTATCATAAGCTTTCAGATTTTGGGGTTTCAATTGGTTCAAGAGTTTGAAGTTGGAAAATGTGCTACTGTGTAATGTACCGTTTCGAATTTTTTATGCCAAAAACAACATGACTTTAACGTTTAATAAAAAATGTTTTAATAACACCCTGCTACAAAATGGTGACGAGTACAAAATTAATCTGTATACCAAAGTATACCTAACACCCTCAAAATCGTGACTTGCGGTTAAAAAATCACTTGAAGACTAGTTCAAGTTCAGGTTTTGGAAGAACAACCAGGCCTTTCAACGACATATATATATTTACTTAGATAACTTGTTTGTTCTTGCCTCGAAACTGCAAACATTTTTGATTTTTATAACTATTTTTTATGTTTGCAGAAGTTTTTATCAACTATTTCAGTTGGTTACCCTTATTTTTATTACTTTATTCAGAAAGCGCTTTCATGAGCAAAACGCATATTTGTTTGTAAAAATCGGTCAACAAATGGTTCACATTGAAGTTCTACATTGAACCCTGTTTTTTTCGTATTTCTGCACTCCTGGTAGATAATCGGATATCTGTGAAAACCACACATATATAAAAGTAGCTTTACAGCAGTGAAAGGCATAACCGAACGCACTCATACAACAGTATAGTGTGCTTGTATGCGGTAGCATAAGAAGTGCTGTCGACTTGTGCACAGTGAAAATTATGTGCTGTCCCAACAATCGTACTCTCATGCTCTCCGCACCATCGTTGAACACTGTTCCACTGTCTGTACTTGTATCTGGTTTTGTGTTGAATGCGAAACAAGCGTGTGTGTTGTTGCTTTCATAACACTCAAGCAGAGACTTAGTGCTTTGAATCAAACAAAACATTCAAGTACGTGTAAATGTGAAAAAGCGATAATAACCTGCCTCACGAGGCAATGGAATGCCTAACAGCTAAATATTTATATTACTCATACGCTAATTGGTTCACTTTATATTAATCTACTCAGGTCGTTTATACTTTTTTACAAGGGGTATTTAAAAAAAGCCCACCGAATATAATTAGATGTAATCACATGCATAATCACATCACATAATTAGATGTAATCACATGATTGGATCAGTTAAAGTCAGTAATGCTATATTATTTGATAAGATCATTTATCTGATAATATCGGTAACAGATAAGATAAGTTATCCTATATAATCTGCCGATTGCTAAGAATTTTAACTTCAGTTGAAATATTCAGTTAAAATTCTAACCTAATCTATGCACAAACTATACCTTCTACACAGAAAAAAATTACGACAAATGAATTGTCATATTAAATACCATTTCGTCAATACAATTAAATATTTAATTAAAAAGGCGCCAACAACCGAAATTGTAGAAACAATAAACAGTGTTGTCACATTTACAATTTTTTTATTTTTGTTGAATTTGAACAGTAGTAGAAAATTTGTAAATATGACAATTTACAATCACTCTCAAATGGAAAAATTGTTATAAATCAAAATTGAATGCTAATAATTTTATTTAATTACTTAACAACAATTGTGTTTTTTTTCTGTGTAAGAAATCCACACTTAGCCTTACTACTACTCATCTCCATACCACTACAGTTAATTTCAAAATATTATCTTTCTTCTGCATTTCTCTCGGCAATAACGCAAAAATTTAATTTACTCCATAAACTGGCATATTATTGCTACAATAATATAAAAATCCATTAACTATTTTTATGACAATATATAAATAACTAAAACATAAGTACACATATAAAGTGCTAGCTAGCTAGCTGGCTGGATACTCTACCTACTACTGCCAGTGCCATTAATATCATCGCTTTTAATGATACTTCCTTTTAGAGAGAAACTAAAACCAAACTGAACAGAATAACATAAAATTCCATGGTATTTATTCTGCATTTGAGTGTCTACATTTATATGGGAGAGACTGTAAAGTAAATATTTAAAATAACTTAAAAATGCATGAATATTTCTTGGTATGGTTGTGCAATTTTGCGAAATGAAAAATGACTTTTTTATCTATTGCAACAATGTATGGACGTTTTGTGGTATCAACACACTCACACACGCACATGCTTACATATAGAAAATTTGAAAGACAGACACAGAAACCGACACAAGTACTCGATTTATTTGGGTAACGAGTACTTGACACACATGTTGGCAAAGAGTAGAAATGACAAAACAAGTGATGTTTTATGAATGACATGTATTTCAATTGTGGTAATAACGTTTTACTTCATACAAATGACGGCAACACCACAGTAAAGCAAAGGATATACATATACGAGAAGAATGTACTAATGGTTAGACGAACGTACGTATGAATGGATGGGCAGATGGACGGACGGACAGACATACAGATAAACTGACACAAGGACGATTGCTGACATAAACGGACGTACTACGAACGTTGGTCGACTGAAAACGTTGGTTATTCAAATGCTTCAAACTCAACATGCATGTCTGTGATAAGCAGAATTCAACCATAAATTCATAAACAACATACATACATATGCACACCAGTACAAAGCCATACATATGTACAACATATATCACGCACATATGTATGTAGGTACGCCAAACATATACATCATGTATGTATGTATGGGTATTTACGTTCGTTCGTTCGTTCTTTCATACATATAAGTATATTTAAATATGAAAGGATAACAGGAAAATGTATAAAAGGGAAGGGAATTGTCGTCTGTTGGTCCATTTATGCATTGAAATAAATTATATTAAATGCTTCATTTGAATTAGGATGCAACACAATAGCATTTGCCACACATCAACCATACACAATAGCATTACCAATGAATACACATGACCGAGGTCAAACGATGGACAGAGCTGAGAGTGGTGGAAAGTGTGAACTGATTTTAAATGTGCACTCGGAATAGGAAATGCTAAGGGAACTAAAAGCAAAGTATCACTAACACCAATGAGGTGGGAGAACTAAAAGAAAAATATCACTAACACCAGTGGAGAGTGAATACACTTAATAGATTTATTTAAAGAGGTAACAAAAGTTTGATAACTGAAGTATAAGTGTCATAGAGTAAATGTTTGAGATTCGTAATATGTCAATAGATTAAGGGGGTCTTTAGGGAGAATACTTTGAAAGGCGTTTTTTTGCAATCAGTCAGCACAAGGTCTAAATTGTTCAAAAGCAGGTGTTGTTGTTGTAATAGCTTAAGCTGTACAAATCTGCAGATTTTAATCCGGGGGTTCTCCGCTAATGAAACTTAAAACTTAATTTCCCTTCCCTAGGGGATAGCTTCTCGCGTTGTTGTGAATAAACACGCTACCTTTTTTAGATTCACAACAAACGGCACCTACTTGTTTATCGACGAATGCGAACGTCACTGTTTGAGAAGCTTTTTATTAGACATGCCGATTAACTCGACACTTATACTGCGAAGTTTCTGTCGATAATATAGAGGGGCCGGCAATGAAAGAAAAATGTCCTAATGTCCAACCCTAAAAATTGGGTACTACCACTTAATTTGTCCATAAATCCAATGGGTTAAGTGGAGTATGCTGGGCTGGGCAGTTGAAAATGTGGCGGGTATCGTGGGGATCCTGACAACATGCTGGGCATACATTTGGAATGTCACGGTCTATGTGGGACCAGTAGACACCGAGCCTGTTGCTCCATAACGATCTTAGTTGGGTCAGGGCCACTCTTGTCTTCGGTGGCAGGCTTTCCTCTGTTTCAGCTACAGGGGGTGGGCAACTTCCAAGAACGACATTCATGCGGCGCAAGAAACCGCGGAATTAATGGCGTCTCCATGAATGTCGTTCAAAGCTGCTGCATACGAGGTGCGATCCAAGGGATCCTGCACATAGTTGCGTATGTTGTCCTTGTATAATCATAGGTCCTTCCTGGCCATGACTCGAGGGAACATCCAACTATGTAATGTTAAAGTTGGGATGACATCCCAGGAGGAACCTTTTTGGTCAACATGACATCATGATCCTTGAAGTGGAGGACCTTGGTTTCCTCATGTAGATGGTGTTCTGAAGTTATCTACGTGCAGCCCGTTATATTTCCAGGGCGGCATTTTGGCAGCTTTGGGTATTTCTCCATTGGGTATCACTCAGCGAAAGAGACCACTTTGGAGCAGCATAGTTAAGTACAGACCGACTAATTGTTTTTTAGGTAGCCCACAAGGTTTCTTTGTCCATTGCCCAAGTGCTTCCGGCTAGCGCTTTGTTCCTACTTCGCAGTTTGTGCGCATGCAGCCCGTTACAGTTCTTATGGTGGCATTTTGGCAGCTTTGGGTTTTTCTCCACTGAGTATCACTCAGCGAAGGAGACCACATTGGAGCAGCATTGTTAACCACTGACCGGCCAATTGTTTTGTAGGTAGCTAACAAGGTTTCTTTGTCCATTCTCCAAGTGCCGCCGGCTAGAGCTTTGAGGACCTTGTTCCTACTTCGCAGTTTGTGCGTAATTGCAGAGGCGTGAGCTCAGGAAGTAAACAGGCTGCCAAAAGTGACCCCCAAAAATGTTTAGTGTTTCACAGTCGGTATTTGCACGCCATCGACTACGGCACCGAAATTTTGATTTATTTCCTACGTCCAGGTGGTAAAGAGTGTTGCTAACGACTTCGCCGTTGATAGTTTCAGGTTGCGTCCAGTGAAAAAGTTGTGTAATACTCCGAGATATCCATTCACACGATCGCAAAGCTCATCAATATTTTATCCCGTCGCCATAATAGTACAGTTGTCCGCATAGAAGGATATCACATCTACACCTTGTGGAGGCGATTAAAGCTGTGGTGGTGCTGTGCCTTTTGCGGAATTCTTGCTGGTGGTAAGCTGCTGTTACCTGGCTAGACAGCTGGGGGTTGGGGAGTGCCTCTAGAGTCTTCATGACTGGTGACAGGTGGGAAATTGGCCTGTAGGATTGTCCCTCTGTCGCGTCCTTCCCTGCACCTTGTGGAGGGAGTTTAGAGAGCCAGAAGTTAAACAAAAGGGGGGATAGAACGCCACCTTGTGGTACTCCTTGTTGAATTCTACGGGGCTTTGAGCACTTGTCTCTAAGCTCCACGTACTACCGACGACCACTCAAATAGTTCGCACTCCATCCCTTCAAATTATTGGGCATGGTGAACTGCAGGATGTCCTGGAAGAGTATAGTGTGGCTGACTGTGTCGAAGGCCTTCGACTGCAGGATATCCTGTACTAGTGTGATGTGGCTGACTGTGTCGAAGGCCTTCGACAGGTCTAGTGCCACTAGGAGTGTCCTTTCACAGGGCCACTGCTGATTCAGGCGCAGTGACATCTTAGTGGTTATGGCGGTTAATGCAGTGGTGCTATGCATGCTGGTGGTGAACTGCTGTTACCTGGCTAGACAGCTGGGGGAGGATTATTGCCTCTACAGTCTTCATGACTGGTGACAGGTGGAAAATCGGCCTGTAAGATTGTCCCTCTGTCGCATCCTTCCCTGGCTTGAGTATATCAGGTATCGGATATTATACAGCTGTGCAGTTGAGTTTTTTGGTCTTATGGATCTTAAAAATTATTTGTCTGTACAAAAATATGCAACAGTTTAGTTGAATCGATCCACCTCAAAATATGCAACACGTTTAGCTTTGTAACCTTAGTTCCCTTACGGCGTGCGCTCATCTCTCACCCCTTAAATTAGTCTACTTGGATGCGATCATTAAATACTTTGAATACTTTTGCATCATTAAGTCCATTTCACAAAAAAGCGGAGTTGGTCAGTTTACGCAGTATACCGACGATATATCCTACGATTAATAGAATCGGGTTTAAGCGCCTAAAAGTAATCTAAGTCTTTGTGTTAACAAATATTTTACAAATGTTTCTTATATGCAGCATAAAATGAAAGAATGGATAGTTAGATAATTGCAACCCTCAATTACAATTTTCTAAAAACATTGACAACCTTTGACATGGTCTTATATAAACTTTCCATTGTTTTCAATTTGCCTTTTTTTCTTTCTTTCTTTCTTTCTTTCTTTCTAATTTTTAAACCAAATATTTCTTCCTAAAATTTTTCGGAATGTTTGCCGTTTTGACGAATATATTAAGAATTCATATAAAGGAGAAAAAATATCCCGCCATCAAAAGAAAGAACAATCGACTTCAAGGACGTACAAGGAAATCTGTAACTTTGTACTGGCAATTTTCTTAACACATATCGCCTGATTATATACCATTCCTACAGCATTAACACCAGAGTAAACAAATCTTCGTATCCCTTCCACCGAACATACGAAAGCTAAGCGGAACAACTTGAAAGCCCTCATTGCTTTAATCAGCCGTGATTGAAACTCATGAAGCCAAACATAAAAAAAGTTGTTAATACGCCATAAGTGCAACAAGTGAAAGCGCCATAAGTCGAACAAAACTTTGAAGATTGACAACAACAACTGTGGAAATTACGATTATAACAGACAGAAAGTTAATCATTACAAAGAAAAATATATAAGCCAGTTCATAAAGAAATATTATACTGCGCGACGTGGAAACGGATGATGATCAGTTAATTGAGCTCTTTTTTTTATATGGCAACAATAAAAAGCAAACGGTTTGCGAGAAATCACGTTGAAATATAGCAGTATAAAACGAGCAATAAAAGAAACTTTTAAGGGTAGAGATGTTAAAATCCTTTCATCGCCCACCCTGCCGCAGGATTATTGGATGATTAATAACAATGTTTGGTAGTCTGTGTAACCCAACAATGTAAATAACTTTTGAATACTTCTGTGCGTGTGTGTGTGTGTTTAGCAACAATTTAATGCTATGGCCAATATTCATGGATGCCATGGCAGAAATAAAGTTAAGCAACTATTCGCAGCTATACACTTTCTTAATTTAATGAAACACTTTGCAAAAGTTTCTGCACTCTCTCATTTTTTCTCTCCCCCACGATTAACGCTTTTCTATCATGAGGCTTCTTTCCTTTCATATCCTGATGAAATTCCATTACTAAACATTATGCGGTAGTCATAAAAATGCAATGTAATTACACAGCAGAAAAAAAACGCTGAAATAATCCATAGTTGTAAAATAAACAATAATAAAAACGCAACAAAAGAACAAGCAAAAAGAAGATGGAATACATAACTTTGTTGTAAAAGTGGATAATTCCAGCATCATCCTGGCCATATGCCTCTAATAAATAAACGCTAAAAGAACGAAACGAAACGAAGCCAGTAATTACAACTTCAATTTGAATGGAATGTTAAAAGTCGATGGCGCGCAGCACAGTGGGAAACAATTAAGAAAACTGAGAACTAAAATCGCATAACAAAGGAAGTGATTGCCAAAATTTACTTAAGAGACTGCAACAATTATTATTAAAATATAGAGTATACACAATTATATAAATGATTCGAAAATTAATATTTTACAAAAAAAAGTATGTCTGTGTATTACCTATAGGCTGCTTTACCGTTCATTCCTGTCATACGAAACTGCGGCAGAGGGTTTCCTACATATCAGTGATGGTTTCAAACGGGGTGTATATATATATATATAAATGTTCATGTTGCTATCTGACCGGCCCATCTTTGTTGTGCTTAAAATTATTTGTCCAGTGAGTTCAAAACAGAAACATTTTAAATATCTACCAGAACGCCACCTATCGGATCCAAAAGTATTGTATCTTTCAAGAATGAACCAATAAAACACACCCACAAAGTTTCAATGAAATCGGTTGGGCGGTTTCGAAGATACGTGTGTACGAACACAGTGACACGTGACAAAGTGTGTCTGTGTGTTGTAGATAGGCTGCTAAGCCGTGCATATTTGTTATGAGAAGAAACTCTGGCAAAAAGTTGTATACATATCGCTGAAAGTTTCTAAACTACAATCATATTTATTCTAGCTAGAGTGTACCTAACAATCATTTGTCGCCTGAGTTCAAAAAAGAAACATTTTAAATATCTACCACAACGCCACCTATCGGATCCAAAAAGTAGGCTATATTTCATGCAAGAACCAATAATACACACTCACAAAATGTCAATTAAATTGAGATTACCAAATACGAACACAGTGACAGGAATAAAGTGTGTCTGTGTGTTGTGCACAGGTTGCCAAACCGTTTAATGATATGAGCTGAAACTCTGGCAATAAGTTGGCTGCATATCACTGAAGGTTTGTAAACTAGAACTATATAAATTTATGGGCTGCATATAATACTACAGACAAATAAACTATATATGCGTTCGTAATCAATCTTGGCTAACTATGTACTCAAGAATTGGAAATGTTCTGCAGTGATAGCGTCAATAAGTAATGGCTGCAATTATCCTCTTGGTTTGGCCCACTGTAACCCCACTACAGCTTTGCGTCAAACTATGCAAACACCACAATAAAGGAATGAATTGAGGCAGAACAACTAAGAGGAACATAAAATGAAATGTTGCTGTTGCTGCTTAACGCAAGTGTTTGCTTCCGATTTGCTGCTGGTATTGCTGATGGCGGCGACATTGTAAAATTAAAGCTGTAAAAACGGCAACATTAAAATTCTAAAAAAAAACACACACAGAGGAGAGAAATCGATGGAAGCAATTACGGCCATAACTTGTGTCAGAAACACCTTCAGCCGTCAGTCGACACGATTTACTGACATCCGTTGTTGCAGCACCACAGGTTGGGGCGATTAGCAGAGTGCAAAATAAAAAAAATAACAACAATGAAGGGATACCTCGGGTAGGAGTTATTGAAATTAGCCTGTCCAGCAAATTGACACCAATGAATGTGTGTGAAGCTGACAATGACAGCTTTAATATGTACAATAAAATTGAGAAAATTTTATATAAAACCATAAGTCAAGGACTATAAGCTTAGAAATACTAAGTTACTTAATTACATTAGAATCTTAGCTACCAAAATAAACGAATATAGTTGGTTTACAGTATAATACAGGGAAATTTTAGCAAAAATTAACTTTAAAGCTAAACAACGACATCAATATGTAAAATTAGAAGGTAAGGGAAAAGTAAGGAAAACATTCCAATTCTAAGTAATATATTTGCGTACTTACATAACCAGTTCATGCGCTCCGTATACTCGACTTTTCGCTTGAGATCCTTGACCAAGGCTCGAAAGTCATCGTCGTTAAAGTGACACTGTATAATGGTGTTATTTAACTGAACAATACTGTACTCGTTGTTGCCATTTAGCTGTGCTCCTCCAGCGCCACCAGCGCCCGCACCTCCACCCGCCGTGGTCGTCGTAAGTGAACCATTGCCCCCGACCGAGGACACACCTGTTGTATTTGCACTCAAGTTACGCAAATCGCCACTGCCATAAAGGGCCGCATTGCTGTTGCCGAGGCCTGCATCCACATTGCCGCACGATTTACTCAAGATTAATGTCTGGCGATTGGCAATCGAGTTGGCCGCCAGTAGATGATCACCAGCCGCTCCACAGCTGCCGCGATGCAAGGGGAATTTGGCGCAGTTATTGTTTTTCAGTGTGATTTGCAGCTGGTTGCTCAGGGGCTGGCACGGATGAGGAGTGCAGTCGCTGGCTCGTCGCCGTCTTAGGTTTTCATCGCCCAGTATGGGCTGGAGAAATATGCTGCTGTTGCGCTGTTGCTGACTAGAAGTTGTTGTGATGTTTGCATTGTATATATGGTTGCCCTTCGAGAGTATTTCGGTGCTGCCGCCATCGCCCCCCATGCCCATGATGCTGCTGCCGCCGCCTTCGTCCTCGTTGTCTTGCTGCAGTAAACGCTCAACGCTGCTGCTGGTGGCTTTACTGCTCATTATGATAAGATGGTTGAGTGGTATCCTCGCCGTTGCCGGACCCGCGCTGCTACGCCTGCTTCGTCGTCTCCGGATCACGGTTACTTTGTTGCGACGGTCCTCATACAGCTGTATCAGCAGATCCTCTAACAAGAGTATGGAAGCCGAAGCCGTGACCGTAGTAGACGACTTGCGTCGTACGGTGCCCGTAAGCGTATCGTCTTCAAAGGAGCTCTCTGTTTGGGGTAGGCAACAATAGCTGCTGATGGAGCTGGCGGGCGTAAGACTGCGCACCGAAGGTGTGGCAGAAGGACGAGACTTGAGCGCTTCCGCTTTGGCTAGTTCACGTTCGGGATCAATAAGCGAGTGCTTGAGGAGAATCTCTTGCAGTAGACGCCTCTGCTTGGCTGGGCTGTAGGGATTCACCAACTTAAAGTCACCATACAGTTTGGCAAGGAAACGGACGCGTGAAGCAATATAACCGATCTTGCGCAGCAAACGCACATCGGAGTTAATGTGAAAACGATGGGAAGAGGCGGCTATGGAGGAGGGACGTCGCTTGGGACGTCTCTTAGCGGGCGCTCCTACGGCCGAGTTAGCAGCCGCCGATGAAGATGAGGTCGATGTGGTACTTGTGGTGGAGGGACGCGAACGAACTTCGTACTCAGTGTCACTACTCGATTCGGAGGGACAGCTAAAGCCGTCGTCTACGTCGTCGTCTATGGAGGCAGAGTGAGCATGTGTAGCACCAGTTGAAGTTGTAGCAGTAACTGTAGTAGTACTAATAGGTGGGAGGTCCTGAGGTAATGTCGCCGCTGCTCTTTCCGAGGCTATATCAGCGGCGTTCGTTGTTGGCGGTGGCTGAGGGCTGCTACGGCAGCTGCTGTCCTTGTACATTTATATGCGAAGCCTAAAGCGTGTCAGCCGTGACCACGTTCCACAGAAAGGGATAAAAGCCAACACAACACAAAAAAATATATAGTGGCTCACCCAAAAAAGCAAAAGCTTAGCGTAAGCTTAATTCAGTGGTGATGGAACAATATAGAATAATGGCCATAGTAACCCAAAGGCGCAGTTAAAAGATACTGTGACAATCTGGAAGGAAATTAAAGAAAAGGGGGAATGGGGTTAGCAAGGGCTGGTAATGCAAAAGGAATTATTTAAATTATTCATTTGTATTCCAAAATATGATGTATAAAGTATAGGACAATCTTGAGGATGCATTGAAATAATTGTTACCATACTATGCTAAAAAACTTTGAATAATTTCATAATTTCATAACTCATGAAAACGTACTACATACATGCAAATTGCTATCAAAAGCGAAAAACGATACCCATTAAACATTTTTGCATATCTTTAGGCGAAAGTAAC
The DNA here is from genome assembly GCA_964034835.1 of Muscina levida. NCBI lineage: Eukaryota > Metazoa > Arthropoda > Insecta > Diptera > Muscidae > Muscina > Muscina levida. Next base: position 151,451,195 of record OZ035882.1, read on the forward strand.
TCCAAAGAACATTGCAGACTTTTCGGAAATTCTGCATGTTTAAATCTATGAAAAGTATGCATGTTGGAAAGATAAACCAAAAAAATATCTACTTCATATACCAGTATACTGAGGCATGGTAAAGTTACTCGACTGAACTTGTTTTAAGAAATAACTTATAATTGTAAAATATAGTTTTAGGTGTAGAGTTAAGCAAAACCTAAATAACAGAAAATACAAAATTCGTACAAAAACATTGGTTTCCTAGGGCGATAAAGGAAATTAATCTTTATATTCAGTCCTTGATCTTCTAGATAAACTTTGAAATACTTTCTAATATCGAATGTATTTGAGGACATTACTTCTAATTGTGAAGTATAGCTTTAGACGTTCTGGTAATATTGAATTCATTTAATGTAATAATGTTCAAACTAAATCTTTATTACCCACAGCATTTTATGCAGCTCTTGCTCTACCGTATTAACTTCTTAATTTACTTATATCGTTTTATTGCTTATGACCACTTATTATATAATCCCATCACACTACTTTGCCATAGACCTCACTCAATCACGTTCGTTTTCTGCCTAATAAATCTCTTTTATTTATGTCACCTCTTATCATCTCCTCTCCTCTCCCACTCTCATATGACCTAATGATATTTTAATAATTCATTGATGGCGAAAGGAAAAATACGTTATTCCACCATCGATTTAGTGCGTAATCAGTTGCAGCCATCAAGTGTTGATTGAATTTAAATTTGCGTATTTTCTACCAATAGGAAAATCTCCCAAACCGGTGCTAATTGATTTATTGGCCACAGACCACTGACCGACGGCTGCTACATAAAATATACTTGCCACGAATGGGACTATAGGAAAAGGCGGCGGTCACATGATTTGTGGCCAAATGTTTTGATTGGCCAATAAGCCAAAATAAATTGAAATTTTATGAATGGAAAAATGTGCACAAAAACGTGCCAAAATTTAGGGCAATTAACACATACATAGATAAATTTCCTACTACAGATGAGAAAAATGCCAGCGGACTTAGGGAAGACTACTCTTAAAAAAAACGTACTTTTAAAAGGTACAACTGAATAAAGAGGGACAAATATAGTACGAAATTAATTCAATGTGCAAATATGCTCTGGGCGAACTGCTGAGATCACAGGAAAATAGCGGTAAGTAATCTCATTTCTCTACAAATAAGAAACGGACTTTCGGTCTCAGGAAAGACTGAATAAAAAAAAAAAATTTTGGAATTAAAAACGGATCTTATCTATTAGCGATCTACTGTTTGAATCCCAGTACGTGAGCTCCGCAATCATTTTTCCTGAGCGGTATCAAATATGCAAATCATCTTGATTAACTCCATATCTCCCTGGGAAAAAAGTATTTTTATTTTGGCCAAATGTACTTTTATTCTAGCAAACATAACCTTTTTGTACAAAAAGTACGTTTTATTACACTTTTATTGTACAAGGATTGTAAAAAGAGTAATTTTACTGTTCTTTAATTTTGCCAGAAAGTACTTTTGCTGTAACACAGACCACTTTTATTTAAAGAGTACTTTTTATTGTACCACAAAGTAATATTATTGTACAAAAAGTACTTTATTGTATTGTCAAAAGTACATTTGCTATATGAATAAATAGTTTTACTATACCCAAAAAGTACTTTTATTATAACAAAAAGTAAATTTATTGCACCAAAAAGTACCTTTATTGTACGGAGAGGTACTTTTATTACTCGGAAAAGTACTTTATTTATAAAAAAAAATCAATTTTCAGAAAATATTTTTCTTGTACCAAAAAGTAATATTATTGCACATCAAGAATCTTTGTTGTATCTATAAGTTTTTTTATTTTGCGAGAAGTACTTTTATGGTACTTTGATTGATCAAAATGTTGTTGTACCAAAAAGCACTATATTGTATCAAAAGTACAATAACTAAATCTATATGTGCTATTACTTCACCTAAAACGTATATTTATTATAACATAAAGTATATTTATTGTAACGTAAAGTACTTTTATTGTACAGTGAAGTACTTTTGTCGCTCGGAAAAGTACTTTATTTGTGAAAAAATCCTTTTTCAGAAAATATTTTTATTGTACCAAAAAATATTTTAATTATACCAAAAAGTAATTTTATTGTACACAAAGTACCTTTATTATACCTAGACGTTTTTTTATTTAGCATAAAGTACTATTACGGTACTTTTATTGTTCAAAAAGTAATTTTGTTAGTACTTTATTGTACCAAAGTACTAAACCAAGATGTACTTTTTATCTACCCGAAAAGTACTTTTATTGTACGAAAAAGTAATTTGTTGATTCAACATTACAACTATTGTACCAAAAAGCACTTTTATTGTACACAAAATTATTTTATGATATTTAAAAGGTAAAAAATAAAACTTTTATTCTACCAAAAAGTACTATTTTATTTTGCCAAAAAGTACTTTTATTGCAACAAAAAGTAATTTTCTTGTGCCACAAAGTAATTTTATTATTCAAAAATTACTTTTATTGAACCAATGTATTTTTTATTGTCCCAAAAAGTACTTTGTAATAGCACGAAGTAGTTTTATTGTACCTACATGTACCAAAAAGTAATCTTAGTGTACCAAAAAGTACTTTTATTGTAAAAAAATACTTTTATAGTAACTTTAGTGGTTAAAAAGTACTTTTTTTACCAGAAGGTACTATTATTTTAAATTACTATTTTATTTTGCCAAAAAGTACTTTTATAGCAACAAAATGTATTTTATTGTACCACATTTTATTATCAAAAAAGTACTTTTATTGTACCAATGTATTTTTATTGTATCAAAAAGTACTTTTTTCGCAATAAAAAGTATTTTATTGTACATCAAAGTAATTTTGATATTCAAATAGTACTTTTATATATATATATATTTTTGTTTAACCACGAAGTAGTTTTATTAAACCAAAAAGTACATCTATTGTCTCAAAAAGTGCATTTATTGTGTTAAAAATCACGTTTGTTGTACCAAAAAGTACTTCTTACATCAAAAAGTATATTTATTTTGCAAAGAAGTATTTTTACTGTGCCAAAAACCACTTTTATTGTACCAAACATTTATTGTACCACAGATACTTTATTGTACTAAGAGTAATTTTATTTTTTTTTCAAAAGTACTTTTATTGTTTTAATAAGGACCTTCTTTGGAACGCCAAGTACTTTTATTGTACTAAAACATACATTAACTATACCAAAAAGTACTTTTATTGTACAAAAACATACATTAACTATACCAAAAAGTACTTTTATTGTATCAAAAGGAAAGTGAAAGTACTTTTATCGTACCAAAAAGTACTTTTATCGTACCACTTTTTTCTACAAACTACTTTTATTGATTCAATAAGTACTTTTAATATACCAAGATTACTTTTATTGTAACCAGAAGTACTTATGTTTTACTAAAAGTACTTTTGATGTATAAAAAAGTAATTTTCTTACCAAAAAAGTACTTTTGGTTGCAAAAAAAAAGTACTTTATACCCAAAAGAAGTACTTTTGTTTTACTAAAAGTACTTTAAATGTACCAAAAAGTAATTTTATTACCAAAAAAAGTACTTTTGGTTACGTTTTTTAACCAAAAGTACTTTTATACCAAAAAAGTACTTTTGTTCCATAAGAAGTACTTTTATTGAACTTAAAAATCAATTTGTGTCGTATTACCAAAAATGTACTTTTGTTACCAAAAAAAGTACTTTAATTGTACGAAAAAGTACTTTTTTGTACTTAAAAATCATTTATTGTCGTATTACTAGCTCAAGGTAAGCTCCTTATTTTGCAGGAAATTGAACTGTAATCTTTAATCCGTATGCTAATTACATGGAAAAACACGAAATCTTTTAACTGCAAACAGGATAATGTACCCCTCCCCCTCCCCTTTTTTAATTAGGGTGTAACGTACAACACTTGACTCTACCCAGCCCTCACGTCACTCAATACACTTCAAAAAGTTGACACTTGTTCATCATACGCCGTAGGAGTTGTCATCATCATTGTCATCTTCGTCATCAGATCGATCGGAATGAACGCAGACATCACCATGGCTTTAGCAATTTAATTAAAGCAACTTCATTATAAAGCTTTACAATTCACGCACAGTTCATCACCTTCCTTGGCACATGCGACAAAGAAAACGGACGCGTTTGATGATGGATGACGACGCCAGTAAATTGCTTTTCCAAAACGCGCCAAAGGTGAGCACATCATAGCCATCACCAACACCAACACCAACAACATCGTCATCAGCAGCAGCAGCAACAACAACAACAGTACCACCAGCTACTTCACCTACTCCACACTACCAATGCCACGTCGTCTCCACAGCGATAGGTTACCATGATAAAGAAACCACAAAGGAACGATGAAGCGATGATTATGAAATGTACAAATTTCAAACTCAACAACAATTGTTAATTAGTTTTTCAACCTCTAACCATAGAGTCAATGTATACAACAATGAATTAGTTTACGAGGACTTCAAAGGAAAGCCAACCACACGGACGGACAGACGAACGGAAGAATGGGAGAGCCTCAATGACATACATCATTAATGCAAAGTCAAGAGAAATTAAATCAAGTTAGAACTTTGTGTTAGACTTAACAATCTTGAACAACCCGAAAGTTGTTGTCTACCCTCGTTATAAGAAATAGCAAGAGGAAAGAAGGCTGCTGTAGGCTAATTGGAAAGTGATTACATTTTAATAATAGATGATTAACAAATACCAGCATCAACGCAAAAAAAAAATCTATCTGAAGTCATGACTATAATCATTATCAAAGTATTTAAGCAGACAGAGGTTAAAAAGTCGCATAGAGAAGACCATCTCGAGATAGCCTTGATAGATATAAATAACCTAAGGTCATATATTTGACCATTTAAGGAGGGGAAAAAACATTAAGTTAAAAAAAAACCTATCATTTTAATTGATATTTGAATATCACAGATGTGTAATTAATTAAGTATTTGCTAGTGTTTGTTAACAACACAGCCCCCATCCCCTTAAAGTATGCCATAGAAATTCCAAAAGTATGCAAGAAACCACACAAATATTTTCATTTGGTTTTTCAAATATTAACTTACTAAAGTGAGGTAATTAAAAATGAGTACATTCTAATAATGGAAGATTTTCACAAAGCATCAACATCAACATACAAATAATGATAATGATATTATCAAAGAGATTAATATCATCATTAGAACAATGTTCGTTTTCCATGGAAATGAAAAACTTTTACACAGAATTATTAGTACCTAGAATTTGTTATTTAGAGTTATATCAAATTTATTACATTTTAATAATAGATTATTGTCAAAATCATAAAAATAATTAGTCAATTGTCATCATTTAATAAAATGGCAGGTTGCATTTTTTAAAATAAATTGTAAGCACTGTTTACGAACTAACCGTGACCTGTTAGTTGTAATGAGTATTACACATGGTCTCAAAATATTTTAAACCAAACTTCCAATCCAGATATTTATATATTCGTAATTATTGGATGACAAAATGTATTTGCGCATAATTAATTTGCATATGCCTTCAAGTATGCAACGGAGTTTGTATTTTTTTCAATCCTTAACGTATGCACTAAAAATTTGTTTTACGGCAATAGAAAATCCATAATTAAATGGAAAATATTTATGTGATATATTAAATTTCACAGAAAATTATATTCATGTGCGAATAGATCCATGTATGGACGGATTCAAAAAGATGCGACAAATACATGAACTAAATGTGTAGAGTTAAGGGCCAGAAAGAAGCAATTCATAAAATGTGCCCAGCCATAAGTTGTCCCAACAACTATTTGCCTCAATCATTAACTGTAGAAGCTAAAATATCAATAGTCACTTTAAGTCAAAAAAAACTCCTCACTTTTAGGCTGCAACCAAAATTAATTTTTTTCTCATCTGTCCTTCTTTTCCTCTTCTGACTGTAAAATTGCCAAAAATAAAAAAGAGCTCAGACTCTATAAGCCTCTTTACTCACCCACAATTGCAAATAAAAATCGATTACACACTGTCAAATACATCAACATTTACAGGTGCACATATGCGTCTGTCTGTACCGAGCCATATCACCAATACCAATACAAATGCATCTGCCTTGCCTCTGTTCTGGCAGCGACTGTCAGCGCAATCAAGCTGTCACCGTGCATTGCAATCAATAAAAATTGCAAATATAATTCCCTTAATGCTGCGAGCCAATAGGTAAGGGATTGCATGTGCGCGGGGGTGTGTGTGACAATCCGGTCGCAGTCGCTCTTTTCCGTACCAAGTCAAAACATTGTCATCGTCATCACTAGAACCGCGAATGGCGGCTTCAACGCCATCACTAATGCAACAGCATCATCATCAACATCATACACTTGCAGATACAGTCAGACAATTGAAGTACGTATATAGATTTTGTATGTCAGCACACAGTGGAGGATGACAATTACACTTCACTTGTTCGCCAGAGGAATATTCCTGTTGGACTGTGAAAAATACACAAACGGAGCAACGAACAAAAACGAATCACTTGTGGTCACCACTATTTCAGCCTGTGTGCGAGTTGAAGACTATGACAATAAATGCTTTTAGTCGATAATGGAACTGACATAAATGTTCAAGCCAGTGGTCCGTATACATAAGTATATAAATATGTATGTTTTAAATTCATCTCAATGCGTTCAGTGATATTTATTTTTTTGTAGAGATAAATTTTTCCCGACAACAGAATTACATGTGAGCAGCAGAAATCAATAAGTATTAAGGGGCACACACAAAAAGGTTATCATAACATAAGTAAAAAGTTATGAAAATGATGACTGTTTAAAGTAGACAACAAAATTGTTTAACCTCAAATCCTATAAGTATGCAACAGAGATTAATTTTTAAAACGCCAAAAAAAGGAAAATCAGAATTAATAACGAAATGTTTTAAACGGTACCAGGATTAATTTAATGGCTGTCAGGAAATCAGCACAAATTAAAAAAAAAAAAACAAATAAGCGAAGAAAATATTCAATTACACACCTTCACCGATTCTTGAGGTAAAGTTCATTGTCAAAAGTGTTCGCGTGGCATTCTGAAGCTACACAACGAAGCTGGGGCGACCAGTAATGAAATGTACTGATAAAATTCTAGCATATATTCAAATTTCTTGTATATTACCACATAAATATTCTAAAAATTGTGTATGTCTGTGTGTTATGTATAGACTCCTTCACTGTTTATCAGATTAGATGTCTGCAATAGTTTCGAATGGATGTTGGCAATAGTACCCTGCAGCTGCTGTACGAGAGGTGCAGCACAAGTCACCTTACTAAATTAAACTGTGGTGCATCAACATATAGTAAATGTTTCGTCTATGTTACTTCCCCCAACTTTAACCCTAATAACTAGTATAAATAGAACAACTATATTTCTAAGGAAATGATAGACGCAAAGCCTATGAGTCTTAAACCTTAAAAATTAGGGTGCCGAACCAAATGATATAACTATAAAATGCAAAAGGAAAATGACAGAAGTCTTTGTTTAGTGAACCAATTACTTTGTTGAAGAAACTATCACTAATACCTATGTACCAGCCAGTTTGCTATAACCTACATGTGCGCCACCTATAGTAAATAAAGTGTGTTATACGGGTACAATAATATTTCTAAGAAAATTACAGAAGCAAAGCCTATGACCCTAAAACCTAGAAAAATAAGGAGGCCGAACCAAATGTTGCTACAATGAAAGGAAATTGGTGAATGGCATGAGTCTTTGCTTAGTGAATCATTTGTATTATTGAAGAAACCTTCACTAATACCTTTGTACCAACCTTTTTGCTCTAACCTACATGTGCGACACCTATAGTAAATAAATTGTATTATATAATTATATATTATTATTATACATTTTTATGTTATATGTCTTTAGAAATTTAATTGTTTCCACAATCTTTATTAACTTTGTCTATATTATACCGCCGGCACTTTTAAGGCAAACACCACCTGCAAAACCTCGCAGGTCCCATTCCGAGAGTTCCAGACAACTATAGCAACTAACGTCACATCTTACATAGCATATGAAACTCTCTCTCTTTCTTTCATGTATAAAAAGTCTTCTCACTTTTCATTCTTACTGTGTTAGCTCGCATGCAAAGTGCACACAGGAAATATCCGAAAATTTGACATATTTTTTTTTTACTCTTTTCACATGCAACTAAAATATATGCAAATATTGTGGATAAAAGTAATTTTGTGTGGCAAACTATGTGCGAATGAATGCATATTTCTATACACTTTTACGTCATTGTTGCCTCACTTCTTTCTTCTCTCTGCGCAGCAGGCAGGCACTAACCGAGATGCAGCGCAATTGGGTTCTGGGTGGCTGCATGGCATCTATGTAAAACTATAGTCGCTTAAATCTCCAGCAGAATATTTACGTATGTATGTGTTAGATTTCCTGATGGCTCTAAAGTGTTAGCGATATTAATACGATAGGTTTGTGTCCGCCCGCGCCCTCACCATTTAGGGAGGAGTTGCATATACTGTTCATGACATATTTCAGTTATTTTCGACTACATCAAAATGCCTGAGATGCTGCCTCGCGCTGTACGCTGTAGCAAGTGACAAAAACATGCGTGTCATTCACCTGGAAAGATAATGTCATGTTTTATTCATGTTTTGTTAGTCTTTGAATAGAGAAGGGGAGGACATTGTGACATCGTGTTTGGGGAATATGATCTGCGACGTGTGGTGCCTTGGCATAATTTCATTTTCTTGTATAAACAACCAGCGAGACGTTATGGCTAGGCAGGGACACATAGTCTAGATAAATGAACAGGTTTGAAAAATCAAACAAAACAAAAAATCATACACAAACACACACACAACAGGACAGACAGTGAGACGGGCAAGGGAACAGGATACGAGTAAAAGCAAATTTAGTTTTTTTCCACATTTGGCCTGTTTGCGTATGTCAAATTTCCGTTTCCGGTTAACTAAATTTTGGCAATGGCCGTTTATTTATATCAAATTTATCAATATGTGAATGTTGTTGTTGTTGTTTTTATTGCTTTAGATTCATTACTGTTATTTTTTTTAGATTTATTATTTATGTTTGTTGTATGACCTCGGAGATGGATTCAACAATAAAAGTAATAAAATATATTTGTTGTCATTATGAGTTTCCTGGTAGTGGATGAATGTGTTTTGTGATTTTCTATGGCAGCAACTTTTTTGTTTTGTAGACCAATAGATATAAAATTAATCCCTGGTAAATAGAATACATTTCCAAGAAGATGATAAACGCAAAACCTATGACGATATATATAAAAATGAGAAGAAAGAAACAAAATAACACTATAGGATTACAACGACAGGAAGTTGGTAAATGAGAGGAAAATCTGACGGTGAATACAATTACTAAAGAAAATTGTTAATTTTTCTACAGAGATTCAATTGAAAGAAAAAGAAACCATCGGTAATACCTACGTACTACTGTGCTTGCTTTGCCCTACATGTGCGCCACCTATAGTAAATAAATTGTGTTATCCGACTGCCTGGGACTATGGTAGTTAACACACCCGACTATTAAGTGGGAGACCAGTGATTGATACCTGTTTTAGTTACCTAAATTTTTTTTTAGCGGCAGCCCCCAGATATTATCGGCAGCAACTTTGCAATAGTGTCGGGTCTATCGGCATGTCTAGTAAAAGCTTCGTATTCGCCGTTAAACTGTATTCCGTTATGTGATTTGTGTTTTTCCTCTGTCCTTCCATATTTCTGGCTTTTTTTTGTCTTTTTGTGTGATTTGTGTACTTCCTCTATCCATTACTATTTCTAGCTTTTTGGTGTTTCAATAATAACGAAATCCAGCCCACGTCTTGTCCTACAGATTTCTTTATAAATTGTATGTAGTATGTGTCTCTTCTCTTTATATAAATTTTTCTATCCCTCTGATTAGCCATACTTCCACAAACTGCATAGTTATTTATCCAGCCTATCTATTTCGCATCAATCTTCCAGCAATTCCGCTTAAACATTTTTAAGAATCATGTAGCAAAGTTGGACAAAGTTTCAATTTCAATTTCAACTCGAAGTTTACTCGTTGTCACTTTAGCGTGGCAAATCTCAACAATTAAACAAACTTTTTTTTGCCGACTTCAATTTGTATTTTAATTGATCATAAATTGCAATGAGCAGATATTCTGCTCCAAAAGCTGACACAACTTCAATTCACTGCAGGAAAATTGTTATTTGGTTTTTAATTCTACCTTAAGCTGGATGTGGCTCCCACACACACACACATACACACAAATCAAGGGTTCTCCTTTTCCTGCCAAAATGGAAAACGCAAGTATGAAACTTCTCGTCAACTGGTAAAATATGTGTGTACACGTATACAGCAACGACAAAACGTTTGTTTATTTGTATGTATGTGCTGAAGTAATTTGTGTAGTCAAACCACCTGTACGGCTGGTGGTGGTGGTGCTATATATATGGGTAGAAGAATCTTGTTTCGCCCCTTTACTATCAATTGGTTGCGACTGGTCTGAAAGTGGGTATTTGCCACTTTTCTGGGCCATGTGTATACCCTCAACCCTGAGCAGGAAGATATGGTAAATAGTGGCAAAAACGAAACGACTTTTCAAAACAGTTTTCAATTCTATACAGCTTTTTTCCGCCGTCTTCGTCCCCGGCCACCATAGTGAAAAAGCATAAAATTGAACAATGCACCAGAGTAACGTCGACGTAGCTTTCGCTTTATTTAGAACACCTCCAACATCCACCTGAACATAAAATTTTCAGCCACAAAGTCACTCACTCCTTCGCAATTCTGAGGTTTACGAAAAAAAAATATTGATTGTTTACCCACAATTGTTGCAGTTGCTGTTGCTGCGCACGAATAGCAAGTGAACAACATATTGGTTGTGGCAGTACCAATATTACCGGAGGAGACACAATGAATGGAGTACATTTTTTTTTTAATTTCAAATACAGGGTATTGCACTGCAATGTAAGAGATAACAGAGAGAAGAGGTTCGCAACAAAGAAGGGAAGTTAGATTAAATTACTAGCAGATGCAAGCAGCAGTAATGGATGTATGGCCACATAAAACAAAATAGTATACTCGTTAGTTTGCTCCAGCTTATGTTTAGAAGTTTTTCAGCTCGCATTATACATTTGAAAGCCCTAGCGCCACCTATCGTTTAATATTTATACTATATTAAAAACCTTCACCAATACCTTGAAAATAACTCCGTGGAGTTTCATTGCAGTCGTTTAATGGTTACTTTACACCAACTACTGATTATAGGTTTTTTAGCTAACATAATAGATTTGAAAACACTAGCGCCACCTTTCGTTTTTTATTTGTACTACATTAAAAACCTTTTGCAAAACTTTGACAATAACTCCGTGGAGTTTCATTGCAGTCGTTTAATCTAAATAAGAATCTATAAGGAACACACATACATCACATTGAATATACAACTTCAATTCCTTTAAATATATAAGGGACCGGCCGTGGCATAGTGGTTAGAACACGCGACTACCATGCGGGAGATCGCAGGTTCAAACCTGGCTCCAGTCATCTTAAAAGAAAAAAATAAATAAAATTTTCTTTCATTGTCGGCTCCCCTCGAATGTTGTTTGACAGCAACTTCGCAGTATTAAGCGTCGATTCAATCGTCGTGTCTAGTAAGAGCTTCTCAAAACAGTGACGTTCGCATTCGTCGATAAATAAGTAGGTGCCGTTAGTTGTGAATCTAAAAATAGAAAGCGTGTTAATTCACAACAACGCGAGAAGCTATCCCATACCTCATTCATGGGGTGAAAAGGGAAATTAAGTTTTTTTTTTTTTTTTTTTTTTTAATATATAAATGACGCGAACGGCACCTATAGTTTATTTTTGGACTATTTTTAAGAAATTAAAACCTACCCATATCAACTTAAGCCAAATTTATCCTCGTGCGCTCTTAAGTGTTAACAAATCAGTTGTAAAAAGCTAAAGAAATTTGTTCAAACTTTTTGACACTAATGTTATAGAATTAGTGGTGTTATTGGCTGGCTCTCAACGTTCTTGAGTCAAGAGGCAACACAATGATAAAAAACAGTAGTTTCCTATATTACCATTTCCTAGTTCTTTTTACATCTCTTCATTTCATTTTTCCAGCTACAATCCGTTTCGCAGAGCACAACATTATTAAATTTTCTACATCACTCACTTTTCATTTGCCATTTATCGATACTTAAGTTTATAATGTTTTATCAACACCCAGTGTTAACTCGTTGGCTTTTGTCCAGAACAACAGAAAAATGAAAAAAAATGCAATTAATAGAGTAAACAAGAAAACGAAGCAACAGAGTCCATAAGGTGTAATTCGGTTATGAATAGATTTCCGGCGATATGAGTAACTACAATTATCATTATCGTAATTCGGTTTCAGAGTGTCGCAAATACCTCACAGAGAGGCAGGGAGAGACATAAAGTCTCATAGGTTTTAAACACCTTGCCTATTTACACTGTTTAGTGTTGTTGTAAGGACACCAAAGCCAAAAGGCACTTTTAGGTGCTCACCTCATCTTGGCATAAACAAACACTTGACTTGAAGCCTGTACAGTGTGCACACACATATACTGGTAATTGGTGAACTGGAAAATTTCGGTTTTCTGTTTTTGTGGAGTTGGATTTATGGAACACCTACAGCGAGCAATGGCTAGAGTTGTAAGCACACTATAAATTTATGATTGGCAATACATACCACATTGACAAACTTAACACTAGCAAGGCTTTCGTTAGCCACAAAGGACTCCGGCAATAGCAGGAGGTACACGAAAGCATACGAGACTGTAAGGGACTCGTAAGTTTTCTCTTACAGTCTCGATTGTTACAGTCTCTAGCATACTTTTTGGCTGACAAAGGCAGCAAGCACAAATTATATGGTTACTTATAATGGTCGCATAACTTGTTATTATAAATATCTCCTCTACCAGCATTTTATAATTTAGATTTTATAACATCTTCCAGAAGTGCTTCAAAGAAATAGCTGTATATTCAAGTTCTGCATAGAAGACCCTATTGGTTATGAGACATTATTTAACAGAAAGGATCAGTAATGAATATTAAAGAATATTAAAGATGTTCTTAGATAGTATATATCGATCTACCACCAATATTTTTCAAAAATACTTGTTTTGTTTGTGATTTACTTCATCGAATGTAATGATGGTCCTAATGCCCCTTTGTTCTAAGTTCCAGTCTGCTTTTTCCGTATTATATTATTTCACAAGACAAAATCGGTATCTTATGCATCAGATAAAGTCTTATTTATCTAATGCGATGTATGTCAGTGTGTACCATATAAATTCCTTTACAGGTTATTTAATAGCAATAAAACTTCTGCGACTAAGAGAGTACAAGATGGCCGTGGTTTTCCTTAGTACAATTATTAAGCGATAGGTGGCGCTAGTCCTTTCAACATATATTAGCTAAGAAATGTTAACTAACTCATATGTTGTGATAATGATATAATATTTTATTAATAAAGCGCCATGATTTTATCTAAACGCAAATCTAATGCTACCAAATATTAGTTTCATTTTGAAAAATATTCATAAATAACCTTTGACATTATAAATTATACAACATTTCCCTATATAATAACTCATTAAAATTCACGCATAGCAAATACCATAGTGCGACCCCTTAAGTGCTTAACATCCTTTAATGGTCTTTCTGTAGAGAAAAAGAAATCTCTCTCTCTTCTTTATTTTATTTACATTCAAACCCTCCGCTGCGTACAAATATCCTTTTCATTCCACAAATACACAGACACTTAAACACATGTCCCTTCATTTCATCTAATACAAGTAAATATTGATACAAGGGGTCTACTCATTGTTCGCTCCATCTACAATGTCTAAGATGCCTGCCAGGGCGTTAAGAAATTAACAAGTTAAGTAAATATTTCAACGATTGTTTACACGCTGATTACAATCGTTTCACACAAAGTAAACTTTGTTGTGCTCCAGCTGCTTCTGATGCCCCATTGTTAGTAGGTTAGTTTGTCAAAGGATATAGCGGGGGAGGCGGGCGAACAACTTTTAATAAATACAAATCTATGGACAACATAAAATATTGTACAAATGATTGATAACGCACACACACACACACACACACACACAGAGAAAGGAGGCAGCAAACACTCTCATATGACAACAAAAGACATTTAAACCAAGGACTCGTTTATAGTCCACGCCATAGAAACACCATAGAAAACTTTGGCAAATTTCCTTTATCATCGACTAGTATTTGTTCTAACCACTACCAATGTGTAATACATCAACCAACTGACGTATTGACTACAGCCCAGACATTGAAAGAGAAAAACCAAGAAAGATGGATGATGGGATAACAGTAGTACCCGTAGTAGTAACAACAACAACAATAGTAGCTTAGGTTCCAAGGATATAAAGAAGAACGCTTATGTTACGAGTATACTCCTGGGACTGTTTGGATGTTTGTTAACTTTTACCTTTCGTCTGTTGGTTGTACCTATTTTCAGAGTTTTGTCCCTTTTTCCATACAGTGCTTATTTTTTCCTTCTTTCTTTTTGTTTTGGCAGTACAACCATCATTCATCACTTTGATATTTGTAAATAATGATACCCCGAAGACAGCGTCCATAACGTTTATTGCCAGTGATAAATCACACTTGACAAAGATCACAATGTACTATCAGTCGGTAGTAGAGGAGACCACGAAGACACATGTGGCCGCCAAACACATGTTTAAGAGCAGAGACAACAAAAGGGCCTAGGTAAGGACATGAAAAGACAAAAAACTACTAGATTTAAATTTATTTTTTAACTCAGATGCGTTAAAACCTATCTAATTTTTTGAGGTTTATAAAATACAGTGTGGCCAAACGTGCATTTACATTTCAATCTGTAGCTGCATTGAGCAGGCAAAGCGGAGAGGGGTGGAGGGTTTATGTAACGCACGAACAGGTAATGCCATTTGAATTATTAATATTTGTTCCTATTTCACAGCATCTAATCTGCTCTAGAAACCTGTGTAGACACCTAAAGAAATACATACCACAGTTTTATTATTATCCCTTGGAATGCATAGGAGCCTATAAGTAACATACATAACACTATATACACAATTTAAAGTATCTGCTCTGCTCTAGAAACCTATGTAGACACCTAAAGAAATACCTACCAGAGTTTTTTATAATCGGTTGGAATGCATAGGAGCCTATAGGTCACACACAGATACACATACACACACATTGTCTGTATGTTACAAATAGGCATCTTTACTGGCCAAAAGATTTTGCAGCAATTAGGGAAGGTTGTTGCCTAGATATCTAGAACAGTTTCTACAGCCAATCCGTAGCTGTGTGAGGCAAATTACGAAAATTCAAAAAAAAATCTGGTCCATGTTTTCTCTGGGTGAAATACATATATACAATTGACGATATCTCAGAATCGATATGAAGAATTTATCTAAATTTTTAGGCCTACAAAGCTATATTTGTTTTGTAACTAAACTGCAAATAAGAAAAAGTTGGAAAGCTGCTGGTTCTGGAGATATTTAAGAACGAACTTTAATACCAAGTTCAGTAACTAGAAATTTCATGGACTTTATTATAACATATTATATGAGTACATAAAACAACGATTCAGTCGATTGTATTTTCTAATAGAATATTAAGTAACAATACAATATTCCAAGACAACATTTGACAGCATTATCGACTAGTCTAGCATGTAATCACGATTGTCTTCTGTGACTACCGTGCTATGAACCCTATATGAATCTACGGGATCTGCTTTCATATTACAAGTTTTTCACTTTTTTCATCTAATATAATTAAATCTATGTTAATGGCCCACCTCATTTGTTGATAAACTTTCACGATGCTTACCTAAAAATAAAAGAAGAATAACATCAAATTAGAAAATAGTTTTAAACGTTACATTATATCTATATATATTATTAATATTTATTACAAATAAGTATTATGTTTTTTGTACCGCCATATTTGTTATCAACTTGTGTTAACCACAAATAACCATTACATACATGTTTAAAACCCAAAACTTGTGCTAAAACTCTTATCTTCCCCTACTCCTCCCCTCATAAATATTGTCATCATTATGTCCTGTGAGGTAATCCCTGAGCATATTATCCTTACCAATGGCGTATACGTGCGTTATTTGTGCTGCAAGTTGTTAACAATACGTTATGGTGCACAATGTTGTCAAATCAATCATGACAACATTTTGATCCTTTATCCCACGATTACTTAGCACAAACACTTGCACACACACAATACAGAAGACATGCTTGCAAGAAGCGGTCATTGGATTTGCCTTGTATCTTTCGAAAGTGTCCTTTTCGACCACTTTACAAAGTGGGTGGCAAGGCGAGCGTGTAAGTGTGCATATGAGTGTGCGTAAGTGTGTGTGTGACTGCGTATGGATTGTTTGCAAAACAAATAGCAAATACTGCCACTGGCTTCAAAGTGTGTAAATCGACTACTAATCCTTTAAGTAATACAATACCATTAATTTGCGTTGCTCTACATGACTATGCAATCAAATGCAGCGTCCTCACACATCCACACACACACACACACACATGAACCTATAAACACAGACACCGACCCAGATAAACACTACCACACCCACGCATGACTTGATCCTGGCACAGATTGCCTGGATTTGTGAGCAAGTATAATACCCGCATCTGTTAGTGTATGAGAGGTGAGAGGACTGTCTCAGTGTTTAACTTAGGATTTTAAAGTGTGAACTAGCACACAAAGATCCCCCATACACATGCATTACTTTATCCGACAAGCAGCAGCACAAGTCCTGTGTGAGTTTGTGACACAATCAGTTTTCTGTCTATTAATTCTCTAATGAAATGTCACTGGGATGGTTCTATTTAGTCCTGGGATAGATGGCTTTGTACGCTAACACCGTCCTAGTGCATGTACATTAGGGCGTTTCACCAAATGCGTTTTTTGCGATTTTTGCAACTCTTGAAGCGGAATATTACAGCTTGTGATCTAAAAGAATTTCGAAAATTTTTTGGGATTTTTTGAAGATGGGTGTGGGGTCGCTGAAATTGATTTTATCAAAAAAATGAGGTTATGGAGAAAAAAATTTTATATTATTTTTTTTCTGGTGCTTTTTGTTCATACAACTAAACAATTCTCTTCTTATGGATCCGATCCCACGACAAAAAATTATTGGTGTGAAAAATTATTATATTATGGACCACTTTGATAGTCTTAAAAGTGAAAAATTATTTTTCCTAGATTTCAAACCTCGATAACTTGAAAAGTTTTCAACATTTTTTCAAGATGTAAAATGCGTTGGAAAGGTCTTTAAATTACCTTTCATTCGGTACATAGATTTATTTTTACTTGTTGAAAAAAATATAAGAAAAAAATTAAAGTTTAAGAATTTTTTTTTTATTTATCAAATTTTATGAAAATTAAAAGAATTTCATTATGTTTCGTTCTTGGTTAATTAAAAAAAAATCTTCTAAAATACATTGCTTTAATAAAAATATCATCAATATATTTGTATTCCCATACAAAATCAAAAGATATTAAATAAACAAAATCAACATATTTAATGAACAAATTAAAATTAAAAAGTAAATTTGTATCTAAAATTACAATACATTAACCACTAAATGTGGAACAACTGTGGAAGTATTTTCAAATTGGTTTCTTAAGAGCTTTTTCAATAACATTTTTGTTAACATTAGATATAATTTTTTGATTGTTATCAACTCTAATCAATAAGTTTTGAAAATCATCCTCATTCTTTGTAATTTGTTTGTTATATATTGTAGTCGACGCCACGCCTCTTTCTGATAAATCATTCACAACACATAGTTTTTCTAGCTTTTACTTTGAAGAAACAAAATCATCATAATTTTCCCATAAAAGTGTATCTTTCGAAAAAGGGAAGTGGGCAACTTTAATTCATCAAAAACCCTTTTACTGTTTGAGGTTACAAAATTATGCATTATGAATTTTGTTACATTTTAAAAAGGGCCTATTTCAAATATTTTAAAATTCAAATAGTGTGAATTTAAAAATAAAAAATATATTTTTTTGTCTATTTTTTATTTTTTGCAACATTTTTCACAAGTAAGATATAAACTGATATATACCAAAATAAAGGTATCTAAATTATCTTTTTAACGCATTTTACATCTTGAAAAAATTTTGAAAACTTTTTAAGTTATCGAGGTTTAAAATCTAGGAAAAATAATTTTTCACTTTTAAGACTATCAAAGTGGTCCATAATATAATAATTTTTCACACCTATAATTTTTTTGTCGTGGGATCGGATCCTTGCTAAGAGAATTGTTTAGTTGTATGAACAAAAAGCACCAGAAAAAAATAATATAAAATTTTTTTCTCCATAACCTCATTTTTTTGATAAAATCAATTTCAGCGACCCCACACCCATCTTCAAAAAATCCCAAAAAATTTTCGAAATTCTTTTAGATCACAAGCTGTAATATTCCGCTTCAAGAGTTGCAAGTTTTTTTTAGTGAAACGCCCTAATGTACATACACACACACACACACATCCTTACGTTACTCTTTAAAACAAATACAATGCTAAAGGACTTTCATTGTCTGTGACGCAGTACAAACATGGACTCGGCCTCACCTCATACTCTACCAGGGACCAACAGCCCCTCGAGATGATATGACAGCGATAGCAAAATCACAAATGTGAAATCTCTCAACACCCCTGGCCACCGCCCCACCACTACAACACGCCAAGAACACTCGAGGTCCAGACCACCTTGATGACAAGTGAAAGTTAAATTAATTAAATTAAAACATTATATAGATGTATAGCTATGTATGTATGTACACAAGTATATAAGTGTGCGTAGTTCTGTCAACGAGATTTCACCACAGGAAGTAAATTCTAAAAATATATAAACAAATATCTCATCTAGCATCATCATACTGCTGACATTTATATGAGGATTTTAAAGATAAGAGTTGACAAACGATGACAAGTAAAAGGAAATAGGGTCCTGGGGGACATTAGAAATGAAATTTCATATATTAAAAAATATACTGAACACCAATTTTTAATGCCTCCATTATGCTTACAAACATTTTGAAATAAATATATATTTTTTTACTAATGAAATACGTGGTCAGTACAGAAATATCTTCACAAACTAAAACACAAAGCTGTAGGTGTGGATGGTATAAAAAAAAAATGGAACCATGTTACTTTAATATTGATCTCACAGCATCTGAGCAGCTCTAGAAACCTTTCTAGACACGCAAAGTAACACCTACCAAAGTTTTATTATAATCGCTTGGAATGCATAGGAGCCTATAAGTCACACACAGATAAACATTGTCGGTATGTTACAAATAGGCTCCCATATTGTACAACCGATTAAGCTGCAATGTGGGCAAGTTGTTTCTTAGGTTGTTTCTTAGGGTTTCTACGGTGATTCAGTTACTGATAGAGGTAACAATCTTTCAATAAATGTGATATTTCAGCTTTTCCTCAGTTTTTAAAATACTATGGAAACTATTCTATAAAACTAATAAATTGTCTTGAAACGAATAAATAATAAGTCAATCTGTTTTTGAATTATTCTAAACACCTAGAAACAATATAAGCAAAGTTTTGTCATAATATAACGAATCTATAGTCTAATATGCAACACGATTTGGTAGACGGTATACAAGACTTTACGAAACACACAGATACACATGTCACTGTTGCCGTGCTGCTCCAAAAGCAATGCCAAGCATCTTCAGAAAAACATAACAGAGTTTTATCATAATCGAACGAAGTGCATACAAGCCTATAAGTAACTCACAGATAAACATACACACATTGTCTGTATGTGACAAATAGGCTCCAATACTGTCCATCAGAATACTCTAAAATTGGGGCAGGTTATTTTTATGCTATGTAGAATAGACAAGTTAGTATGCGAGGCAGCATGTCCGTCAATAAGTATGATTATCTATCGTTTGCTTAGTATCTGAAAAGCTTTAGAAAATATCCGATAAAACTTATGAATAGAATCAATCTGCTTTTGGAATTTTTCTGAATATATTATTCTTATACTGCTCTAGAAACCATTGTGAGCGTCTACAGAAACACATTGCTAATTTTTATCATAATCGGAGGGAATGCATAGCAGTCTATAAATAACACACAGACAAACATACACGCATTGTCTGTATGTTACAAATAGGCTCCTATACTGTTAATTTGATTATAATGCAATTTATGCAGTTTGCCTCCTAGGTATCCAGAATGGCTTTCACAGTAGTTCGGTTACTGTAAAGGCGCAAATAGTTTTATTAAATGTGATTTTAACGGCTCTATCTGTTGTGGTCACTTTAGAAATCTTTTTAAGTCACTAATGAATTCAGTGTTAATCTGCTCTATTGAACTAACCTAATGGAAATCGTAGTTAAGTTCCATTAAATTTGGTTAACTCTATATGTACTCTATATGTTACTCACAAATATACGTAAACACTTTGTCTGTATGTTACGCCTTGGTTATCATACTATACATCAGATTGTGATGCAGTTTTAATAGGTCATTCCTGGGGTATGTATACGGGTTTTTAGAGTAGATCCGTTACCGTTTAGACGGTGGAATAATTGTCCTCTTCTGCTCAGAACCCTTTCTATATACCTGGCGAAATTGCAGAACAATTGGACGGGTGGGATAGTGTTGTATGGAGATCCTTAGTAACAAGACTTACACAGCACAACACATGATTTTGGGACTCAATTCTGAGAACTGCACTTAAAAGTAGCCCCAAAACGAAGAAGTTCTGCATCATTCATTATGTCAAGTTACATGCCATAATAATTTAATATCGATTTGATGTTAGTAAGTATCGTATAGGGGAATTTGTCACGTTTTAGGTTATTCCCCTAGTTTTCCCTTTACATGGGATATTTCCTTATATGTTTTAAAATAATGTGTAAACCAACTTTATATGGGAAAGTGTCTTAAATATACTTTTCTAAGAAATTCTCGGTAGACACTTTTACAATTGAAGTCGTCCTTAAGGATAATATCGTTATGAGAAAAAAAAAAGTTTTGCTAAGATTCTTAGAAACATTGTAAAACAAACAAAACAAATTTGCGTGTCTTAATTGCCTAAAAGTACTTAAAAACATATAAAACTAATGTCTGCTATCACTACTAACCAATCCAGCTCTTTTAGTAACCTTTCCATGGAATATTGTATATCATTTAAAATAAACTTTGATAGAAATTACTTTTCGTATCATTTGCTATGTAATTGCTTTCGTTAAAACTTTTTCCGTTATACAAAATTAGATTTTATTCTATTAAATTACAGCTTCAGAAAATTAAGTGATAAGCTCTAATTCTGTTTAATATCAATTATTATCATAGCGTTAGGGAAACAGAGTTTTCTTGTGATTTTTTTTTTCGATAATCCCTAAAGGCTTAAATCACTAGAATATTTATAAAACATAGTGCGTCACATGCTGCTAACAAGCGTAGTACAGTATACAGACTAAATATTACAACAGCAGCTAAGATCGACTTTGACCAAAATGGGGATACATTTGTACACAAATGGAGAATAGTAATTTCAATGTTCAACAAAAAACGAACAACAATATGTGTCTACAAATTTTCTATACTGCAACATTTTATATTAAATAAAGCTTTGGCAGCCCTTCAATTAGTCACCTTTTTTTTGACTCTTTACCTACAGTTTGTATAAATTCTATATATATATATTTGTTTCTCCATTTAAAATAATTAATTTTGATTTCACACAATCTCTTTTCCCTTAACTGTTCGCCACCATGTAACCACTTTTTCTTAGTACGACATAATTAACCTTTGTTAGTTTCAATTAAATTTCTCTCACATATAAATTAACCGAAAAGGAAAAAAGGGTTTTAACCCCAGACCCTGGCCTCATTTATAGCCTCCTTGTTGTTATTGATTATTTGAAAAGATAAAAATAAATTTTTATTTTTATAATACGCAAGGAAATGAAAACCTCATGAAAATTACTCAAGAGCATGAGCTGACTAAGGCTGATGGAAGGAAGGGGAGGAGGAGCAAGGGCGATAAAGGCGGCTGTAGTGCTTGCTAGCCCTGCTAAAGTTTATTCACCACTCACTCAAAAGCATTCACATTCATATATCGATCGGTCGATACACGCTAACGTATAATATACACGTTTACGTTTACATTGAATGAGCCAAAGAAACCACAGGACATAGTATGCTTGGTCTTCTAAGTCCTGTGCACCAAAGTGCAAATGTGTATTCAGCGAGATTTTTACTGAAAATGTAAGGGGCAGACGAGTGCCAGCAAAAGCAGCAGCAGTCTTTGTATGCATGAACAATTGCTACGTATTCTTATTTCTTTTCCTTTATATTTGTGAATAGAAGGGAAAAAAGGATATCGACCTTTTTCTTCTCTCTTGATTATATAGCAAATTTTTGGTAAATAACAACAAAAGCGCTCACATGAAAAACATGAAAATAAAGCTTATTAAGTGAAATGAAAGCAACAAAATTACTTTTCGATTGTTTTCACTAGATTAAGTTTGTCCGTCCCATCTACTACAAGTTGTCTTGTGTTGTTGTTGTGGTATTGCTTTCTGCAATTTGTACAGCACAAAGAAAAGGGGACAACTTTGCTATGAAAAAAAAAACGTAAAAAACTTAATACAAATACAAGACAACAACACATAGTTGTATGATTTGTCAGAGACATGATGTCAGGATACTTGCAGTTGATAGAGACGACAGGATAAAGCACTCTCACTCCTCTTTCACTCTATGTAAGAGTGTACGTGCCAACACAATAAAATTGCCATAGGGGTTTTCGGTTGCAAATGAATCTGTCATAGAAATGCATATGAAAGTTAAATGGAACTAAATGAAATCGCATAAAGTTGATTATGATTCATTTAGAAAATATGAATAACTGTAATAAAATGTCGAGTTATTAAGATCCACAGCAAACCATTAACTGATTACTAAAATGTCCGTCCCATTTGCAACATTTGCATATTGCACACAGAAGTAACTAGGCAATATGTTAATAACTAAACTGGAAGATGCTGAGAGGATTTAAAACTATTTAAGATAAAGGATATAGAAATATAAATTTTGATTTTAAACTATTGGAGAGAAAATGATATACAAAGAGTCTTAAATGTTTATAAAACTGAATAAATTTTATAGCTATTTTCTCTATACTATTTAAAACATTTGCTAATTTAACACAATATTATCTAGTAGCTGGTTGTAAGTAAAATTAAACAGTCTCCCAATAACTTTATCTATTTGGTTTTGTTCGGTCTGTTTAATAGAAGAATGATTTTATGTTAAATCGAAATATTTGTGTACATAATTGACTTTCTGAGTGACTTTTATACGTATTAACTATGTTGTCTGCATGGTCTGTTGTCTCGTATATATAGTACAATTATTGTACTATAGGTGGCGCCTACATCAAATGCGATTTATGATTTACCAACATTCTTATAAAATAAGCCTACAAAATAAGTATTGGGGAAATTGTGAATACATTCATTGAATTCCTCAAGAGAGTCCAGAGAGGGGTGGGTTGCTGTTGAAACTTTACTCTAATAGTACCCCCACTCAAAAAAATTTCATTAGCGATAAGTCTGGCCTACGACGTGGTGGCTAGTTAAGTTCACATCTGTTAGATATCACTTTTTGATTAAGATTTCGCGAACTGCATCCAATGAGTCACTGGAGGTCTGTTTTCTCGTGTACATAGTACAATTAATGTACGATAGGTGGCGCCTACCTCTAATGCGATTTATGTTATACCAAAGTTCTTATAATATGGGCCTACAAAATAAATATTGGAGAAATTGTGAATGCGTTTGTTGAATTCTTCAATACGAATACGTTCATTTAATTCCTTCAGACACACTATGCTGTTGTTGAAAACTTTACTTTAAGGGTGTCCGCAACCAAAAAAGTCCATTGGAAACAAGTCTAGTGACCAGTTAGGGTCACATCTGTTAGATATCACTTTGTGATCAACAATTTCGCGAACTGCATTTAATGAGTTGTCGGAGGTGTGACATGTTGCATTATCTCGTTAAAGCCACGATCATTGATAAAAACCATTCGTTTATGTAGCGCAATAGATCTGTAGCATGTCAATATAAAGCTGTGTATTCACTACATCTTTGGTCTTCATAAAAGTGTAGACGGTACAGCCTTTTGCTGACACATCTGCCCATATAGAAACCTTGGGCACATACAAGGAGTTTTAATGATTATGATCTCCAGAACATACTGCTCTGCTGCTGTGGCCCGAATATAGCAGATCCCTATGGTTAGCTTATGTAGGATTGGCTTTAGTCTATAAAATGGGATAGGTCCACTCCAGACTACTGTGTAAGGACGATGAGGAGTTCGAAATTTTGGAACATCTTCTTTGGCGCTGTACCGCTCTGGCCCTTAAGAGGTTAAGATACTTAGAGCAAGGTTATATACAGGACCTAGATTCTCTCTCCTTGGTCGAAGTAAGCAACTTAATAGGTTATATGCGGTGCCTTCCTTACAAATACAACAAGTTGTCACAGTTTCATTCCATTCCATTCCAAGAAAAGTATTAGGCGGTCCAACAACTAAACACCCACAGTTTTGTATATGGTATAGACGACAATCGAGTCTAAAATATATGTTGCCATAGCTAATAAACAGCTGCCTCACTTTGTTCCTGCAATTGGCTTATAACATGGCTTATTACACTTATTACCTTTAAATCTTTCTGTTGACCCTATCTGCCACAACGAGTTGTTGTTTATTTCGTTTTGTTCAGCTCAGCTGTATATTACCTAGTGGTATCTGTAGCCATAGCTGCCACACAAGGATATTTATGCTAATTAATCTTTGTGATTTCTTGTTGTTTTTTGCTTTCTCTCTCTCCCTGTTTTATATCTTGATTGAAGCAAAAAGTTAGATAAGCAGCTTTAGAACAAAACAATTTCATCTGTTGCTCCCACATGTTAGGCGACGAGAGGTAAAGAGTATGACATAACACACAAGCAGTTGGCGGTAAGAATATCTTTTCTAAGGATAAATAACATTGTTCAAAAAAAAGTTTTAATTTTATAAAACTTTTTGTAACTTAAAGCAGCTGACTGTATGACGTTGCCGCATTTAAGTAAATAACCCATTTCATTTCAGGGATATAACAAGCATTTAGGTAAAAGCTATATGTCACCTATACAGGAGGCAAACGTTGACTCATGTGTGTGTGTGTGTGCATGTGTGGGCTTATGCGTGTGTGCATATTATATAATGTGTGCACATACATAATAAATTTCCATTTATAGTTATAGTAACTTTTTAATGTCAAAATGTTGTAAGTTACGTTCCATAAACCATAAAAAACTCTCGTAATGTCGCATCTCTTGCCTCTCAAGACATTCATTTCATCCCATTACTATCAGCTTTTGCCATTACGCGCTGCTTTGCCTGCCAAGGATCCACAGAGAGAGGAAGAGAGACGCTTACCCAGCGGGAGAAGACAAACGTTGAAACATTCAAGAATGCAAAACTAATGTTTATATTAATGCGAATGCACAGGATGTGGCGGATGTGTGTGGTGTCGCTGTGTTAGTGTTACTTTAAACTTTGCTCCAACACATTCAATCTAATACAATGGCAAAGTGTATTTGTGTTTGTATTCCTGGTGAGCTTACTTCAACGTCTTCACAAAGCAAAGCGGTAAAAGAAAATGGTGTTGTTGCATTAGTGTTCATGAGTGTGTGTGTGTGTGTGTGTATGTAATATAGTGTACATACACTACTTATAGAAATCATAAGAAAAACTATAAAAAAAAAACCTTTTGTTAACAGTTCTACAAGTTGAGAGCATTGGAGGTAAATTTTGCCAAAGGTTGAAGCAATCTCAGTTGGGCAGAACTAAAGTTAAAGCTAACACTCAGCTCTAAGAAGAAACTATTTTTAGTCGCTTAAATTTAAGCAAATGGTTGGACTAATTCCAAAGTCAATTTGCTAAGCTTTTGTTGGGTGATTAGTAAGTTTAAGTGTTAACTTTTAAAAAGGTTCAAAGGTTAAACTCCTTACTGGCAAAGTCATCAGAAATAAATAAGACATAAATAAACGTCGCATGGCATTAAGACCCCACTTGAGTCTGGTGAATTGTTTTTTACGCCTGATGTAATGTATAACAGTTTAACTGCTAAAATTAAAACATTCAACAACAATATTGACCTGTATAATAAATTTATATTTCTTAAAAATGTAAAACCATTACCCATGCCCACAATACCACAACAACAATAACAACACAATTCACATTTAGCTTTACATCAAATCAAATAAAACCAAACGAATATGAATACAAATCCCACAGACCAATGAATGCAATGAATGTCCCTGAAAATGACTTGCAGATTGGTTGGTCAATGTGTTTTGTGTGTATATGTATGGTATATACAATATTTTCAAATGGCTATAGTTATGATTATACACAGAATTGTTGTTTGTGTTTATGTGTACACGCGGAATATATGCATGTTTGTGTATATACTATTGAGACTTTTCTTTGTCGTCTGTGCCTGAATAAAGCCAATTTCTCGTATTTCCCCATCATCATATCCACTATTTGTTATCATTGCCTGGCGACTTTTTGCACATTTCCAATTATTAAGCTGACCTTTCTTTAAACCTCTAGTTGGCCGCAAATAAAAGCCTAAGGGTATGGTTTAAATGGATACAGCCATGTCAAAGAAACCAATCGATTATGTGGTAGGTAATAAATCATATCATATCATAAGCCAGACGGACCACATGTCTAGCAAACGCAAAAAAAATAATATGCAAATTCCCTATACGAATCAGTTATGGAGGAGCATTTTAAGTTTAAGGCTGTACCCAAGGGGTGTCTATTAGTTAGATGGCGGGTTCACGACCTGTAATGGGTTTTGCGTAATATTGTCAAAAATTCATAAGAAAACTGCATCGGGGTCGACCGTGGCATGTTGATTAGAACTTGTGACTACCATTCGCCAGATCCATAGATCAATTCCTGTCGAATTCATCTATATTTCTGTCATCGGCGGCCCCTCGGTGTAGTCGACATCAACATCGCGATGAAAGTCAAGTAAAAGCTTCTCAAACAGCTGACGCTCGCATTTATCTATAACAGATTAGTGCTGTTATGTGAGTCTACAAATAGAAACAGTATTGATTCACCATAACCCTTTGCCTTTATGAGACGTAAAGGAAAATTAAGTTTTCTTCCTGCAGCAGTATCTCTTAAGTCCTTCTAAACTTTAGTAATTGCAGCACATACAGGTACAATTATTCGTGGACTTATTGTCACGAAAGTAATACTTATATTAAAGTATAATTTCCGAACACTTAGAAGGCTGCAGTAACATCTCGCGTATATGATTAGTTCTTGGAAATCGTAATAGTATCATCTCCTTTGGTACCAGAACAGTTTCGTTAGGTCAAACGGAAAGTATTGCGTTTCGTGGCATGATTTTCTTTTCGCTGTACGAGGGTAGTTTGATAACTAAATGGTTCTTTGAATGAAATATATTTGTTGGGAACAAAACGTTTTTTTTCCAACATGGTCTGACAGCAATAGTTCTGTTTGAATCTTATTTATAACATACGTACTTTTCCGAACACTTAGAAGGCTGCAGTAACATCTCGCGCTAATGATTTTTTTCTTCTAAGCCGTTATAGTTACATTTCCTTTGTTCCTAAACCAGCTTTTTTGGCGTCATTTGGCAAAAAAAATTTTATTATGACTCTAGTTGGTCAATGTACGAGGGTGATTTGATAAGTAACACGTTCTTTGAGTAAAATATATTTTTTCGACAAAAAAAACCTTTTATATCTCAATACAATCTCTTGTTAGCAAGATAGATTTAGTCCAACGTTTATGTGAGTCTCATTTACCACAATGGGCACTTATTCGAAACATTTCTGGAACACTATGAAGGCTGCAGTAACATCAGGCACAAATGCCGTGTCCCTCCAAATTGTAAAAGAATCTTCTCTTTTGCTACTAAAGCGCGATTAAAAACTATTACGTTCTGTTAATTAATTTTCTCAATATACGAGGTCGGTTTGATAAGTAATTGGCTCTTTGAATGAAATATATTTTTCGGCAACAAAATGTTTTATTTCCTAACGTGGTCTGACAGTAATAGTTCTATTTGAGTCTTATTTACAACATACGTGCTTTTCCGAAACATTTCCCGACCACTTAGAAGACTGCAGTAACATCTCGCCATAAGTATTTGCCCTTCTTTGCCGTTGTAGTGTCATTTCTTTTGCTACCAAATCAGCTTTGTTGGCGCCATTTCAAATGTTGCGTTTCTAGACTAGACTTGGTCAATGTACGAGGCTGATTTCATAAGAATTCTATTTATTGGACAAAATTCATTATTCGGTAAAACCCGTTTTATTCCTCAATATAGTCTCCCAATGTTTATGTGAGTCCCATTTACAAATATGTGCGCTTATTCGATACATTTCCCGAACACTTATAAGGTTGCAGTAACATTTCACAAAAACGATTTGTTCTTCTAAACCGTAATTGTATCGTCTCTTTCCCTACAAGACCAGCTTTGTTGGCCCCGTTTTACAATATTAAGTTTCGTAAACTAATTTTCGCAATGTACGAGGGCGGTTTGATAAGTAATTGGCTCTTTGAATGAAAGATATTGTTGTTGGCAAAAAAATATGTTTATTTCTCTGCATAATCTCATTTTAATTCCATACAATGTACCAACAGTATAAGTCCTTTTTCAGTCCCATTTACAACATACGTACTTTTTCGAAACATTTAGAAAGCTGCAGTAACATCTAGTGCAACTTTTTTGTTCTTTTTGGGCCGTAACAGTAGCATATCCTTCATAACCATACAAGCTTTGTTAGTGCCACTGCAAGGTTTTGCTTCCGTCGCTTTATTTTTTTACTGTACGAGGGCAGTGTGATGACTGTATAGCTTATTGATTGAATAATATTTTTTAGGCATAAAACAGTCTTAGTTCTTAACATAATTCCCATTTAGCTCGATACATTCAGTCCCACGTTTTTCAATTTGCGAACAGTATTATTTCTTGTTGATTTTAATTTACAAATATATGCACTATCCGAAATGCTTTCTGAAGGCTGCAGTAACATCTGTATTTTTCCTTCTAGATCGTATTATTATTATCTCTCCGCTGCCCAACCAACTTTGTTGGTCTTACAAATATTTTAACAAATATTTTCTGAACCCTTAGAAGACTGCAGTAACATCTCTATTTTTCCTTCTAAGTTGTATTATTATCATCGGCTTTGTTGGCCCCATTTTACAGTATATTTTTTATTTATTTTTAGCCTATGGCCTTCCAGTCTATCATCAAGTTCCCTTGATCACTTTTTTTTAGTAAAATTGCCATGTCCTTGATGCTCTCTCTTAACTAAATGTCTATGACATTTCAACATTCCCGTTTAAGCGGTTCCAGAATTCAACCACACAGCAGCATCAAAGCAAAATTTAAAAAAAAAAAAAAATTCACCGCAATATTTATTGCTTGTATCCTTTTTCCTTATAAACATCAGAAAGAATACGCAAGCATCTTTGAGCAAACAGAAGAAGACGACACCACTGTAAGAGACATGAACGATTGTTGATGACTTCACTGGTTAAATATAGACACTAAGCCGAGGCAAGAAGTTGGCATAACCGCTTCTAAAATCCTAAGAGATTCAAAAGGACTGCGGCCTGCGAGCTGGCAGTGTTTGCCAGATAGGAATTCCATTTGATTGCATATTAAAATTTGCCATAAAAGAAAAGTATATATGGCATAGCCGACCGCTGCGAGAGGGTTTGAGTGTTTTTGTTGTGTACACTTTGGGTAGCAGAGCATCCTTTTATACCTGGTGGCCAAGGACAACACAATACGCCTGGAGTGGGAGCAAGAGCAAGAGACGAAGTATTACGTATGATATTGTTACCCATCTCCCTATTTTCCCTTTCTCCCTTTATGTTAATTTTCTTAAGGATTTCTCATTTTACATTTGTATGAATTTTTAATATAAAACAAGAGTAACGAGAACACCAACAACAGCAACAACGGCAGGACAAGCGTATAAAAGTCAAAATCATACATCTTCTTGCCATTCTGTGGCAATGTAAACATTTGTACTTTAGTCTATAGTTTATGTGACTCTGTGTGTGTGCGGGTATGTTTAAATGGAAATTAACTTTCTGTTTTAGTTGTATGTGTGTATGTGTGTATGTTAGTATGCAATAGATGGCACTTGGCATTTGAATTATACCTTAGAGTTTACAAGTAGTTGTGAATTTCAACAACAATATTTATGTAACCTAAACGCTCATAAATACACTCATACGCCACACACAATTGCAAATATGAATTTGTAAATTCGTATGTTATATTCTACTATAAATGATTTCTCCTCTAAATTATAATATGTTTCTAAGGACATACAATTTGTGATACACATGAATGTCTGTGCAAAATATATTTGTAATTATGAATAGTAAATTATTGTAAAAATAGGTAACCAAAGCCAATCAAATGTGTAGACTATTGTTATACTGTATAACAGTTATTGAATGGCACGATAGGGCAATGACCAAGTGGCAGGTAGAATGGAAGAAAGGTTGTTTGAGAGTTGGAAAATCTAAAATTTGGGAAGAGAAGTATTGATGTATTTCCACTATCGTTGGGTTTTAAGATCGTTCAATATAATGAAAGCAAAGTAACTTTAAATTATATCAGTGACTCAAGAAAGTATAATTGTCTGATAGCTGATGCTGTATAGTTATTATTTTTCCCGATCGGGCAACAATCACATTGTCCAAATTAAATTCTGGACAAGAAAGCCCATATTTAAAGATTTCCTTCTAACACCTGAGAGGACTGCAGTAACAAAGTAGGATATTGGGGCTCATGAAGATATTAATGCTGGTGTTCAAAATGTTAGTTAGTTGTCTGAGTTGACTGCAGTAGCACTTTAAACAGTAAGCCTACAAAATATGTTTTTACACTCAAGGTGGACTAATTAAAATGTCCGAATTATATTCTGGATAAGAAAACCCATATTTTAAGACTACTTTGTAACACATGAGGGGACTGCAGTAACATGGCATAAAATGGGGGACTTGTGAATAAACAATTGCAGGTTATTTTAATTATTAATTGGATCATCTTTTACGAGCCACACACATTTTGTGATTCCTTTCCAATGCTTGAGTTGACTACAGTAGCATTTAAAACAGTACGTATGCACTATATGTTTTTACATGCGGGGTGACCTTAAAGTCCGTTTACTTTTAAAGCGGTAACTGTATCGAGTAGCCACGAGAGGAAGACTCGAAAGTATTACGAATACTTAGAACAGTTAATGGGAATTTAGTGCCCTGACGTCATTCAACCGAGCATAAGTGCATTTTATTCGAATTTCTTCTACTGGTCAATCTTTCTGCATTTAATTAATTAAATTATTCCACTCGACTTCAGCTCACGTTCGATTAACAGACATCAATCATTTCTTTTCACCCATCTTTGTGATCTTTCTCTGCTCGTTATTACTTAACATCTGTGTACACTTCGAGGACATGTGTATATCCTTCGAAATATAAATATAATGCAGAGCTCATTTAAATCTGTTTTATTGAAATGCAATTTGATGTCTCATCATTACAATTAAACGGGCTTACATTTAAATTGTTTGTACAGACCAATACAAACACAGAGAATATGAAATCACATACAGAAAGAAGACAAAAACAACACACACTCACACATACGCGATAATACACATAACAAAATAGTGAAATGAGAAATATCATTTACATTTAAATCCGCATATGCAGAGATACTACATATGTACGTGTTGTCTGTGTGCCCGGGTTTTGCTCTATTTACAAACGATTGTATCCTTTTAATTTATGTTAAGCTTCGCGTATTGTAAAATTGCAATTGTAATTAATTGATGTCAATATTTCCATAATACATTTGTACTTTGCAATTGCGTCAATAATCGCACAATTAATTGTAGGCTTCATTACAGTTTATACTTGTATTAGCAGGTGTACACGCACACACACACACACACACAAGAACACATAGACACCGTGACAGCACCCTACTGAAGGAAAAGCGTAATGTTTAGTAAAAGCCAAGAGTTTAAAAAACATCAGCAATAAGCAGGATGAATGTGATGCAACTCTAAAACTCAATAATAAAAGTTTATTTTGTTTTACATTATTGGAAAGATTGAATTTTTTGATTGTAATTTCTACATTCGTATGAATTGTGTTTCGTTCTTGTTTAGGTATGACTGGTTTAAATTTGTTTTTCTTCAAGCACGTATGAGTGATATTCTATTGATCGTCTTTATGCACGTATGAGTGATATTAATAGTGTTGTTCGCATAGGCGTATTAGCGATTTTTTTGCAAACGCAAAATATATAATTTTCTAAAATAAAGTATTTTTAAACAAAATGTTATGAATACCAAAATATGGCTTTGCAGACTTTGCAGCATCAACCCATTTAGCTTAAAATTAAGTATGAGTGGTATTTACTTATAGTTAACGTATAGTTCTATCCATCGTCAACATTGTTCAGATCTTTGACACCAAACAAATACTTTCTTTATGCTAATTTTTTTTACAGACTTTGCATCATCACCCCTAAGCTTAAAATTACGTATGATTGATATTAATTTGTACGTATGAGTTATATTAATTTATACGTATAAGTGATATGAATTTGTACGTGTGAGTTATATTAATTTGTACATATGCGTGATATAAATTTACACGTATGAGTGATATTAATTTGTACGTATGAGTGATATTAATTTATTGTTCACTTAGACGTATTAGCGATATTTGACAAATGTGAACATCGCATCATTATGCGATGCGATGCAATATAAAACTATAGTATTATATGGCCTTGTGATATCAATAACTTTTATTAATTTGAACACAAAATACATTTTTATCAACCTTTTGCATTTCTTTAAAATTGCTTATATTTTTTAATTCTTCTGTGTTTTTTTAATACCTCTTCTTTAAGTCCATTTCCTAAATGGTTAAAGACTTTTCAGCCTCTTTATCTTAAACTTATTGTACTGCCTTTTTTGTAGCCTTAAGACAATGCGAATCTACCTCATAACATTTTTAGGCATTGCAATAAAACGTTGTCCCTTTTTTACAATAAATTACTAGTGCCTATCCTATCCTCAGCCTGACTCAGAGGACTATTATCCGTGTTTTTTTCTGCTCGCATTTTAGGTTGATAGTGTTTTTGTCACTTTTGGCAAAAAGGTAAACACGTTTACCCTCAAAAACTTATAGAGTGTTTGTACTTGGAAATATCTTGCCCGCTGTAAATAACAATTGTCTTTTGTAGCAGTACGCACTTATATACACACACACACACCCTCTTATATCTATATAACGCAGCGATAAATACATACGAGTCATGTGGCCATGTTTAAATAAATTCAATTAACTTTTATCGCACAACAATACAGCGTCAGCGCTATAATAGGTTCATAACAAGTGTGTGTCTATCGTATGTTTCTGTGTGTGTGTGTGTGTGTGTGAAGCAGGCACTTTGTAGGCTTAAATACCTTTTTGTATTAAATAATTATTATCGTATTAACATTTAACAACGGAAATTAAAGATATAACACAACAAAAGACAAAATGTTTATTTTGATTGGATTTAGAGCGGCTCCCTCCCCCCCTTTACCGGCGTTTGACTTTTCACACCGTTAAATTTTCTAGGAACAACCATACATAGACTGACTAAATGATACACTTTGAGAGGCGTAACATGTTTTACACGGCAAAATAATACGAATTATGATAATTGTGCGAAATTCAATTTATATTACGATTTGGGAGATTATGATTAAATAAAACGTTAGTACGTGTGGGAATTTAGGTAAAGGCATGATGAAAATGATGTCTAAAAGAGATTTTAATAACTTAACGGAAAACGTGCTGTGAATGTATGAAAGGATTGCCTAATTATATGATCAATTATAAAGTATATTATTATAATTGTGTTAAACATTTACGAAAATCAAAACGACAATTATTAGCCTACGTGTGCTTAAGATGATAAACTTCGTTTTACACATACGTATGATGTATATAATTGCATTTACGTGGGTCTGATATAAACTTTGTTGTACAAATATGTATGAGATATATAAATTTGGAATATATTAAAATTAAATTTGTGTTTGATCAACACTGTCAGTTAGTTTTATTAACAAACTTCAAGGGAACCTCACCATATTGTTTATAACACTTATAATTTTGAAACAAGGTATTTAAATAAAAAAGCCGCTTATGTTTAGTTGAATGATGCATTCTGTAGATATACACATAATTTATATTTATAAACGTATGATTAATATTAATTTCATTACCGTATGATTAATATAATTTTCATAAAAGTATGATTAATATTAATATCATAAACGTATGATTAATTTTAATTAAAGAAATGACTCGTTATCTGAGCCAGTGACAACAACCAAGGATTGTCTAAAGCGTATAAGTGATATCAATAAAAAAATCCACATATCTTTAGTTGAATAATGCAATATGTGCATAAACATATAATTTATATTTATTACCGTATGATTAATATTTATTTTAATTAAAGAAATGACTCGTTGTGTTAGCTAGTGATAACAACCGAGGATTGTGATCCACGTATGAGTGATGTAATTGAAAGCATATTTCCAGTATGAGTGATAGAAAAAATCCTACATGAAATACAGTTTACAAGCAGTTGACCCAAAAAAATTTATAAAATTTATATAAAACTGCACTTTTTCATAAAAGATTGATTAATTTTTACGAATCCCGAAATTTTATCCAAGAATTGTTTATTACGTATGAATGATATTAATTCATATAACTGACACTAACCGAGAATTTCCTACGGCGTATGAGTGTTAATAATCAAAGTGTATTTGAGGTCTTCATGATTTAAATTTAACTTTAGTTGTGGTACTACATACTTAACATACATATGCAAGTAAATAATAGAGCTGACCCAACTTTATGAGATGTTTCTTTTTCATAATAGATTTATTTATAAAGATTTATATTAATCCAGAAATTTCTATTCCGTATAAGTGATATTTAATAAAGCAACGAAATATATTTTTCGACATTTACATTGCACTATATAACACACGTAAGCCACAGGAACACATCCAAAGTCGCTTGTGATGTGCTTCTTTTAGCTCCAGTAATCCCCATTGCAGCCATACTTTAGACCTTTCCCAGCATTTTTGGTAAGTTACTCTTATTAAGGCCCTCCCACCAAACCTGACATCCATATGTAATTATTTGTCGAAATATCGCAGTGTACAGCTACAGTGTTACCTTAGGGCAGAGTCCCCAGCTTTTACCTATAGAGTTCCGGCACCCCTGTTTAAACTTATCTCAATGTTCCTTCTGATTGAGAGAAACGCCTAGATACTTGGCGGATTCCTATATGCATTTTGACATTGTCAAGTAGATGGAGCTATGGTCCGAGAAAGAAAATTCTTCAGATACCCTCCATTCCCCAACAATAGAAGTGTCAGAGTTATGCAAATGACAGCCTCCCTATTTTTATTTCTAAAAGTCAGAGTTTTACTCACATTGCAACTCTTAAGTCCATACTGAACAACACAATCCAAGACCGATTCACCTCTCGTATTTATATCCTTGCAGCCCACCTACACATGGTGAGCATTGACATCGCATCCAAGGACAATATGGTACCTTTTAGACGCCGCGTGCCTTCAATAACTAATCCTTTTTATATTCTTACTGAAAATCTAAGAAAATCATAAACAATTTCCACTGTTTGTTTAAAATTTGTTATGTTAGGATGACTATTGTATAAAAAAAAATATTAAAAAATTATCTATTTAATTTACGTCTTATAAAGTTGGGTCCAAAAAGGTATCAACCGTACACCCACCGTACATCTTCTGGACCTCTAGCTGCTACAAAAAAAAAACACTTTACTGTGCCAGACAGGTCCTTTTTAGCTATGTTTATCAAACGACTGTAGTTGTTTTCCTTCATAGCTCTTATTTCTTACTTAATTCACAAATAATTGAAATATTGTGCTCATTTACCTTTTAATCACCCACATAAGCACTTGAGACCCATTATAATTTGTTATAAAAATCTGTCACTTTCCTTATAAATATAATAAGGCACCCACCCATCATCACCCACTTGCAGCCTGCGAGCCAATTTTTAATAAACAATGTCCTTTTTTTCTTAGTACTACAAAATCCTGCACGTAAATAAATTTCTTGTTTATTTTACTTTTTTATACGCTTTTGTATTCTAAGAAAATTGTCCTTTTTTATTCAGAATAAAACAAAGTAAACATATTTGTCTCCTTTTTACAGTATTTATTATTAGATGATAATTCCTTTCAAAACACAAGAAAAGAAAAACTTTCTTAGACAGATTTATTGTCTGCGATCAAATCTTGCAAATCAGATGCAAATGAATCCAGCAAAGCACAGCAAATAAAAGACAATACATGGTGCCACCAACCCATGGTCAGTATGAAGGGCGAGGGAGGCGGCCAGAGGAACTGTAAAATGACAGTCTACACAAACACTGTTACAATGGCACAACGCCAAAGCAGCGTATAATTTTATCCACAGTAATAAAATTAACTAATTTATGAGTATTTATAAAAGTACCTGCGAGTGTGTGTGTGTAAAAACACCTATGTATGTATGTCAGGCTGATATATGGGTCGTCTGTCGTTTATTGTATAGGGGCTCGCGCTTTGCGTTGTGAAACGCGCATTTTCCGCAAGGTAAGGCGTGAATTTATGCTAACAGACAATTAAAAACTTTTCAATTTCATTAACTTTAAAAGCCGCATGCGAAAAAAAAATCACCGTGATATGTACATATTTACTTAAACATACACATGCTAACACTTATACACGTATACATAAATGATAATTTACTGTGTTGAATTAACATTGGCCCATAGAAAAAAGAGTGGGAGAGAGAGAGGGGGAGGAGAGAGGGACGGATATTGTACAGTATAAAGTACTGCTCTGTTGTACTTTGATTGCAGAAAATTTGATTAAATTTATGTTTCCATTTTTGCCTCAACCAAACAATAGAATATTGTTTATGACGATGGCCATGGCAAAAAAATTTAAATAAAATAATATTGTGGTTGGCAACGCTTACAAACGCACACACAGTCACTTACACCCCGTCGACAGTTACAATAAAAAGTTTTCACAAATATACATATACTATTGCTAGTTAGTGTGTGTGTGTCGACATTTAGGTGGCTGTGTTTGACAACACTTTTCACTTACACATACATATGGACACAACTCACACAGCGTTGATGTGACTATTAAGGAAGGTTTGGTGGCAAAAACAATAGCAGGACATACAGTGACATTTTAAGCTATTAATATAATGGCAACAATAGTTTGATAGAAAATTTTAACATACGATGCTTCAAGGAGTCAAGCCTCAGCTTGGACTAAAATGTTTTTCTGAAAATTAAGGATCAATTTCCTCGACCGCCTCAAATACCCGCTTATGCTTGAACAATATTTATATTTTTTATTTATAGGACCCCATTACGTTATAAATTTATTTTTAAATAATGTTACTCATACGTAAGAGACATTATTTGTTTGTTGTATTTTTGGTGCTTTTGATTCATTAGAGAAAGTTAATAATTCGAAAGGCAATTATAGACCAAATTACTCTTAAAATCGATCAAATATACAATCAAATGCACAAAACATACAAACAGTCTGTTGTGTATGAGTAATATTATTTATAACTATTTTTGCCCTACGTAAGAGTAATATTAATAGCACTTGATATGGATGTCAACAACGGTTAGTAAAAGTAATAATAATATAAATTGTATAGTATTAAATTCGCTCTGCAGCAACGACATTTTCATTACGAAAATAACAAAAAAAGTAATATCCAATAAACCAATTTGCAACTCACACAGAAATATTAAAATCCACAGAATTATGGACCAAATTACACTGAATTTTAAAAAAAAATTCTATGTAAATTACAAAATATAAATACAAATCTATTGCGTATGATTAATATTATTTAAATCTATTTTTATATCGTTACTAAGTCTACTAAGTCCCTACGTATGAGTAATATTAATACATATTATATGTAATGTAATCCACGCATAGTATGAGTTATATTAATATCAATTTTGAAGTATACAATTCTCTTTGCAGTTAAGACACTTTCAATAAGATAATAACAAAAAAAAGTTATATCCACTAAATATTAACATCTTTACGTGCCACGCGAATTATGGAGCAACTTATACCAAAGATTAACAAAAAAAAACATAATCGATCAGTCTGTTTCGTATGCGTAATATTATTTAAAACTATTTTTATAACGTCACTAAGTCCGTAAGTATGAGTAATATTAAAACAATTTGTTACGCATAGTATGAGTTATATTAATATTAATTGTAGCTTATATAATTCCCCTTGGTGTTAACAGCTATTCTATAAGATAATAATAATTAAACAATAACTGATAACTCAACCTATTTCTAGCTCGTTCCACCTTTTTTACAATGCCCTCGATAAAACATAATAGCCCGTCATGCTACTGTAACGTTTTTATTAACAACCCTGGTATTGTTTTACGGTTATACGTAGCCATGACGTATAAAAAGTG
The DNA here is from genome assembly GCA_964034835.1 of Muscina levida. Classification (NCBI taxonomy): domain Eukaryota; kingdom Metazoa; phylum Arthropoda; class Insecta; order Diptera; family Muscidae; genus Muscina; species Muscina levida. The sequence goes on from OZ035882.1 coordinate 151,490,062, forward strand.
GGTATGTTTGAACAAATCTAACGATATTTTTATTGATATTTAATAAACAAATGCTATGCAAACAAATTTATAGATATTGATTGATTGACTAAATTCACTCAGTGTCATATTTGTCATATTGGATAATTTAATTTTCCCATTCAATTAAATTATATTAAAATAACAGTTTGTGCTTTTTCAATCACAGACTTTGTAGGAATGTGACCATTGAAACTGCAAGGCATTATTAAGGGGAGGGCTAAGACGGCGCAGAGTCACAGCAAAAGTTGGAAAGAAAAAAAGTTTACAGACGCCTGACGAGGAGTTTTCACTATACACTACCAATCTATACACAGCAATAAAGCTAAACAATCACAGCAAATTATTATGTATTCCTTAATGTAGTCAGCACTAAATCTTTTGCGTCAGCGAAAGAGTAGCAAAAAAAGGAAATCTCCTTATAATTATGTATAAGTATTCCTATCAACCTTCAACTTGGCTAGTAAAACTTTGCGCACGTAGTTCATAATTACTATTTACTAACAATAAAACAACAACATTAGCAACAACACAATTAAGCACTCGTTAATAGCTGAACACAGCACTTCAAGGAAATTCCTAGGATCCTTTGGGAAAACTGCCCTTGAATCACTCCAACGACAAAAGGTTAAATGAGCATAATTATTATATAAAAAATATATAAGCAATTAACGCAAAATATACCACAAAATAACTCTACTCCTCTACTTCTCATAAGTTATACAACATTGACTCCTGCAGGTGTGAGGGAATTGCAAAAACCCTCAAATTTTCAGGATATACAAGGATATGCCATAAGCCTTGTCACATCCTTTCATTTATACACAAGTATTGATTAAGGTTTTGCGGGGCGAGAGATAGACATCGATCACAGTGGGCGTGTATGTGTGTGTGTGTCACTGAGATTTAAGGCTGTACAACATTGTTAAAGAAAGTTTATTAAAACCAAAAAAAAACTTTTGAAAAGTTTCTCAAAACCGAAAATCCTATAACGTAATATAAACAAGCTTGCTGTCATTGGTAGGTGATGATTCAGTGGGAGGCAAAACTAATTGCTGTCATAGGTTAATTTTTTTATGAGAAAGAGTCACTTAGGTGCCTTCATTACTAAGTGGATTTTAAATATTTAGCTAAGAGCTTAAGCTAAATGGTTATTAATTTGCCTATTTGCTAATCATCCGCGGAAGGAAAGGATAACTTCGAAATAATTTAAAGGAGAAAGATGTTCTATGGAAAAAGTGAAAAGGGAAACATGCCAACATTAAGTAGGAATTTACATTTTACTTTAAATTGTAATAGGTTTGGTTCAAGGTGTGCTAATAATCTTCAGCGAAAACAAAGAAGAACCTCGTAATAAACAAATGAGGCAGATGTTATATAGAAAAAGTGAGAAAGGGGGCATATCAACTTGTAGTAGCAATTTACATTTTACTTCAAAAAAAAAATTACACAGTACAACATTTTTCAGCTCATTGATTTGGGATTCTGAGAACTGCACGTGAAAGTAGCCCCAAAAAGAAGAAGTTCTGCATCATTCGTTTTGTCAAGTTTCATGCCATAATAATTTAATATCGGTTTGAAGTTTTTTAGTATCGTATAGGGGAATTTGTCACGTTTTAGGATCTATTTAAAATGCTGACAACTATTATTAATATTTCGTTTCAAATTTTCTCTTGATATTACTCATACGTCAATACAGTTTAAAGTGTTTACACTTCGACATTTACTGCATATCACTCATACGTCAATATGAGGAAATTTAACTCATACGTCGAGCGAGTCTATATACAAAGAAAATGGAAATGTGAACAACAAAAAATCGTCCATAACAATTTAATACAACTTATCTTTAAAATAAGTGAATAATTATTACGCCTTAATGGGTATACTGCTCAGCTTCAGCGAACAGAAAGAAGAACTTCGTAATAAACAAATGAGTTAGATGTTTTATAGAGAAAATGAAAATGGAGGCATGTAAAATTGTAGCGGGAATTTACAATTTACTTTAAAAAGCGTATTTTCCCTTTGCATCACAAGATTTACAAGATGACGACAACTTTTATTCATATTTCGTTTAAAATTTTCTATTGATATTACTCATACGTCAAAACAATTTTAAGTGTTTACACTTCAACATTGAGTCAATAACACTCATACGTCAATATGAGGTAATATAACTCATTCATCGAGAGAGTCTATATACAACGACAATGGAAATGTGAACAACAGCAAAATCGTCTATAACAAAAACTATAAGAACTTATCTTTAAAAAGAGTGAATAACTCGTATACCGTAATAAGAGTTTATGTAACTTGTAAGTATTTTTAAGTAGCATCAAGTATTACTGTCGCTCTCTTCCAAATGGGCAACTCAACAATAGTAGACATAATAACTTATGCGTTAATAAAATAAATTAATGTAAAACTATTTAATATTACTCTCACTCCATTATGAGTGCGCAATACATATACGTCTCTATTAGTTAATATAACTAATATAGTACAACACATGATTTTGGGACTCAATTCTGAGAACTGCAGGTGAAAGTAGAACCAAAAAGAAGAAGTTCTGCATCATTCGTTTTGTCTGCCACACATTTTTGCCCCTAACTGTTATGAGGTTCCATAAATAACGAACAAAATAAAAATCACTGTACCGTAATAAAAATCCTTTTCTTTTGCCTCCGCCTCCGACTTATCCAACTCATCCCCTACCCCTCCCCCACCAACAACCTATGTATGATATGCAAATAAATCCAAATATTATTGCTTGCCGACACAAAAACATTTCGAATCAACGGCAGAAGGAGTGAGCAACAAACACATATGGAACAAATACCCTTCCACAACACATTCACACTGGCAAACAGCTGGCTGGCTGACAGGCTGGAACTGGCAGCCTTAAGGGAAGTTTGCCACCACACCTCTTCGGCGCGATTGCCAGTTTCCTATCATTTATTTGAGTTTGGAGGCAATAATGTGACAATACGACAGCTACAAATGTACCAAAAGTGTAACGAATAATATTTACATAAAAATGTATAAAAGACATTAACCATAAAATAAATTTGCATTGCTCTGTTTTCAAAAACAACAGCAGCCAGCCAGCCAGTATACGAGTAGAAGTTTTTGGTATTTTTTTATATTTTGGAAAATTTTTAAGCCCTACAAATGGGTTTTATTTTCGGATTGACTGTCGTTAAGTGTTGATGAACCATCATCATCATCATCAGCAGCAGCAGTATTATCATTACATCCCCTGGCTTGGCAGGCGGTGGCGCGGTTATGGTGGTGTTATGGCTGGCGGTGACGTTGGTATTTGCAACTGCTTTGGCCTCGTGCTAACCAAGGCTGTGTTAACCGCTATAGGGGTGCGTATAAATTATAACTTTTTTTGGGGGGGGATGGGGAACGATAACGCTCATTTTACCAGCAGTAAATGACACAATTACATAAATTTTAATTGCAAAACTGTTGGTTGTTATTCGGCACCACTTTCTGATGATAATTAACGGCTACAAAGTTTTGCATATCGAAATAATTTTGCATATAGTAAATGGGTTAACATTTTGATAATATAAAACAAAACAAAAAAGCTTCAATGTATATAAGTGTTATTGATAAATTCGAGAACTTTGTCAAAAACAAAAAATGTCGAGGCAAGGTTAAGAGGAGTTGGCAAACAAATTAGAATTAAGCAGTTGTTTAGATATAAAATTGAAAATGAAAATTATATTTTTCCGCAAAGAAACAATTGGTAGCGGGCAAAGATATTCGAACTTTTGCCACAAAAAATATTCCATACACAGTACAACATTTTTCAGCTCATTGATTTGGGACTCAATTATAAACACTGCACCTGAAAGTAGCCCCAAAAAGAAGAAGTTCTGCATCATTCGTTTTGCCAAGTTACATGCCATAATAATTAAATATAGATTTAAAGTTAGTAAGTATCGTATAGGGAAATTGGTCACGTTTAAGGCTCTTTTGTTTGACATAACATAAATACTATATGGTGGCGTATAATTACCAAAAGTAATATCCTACGTAAATCATACGCCAATGAATGATACAGAACTTCTTCTTTTTAGGGCTACTTTCACGTGTAGTTCTCCTAAAATCAGGTGTTGTACTGTGATATACAGGCAGTATGTAACTACTAATAGGCAATTGATCTTGGAATGTTTGAAGGATACAATTTTTCTACATGTTTATTTGGGTTGCGATAGTACAACAACAATATATGTAATAGGAAGATAATGCAATTTTGTAACTTATAAGATTTCCCGTTTGCAAAAAAAATGACCATTCTAGCAATCCTTGATTTGTATCTAAAGCTATTAACCGCTATTAATATTACTCATACTCTACGTTAGATATAATCATACGTAAACAGATTCAAACGTTAATTTTTTTGCAAATATTCCTTAACACATTATTTTTTTTAATTGCATATACAAAATTCCGTTGCCATCTATGTCTCCCATATGTCGCAGCAAAAACAAATACTGCTCTCCCATCACTGATTCAGCTGATAAAGCGACACGAACAATTGCCCATCTTGCAGCACATAAGTGACCTGTTTGTAATATACATTTTAATATTACTCATACGTTCCAATTGTATGTGACAATTAACGATAATTTACTTAGCGTAAACCATCTCGTTCTAATCTCCTCGATAATATTACTCATACGTTGCAGGTGTATGTTAAGTTCATTGATAGACAATTAATAGACAGAAATAACCCACGATTTCTTCTGCGATATGTTAAAATTTTGTAATAAGGCATAAACAAGATCTCCCCAATCCCCTAGCAGCATGTGCAAATACTGCTTTCCCATCACTGATGTAGCTGATAACATTGACATGCACACCTGGCCCATCTTACCAAGCCATCGCCACGCAACAGCTGCCGTGACCAGCAACAGTAAATTGACCAAGTTTAGTAACAATAATTATCATCAACATTAAAACATATATCAACCGTTTGTTACATTCTATGTCATATTACCCATCACATGCCACTACGAACATAACAAAAACACACTCATACCAACGAAATGTTGCAATCTAATGAACCATAAACAGTAAAAGTGTACTAATTCCATGGTTGCAATGTATTTGCTAAAGCTATAAAAACGTAGAACTTAACAATTTGCCAATTGATGGGACACAACTTCATTATCACCATCATCATCATCGTGACGTACTGCCTTACACAGCTCAATTGGTTAAATCTTAGCTTAAGGCGTGACAAAAAGTCGAATAGCCAACCCCTCAAAAAAAACGAACACAAAGAATTTGGCCATTTTTATGATTTCTCCAAACTCGTAAAATAACAAATAATGTTGCACATAAAACTCAACAACAGTGGCCATAATAACTTAGAACGTTGCTTAAGCGTTTCATGGTCTTTACTACCAACTGCCCTACATACTCTCTCTCTCTCTTTATACAGTTTTCTCTTGTTTTGCCAAAAAAAAAATGTGCATAAGTCAAGTCAACACATTCCTGGGGGAGCTGTAACTTTGAGGGAGTTATAAAATTATGAACAAATTCAAATTGTTTATGTGCACAAAGAAACGATTAATTTATGACTACAAACAACTCGTAAATTAAAACAACGCATGGTGATATACACCGTAATGTGAAATGGTACAAGCTTTATGTGGAAAACTTTGTATGAAGTTAACATAAACCTGGACTTAGAGATTGTGGAAGTTTAATTAATAGATAGCATTTAAAATATTACGAAGGTATTGTGAATGCACCTAGGAAGAGAGAACTAAAGCCTCCCTCCTTACAGTAGGTAGAGGTAGGAGATTTTATTCCATGGCTAACCAGATTACATGTGTCCACAACCTATATAACCTATTCTAAATGCATCTAAACAGAGGACAATTTGTTCATTTAATATCACTCATACGTCCTGTTATAGGAAACGTTTAAAATATAAAGATCAGCATCTAAAAAATGTGCTTAATCAGTTAATATCGCTCATACGTCATTAATCACACATGTATCTTAACAAAGTGTAATTTTTTAATTAAGTATTGCTCATACGCCCTGTATTCCTTTGGTTATTTAAAACACTCATACGTTTGTAATATAACATTTATGTTTCCAATAGGTTTTGAATATATTAATTTTTTTTTTATATAATTCAGTTTGAGATCATATTTCTTACGGCAATTTTTAACTACGGTCAACAGAATTTGTTATAAAACAAAATTGTAATTTAAAACTACAGAAATTTTATCTCACTTGATTATTTCATGAGCTTGTATACGGACGGGAATTAGGCAGCGAATAAATTTTAACAATATAGCAATTATTGCAAATTGACAGAGAAATACGGGCAGTAATAAACTGCAAACAACTTCTGGTTCATTTGCCACGAAGTGTTTTTTAGTTATACCTCATTTCTGTCAAATATAATTTTATAAAATAAAGCTCTTATAAGTTTGAAATGGAAAGTTAAAGTTCTCGAACACTTTTGCAAATAAGTTATGGACATAAAGTTAATATTTAGCACATATTTATATTATTCATATGACCTGAATTCTAATATATGTTATTGATTGTATAAAAACACTTTAAGAAAACTTAATGTCTGCGTAAAATGGTGGCCCAAAAGTCAGTTTACTTTTCACTGAGTAGCTGTTTCAAGCAGTATCGGGGCGAAGTGGTGCAAATGGGTTCCAAAATGCAACAGCAGTCAATGGGAATTCCGTTACATGGCGTCGTTTACGATTCAACGATTCTTTTACTAAAGGGCAACGAAATTACAACATATGACATACAAATTAAGCTCCATCTATTCAATTGATTAGAAAATAGTTACTGAAGTTCAAGCAGACAGTTTGAACAATGAATTAACCATGATCAGTCGCAAATATATGATAGGATACCGTAAAGGTAGTTTATGAAAGAGAGTCTGTTCGTGAACAACCTATGCTTTCTGCTCGAAAGCAGTCTAGGGTCTTAAATGTGCTCAGAATTTCTTATATCAGCTTTCTTTACATAGATAAACCTCTACGTCCTTACATATTTCAAATGGAACAGAAATTTAAGGATTAAGATCATGCTCACACGACGCACACTTCCCCATAAATCTTAAAATGAAGCATCAAAAAGTCACAAGGTCTTCGGAGACTCTTTGGGTGCTGTTCACAGCAAATCCAATTCCCTCACAAAAAGAGATATTCACAAGATGTGACATTAACTAGTCACCTAGATGGACTGTTAAACTGTTACGCTTTCAACAGCAACCCATTGTCTCTTGGTCAGTTAAATGAACGCATTCGCAAAGAAATACAGTACACTTCACGTAACATTAGTTAAGACGTCATTAAAAATTTCCACACCAAGTTGCAGCAGAGTCAAAAAAAATCAATTGTCAGTGTAATTTTTGTAAAAATTAAATCGCTACTTGTGTACTTTTATAGTAAAGAAACAGATTTTGACGCACTTATCTAGTTTTTATCATAGTTTATAAAGTAAAAAGACTTGTGGTCCATTCTATACAACATCATAGTATATTACTATTAAAATCGCTACTTGTGTACTTTTATAGTAAAGAAACAGATTTTGACGCACTTATCTAGTTTTTATCATAGTTTATAAAGTAAAAAGACTTGTGGTCCATTCTATACAACATCATAGTATATTACTATTAAAATCACTTATACGTCATCTACCGATGGTCAAAAGAGAACATTACAATATAAGATTACGTATACGTATTTTTCTAGTAATGACTTAACCTGACCCACTAACTCACAATTCTCATGGGCTTTTTACAGCAAAAGTTTATTGTTTCCGCTTCCTCTTTACAGTAAGCCCTTACAATTACAGTCATAGCACATTGTTATTTAAATTAATCATACGTTCACACATTTACTAAATATTATAACGTATACGTATAGTTCTTGCATATGCATCACAAGTTCTAATTCACATTACTCTTACTCACAAGCTCAACCTATTCTCTCGCTCTTTAACGTTAATCAATACAATAAAATAATTCAACAATTTTGAATAATTACATATCATTAACAACTTTGTCTCCAACATACAACTCTTGGCAAATTTTAGCACTTTTTTCCCCTCATTTGCAAACTTATACCAAAATTAAATTTTAATACCTTAAACTTTCACAACCAACCAAATGCCTTTAAGCCCCACTGAAATGCATCGTTAGTACATTTGTCATTGCACTTGCTTTACAAATGGCGAGCTTTTTTTACATTTGCATATTTTTTGTCCCCCCTACCTCTCTAATGTCTTTAAAGACAATACGAACAATATTAGTAATGGTATTAACAATGGCATCTCTTACTTTTTGATGTCTCTAGCCTTTAATGTGCTCCTCCTTCTTTGGCAGCAGCGTTCCTTCCAAACGATACTAGTACTTGACACAAAGCAGAACTGCAGCAAAAGTCCTTTGGATGTTTTGTTGTTATTTTTGTCCTTTGGGCAACAACACTTTGTTTAAATATAGCCAAGAATGGGCAGGCAATAAAAACAACCAAAGCACAGGACGAGTGTCGAACCTCAGGCGTTTGTTAAAGTATTTGAGAGCAGCGTATTATTCCGAATAAACGCTTACTGATGCTTTTCCATATTTATCGACCGCCGTCGCTTTATCATCGAACGACCAAAGGACCGACCTAACGCCCGACGTACAAAAATCCACACTAAGTCGCCAACCTCTTGCTAAGTTCAACACTTTTGTGTTAGCTAAGTTTTTCCGTTTTTATTTTTTAGCTATTTAAAGCAAAAGTCTAGCGTTTAAATCCCTGCACACATACACACACACGCGCGCTTTTATGCATATACTAACGTCCATGTATACAATGAAATTCAGCACGAACATTGGACGACCCAACACGCTTTGCTTAATAGTTTCAACGAGGACAATGGCGTTGGCGATTATGATGATGACGATGACGACGACGACAACAATGTTCAGGACGAGTAGTGTGGCAGTTGAATTCAGTTCAATCCTCTGACGATGATTGTGTTATGAGTTTGTTTAGAATTGTTAGTTTGTGCCCGATTTATGTTATTGCTAGCGCTGCTGGCCAGTCACAGCGTGTGACAGAAAGCCAATATTTAATGTTGTTTTAACCTATATGTATTTACATTAACCAAGCCACCAAGAAATGTGATATGCTACGTTCACTCAAACTAATGCACTTTCAACATAAAAATCGCACCGCACTTTCACAAGCCATTAACGATTGGACAACTTTTGTGGAGGGCAGCTGCAGTACATGCAGTACAGCAGAGTATTATTTACCAAAACACTGTGAAACTCTTTCACCGAGACTTATACTGCGTTTTTTCGACAACAGTTCACTTTAAGTGTGATCCCTTCAATTGTGCTGCTTTAGTTAGGGATTTTTTGTGTTACTTTTTTCTTTTTTGATTTTCTTAAATACGGCCGCGTTATTGTCTCGACTATAGTTTTGAGATTGTTCTGCACTTAGCTGGCGATGGATTTCAACTGTTGGAAACTGAAAGCTTTAAGGAATTCGTGTACTAGCCATAATATGTTAGGCCAGAGCTTTTCCCTCCTTTGTGGGAAAAACCAGCCATGAACACACAAGGAACTGTGAGCTTTTCATTTGGCCACATTCAACAAATGAGCTGCTGGTTACTGGTGCTCATTTACTTTGCCCGTGATGTATGAGATGGAAAAAGTAAAATACGAGCAGCTGAGAGCGCAAACGACAAAGAGAGAGAGAGAGAGAGAGAGAGAGAGAGAGAGAGAGAAAGAGAGCAGTTATATGTGTGCGAAACTTTAAGAAATGGAACACACACACAACACTTTTCCTTTGCACATACCAATCACAATCCGATAGCGGAAAGTTGTAAATTATTGGGTTTAGGTGGAAATACATAACTAGACGTATGATTATTTTACAGGTAAATGATCTGTCTCATTGTATAAGGCATTTCTAACACACAGTGCCAAAAGTTGCTATAAAATTGAATGAAAATGTATTCATTTCTAATAAAAGATTTTAAATTAGAAGTAGACAGAAACTAGAACTATCAGTGACATGATCAAACTCTAGAACGAATGAGTATTCTTAATTAGTAATTAAGTATTCAACATATGTTCTAAGTATTTATCATATGTTTTTAGGATTTATAATATGCCCTAAGTATTTATTTATTGCTTATCTGAGAATGGAAAATGTAAAAAAAACACAGTTTTTTTTGTTAAGCTTCGTATATACCACTGGACGTATGATTGTTGTTCATGCAAATTATCCATTTCGTTTTAAAATTAGTTTACAACAATCATAAAATCAATTTAAATTGGTGTAAACAATATCAACATGTATTCATATGTAAGAAACTTAGAACTACAGCAAGATAATAATACAGTCAAACTAGCACTTATATGTGAAATATTTCTATGACGTATGAGTATTTTAAATTGATAATAAAATAGTAATTCTCCTGGTATAAGGTCATTTCTATCAATGCTAACTAGATATTGATTAACATTTAACATTCATATTAATATTAATCATACGTAGTCAAAAAATTAATATACAAATTTAAACGTATGATCTTTATAAAAATAGTATGAGTAATTCAGATATGAACATTATGTTTCTATGTTCAACCGTATATAGGACGTATGAAAATGTCAACGGTGTTTATCAAACGTATTGATGCAATACTTATGTGACTAGTAGCGATATTTTCCAACTTTTTATATCCGTATTTGGTACTTAAATTTTAAGACGTATGAGTATTTTAAATTGATAATAAAACAGTTATTCTCCTGGTGTAAGGCATTTTCTATCGATGCTAACTAGAACTTGATTAAAGTTAAGACAATTCAACATTCATATTAATAACAATCATACGGATAATAGTCAAAATATTTATATAAAAATGTATACGACCTTTAGACAAATAAAATTTACATATGTATTACGTATAGTGTAGAACTATAATTTCTAAAACATTAACATGTGCATGATATAAGATCCTGAGTTGTGCTACGATACGTATGAGTAATTCGAATATGAAAATTATAAAGTCCAACCGTACACAGAGCGTATGCAAATGTAAACAGCACTAATTAATGTCACTAATACGTACTCAGGTGTGTTAAATGCAAATAGTTATTCATAAATTTCTAACTAACAGTAAACTAATACTTTCAAACTGACCCTTACATGCTTAAAGTATGAGAATTTTTAATTCACAATAAATTATTTGTTCTACAGCCTTTAGCCAATATTTATTGTCGCTAATAAGATTCGGTTTAAAAGCTTTAACCGTAATTTATTTTAATAACAACCATAAGTTCAATGATATCAAAATTTATATACACATTTCTATATACTAACATTTATTTAACATACAAATTACTGATAGGTCAACTAGTGCACAAATAAAATTTCTAAAACATTTACAAGTGTATGATCAGTAGTTCTGCTCCGATACGTATGAGTAATGCAGATATGAACATTATAATACGGCTGTGTTTAACAATACACAGGACGTATGAACAACGTCAACAGTGTTCATTAATGTTACTAATACGTAAAGCGAAATTATGTAACTAGTAGCGGAATATTCTAACTTTTTACTTTTGAATTCGGTACTAAAATTGTAACAAAAAAAGAAAGACAAATTCTGAATACATAGACGTTATTTGTTAAATTTTTAGTATATTGTGCTGCAGGTGTTATCCTTCAATGTACTTACTAATCTACTAATAGTCTACTTTTGTAGTATAATAGATAATAACACCAGGTATCACAATTCTTTTAACAGCTATTTGTATAAGTAATGTAATAAGTAATATATACTAAAAAACCTCATTGAACAATACTCCATAGTATTAAATTAAAATAATTAACAAATCATTACTCACCATATTTTTTAGACATTTATTAAGTCATTCCCTTGTAAGGAGCTTCCGTCGGCCAATTAACGAAGAAAGACTGCAACACAACTTCTGCATCTGAAAAGGTAAAATATGGAAGATATTATTAGGAAATACATGAAAACTAATAAAATCTTAATAGAAAAAAATATTAATCATACTAGAAAAAGCCATAACGTAGATAAGAACTTTTCATGTATTCTACTAAATTTTTGAAAATTAAGAAATTCCTAAAAAAGTATATGTGATTAGTGTCATCTCTTTTTAAAACATCATCCTTAAGAAATGATGGTATATATCATATGATACGAGAAAAAGTGTAACGCATTAAAGGAGATGAGTTAGACCCCAAGTATCTTAAGACCAAATTCGTTTCGGGACTTTTTAAGACGATTGAGCTATGTCCGTCTGTCTGGCCCATACAAAATTACATATTTTTGGAAAATAAATATTTCTTTCATAACTTCCAACCGGACGACCAGAGAATGTTTGAATTTGGTCAGTTAATTTATCATGCAAAAGTAGACAAACCCTAAGAAAACCGACACTCCTTATGGTACCTCCCCCAGAATTGACTGAATTGACTCTCATAGTTTTACATTCAAATCTTTTGTGTAAGTACACTGATTTCACTCAAATTTTGTGTAAGATGTTTGCTTATGAAAATTGGACTCAGGAATGAATATGGACTATATTTGTTCACTCCTTCTGGTACCTCCCATACATAATGTCCTTTTTAAGGAAAATTAATATTTCTCCCATAACTTCCAAACAGACACTTGGGGGGTAATGAAAATTGGTCGTTTAATTTATCCCTAAGAAAATCCTCAGAAAACTTAACTATTTAGCACACCCCTACTGGTACCTCCCATACAAATGACCGAATTCACCCTCATAGTCTTACATACATATCTTTTTTGTAAGTAAACTGAATTCACTCAAATTTTGCGTATGATGTTCGCTTATGAAAATTGGACTCAGGAATAAATATGGACTATATCGGTTTATGCATTCTGGTACCTCCCATACAAAATTACCTATTTTTGGAAAATTTATATTTCTCCCATAACTTTCAAACGGTCACCTGGTTGCTAATGAAATTTGGTCAATTAATTTATCTTGTGATAGGAGGTAAAACCTCAGAAAATCTTATTATTTGACGCACCCCTTCTGGTACCTCCCATACAAATGATCGAATTCACCCTCATAGTTTTACATACATATCCTTTTGATTTTTTCACTGAATTCAGTCATATTTTGCATATGGTTATGAAAATTTAACTTAGGAATGACTAAGGACTATATCGGTACACGCCTTCTAGTGCCTCAAATACAAAATGATCTAAAAAAAAGAACTTCGGACACTTTGTGCTGCCTGTAATGGTACCTCCTCAACAACTAAGTCAAACTTTTACGGTTTTGCTACATGTCTCCAGACCACTGGTATTATGACCGAAAGTCCTTGTGAAGCAACTAAGTAGTTTTAATTAATAATCGGTTAATTTCAATAACTCAAGTTTTAAACCATATCTTATATTGGGTGATGGTATTTATCAGTCTGTTAATCTGACTGAAATTTCTGTATTGGTTTATATCCCATTTTGCTAAATTCATTTATCAGTTATTTGAGGTCTGACATTTGTGATGAACGCGTATTCAAGATGTTCTGGTCATGTTTAAGACCGATTTCGGATAGAAAGTCTAGGTTGTTCACTGACACTCTTACAATGTCTACGTTTTCGGCATACCTTGAAGTTTTGGAACGAACGGATCATGGTTGATTTATTGTTGAAACTATGTGCTCAATTCATTGGTACACGTTATACTCCGTTAAATGACGCCATGACACTGAATTTCCATTGTCTGCTGTTCTATTTTGCAACCCTTACAGCTGCTCAACGCAGCTTCTATTTTAAATGTAAACGGACTTCCGGTTCACTCTATGTTAAACATATTTAAAAGGCAAAACTAGATCGTAAAACACTACGAATAAACAAATGACAATGGCAGTGAGATATTATGTTGTTCGGGATATCAATGATTAAACCAAGCTATTTATTGATCAAACGGTTAAATAATAAATAACATACCGTTTTTTATTATCATTACACAGTACAACACCTGATTTTGGGACTCAATTCTAAGAATTTCACTTGAAAGTAGCCCCAAAAAGAAGGAGTTCTGCATCATTAGTTTTGTCAAGTTACAAGCCATAATACTTTAATATCGATTTGAAGTTAGTAAGTATCGTATAGGGAAATTTGTCACGTTTTAGACTCTTTCGTTTGAAATTAAATGAATGGAAAAGTAAAACTGTTGCTTATGTAGGGAAACGTTATATGAACCGACTAAAGGTATTGTAATTCTTAATTTTTTTTATATTTGTTTCAGCTAAATCGGGCTAGTGGTTCTTCCCTATACGATACTTACTAACTTCAAATCAATATTTAATTATTATGGCATGTAACTTGACAAATCGAATGATGCAGAACTTCTTCTTTTAATATTAACTAAATTTTTCATCATGATTCCATTTACCCACTGCAGTTTTGAATATTAACTTACAATTGTAATATCAATCATACGTCACTTGATAGTTTGAATTTATATTACTAATACGTAGCATGATTTTTAACACTTACAATTACGCAAAAATAAATTAAATTAGCAGTATACTTTTGGGAGTAGTAATACAAAATTTGTATAATTAATCATACATCACCTATAACAATGCATTTAAAATACTAATACGTAGCAGGTTTTTATAACTTACAACTAAGCAATAATAAGTTTGAACTATAAAGCCCAAAATATTTCCATATTTTCTGCTTATTTTATATAGCGCTCCTAACTGATTTATTTCTTTATTCTTCTGCTTATTCCTTATTTTTATGATTAAAACATTATTAATCGTACGTCACCTGATATTATGAACTTAAAATATTAATACGTTGCAGGTTTTTATACATTACAACTAAGCAGTAATGAGTTCTGCCTCTAATCCCCAAAACATTACCATATTTTCTGCTTATATTGTGTAGCATTCCAAACTGATTTTCTCTTATTTCTTAACAAACTTTTACTATCAACTTGTAATACAAAAGAAAAATAAAAGATTTATAAAAAATTATACATATATATATAGACAATTATATTCCAAAAATACTATGCTCAATATCTATTTTCCCCTTAGTTTTTCCATTTCAACCTATGGCAACTCTTTGGTATTGACGGTTTACCCTAAAAGCTTTTGCTTTAAATTTTTCTTACAAACTCAGTAAAGCTCTTATTATCCTTGTGTTACAAACAGCTCACTAAGTTGCTCGTTATTACGCTCACAGTCCCTTGTATCTATAATGCATCTCTCTGTATCTGTTTATCTGTGTTTGTTGCGCTCTCTATCTCTCTCAAGTTGTCTATTATACTCTCTGTATTTCTGTGTGGGTTCTCTCGTTCCCAATTTTCATGAAATATAAATTAATTCGAAGAGTTTATTTAAAAATACATACATATATGTGCTCCTCGGCTTAGTGTGTACGATGCGATTACCTTCGTCGTGGGAAGAAGTCCTGCACGTAGGAGTGTAGCACAAAGAAGGTTCCTGCCAATGATATTCTTTTGAAGAAAACATTGAGGTTTTTTTCGTAGGTAAACAAAACGGCTATCAAGTTCTGTTTCAACAAGTTTTGTATTTCGATTATTTATTTTTGTATAATTTCGTGCGAAAAGGCGACATAAAGGGATGGCTGATAATGAAGTTGTTTTTTGTTTTTTGCTGTAGCCAAGATGTTTGTTCAGCAAGTAAATAACAAATTTCGGTACGGACTTATACATTTAATATTCATCTGTTAGCAAGTTTTTATAGTCTCTTGCATGCAGCAAATAAGTCGCTTTATTAAGTTACATTGAACTTGTGGGCTGAACAGTTTCTTGTTATTTATTTCATTTTTTTTTTTGCTCTTACTCTGCCTTTAATAAAGAAGACATTGTTTCCTGCCTTTTGCCTTGCAGACCCTCCAGCTGGTTGGCTGCTGCAAGTAATATAAACATCGTGATCTAATAAACTTCAATAACGGCCCCTTAATAATTGTATTTGTATGTTTTATTATTTTCCTTCGCTGTCGTCGTCATCGTCATCGTCGTCTTTTGCTTTATAAATCGTTTAAATGTTCTTAAGAAAAACATCCATACAGTCTATGTATCATACGCACACACACACACAAACATAAACTTATATAGGCACCCACACCACACACATACAGGCATACTATCTTAAATAAACAACAACAAGAGCATATTGTTTTCGACAGTAGCGTCAAAATTCAATGTTCGACTAATGTCCGTCCTTTGTGTGCGTAGAGAAGAATACTGGTGAGGTGAGGAAACGAAAGAGAAAGCGCGCGAGTGCCAAAGCGCCAGAGAGAGTGGGAGAAAAAGCACACACACACACTCGCTATAGTCTACTTTCACACATCCCCTGTACACACATACAGACATATACATACTTTATATGTTGGTATAATGGATGCTAACATCATAATAATAACAACGAACGAACAATGAAGCATATTTTAAGGCTTTTAACAAAAGCATTTATTTGCATATAAGTGCTTATAATGATAATGGTACATATTTCATTCCCGCCGCGTTGTCCTCCGTAACAACGCCGAGCGAAGATTCTAAAAGTTGGTAGATTTTGTCCGTTTTGGCTTTTTACACAATTCCTTCTCGGTCGTTTAGGTTCTGGCCACCAACAATTTAAGTACGGCCTTCCTAGCCATCGTGTGAGCTGTTATGGGTGACAGGATGATAAAGTTTCGGTGGCCCTTAGGGATTTTTGCGTTAACACAGCAAGAAGCAAATGAAGCACACAGCCGAAAAAACTGTTTACCTGTTTTCGGTTGTTGTTGTTGTTGGTGTTTTCACTTTTGTATTTATGTTTTTCGTCATTTGTTTTCATACACTGCCATCCGGGCGCGTACTTGTTATTATGCTGTGCACGGTAACGACTTTAAAACTCATTTCATTGCTATTGTATGCGTTCATATACCGTAGGGATAACAAATTAGTCCAAAGCTGCCTATTAAATGGTCACTCGATAACATTTCCGGGGGCAATAGCCCAGCGCTGTATGCCACAAGCAAGGTCATTTGAAATATGGACAGATGAGCGATGAGCAATAACCTTTTATGCTCAGACTTTAAATCCAGCTATCGATCACACGAATTACACTCGGTCGTTTTCATCATTTGTTTCATAAATAAAGGACTAGATGACGTGTGACAAATTGGGAGATTTGTGCACAAAATTTGTGCCACAAATGTCGTGGGTGATTGATGTCGGTCAAGGGTAGGGCTATTAATCCCTTTAATACGAATAAGTAAATAGATCATTCAACATACTTGAAATGCTTCATAAGCATGGAAAGTATGTGTAATATACCTAGGGTTGCCAGACGGTCTTGATTTTTCTTGATTTACAAGAATTTTTAATGCTTGCCAAGAATCAAGAAAAAATATGTTTTGTCAAGATTTTTACAGACCAACCAAAAAATAACATAAATATGTTTTTCAAAGTTTTATTTTCCTTGCACAAAGTTGTGTAAAAATCCAATGAACATTTGACTGAAATATCATTGAAAAAAGTTTTCTTTTAGTATATTTGATCGAAAATATATTAACACTTATATTTCCCCCTTTATTCAACACTTATGATACAGTTTACAAATATTTTTTTTTTTTTTTAGCTGCAGCGTTCTAAATAATTATTTCTATAGATTTCGGCTACCTAAACACATTTAAAATTTTTACCTCTGATTAGTTTTCAAGGTAAGAATTTGTGAATTTATTTACGAATTATTTATAAGACGCATCGGCATATTGGAGAATAATTGATAAACGCGTTTAACGGTTTGAACAGAATGATCTCCAATTAAAGGTACTGAGCTCCCCTAAAACCTTTCTATACAAGCTTTTAACATCGGTTGGATAGTTTTATTGATAGGGGCATTTAATGTTTGAAAAATTTGTATGAGCAAAAATCACGGTTTGAAATCGATAAAGAGATTTACAAAACATATGAATTGCAAAAATATCTCCAATTTCATAAATTGAGCATAAAAATTGGACTTCCCCGAGCAAAACAAGCGATTTATAAAAATTCGGTGAAAAGTGGAAGAGTTATACGTTTTTTAAGAGGACTACAAATGGTGAATTGTTCGATTTTAAGGTTTTGACGGTAGGCATAAAATAACTTAAGGCTGCATGAAAATGACGATAAAAAGTGGAAATGCTACTGAATTCTGGGTGAAATCCGAGGTGATCCTTGTTAGAAACTATCAATATTTTTCATTTCTGCAGACTGGACCAAAAGTTTTTTTACTTTTGAAACGATGGCAGTAACACACTGGACGAATTAGATAAAAACTGTTTATTTTTTATAAAAGTACACAAACAGGGATTTAATTATCATTTATGTATGATCTTTGATTATTTTGACATTGCTGCAACCTGTAGGCTTAAAGTGCATTTTAAGCCTACCATTTTGGAAAATATCGATATTTATCATTGGCATAAGGTAAGGGTATTTATCAGTCAGTTCATCTGACTGAAATATCTGTACTTGATTTTTATACAGAAATTATATTTTTATAACAAAAAATAAATGATATTGAAATACATAGTAACAACTTACGTATGAGTATTTTTATTTGTCAAGATTTTTTTTCACAATCAAGATATTTTTTCGTGAATGTCAAGAATTTTGCAATTTTAAATCTGGCAAGCCTAAATATACCGCAGAGGGGTTAATAGTGGTCATACGCACTAGGGTTCCAATGGCAAATAATAATACGTATACGTGGCGGGATTTAAAGGTGAAGGTAGACACTTGATACAGACGACGACAAAGAGAACATTGAAGGGGCGGTTTCAAATTGGTAACATGTTAATCGTAATCGTTTTTAATCGCCTTGTGTGAGTCTTAACATCGATGCGTTAACTCTTTCATACAAGAGAGGCTATATCACATTCAAGGAATGCAAACGAAAAGTTTTTTTAAGTAGATAAGCAGTTTGCGATATTCTGCGATTGCATTAATTGTTAACTTAGTACACAACAGAAAATTATAAAAAAAAATGTCTTGTCTTTAAGAATTAGGAAATCACTTTAGTTCTCCAGAGGCTTTCACATTCTGAAATTTTAAGAATTAGTTAAGGGGTTTTCCCAATTCTTAAAAATTTCTGCAGCTTTATTTGTATTTATTGAGCTAAAGTAAATAACAAAGACATTAAAAGCTACTAATGCTAATGGAAATTATTAGTAATACCCCTAAGAGCAATAAGAAAAATTTACTTTACATCAATGTAACAACAATGTAAGACCTGAACAGCAGGGGGGCGTATGCACATTGCCACAGATGCCAGATTTTGTTTTCCTCTCCTGTAGTGTATGTAACAACAAACACTCAGGCTTAATTTAAATGGAATTTTTGAGTATCAGAACATATGGAGGTAACAATAATAAAAACAAACATCTCGTAAGCTTTCTTATATCCAGCATAGGTATTAATATTAATCATACAATACAATACAAACAGTTGGATGTACCAATACAAACGTCAAAGCATTACTCGTACTTATTGGTACCTACTGATATTAGTACGCTTTAAAATCAATCAAATGTTGTGGAGTTCAATTTAATTGTATACTGTATTTAGCAGTGTTATGAAAACTTCACTCTGTGCCCTACGTTGTCTGTTATTTGTTATACCATAAGCTCTATATGTATTAATATTAATCGTACGTACGATAAGATAAACCCGTAATCCAGAACCAGTGAAATGCAGAAACTTCCAGGATTGGAATTGTTTAGTATAAATTAGTAAAGTTATACGTAAAAAACAAACAACACCTAAAGATAAACTAAAAATGTTTGACTTTGATATACGACAAATTTAAATGTGTTGACACTGATATAACCCATGTTTAATGATTTATTGTACTTCACGGTTTCTTGTTTTTATATCTTACAATACCAAATGGAATTCTCAGAAACAAATTTAAAAAAATTAAGAATTACAATTCCTTTAATATATTCATATAACGTTTTCCTACATAAGCAACAGTTTCACTTTTCCATTCATCACATGATTTTGAACTGGGTTTATTTTGTAGCACTTACATAAAAACTGTTGTACTCCGAGGCGTATGATTTACGTGGAATATTACTTACGATAATCATACGCCACCATAAAACATTATAACACAAGAGCCTAAAACAAATTCCCCTATACGATACTTACTAACTTCAAATCGATATTAAATTATTATGGCATGTAACTTGACAAAACGAATGATGCAGAATTTCTTCTTTTCAGGGCAACTTTCACGTGCAGTTCTCAGAATTGAGTCCCAAAACCATGTGTTGTACTGTGTTAATAAAAAAAAATGTAGAACCAAATATTGTTAATACGTCCTGGCGTTCTAATAAAATAAATCACACGTCAACTTTATGATAAATTTTTCAAAAATTTTCTAAAGACGGCAAATAAAGTAAATTTCAAGGAATTTAGGGGTTTCGCCAAGGAAATAACAGCGAGAAACAAAACTATGGGCCAGCTGTGTTAAAAGTAATTTGTTTAAAAAAGTAATGTTCAGAGAACCCAAAAGCAAAGATGTTAAATAATGATTAGATAATGGTAATGATTGCTAATTAACCTTCTTTTGTGAAATTCTCTAATTCATTAAACATTTAGAATTAGTTCAACTAATTCCCATTAGATAATTAAAATTTTTATTCCAATGGTAAAACTAATTGCAATTAGTTGCCATTAGCAAAAAAAGATTGGTTTACCTTTATAATTAGAAATCTAATTGACTTCTGCTAATGAAATTAGATATTCAATTAGCTCAAATTAGAATCAATTATTTTGATATTTTCAAAAATCTAATTGCATTAGCAGAAGTCAATTAGATTTCTAATTGTAAAGGTAAACCAATTTTTTTTGCTAATGGCAACTAATTGCAATTAGTTTTACCATTGGAATAAAAATTTTAATTATCTAATGGGAATTAGTTGAACTAATTCTAATTGTTTGATGAATTAGAAAATATTAACCAATTGCATCAATTGCTAATTCTAATTGGAATTTAACATGTTTGCCCAAAAGTATATTTTATATAATTTAAAACCAAATATTGTTATATGTCTTGGCGTTTTAAGGCATTAATATTAATCATACGTACACACTTCATGAGACATTTCTCAAAAATATTCTACAGACCTCAAGTTTTAGAGTTCGTCTAGAGACCAACTGAGATATAAACGTTTCCTTATGGGCCAACTGCATAAAAAAAATTATCTAAAAAATGAACGGCCTTATTCATAAAAACATATAAGAGGTTTACAAACCATTTTTAAGCAAATTTCGAGAAAACAATATTCATAAACGATTTACATCTTCAATAAGTTAAAGTAGGGTTGACTTACTTTAAGCATGCTATAACTTGACGTTCGTACAATTTATTGCATATTTATGAATTTGAAATCTTTATTTTGAGTTTTTCGGCATTTTTCCTATTGAAAATATTTGTTGCATGCATTCATTGTGTAGGAAATTTTTTTCTTAATCATCGGGCACATAGAAAAGTATCTAAATAGACACTTTTCATTCATGAATACCATTTTGAAAAATATATCTTCAAAATTTTTCAAAAATAATTTGTAAATAATGAAATAATATTCGTGATGTATAAAAAATCAAAACAAGGTAACAATGTAATTGGTATCCGATTATAATTTCAACATGAGGAAAAGAAAATCAAAATTTTTAGTATATTTTTTACTTTAACGTCTTTCTTATCATCATGAGAATCGTAGTCAATAAAAAATTGAGCTACAATAATGTTCATAGTTATTATAAGTGCAAACAACTATTTGGTATCCGATTATAAAGCTGTTTTTTACATCAGTAACGACCAATAACAGTCGGCGTTGCCACCTGAACACATAAAGCTAAAGTACTAATAAAAAACGTTTATGAATACAATTTCTTATTAAAGGTTTGTTAGAGCTAAAGAATACTTTAGCTAGAGAACGCTTCATACCTACTTTAGAAATTTTTTATGAATATGGCCGGAAATGTTTCTCTGAAGCTATCAACGAACTTAAATAATGTTTGCTTTTAGGTTTCTACAAAATTGTTAATACGTCCTGATGTTCATAGGCATTATTATTAATCATACGTCCACTTAATGATACATTTTCCAAACACAAAAAGAAGAAATCTACGGATATTTTGTGGGAAATGCTAACTTATAGGGATCGGAGTTAGAAAGAAAATTGATTTCTTTAATACAGGGTGGACCAAAAATCTGTTTACATTTGAATCGGTAGCTGTATCGAGCAGCCACAGTAGCGTTAGGCGGAGGATTGACAAAATAAAATAGCAGCTTATAGGAATTCATTGCTATGAGGTCATTCGGTGAAGTACAATGATGTACGAGAGTTCTACTGAAACAATTATTCTCTAAAATATTTAAAGAAAAAAAAACTAAATCGTTGTAAAAGGTTTACTTTTGTAAGAAACCCCTAGGCAACATCTTTGGGAATGAATGAACACTTCTACCTTTACTGCAAATCTTCTAAGACTTTTTGTCGTGACCATATTAGAAAGCATTCTAACCACTAATTCATTGAATCTCATATTAAGCCTGTACAATTTGCATTGTCCTATATATCCTAATAGGTACAAGTTCTCTAAGACTTTTACACCGTCAGGTCGGCGTAAGGATAATCCCTTTGTAATAATGTCCTTAGTCGTTAGTCTATATTACAGTACGTATTGTCTCTATTATTTTCTATCTTTTCCGAACTTTGAGCTATTATTTTAAACTGTCTCTCCCTCAGACTTTTGTTCCTGACAATATTTGTATTTATTATTTAAGTCCCTATATTATTGATTTCCACGTTAAACCTTCCCAACTTCTTTTTTTCGCAGTAGGCAAAAGTTCTCTCAACCTTGTACAGCATTAGGTCGGCCTAATGATAATTTCTTCATTGTTACATCCTCATCCTTATTCCTATAACACTACAACAAATGGCTTGTTTACCTTTGATATGATATCAATAATATCATCCTTCATTGTTCATCGCCTTCATCGATTTCGTCTATATTATGTAATCTCCATTAACATTTTTCTGCTGAATTTGAGTTGCCTTCCACCCACAAGCCAATTAATCTCCATTTTCATATATCTCGCAACTTCCCTCTGCTGCCAACGCGTTTGCAACATAATAAATGACGATGAGCAACCAAATGATGACCTGTGCAATATGGCGACACAAGAAACTACAGCAAAAAAAAAGGGTATCATTTCAGTCACTAAGGACATGCAAATATCATTGATTTGCCATTAAATGTACCAGATTCATTTACAAAAATCCGAAATGTAAAACCTTTAACCCGCATCATTGCTGCTGCTTCATGTCTCGCCCCCCACCAGCCATCATCAATATCATCATTATTATTTGTATTAACATTGTCATCTATCATACGCATCCTTTGCCAAACGGACTGGCCCCTACTGGCCCCCAGTACATGTTGTTAACATATTCCATTGTATTTTTCCAGCAATTTTATTGACATTTGTATTACCCCCAATTGACAGAAGGCAACAAACAAACCCAACACGATAAACTCCCAGTCAAAAGAACAATAGAAAGGAGATGGCTGAAAGCTGGAGCAGCAACGACAATGAAATGAAATAAACCGAAGAAATCTGAACTAAAGATTATTACAGTCGTTTATGGCGAACGCAATGGGCAAATGCCAGCAAGAAACATAATAATTGTAATATTCATGCGGCAGATGAATATGCAAAAGAAGAAGAAAACGCAAATGATTCTGATTTTTTTTCCACTCTGTCTTTTAAAGGACACCAGACGACTCCTGCCGCTATGTTTAAGAGCTCATTGTGCAGCGCATCCATTTTTCACTTGTCGTTTGTCACTTGTCCTATGGTAGAGCAGGACTGTCTCCGCCACTGCAGCGACGTCGTCTTCGTATTGTCGATGATGCTTGAGAACTTTATTTCCGCACAATTAAATCGGAACAAAGACACTTTGTCTTTTTAGCTCATGCATATAGTTTTCATGGGCAATGCTGCTCGCGCGCTCTCTTTCTATGGGAGGCTCTTGACGCCGCTCCCATTCTTCTTGAAAGGGTATTCCCCTTTTTGCCGCCTGTATCCTTGCTTACAATAGAAATCTACTGCCAAATTACTAATACTTTATACAAAATATCTTACAGCAGGATAGAGTTTGAGCGGCTGTCACAAAAATTAATGACAACATCTTCTACTCCTAGGAACATATTTGCCAACATGCGACCGTAATGACATATCAGCGACCATCCTAGTGATATCCTGAGACTTTCATTACCATTAGAAAGGTTAAACAAAGCGGAAATTATAGTTCCCTCTCTCGTGACAAACTTTTATACTTTTTGGACATTTAACGTTTGGTGAAAGTTGTTTTTTTTTTCTTCTTTGAATGAAAACTTAACGAGCAACAGCAGTACAGAGTAAGGAACACAAAGATAATGCCCTTAAATGGCAGTATTTAGCATAAAGGATTGAAGCAACAAGTGTGTGTGTTTTTTGGACTAAGTAATTGGAATTAGACGTCTTAGGCAACACAACATGACTGGTTAAGATAAATCAATTACGAAACGTATGTTTTCGATTCTTTTACTTTTGTTTTGTTTGTAGTTCTTGGGCAAAAAGTAAATGTTAGGCTATTTGTTGTGTCCTTAAGGACACAATTCCCTTAATAGCTGCATAGGCTGATAGGGGGTCGCAAACTTGAAGCAGCGTATTTGATTAATGAATCAACACTTAAGAGCAATTGCAAGTTGCTATTAACTTTGACGCAACAACAACAACATGATGCTAATGTAATTGCATAAATAGCTACGTATAAATCTTCTTTTAATTGCGCTTCATTAAATAAGATGAGGCAAAGGAGGCCGATGTTTTTTTTATAGTAAACATTTAAAATATCTTTGCTTCTTACAGGATTTTTTAAATAAGAGACAGATGGGGCGGGTAAAAGTGTACAAAGACGAATAGGCTCTCTAGGACTTCATCAAAACTTTTAAAAGTCACTTACATATTAAACTGTCGTCGAGTATCATCTCAACCATTTCTACATCGTTGAATAATAGGATATAGTTAGAATTCAATCTCCGATTTTATTCTCTGCGTTATATAACTATTTGCAACATCAATTGTGAAAATAGATCTGTACGCCACCTATCGTCCATAAATTGTACTTCTGGCATAAGAAACTATTGGCGATTAAAAATAATATGCTAGAGATTAAACGCCTATCCATGGAGCATATGTATTTATTACGATCCCAGAACCACAGTGATCTACGGCTGAGATACCTTAGGAAACGCAGTCACCGTTGTTGTTACTTTGCTGGCTGCAATAATTTTATAGTCAGACATTGTGATACTTCAACTAAAGAAAATAGATTTGTACGCTACCTATCGTCCATTAATTGTACTTCTGACATAAGAAACAGTTGGCGGCATATTAACAACAATATGCTACAGATTAAACGCAAAACGGAGGATATGCATATATGACGACCCTAGAACCATAGTGATCTACGGCACAATAGTATATTTCTAAGATACCTAAGGGAACGCTATCATCGTTGCTGTTATTTTGCAGACTGCACTTATTTCATAGTCAGACATTGTGATACTTCTATTAAACAAGATTGCGCACACTGGAATTTAAGCACAACCATGCAATCACTTAAAATGAGTGTTGGGCGAAGTTCAACCGTAGTTCGAAGGAGTTTTAGCGCGGTTTAGTAACCATTGAAGCGACATGTGTTCCTCCCGCACAAACCTATTTTTAATTCAAACAGTCACTTACAGTCACTTAGCTATTAAACACTCCTCGTATGTCACCCTAACTATTTGTACACCCTAAACTAAAGTTGTTTGTTTGAATCGCTGAGAAGCTTCTAGCTATGTGTAACTTGTATTATCGTTTCGTGGGCCATCTATCATCCATTTATTGTACTAACTGTGTAAGAAACTATCGGCAACATGTTAAAAATAATATGGTAAAAACTTGATGGCGGCTTGATATGTGTTTTGTAAAATGTTCATAATTTTCTCGCAAATACGTTCTTTTAACTCCTTAAGGAAATAAGTATGACCTACTAAGTGTCACCTCTTTAGAATATCACTTTTAGCCCAACAATTTTTTAAACACAATGAGACGTTGGAGGTGTGACATGTTAGCCCATCATGCTAACATGTTTATTGAATATTTGTAGTGATGGAGCAAAAAAGTTCAGTATCATGGCAATATACTGCCCTGAATTCGAGTCCTCATTGATCTTCCTAAATGTATGCATAAATAATATCTCTTGCTGACAAAGCTACCTTAAGCTTAGGTGAATGCAGGGGGGATGAATGGATGTATCCCACATTAATAGCTTAGCTGTTTTCATGCCTTTTTAGTGAGAAGTGTGCCTCGCCAGAGACAAAAGTGTTGGTAATGCTGTTAAAATTCTGTAGCATTTCGTTAGAAAACTTCTCTGAATCTTGAGGCTTCAATTTCAGTACCATTTAGATTTCTTAAGGATGTAAATTTAAATCTTTGTGAAAAATTCGTTTAATAGATGTTTTGAGCACATTTAAGACACTAAAATACTTTCGAGATGAGAGCTTAAGTTGTTTATGAATACACGCTCTTGCACTCCCTACGTTTGCATGAACCCTTGAAGCTCTATGTCGGCCGCATCGTGGTTGATTTATTCTGATGTTGTCGTAGTATTTTTGTCGAAAATTCGTTGTTTCGATAGAAGTCGCAGAACGCACGTTGCGCTTCGTCGTTTGACGCCAAGACACTTAATTGTCAATGACTGCCCTTGCATTTTGTAAAGCCCCTGTCCCACCTCGCATTGGCCGCTCGACTTAGGTACCGATTCATATATAAACGGACTTTTGGTCCACACTTTTATTACCACAGCTGTTTGTGCAGAGTTTAAGAATAGGAATAACTATTTGTAACACTTGCGCCTCCTATCATTCATAAATTGTACTAATTGCCTAAGAAACTATTGGTGGCATGTTAACAACAATATGCGGCACGCCCACTTTTATTTCCATTATCTCAACATTTGATATACAACTTTTTCTAACACTATTTACATGCCAACCTTTTTTTCTACATTATTATCAGTTTAGGCGGGACACATTTTACCCCGCAGCTTCTTGCGATTTAATACCAAACTTGGACTTAAGAATAACTATTTATAACACTTGCGCAACCTATCATTCATAAATTGTAGTAATTGCATAAGAAACTATTAGTTAACAACAATATACGGCATCGCACTTTAATATGCCTTATCTCAGCAGTATCAAAACAGCAGTTGTGTATCAAAACTTTTTCTAACACTTTTTACATGCCAGCCTTTTCTTTTATATTATAATCAGTTTAGGTCAGACACATTTTACCGCGCAGCTATTTCCGACTCAATGCTATTCTAGGACTTACTTTTCATATTTTAAGTTTTTAACATTAAAATGTATAACACTACAACAAAATCTTCACGTGAGCTTATTTTTTTGCGCCAAAATACGACCCCGATTTCTCAGCTATTTCGCGGTGACTACACTCTTAGCTATTAAGTTTGCATAGATCAAGGAGAAACGTGTGGCGTCTTATCAGCGCGACACATGTAAGGATCAATAGTACATGATATGATTTGGTGATATCGATTAATTTGAAATCGCCGTCAAAATGCCGACCGCCATTAACCAGTAAATGTTGGCTCAATTATACGTCCGTCCTTCCGTCTGTCCGTCAGTCTGGCTATTTGCGATAAATGTCTCTCACACGTCAGTTTGTATGTGAAAACCTGTTGATTATCGCGAGTGTTGAGAATACAATTAATTGCTTAAAGTACCAGCACTTGTTGTTAGCACTGGCGTTGGTGTTGTTGCTGTTGATATTTCGCTTACTTAATTGTTTTTGTTTTTTTTTTGGTTACTTTTTGCCTATAGTCTCAAATGTCACTAGAAATGGATAAAAATATTTGAAATGAAATAGTTAAACGCCATGTGATTAATCATGAACGACGTACGTAATGTCGGACTGACTGACTGACTGATGGTGTTCTTGTTATTATAACGCTTACGAACAAGTTGTGGCCACCGTTAATCTGACAATGCCAAATGACGTTGCGTTGCAATTGACGTCATTTGGAATTATTTCCGTTGATGGTGATGTTGATTTGATAAAATTAACGAGGATTGCAGATAGCAATCGAACCTCAAACGGACCGAGTGTGAAGGCAAAGTGAGGTCAGTGATTAACTAACTGTATTTTTAAATGATTACATTTTGTACCGAAAATTGCCAAGAATTTTAAATGTTTTATAACATAATATCGAACGGGAACGGCTGTCGAGCAGTTGCTGATACTATTGAAGACTTAACTGGGTAATAACCAATAGGTTAGGGTTATTAACTGACAAGACAATGAGCAAATGATTTTAATCGCGGTCGTACATGTATATTCTATAAAGCCCTTCCAGTTTCGTTAAAACTCGTTTGAGTTTTGTCAAGTCATATTAAAATATACAAATACAAAAAATACACTAACTAAGACATATGTATTAATTGCAAGACAGTGAACAGCTGATTTTAAACGCGGCCGTTCAGTATTTTATATTAAGTCCATTCGGCTAAACTTCTTTTAGTCTTTTAAAGTCATTTCAAAATATAAAAATACAAAAAAATATTCTGCCTCATCGTTAGCGACTACAAGTCTATGCAGTAGATGATTTTAAGCGTGGCCGTCCTAGTATTTTTCTTTACCGCCTTCCAATTCCATTTAAACTTCTCTTAGTTTTCATACTACCCGTATTATTACATTGGGACAGTTTTGTTTCCACAGAGATACATCTTACAAAATGTAGACAGATAGTAAAATAAACTACAAAAGTTAAAAAAAGTTAGTCTTATATAAATTATCTCTTAAGAGACAAATGTGAAAGTTTTATTTCAAGAATATAAGAACAGTTTTTCTTTTTTCCGTATCACATCCACATTGTTCGCAGGAAGCATTGCAACATTTCGCATTTCCCTTTTGCAGCAGTAGAATAAATCCCAATACTAACTATTTGCCATCTATAGTCACACATACACACACACACACATACACAAAAGGTAAAGTAATTTCCATGTCTGTGAGCCACCTTTGTCAGCAATATGTCCTGCCGCTTACAGCATAATTGAAAACAAAGGAAATAAACAACAACATTAACCAACTTGTTGCAACAATATGGCCAGGAATGTCTCACTGTCTGTCCTTAGCTCTTTAAAACTTTGCAATTTGTGTGAACACCACTGGACAACAACACAAGAGCTATAAAATCAACTTTGTACAATGCCAACGCCACCATCACCATCACCTTCAGCCAGAAATGGCATCGTTCTGTGACCCTACCACTGCCATTCATTGTAGGATTAAATGCGGAAATTTCCCATACATTTAGGAATGCTGGATAATTGTGAACTGGGGGATACAAACAGCAACAACAAAAACGACGGTAATAAAAAATCTACTAAAGCCATAAAACACAGCCAACAAAAATTTAAACGAATGTTGCAACGACTGCGGCAGCAACAACAACAACAATGTTGCAAACTATATAACAGCAACAGCAGCACAGGGCACATAGACTCATATCCTGGCATCGCATAGGACAACATGGACAAAAAAAACGATGTGCCAGCGAATGTGAAAGTTCTGCTTCGTTTTCTCACAACAGAACTTTTAATGGTAACGCGCGACCACAGAAGGCACCTTGTTGCTTCTGCTCGGGCTTACAGGAACTTTTAGCAACTGGTCTACATTAAGGGTATTAAAAAGAGTTGTTAGTGGAAAGGATATAACATACCAAACTATAAGAAGTATAGTTATAGTATTGCTGGCGGTGGAAACCTGGAGCTGATTTTTCCAAAGAACTCGAAAGAAACTTCCGCAGTTCTGGCTAAATTACGCAAAAGTATTACAAGAGGGCGGCTTGATAAGTAAGTGAGTTTTTTAGTGAAAAAATTTTTTTGGCCAAAAGATTATTATTTTTTCAATATATAAATTTATACCAAAAGTCAGCTTACATTTGAATCGGTTGCTGCGTCGATCGGCAAGGATTGGTGTGCAAGGATTGTGAAATACAAGATCAGCCTATGGGATTTTAGTGCCATTGCATTATTCAGCGGAACACAAGTACATACGGGAACTATCATAAAAACCATTACTAGACTGTAAAACAACGAAGATATTTAGCTCATTACAACTTGGACATAAACCTCCATCGATTCTAAACCGGCAGCTCTGTTGTTATAAGTCTTACACTACTATTGAGGCCACATGAAGGTGCTAAGAAAATTTACCCTATTAGCTAATTATTTTATAACTTTTATTACATAGCGTACAACATAATTCAACCCATCCAACGCTCCCTGTCAGATATCTACTCACACTTGTGCTCTGCACACACTTTTGCCTGCCACTGTTAAGATAAACCAATTAATGCAAGTCAGGCGCATAATCAATATCACTAGACCGCTCGTATCGCCAATCGCAATCATTAAGAAGGTGATACTGATCGACTCTATCTGACCATATCAAATATGATGGTTACTGTTGTTGGTGGTGGTGCTGCTGCTGCTGGTGATGGCGGTCTTACATTCATATCAATGAAGAGGTGACGACGGCTGGCTGTTAGAGAGCCGGCTATACAAAATTTTTAATACAAAATATTCGTAATTTCAGTGTTAGATTGAAGTGTTTAATGTTGAGGAGAAGATTATATGAAATCAAAGTATATTAGTAACGGTTTTTTTCACCGGCATATAAGTGTCACTTTAAATGACGGTCATAAAACTTGAAAAATTACACACGCACAACATACCTACACACATACTGATCAAATATGTGTGTATGAATGTGCGATAAATGATTGATGAATACCAAATACCCAATAACTTATCTGCAATGCTAGATTTGTACTATATCGGCACACAATTAATTGAATGTATTTGCAAAAAAAACCACATACTGTTTGGTTAAAATGGAAAACACGAAATTGCTGAGCAGTGATGTCAACCTCGTAAATAGGTAGTCAAGTTTTTGGGGGATGGGAGGGAAGGGGAGGAAGTAGAAAAAACCTTCAGTTGAAGATGAACTTAAAAATAAATTGCTAAGGAGGTTGTTCTTAACAAATTTGAAGCAGTTTTAATAAAATGCAATAGCTGTAAGGGTTTCAATAGAGTTGCAAATTCTAAGGAAAGTTAACTTATTTACTTTGCAACTAAAATTTCTCTCAATTGTTGAAAACTGTGTGGGAGTTATCTGCCGCTACATTTTAAAATTTTAAAACATTACCTTTATCGTATCATATACAACACGACCTTGATCGATAAGCCAATGCTTGTAGAGATATCTTCGACCATAAAGACTGATAAACAAATAAGATTTAAAACAATTAAGGTCTGGGGTTTTTGACTTTTATCAGGCGATAATTTTCTCAGCACTTATTTCTATTAGCATATAGCCATTCAACTGAAAAACAGCAAAGAGTTTTAAATTAACATTAAAACTTTGTAAATTCATTGGTAATGTGAATAGTTTAAAAATCACAAATTATTTTAAAGAGTTACATCATTTTTGTTGTAAAATAAAACTAATATATTGAATATCATGTGCTCCTTTTCTGCTTAACATGCAGTTGTAAAACTATGACACGTTTTTGTTTATTTATAGGTTAAGGTTTGTAAAATAGTACAATTATTGTACGATAGGAGGCGCAAAGTCATATCGAGTACTTTCGAAACAACGATACATATAAAGAGAACATCTTTAAGGCGCATTCTTTGCAAAATTTTAATTTCTAAATAGAAACATAATTTCTGTTGTAAAATAAAACCAAAATTTAAAATTAATATAAAATTAATATAATAAATCGATTTATTTTTAAATCTCCTTCCACTCCTTCTACTCTTTACTATAAAAAATAACTAATGAAGATCTGTATGTTACGCTATGTTCTTTTTCTGATTAAAAGTCAGTTTTTGTTTATTAATGGGTAACGATTTTTAAAACAGTACAAACCCCTATCGAGTACTATCGACGCAACGATAAGTGTGAAGAGAACATCATTCAAGCGCATTTTTAACAAAATTTTAATTTGTAAATAGAAATATCTTTTCTGTTGTAAAATAAAACTGAAATATTGAATATCTGTATGTTACGCATATGCTCCTTTTCGGATTAATAGGCAGTTGTGAAACAGAGACACGTTTTTGTTTATTAATAGGTAAAGGTTTGTAAAATAGTACAATTATTGTACGATAGGTGGCGCAAAGCCATATCGAGTGCTATTGAAGCAACGATAAATTTGAAGAGAACATCTTTAAGCCGCATTCTTCACAAAATGTAAAATTTGTATCCCAAAAATAACTAAAGTAGTACAGAAGTGTAACCATGTCAAATTGCAGATATGGAGTAGGTTAGGTTAGGATATTTTCGCAGCCGACTTTAGAATAGATCACTTGGTCAACTTCGCTCTCAAGCCATTTCGTTGCTCTGATAAAGGTATGGAAGTTATGCAGATCGCCTACTGATAGACACGTATTGTCCATAAATGTCCGATGACTAAACTTCGTATATCTTAGGTCACGTAAAGCAGGAAAATATCATAGAAGATGCTCCGTGGCCTTCTCTTCTTTCTCATCGTTGAAGCTTTTACAAAAATCATTGTAGGGTCAGTGATCGGTTATTACTGCTATGATGTTCTTAGATAGACACTAGACAGGTTCAGCGCAAATCTTGTATTCTGAGCATCCATGGTAGGCCAAATCTGCTTTGTCGATATGCGAGAGGTTTCTTTCATCCTTATTTCCTTAGCAATAAGGTTCATTTTCCCCAAATTAAGTTATTTCTCCCTATTAAGACGAATCTTAAACATTTCCCGATTTCACGATAGTGGCGGCCTTCGCCAATACATTGGCTTTTTGGTTATCATATCGTCGTCCGGGGATTCATCTGCTCTGTGCCAAAAACACAATCTCAGTAAATCGAAGTTATAGTTTGGAAGGCCTATATACCCAAGAGATATAAAGCAAAGTGGACACGAAGCATCACGACTTCTAAAAGCGAAAGCCACAAACGGATTGCAGACTTGATTTTGGTATTAAAAACAGGAGATAGCATCATTAACTCAAAATGGCGTATAGGGCACATGAATTCTATATCCGCAAGTCCTGGAACCCATGTGAGGATAACCGTCGAATGTCTCGATATCTGTACAAAAGGCGATACTACAGGTTTTCTATCAGTAATTAAATGAATATTGCGGAATATGATGCTTAAATTGCTCCACGACTATTTTTATGGCCGCTAATTCAGCCTGAACTATGCTACTGTGAACCGGTAGCCTAATCGACGGTTGCAAATTCAGATCCTTTAAAGTAGTTTCCACAGACTGCATTTTCTCTTAATTTCGACCCGTTCTTGAAACTTAGGATGACATATTCCCCAAAGTGTAGGGTATGTTCCTTAATAAACCCGGATCGAAAACATGTTCTGGTACAGTGTAAATTGTGTGACACCCTACATTGATTACGTCTAGAATTTTAGCATGATCATAGTTTATGTGCCTGCCTCCATGCTCTCGTGGTGTTCGTTGATACCCTCTTCGCCTCAATGTCTGGGGGGTAAGCTGTTTATGACCGTAAACAGTGCCCCTGTTATCATGATTGCCATCAAATGACAAAAAGTGTCTGGGACAGTTACAAAAAATGTACACAAAACTTTTTATTAATATGAATATGAACTTTGACCTCAATAAAAACACATACTAACTGGGATTGGGTATGCATAGCGTCTTTAAATTAAGAAAAAAAGCATACCAACAAAACATACCACATAAAATGATGTACATCTTGATATATGCTTTACACTACTACACATGTGTTACAAACACGTCTCAATATCTATAGTCATATCCACGCACCTTCTTTATTATTCCGCCAACTCACTGCTGCTCGTTTCCCATGAATGTCGGTCGCTTCGCAATATCCTAAAATTCCGTTTTTTTTTCATGTATAAAATAACAAAAAATTCGCCCAAATTGAATAATTGACTACAAGTTCTACTAATGCTTGCACACACACACACACATATATGCACAAAGCTCACACGACTTGTCGTGTGTATGCCTTGTTCTGTCTGTCTGATCGTATCTCTGTCAACAGCACCCGCACCATTAGCATCAGTTTTAATGGTCTCCCCCTGCTCAAGTTTACTGTCGGGCATCCTTCCCCCTGCGCAGGCGAATTAATGAATCAGTACTAAGTAAGTAATGAATAATTTCGTTTGTTTTTTTCCTTAAGGGGATATACGGGTTGATTTAGTTGTTTAGGCTGGATGAATGAATTATATACATTGGCACAGTGGTGGGCAAAAGTATGTGACTGGTGGTGGAAACAAGAAAACAATAAATGAAAAACTTTAGAGAATTTTCAAGACGAAATCAAAAAAAATATATATTTCGCGAACTGTGACACACTTTGTTATAGTAATATTGTTGCTATAAAACTTTCTGTATGTCAGAAAGCCGCAAATATATTATAGTTTATTAGTAAAAATTACACTGCACAACATTTTTTAGCCCTTTGATTTGGGACTCAATTCTGAGAACTGCACGTGAAAGTAGCACCAAAAAGAAAAAGTTCTGCATCATTTGTTTTGTCAAGTTACATGCCATAATAATTTAATATCGATTTGAAGTTAGTAAATGTCGTATAGGGGAATTTGTCACGTTTAAGGCTCTTTTGTTATATTTTTATATGGTGGCGTATGATTATCATAAGTAATATTCCACGTAAATCATACGCTACGGAGTACAACAGTTTTATTGTAACTGATACAAAATAAACCCAGTTCAAAATCATTTGATGAATGGAAAAGTGAACAGATTAAAGGAATTGTAACTCTTAATTTCTTTTAAATTTGTTTCAGCTAAATCGGACTGGTGGTTCTCGAGTTATGTCAAACAAAAGAGCCTAAACCGTGACAAATTCCCCTATACGATACTTACTAACTTCAAATCGATATTAAATAATTATGGAATGTAACTTGACAAAACGAATGATGTAGAACTTCTTCTTTTTGATGCTACTTTCACGTGCAGTTCTCAGAAATGAGTCCCAAATCAATGAGCTGAAAAATGTTGTACTGTGTATATGAATACATTTAAGCCTTAGGGATATAGTATTTTCATTGGCCGTTGTAAAACTCTATGTGACGATTACTTTTACCTCCGACGTTAAATAGTTTAATGCGCGTTGGTATGACGTCCACAATTGTATTGATGTTTAATACTTAAGTGCTGTGCTGGAGTAACAAAGTAGGAGCTTTTGCACGTCTTAACATATGTTTATCTGTACCGTTGTTGTATGTCTCCACTTTTATCGTTTTTTTTGTTCGTTGGTTTTTACTTCTCCTTTATTTGTTTGCTCAATGTTTGAAAAATGCCAAATCCGACTATGCAAATATTTACAGATTCAAAATAATGAATTGAAATGCAAAAAGGTAGATAAATGCAGGACGGGTAAGGGCATGTGGTAAGTGGCAAAAGAAAGACACATACAACAAACTTTTTTAACTCTACACATAAAACAGGTTGTACGTGTGAGTGCAAATGTGCGTAAGATTTTTTGCGAATTCAGTACAATTGAGCCCATGAATTTCTTAGGCTCAAATTGGAAATGCAAATAAACCTAGGAGTACTGACAATAAGGGGGATAATAGCAAACACAGCCTATTGATATTACTACTTACAAAAAACTATCTAAGACGATTTGTAAAACGGAATTTAAGCAATGTTTTGGCAGTACATAACTAGAAAGGAAAGACCCTGCATCAAAACTGAAAACTTATAATTGACAAATGTCAGATTTTGTTGTATAACTCAGTACAACACATGATTTTGGGGCTCAATTCTGAGAACTGCACGTGAAAGTAGTCCAAAAAAGAAGAGGTTCTGCATCATTCGTTTTGTCAAGTTACACAAAAAGTTAATGTCGATTTGAAACTTGTAACTTCTCTTGCATTTGCCAAAATTTAAAATGTCAACCTAACCCAATCACTCAATGATTTATTTGATAATACTGCTAATGAAACTAAATCTATAGTAATTATACATTACGA
The DNA here is from genome assembly GCA_964034835.1 of Muscina levida. Lineage (NCBI taxonomy): Eukaryota > Metazoa > Arthropoda > Insecta > Diptera > Muscidae > Muscina > Muscina levida. Next base: position 151,526,322 of record OZ035882.1, read on the forward strand.
TCTTAGCTATTTGCTATCAGTCGTTGCACAAGTTATTGACTTTATATGTCGCTTTAAGCCAATCAAACAACGACCTTGACCATTGCTAACCATACAAACATTAAATCAATGTATAACACTCGGCGGCTTGGCGGTGGTGACATCCATCATGTAGCCAAACTTATATAACACAAGTTGTAGCGCGTAAACATCTGAAACTTGTAATAGCAAAACAAAGTATTTTCTAGTTTATTTACAAACTACTATTATTTACATTTCCGACCAAACTTGGCGTACAACCACTGCCAAACCGGCTATTTTTCGCATAAGGCTAAATAATAACAAAAAGCTAGCAATCGATCTGCTTTCGCATTTATCGTCCAAAGTCCAGAGTTTCTACTCTCTTTGGCGTTGTGTAGTGTGTAATTACATACAAGTTGTTGTTGTTTTACGCAAAAATTACATATTTGCTTGCAACGCGTTAAATCACCACTCTGGTAGCTGTAGTTACAGAGAAAAGCAAGCATAGCGCGTGCTCAACTCGTTTGCTGATACCATCGCCATAATATGTACAAGAAACATGTGGAGGACTCCAAGTCCTAATCAAATATACATATGCAGGTACATATGTGCATGCATATAGGTATGTCGATGCACGATGCCCGATACACAAGAAATTGTACTTGATTGCCTGCATTTTTCCTTTTATTTCTTTTCATTTCAGTTTATTTTCATTGTGCTTTTAAAAATTCTTCATGACAATGTAGGAATTTTGTTGGTTTTATCAGATGTAGTGTCAATGCAGTGGTTGGATGTTGTAAAGCAGTCACAGGAATTTGTTGGGGGGTATGTGGCACCAATTTATTGTGCAGGGGTAGGGGGCAGCATTTTTTTCACTAATTACTGTGCAAAATTTACAATTAACATTTATTTAAATTGGAATAAATGTAGTAACTTTTATTAAGACATACTTTAGTTAACATAGTTTGGTTCATTGCAAGATTAAAGATTATACTCCCATGAAAACTTTTTCATTATTTCTAAAATAATTTAAGTAAATTGTTTGGGATTATTCACAACTCACAACCAGCTAGAGCTATAGCTACTTCGGATTTTGATAAAATATCATAACTTGTTGTAGAAACCGTAGCAGGCTACCACAGTAAAATACTGTAGAAACAGTTGGAACGTCAACAATATGTTATTAAATGAACCATCGACAACATATTATTAAACTCGCGTTTAATCTCTCTCACCCTAACTTTATACCTCTAAAGACCATTTCAGACACCTAAGCAGCAATAAACCAAAATTTAGTCAAAATCGTAAAGACTGTATCTGAGTTTATATGTAATACACAGACCTACAGAAACATACCTACTGTTAAATATAATTGTTGTATTTAGATGGATATCTAAAAGCTTGGCCTATAGCTATTTTGGTTTTGATTAAATACCAAAACTAATTCTAAGAAACCGTTCCAGGCTCGCAACGGCAACATGACATACAATATACATTCGATTGCAATCTACAGAACTATCGACAACTTGTTATTAAACGACTTGCCTTTAATCTCTCTCACACTAATCTGATACCTCTTAAAACTATTCCAGACACCTTAGCAGCAATAACCCTAAATTTAGTAACAATCGGATAGACGGTATCTGAGACTATATGTAACACACAGACCTACAGACACATACTTATATCTAAATATGTAGGTAGACAGATACATTAAAACTAAGTTAGCAACAGTCAAATTCATTTTTATACTAAAAAAGTACATTTAAAACCAAAACATAATCGGATTGACGGTATCTGACATACATACACACGTATCTATATATATAAAATGGAATGTGTGTTTGTTTATTTATTTGTTTGTTTGTTTGTTTGTACCTTATAGGAGACCAAACCTCTGGACCGATCTTCCTGAAATTTTCACAGCATTTAACTGGGACTCTGGCATGACTTATAGGGTACTTTTTTCGACCACGCCCATTTTTTTTTTAAATAATATGCAATAGCGAAGCATTGCCGGGCCCACTAGTTATTTATATTATAAAGATAGGTCGATAACATTTAAGTTAGAATCAGTTTTAAGACTTATTTTTTTTATTTTTCTTTAAAAATGCCCAACAATAAATTCCAGAGAACTAGAAAACCAACATAATAACAAAATGTTTAATACAAGGATCTGTTAGAACTCAATGTCTTTAATTTCTATTAGAAATTCTATACCACTCTGTGGAATTGGCCAAATTCCTTCTGCTTGTTAGAACAAAACCATCTCTCAAAGTCATTCTGTCCGGTTTCTCCGAATTCCGTTTACTAGACGACCTTAAAAGCGGTTTGAAGCTATTCCAACAACTTTAAGAAAGTTCTTAGAACTATCAGTTATCACATAATCATCAGCATTGCTATTAATGCCGAGTTGAATGCTGCTATAGGTATAGGTTTTTAGATAAACTCATCATTCTTCGCCAATGCAGCAAAAAAGAACAAAACGAACGCATAAACCAATGTTGCAAACAACCAGCAGCAGACCAGTTTGTTACCACTCTGCTCCCTCTCAAGTGGCAAAGCAAGTGCAATGTTCGATCTTTGGCTATAGGAAACAAATTGTGACGGGATTCCTGAGCAACTTTTTCTCTTGCTCCACTCCTCGAAAGCTGGACCTCTTGCCGCTTGCTGTGGCACTATCAGTGATTGTGGGGAAACTGGTTCAACCAAGACCAAGTCCCTCCTCGCTGCGCCAAGGTGTTTGAGAAAATCCCTTGAAGCCAGCTTCAAGTCTGAGGTCAAGATCGTTCGTTGACCAAACTCACTCACTGGTGTGTCGATGTTTGCAGTAGTTGTCGTGGTGCTGGCTGTGCCCCAACGCAGGGAATGTAGTGTCTCAGACATATGCACCGAGATAATACTACCACATACAAACTTACGCTGGAGTACAAAGTGGTTGGGACGGACGCCAAAAGAGACCAAGACGAACGATGATTACATCCACTGGCTTAAGTAAAGCAAATATTATAAAAGAAACATGGAACCTATACACGACAACCACGACAACGTGGACGTGGACAGCGTGGACACTGCGACATACGACTGGCAGGCAACCCGCCGCTTACTCTCAACTCAAGAGTTTCAAGTGTAAGCTATGGGTGGCTGTTAGCAGTGGATGGTGGTGGGAACAAGCGTGCAAGTAACATGCAGCGAGTGCTGTTCTTGCCGTCATCATCGGTGCAGGCGATTCTCCACAAAATGCTGGTCATTAATCTTTAATGTAAGGCAGTGGTCAAACCGAGCAGAAAAATGTGCAAAATCAAGTCAGCACATGGCTAAGCTAAAGAAAATCAAGTAATTTTCCTCTCTTACACGCACGCACACATACTCACAAATTGAAATTTTACGCAATTTACTAAAGGAGGAAAGATGGTCGGAAAAGCAGGAAAACCAAATACCCATACATTAGGGTGACTCAAAAGATAATATACAATACTAAAAGGAATTCCTCAGATTACACTAGGGAATAGCAACGCGGGCATGATGAATTTCGAAACCTCAAAATTTATTCAATATTTTTCAATTGGTTTATGGCGTCAAAAGTTATAAAGCAATTTGGTTTATATTCTTTTCTGCTATAAATTTTTAAGTTATATTTTCTTAGCGACTAAGTTTTTTCAATTCTACAGCAGATCAAAAAAATTCCTACATCTTATTCCATAGTTGTTATTTTAACAGACAATTGCGCCACCTATCATCCATTAATTGCACTTATTGTAAAACAAACAAAAACAATGCAGTATGTTAAAAGTAATAAAGTTAAGATACAGATTCGAGGTTGGATGATATATATTTCGTACACTGTTCTGTATTTACTCACGAATTCGTTCCTTCGTACTTTAAAAGTATTTTCAAAGAAAAAAATCCATTTGAGATAAGTGTGGGCTAGATTTAATCTTTTAGATATCACGTTTTGCCTTAAAATTTAGGGGACTGTAACCAATGAGTTGTTCGGTTGGTTCGTGATCATTATTGAACTTGCCTTCTCATACTTCTGCCCACATTTTCTTTAAAAAAAATTCGATGAAGCTCCATTTATTTTTCGTCTGTTGTAATAAATGCAAAAAGTTTGTGCCGCTATAGACGTAGAATCTTTGTTCCAATAGTAATTGCATACGCACGTTGTGCTTGCCTTAGAATTTCGCGAACTGCATCCACTGAGTTGTTGGAGTTACACATGTTGCTCTATCTTGCTGAAATTTGTTAAATATTTTAAACCTTTAAATGTAAATCCTTGTGAATAAGTAATGGGGTTTAAACATTTTCTGGACACATTTAGGACGTTAGACCGCCATCGAGTTTTCGGGATCCATTGAAGTTATTAGTCGGTTTGTTCGTGGTCATTATTCAACTTGTCTCCTCATACTTCTGCCTTTATTTTCTTATTAATAAAATCGATGAAGCTTCATTTATATGCCCATTATATTTTAACGCAAAATGTTTGTTGCGCTATAGTCGAAGAATCTATGTTTTGAAAGTACACCCATACCTCAATATACGGCCTAGGTACGTTCTCAAAATGTTAGCCGTAAACCGAAACGCCACAAAGCGAGGTAATAAATTTCACACCTACTTATATTTACATACATACATACTTATACCCTACATACCTACTTATTATTACTCAAGAACGGAAAAATGTGCAAGAAAACTACGTCAACTTACGATCAGCACAAACAAGAGACTGCTGCATCAACACTCGCTGCGCTTGTGAGTGAATATTTTTGTTAGTATCTCACTCTTCGTAAAAAAAACGGCGAAACCCCTATTTGCTTTAGCCGTATAGCGAGGTAATGTGCGCCGTAAAGCAAGGGTGTTCCAGAATTAAAAAAGGCCGTTATAGCGAAATGCCGTAAAAAGAGGGGACGTATAAAGAGGTATGAGTGTACTTGCATAAGCACCTTGTGCTCCGCTGAATGATGCTATAGTACTAAATTCCTTTTGGCTACTATTTCTTTCCATAACCATTCTTCTTCTTGCGGCCGTGGTTGTTCAACGTTGCTACGGACTCAAATGTAAACGGACTTTTGGTTCTCCCTGTACATAAGATCTTTGAAAAACAAATTTCCGAATTTCTTTATTTTGAATTCGCTTGCTCTGGAGTCGTCTATGTATGACATCAGTGCGTCCCATTGTTGAAATTAGTTTTGTAGACTTTTAAAGAAAATAGAATCTGAGCCAGTCTGTTTACATTTGACTCTTACTTTATAATGTATTTGTCTTTGTCTTTGTTACCGTGGGCCACTCTACTGCACATGCATTTATGCTGCAAGTGAACAGATAACCCAACGCTATATACAAGTTCTCCAAGTCATTTTCTGTTTGCCATGTAATTGACAATTGTTGTTAAACAATAAAATGGCAAACAAAAAAAATCAGCGATGAGGAGCAGTAACGCTGCGAAACATATTGTTGCAATGCCACCAGGCTACGCGCGCTTCCAAGCTCCCACCAAAGTTGTCGTTTTCTATTTTATCTGACGCGCACATACACACACAGCATCCAGGCAGCCTAATCCTATATCAATTCTGACGCTGGGAAGGCCCCAACTAAAATGTACACAGCAATTCACACACTGTCGCTGGCACCGAACGCGATCCCTCCCCATTAATTATCTAATAATTAACATCTATAAACATGCTGTTGTTAAAACGTGTACAACATTCGCCTACCAGTGATAGGCAATGTCTAGATGACGCTGGTTGATTATTTGCAATTAGACACAAGAGAGAGAGGGAGAGCGTAAAGAGTCCATGATGCACAAAGAGATGGGCAGACGGGCCGATAGCCAGATGGACAGACATTTAAAATAACTTCCACACATGAGTACAAAACAACTGACTTTACTCGATGACGTAGCGGCAGACGACAGACGTATGACCGACCATACGTAATAACAGCCATACGTAAGTCACCATGTATGGCGACATTTGTATATAAATCCATATATATATATGTAGATGTACTCTTACATATGGGTGTGCTTTTTTTGTTGTTATTATTGCATACCTAATGTGTGATTGTCTGCGAGATTTTCATTTGAAAATCTGTGTTGTTTTCCAATTTTCCAACAAAATGCACTTTGGAGAAGTCTTTTGTTGATTGCCTCTCCTGTTCGCTTAATGATCTGTTACGCGAGATTGTAGCCTGGTACACAGTTCGCAGTGGGCTACACCCACTTTTCGTTGCGTTAAATGTGAGAAGCGGCAGCAGCAGTTAATTGCAAAAGTATTAAGCAACGGCGGACACAAAAGGCCCTTTAACGGAGGGGGAAGTAAATACTCTAAACATTAAAAAGGTAGGAGTTTTCCCGTAAGCGCTGTCAATTGAGGGCTATATCTTGGGAATACTTGGGAGCTCTTTGATGACTAGATAAATACTATGGAATAGTTTATGCAACTTCCTTATGGACATAGCAATGCATTTGACGGCAAACATGCAGATCAATCAAAAAAAGTTGTCACCCCAGAATTCGTCGATAGAATCCATGGAAGAATAATATTGAACGCTTGGAAACTGATAGTGTGTAACTATGAGTAGTATGAATCATAACTTAGTACTTAATTTACAACTAAATTGCCTTAAATTGAAATAACTTCAAAATGTGTTACCAGTGCGAGGGCATGACACAAATCATCAATACGTCTTAAAGCAAACGAGTCAGTAGTTTCAGATCTCGATACACTTAAACATAACTACTACTGCTTCCTTTTGCCATCATCAATGCACATACCTTTGTTAGCAACTGTAACTCATCATCATAGTTGCTCAGATGTACTCGTATATCTATCTGTTCGTGAATAGATATCTGCATTTTCTATAATCAACACGAATTGTTCATCATACAGCGCGGAGTAGTGTGCGTCGTTTGAGTACGAGTGTACGTACACAAGTATGGATGAATTCACATACATATTCACATAACATAGAGGCATAATTTAAATTAACGACCGGATGTACACGCAGAATGCAACATGAGATCAATTTAATAGAGCAATTACAATAACAACAACAACAACATCGAAAGACAGCAGCAATGACAACAAAAATGCTGTGCACAAACACACAAGCTTACAGCAGCAGCAACAATCACCACAAAGATTTAAACTTAATAAAACAACTCAGAAAAAAACTACTTTAAAATGTTATCATAAAATTCTATTAGTATGTACTTTAATTATCTAAACTGAGGGCTGGCCATTAACTGCTGTCGTCGTTGAGGCCATAACTGAAGTCGCTCCCGCTGAGTCGCCAATTGACAGTCACGATGTTTGCTATTGGGAAACTTCTAGCGAATCTGTAAAAGATTTAACAAAACACACAGTGGAGCCTACTACTAGAGTTACATACATCTAATCATCTAATCGTTGTTAACTCACCGGTGACGCACCGCGTTCCCTCCTCCCTGTCGTTGTAACTGTAAGCAGTACTGGTGCTCTCTATGTGACAAAACACTTGACCAGCACAAGTCCGAGTTATTATCTAGACAAAATCTCATAACAATTTAATCATGATCATATTACTCTCTGGTACTCTACTTTATATGTATAATTTGAGGCTCCCCAATTGACAAACTTAAGTGAATTAAATTAAATGTTAAACATATAATTTTTGTCAAACTTATGTTAATTTCTCTAAAAAGAAATACAAAAGTATAATAGGGATCAAAAGTTAACATACATTTGTAGGTTTTGCCAGTTTTTAATGTAGAAATATAGAAGTCAGTAAGATAAAATGGAGAGACAAATAACTTTACAGTGGATACAATAAAATTTACTTAGGCAATAAATCGAGAGAGTAGATATGTCTAGTTTGTTGCCAGAGCCGCTAAGTCGTTGGGTATAATTTTCATCAGGTATTGAAAATGGTAAGGATCACTCTGAACCATTTAACACAGAAAGAGGTCTCAGGCAGGGCGGTAGCTTGTCTTGTGCAATATTCAATATAGTTATGGAGAAGGTGATGAGAAAGGCTGGTTTTAACATGTTCAGCATCATCCGGGATGCGGGATGTTACTGCAGTTTTCTCATCGCTACAAAAGGAGTCAGCAAACATGGGTTTAGCGGTCAAGGAAGACAAAACAAAAACAATAATTTCGGCGAACCCGTTCTGTTGTATGATGCCATATCGTGGGTGCTTAAGACAAAGGACATACAAAACCTGGAGTATTCGAGAGAAAAGTACTCAGAAATTTATACGGACCTATCTGTTTCGACGTCAAGTTTAGCCATCGGATGAACCATGTATAACCTTTACCACGACGTCGACGTAGCTAAAAGAGTCAGAATCCAATGACTACGATGGCTGGGACATGCTGCCAGGATGGATGTAAATCCTTCAGCGAGAAAGGTGTTTTAAGGCGAACCTGAAGGACGGCGCAGAGCAGGGAGACCCAAACTTCGTTGAAAGGACCGCATTGGGATGGCTTCATACATTTTTGTGCAAAAACTATGAGATCATTGAAAATTGGCACCGAGAATAAAATTTACTACATTCAGAAATCGATCAAACAACCAACCAGCAGTAGACCAGTTTGTTACTGATCTGCAGCCTCGAAAGTCGCAAAGCAAGTGCAATGTTCGGTCTTTGGCTATACAAAACAAATTGTGATGGGAATCCTGAGCAACTTTTTTCTCCTCCAATCCTCGAAAGGCCAAAGCAAACAAAAAGCCATACTTCTTGCCGCTTGCTATGAAGCTGTCAGTCCTTGTGGGGAAACTGGTTCAACTAAGGCCAAGTTTCTCCTCGCTGCGCCAGTGTGTTTGAGAAAATGGACCAAGAAATCAAAACATATGTGGGCCAGTGAAATGCATAAAATATGGGTGCGGAAGTTCAAGGAGACACGTTCAACAGAAAATCATCTGCAATCCGAACGACCTAAAGCTTCAAGAGATCTCAAAAAAGGAGCGTAAGAGCATTTGTTCGTGAACAACGTAGACTCTCTACTTAAAAGCGGTCTAAAGAATTCTTCACAAAAATGTGCGTTTACATCCTTACAAAATTCAAATGATACAGGAATAAAAGGCTCAAGATCATGTTCACAAGCTTCAGTTTGCTAACGAAATGCTGGAGAGGTTCTAGCATTACCAACATTAATTGTTTTCCCTCCAACCCCGTGAAAAGCAGTCAAAATGGTTTTTTATCGCTGTTGTTTGTCGGTGGCTCAATCGTAACATACAAAACATCGTTATATAGGTCTTGACGAGTAATACATTTTCATTAAGCCAGTGGCATGTATAGGACAAATGTAGTACTCCACGATTGAGCCATAAACGATAAAGAAGCAGGTTTTGGCTTTAATTTGCAAGAACTGGGGGAATTATTTTAAGTTGTCTAGAAGCAGGGGGAAGTCGTATGACACCAATCCTTAATTGAAGCATCAAATTTGTTCTGCATTCACCCCCCAAGGTTACTGCATAGAAGCAGCTTCGTCAGCAAGTGACATTATTATTGTTTAATATTTTTATGAAGATCACAGACGACATGCTGTTAGAATAAATACAAAGCACCATCAAGGTACCATAAAGATGGGATAACATTTCTCCTTTCTAACGTCTCATTGAACGCAGTTTGCGCGATTTTTGCGCAGAAAGTAATATCCAAAAGAGTTAAAATTATCTGGCCACCTCGTAGCCAAGACTTATACAGGGTGGAGCGCGATAATTTTTTTTATTTGGGAACGAAGTAAAAAAAAGTATGAACCTTAGAAAAATTTGTTTTATATTTTAATTATATTGAACAGTGAGTGAATTTAATTTATGTATCCTCCAACTGCATTTCCTCAAGAGCCGGCTGAAAAAAGTCCTGTATTATAGTCAAGTGCCGTTCCAAGTTCACAGTTACGGCAAAACGGTTGTCCTGAAAAAAGTAAGGGCCACTGATGCCTACTCGTGATATGGCGCACCACGCAGTGAAACAGTCCGAATGCAGAGGTCTCTGGTGAAGTTCTCTGAGGTTTGTTTCACTCCAGTGCCGAATATTTTGTTTGTTTACAAACCCACTGAGGTGAAAATTTGCCTCATCAGAAAAATACGCTTCAACACAAAATGACCTCTCCTCACGTGTCCAATGCACGCACACTTTCCACTCTCTTTGACCCACCATGCCGCCACAGCAAACCAGTTTTAAGGGAAATGCAGAACTTCACGAAACCCGTATGAAGTTGCCAGTAAAAGATTCCGCTACTGTTTGCAGTAGTCTCAAAATAATCAAATATTACATATGAATGTAGTAATTTAAAAAAAAATCTTATTTGTGTACATTTAAGTTCGAGATTAGTTTAAATCATCGCTTGAAAACTAAAGAGACTTTTGGTCCACACTGTAGAATGCCTACAAAAAGTTTTAAAGCTTTTTGTAAGACCTGTGATGTAAAATTTGCTTCTACATTGACATTTCTAACAACAAGTATCAGCAAAGATGTGTTGTGAAATCTTATTTCAGACACTTTGAGCAACAAAAACAACAACAAACACTTAGATTTTAAACATTTACTTTTAACAAAACTAGCAACTCTATGACATTGTGCGAAATGCTCTTCCCACTTTACACTCGAAAACCAGAGAGTGCGAGAGTACCAGACCCGACCCCCCTTTTACCATGTAATAATCATCACCGCATACTTAAGGTATGATCACTGCCAACAATGTGACACTGTTGTTGTGATGAATAGTCGCTGATCCGTTAAAATACAAAACGTCGTCGCTGTTCTCCCAAACGACATGTGTTTATACCAATTGTTATTGTTGCTGTTGCTTTCATTCCTCTGTTGGCGTTTGTTTTGTTTTTACTTTTGATATCACACACATTTGTTTTGAAATATTTTATATGTTTGCAAGTGAGTGTATTGTCGTTGTCGTTGTCTCCGTAAGAATTTGGCGGCGTATGTGTATTGGTGCGTTTGTAATGTGTTTTTTGTTATTGTTTATATTATCGTAGATACTACGAGAACGAGGAATACGACGAATATTTAATTATATTATCAAATGAGACTCGTTTAACAAACAACAATGAAACATCAATATGAAAGAACAACAATAAAAACTACGGAGGAGCCCTCGTCGTCATTCACTCACTGTCGCGACTCGTTCGCTCACTGTCATTGAAGTGAGAACAGCAAGTGTAAACATGTGATTAAAACAAAAACACAGCAACAACCTAACTTAATAGCAAAAGTAATTACACATTTTTCGTTCACTCTTAACAGAGTGATGGTTGTTGTTATTGTCATCCGCTGTGGCTGAATGTGACCGCAAGCTACCAAATTAGGGAGATGAATGCACTTTAGCACTATGCAAATAAATGGTTTAAACTTTAATACGTTAGGCCATAAATTACTTTGTAGTTAGAGGCAATATTAGTTGGATCATTAATAAAATAAAACCTTGGCCATTAAACTTTCGTTTGCAAGTCATTTTTGTTTGAGTAGCGATAACACGAGGGACGTGTGATAAATTCGAAACAAAGTAGAGGACAAGCTATGTTATGAGGGCAAGGCAAAGACTAGGAAATGATCTATTCCTGACTTTAAAAAGGCGATAAATAGAAATGTAAAAAAAGTTATATTTGCGTACAAAATATAAAAAATAACTCAATACGGTGGATCCGAACCTGAAGCTGTTTTTTTTATAAATTTTGAAATACTTTTGAATCTAAACGATTTTTACGATAAAGTTTTTTTCAACCATCGGAACCTGAAGCTGGTTTTTTTTAATTTGTTAATACTTTTGAATCTAAGCGATATTTACGGCAATATTTTTAACCGGCTCAAGGTTAAGTACCGCTTAGGGAGAATCAATGATGAATTTAGAGCTGGTTTGTTTATATGTACATATATAAATAAGCACCTACATATATGGCATATGTACATTTGTATGTATATTACAAAATGTTACACATTGGTTTATTAGAAATTACCTTATCGGTAAAAATCATTTTGATTAATTGTTCGACAAGATTTGTTGTATGGGCCTGATTATATGTTATCAAATATGTATGTGCGATCACCCTATTATTGAACTGTTTCACGACTTATTGGTGATAACGCTTAAACAGGAACCGCATAGAATCTACTACAAGGCTCCTGATAACCTTGTCACGAGTAGCGTCTGTCTGTAAGAGGTATTTATCTTCCAGTTTGTAAACAGTTTGAATAATCTTTGGGAATAAGGCGGTTTTAAGTAGTTATAGGCACATTTAAGTAGAGAGTCCAAGTTGTTCACAAACAGAAACTTTTTCATGCTTTACATACGTTTTTGAGCATGAATCGTGGTTGATGGTTGACGGATGGATCGTGGTTGATTCATTGTTAAAACTATCTTCTCGAGCTTCTGCTCCCATTTTCTCATCAATTGAATCGATTGTTTTTAATTTTTATGTCATAGGTACATATATTGTAATAAACGCTAGCATTTCGTTGCGCTATATTCGAAGAATCACTATTTCCATAGTAATCGCGTACCCAGAACGCTAGTTGTGCATCGCTGAATTTCGCCATGGCTTGGCATTCCCGTCGGCTGTTCTAGCATACTGTATCCATACGCCTTACCCTACTGTAGCTTTTCGTCGCAGTTAACGTTTGAAATATAAACAGACTTTTGGTCCATCCTATGTAATGTTGGGATTTGTTTCATTTAATACATAATACTAATTTTGAAATATAAATAATGCACATACAATTCTGTTTATATTCTGCATTGAATAACTCGTGACACTTGATTTTTAGCTGCCTTAAGATCGCCTACCCACCTTGATTGTCATACAGCCTCCGTACATGCGCATAACTTTTATATTAACCTACATCTGTACATACCTAAATATGTATACAACAACTACATATGTATGTACATATACATATGTCCCTTGCATGTAGAGCCCACATGCCTAATCACACTTACGCATGACTACTCTCATTCTCACCCACTGTCACCCTCCATCCATCCAGCCAACCAACCATCTCGTACATAATTTTCCACCCAAAAAGAACAAAAACAAAAAACAACGTGTATATTTGTAGCTTTGCCCGTACGTCCACCCGTCCGTCCATCCGTCTGTCCGTCCACTGCTTCTTATCACACCGACCGAAAAGTTGTGTTATTCAAAGTTATTTTAATTTATTTCATATTGTTGTATACATTACACGCTCTTCTCTCGAGTGCGATAAATAGGAAGCAACAACAAGCATCGTCGTGTACCCAAAAACACGCGAAAAACAATAACAAAAATGTAATAACTCTCTAGTTGACACTCTAGTCTTGGCACTCTAGTCAACTCAGCACACAACTCTGCGCTGTAGCCTAATAATTGTGATAAGATTAGGAAAGAGCAAATAGCCAAGACAGGTGTAAAAACGTTAAGTCAATAACATCCAAATGTCTTAACAAATAAACACACAAGCGAACAAAATGTGTTTTTCTCTATATGTTAAGAACTACATAAATATTGATCTAATTGAAAGTTTAAATGAATAACAATGATTTGCACGAATCACAGAAATGTCCCACCCACATCAATGACACGAGTTGGAAACTGATATTTCTTGACAGACAAAAGAGTTGTCAACTAATTGTAAGCTATATGTAAAGTGGGGTAGCGATTCAGTAGCATGGTAGAACTATAGCTGTTACTTTAATAGCTTAATATACATTGTCATGAGATTGACTTACTTTAATCTGGTTTCACAAGACTATTTATTGGTCTACTTTTTGGCCGTCAACAATTAGCGAAATTGTCACATTTTTAACGTATTATCGTGTCAAGATAAAATCAGTACAAGAAAACAAACCTGAAAAATTACTGATATGTGAACGATCACCAAATTAGGCAACAGCAGACTTGAAAGCATTGATCAATAAGTCCCTGGGGTGTCTAGACGTTGTGAGTTAGTCATATTATAATATGGTGGACGTTTCCGTTGAAAAGCAAGTGATACGCGAGCCCTCCATTTCTTGGAAATGTCACTTGTGAATATATAAATAAATGTTAATAATAATTGATATATCTTTAAATTTGTGCTGGAAATATGGTGGAACTCGCAAATCAGTTAGAGCTCTTAATTTTCAGCACCCAATGTCACATCTTTATACCACCTGACCTGTTGGTATTTTGTATTGAAATAGTTTTTTACATCGTTGGATGTTGATAACACAATAGATTACTGACTTTTATACACCGCACATAGATAATATATCCAAGCGGGCCAGTTTTTAGATTTTAAAAAGTCTCTTCTTTCCAACAAATGTTTTGGTTATCCCTTTTTAGGTATCCATAGATTTTATTGTCAAATCCCTTTCGTCCTTATATATATATTGCCCTGAGAGACTTCCACTACGTAAGATTCTGCGACTAAGCGCTAGTTAGAATTTACAGCGTGTAACAAAAGTCCGTTTACATTTGAATCGGCAGTACCGTGGAGCAGCCAGGGCGAGGTGGGGCGGAGCGGTTACTAAATGCAAGAATAGACAAATGAAATTCAGTGCCATGGAGTTATTGAGCTGAGAACAACTAGCATTATGCGTACGCGAGTACTATCTAAAAAATGATAGCGGGAGCAAAATTTACGCTCGTCGAATCAATTGATAAGAGGAGAAGACAAGTTTTAAAATGAATCAACCACGATTGGGCAGACCCGTAAACATAGAGCGGGCAGGAGCATCTGTTCAGAAACAACATAGTCTCTCTACTTCATAGAAAGTACACATACATCTTAATTGTATGCCAGAGAGACACAGAAGTTTAATTAATTTGATTTCCCCAAACAAGGCATACTTGCACCTCAATGGGCAAGTCCAGAGCTACAGAATTTCAATGGTATTAGCATGATGGGGCAACATTGACCAATGTAAACAACATAATGGATGCAGTTCGAAAATTTTGAGAAAAAATGATATTCAAAAGAAATAACATTAGGTTAATCTAGACTTATTACCAATGGAAGCGTTCACGTAACTTCTCAAAATATTTGAAGTATATTGCTTTTACCAACTGATTCCCAATGCTTAACAAGGCTGCAGTAGCTTCTGCTATTTGTTATAAACGTGAGAGGAAACCTTATTTCTGTTGATTAGCAGATTTATGTGGAAATACCAACATTGACTTGATTTCACAATAACGCCAATGAAATAACTTTTGCCGATTGCTGTTTAATGTTTGAGAAGGCTGCAGTAGCATCTTGCAGTTATTATTACGTTCATAAGAAAACTTTTTTTCTGAAGAATCGAAAATTGTTGAGGGAATACTTAATTCTAAAGAATTCTGTACTCTATTGATTAAAAATATTGTGTGCCGGTATTAACAACATATATCGTCGGTATTCTGCAAAAAGGTCCCGAGTCCACTTTTTTGTGAAATTTACTTAATCATGCAAATGTGCTCAAAAGTCAGAGTCTATATCTATAGAATTTCAATGGCTTTAGCAAGATGGGGCAATATGTGAAACTGCAAACGACGTAATGGATGCAGTATGAAAATTAAGGGAAAATGTTATCCAAAAGAAGTAACATTAGCTCATGCTAGAGTTATCCCCAATGGAAGCGTTCACGTAGCTTCTCAACATATATGAAGCACATTACTTCAACCAACTCATTCCCAATGCTTAAGAAGGCTGCAGTAGCATCTGCTATTTGTTGTAAACAAGAGAGAGAAAGACTCATTTCTGTTGATTAGCAGATTTATGTGGAAATATCAACATTGACTTGATTTCATTAAAAATACAACACCAAAGAAATAACTTCTGTCGATTGATGTTCAATGTTTAAGAAGACTGTAGTAGCATCTTGCAGCTATTATAAGCGAAAAAGATTACTTGTTTTTTCTGAAGAATCGAAAATTTTTGAGGGAATATTTAATCCTAAAGAATTCTGTACTATATTATTTAAAAATATTGTGTGCAGGTATTAACAGCATATATCGTCGGTATCCTGCAAAAAGGTCATAAGTCGACTTTTTGGTGAAATTGGCTTAATGATGCATAAGTTTCCCAAAAGTCATAGTCTATGCCATGTAAAAAAAATGCCATGTCTATCTTAAGTACAGTGAAACTTCGATATAACGATTCTAAAGGGGGTCGAAAAATACTTCGTTATAGCCATTGATTCGTTACATGTATTTATCAGTGAAACCTTGGTATAACGACATATCAAGGAATAAAAAAATTCAATTTTTAAGGAAAATGCAAAGAACTTACTTATTATTCCATAGGTTAATAAAAGAAAATCAAACACTCTTCTGTTATATGACTTCTTTGAATAGAGGCTATTGAATCAATACTTCATTATGTAGAGGCTTTTGATAAGGAGACATTAACCAATGTTTTTAGCTTTATTCTAACTTCGTTGTACAGAGACTTTTGAATCAACACTTCATTATGTAGAGTCTTTTGATAACGGGACTTTAGCGCCCTTTTTTTGCTTTATTCTAATTTCGTTGTATAAAGGCTTTTGAATGAATAATTCGCCGTATAGAGGCCTCATAGCTCAGAATATCTTCGTTTTTGTATGAAAAACTTCGCAATAAAGAGGTTTTTTCAAGGGACTCGGCAAAAAGTTCGTCATATTGAGTTTTCGTTACAACGAAGGTCGTTATATCGAAGTTTCACTGTAGTTTTGTAGTTATTGCACAAGCGGCCATAATTATAACTCAGAAATAAAAAAGTGGACTTAAGACGTTGTTGCAGGATACCGACGATATGTTAAAGGTTAAATGCCAAAAAAAGGAAATCGTCGCTCTGTTTTCTGTTAAAAAAAGTTCTTTTATTTCTTTAAATATAAAGTTACAAAAGTTAGTAATTTAAAATTTTAAAAAAGGTTTTCCATTGGATTTAAGTTTTAAAAATCTCTGCATTTGACATGGGTGAACAAAAACTTGGCCATCAGAACTTTACGTAGAAATTCTACTTTTTTTTGGGATGTAAATAACAGTCGATCAAACTTTAAGTTTGCAAATAACTTATATTTAACATCACAAATTAAACAGACACTCTTTCTTAAGAATTGAATCAAATATATTAGTGCTCCCCTACTTCCATGTGGAAACCCATCTTTGATTTAGAACGGTCAATCTATGACCGCGTATTATACTCTACAGACCTCCCACACTTGTATTGATCAAACCCAGCGTTTGCTGTTCCTCTTCGACTTTGTCACGGGTTATATATTCGCTGCCATAGCAGTGATTACATTTTAACCTTCGTTCCAACAAACAAATTATTTATTTTATTAGAAAATTATCTGATCGCTTGACTTATGACTGCCTGCATATGTCTTCTTCTCTGCAGTGTCACATGGCTGTACTTATCTTTTGGTTTAGATAAATTGTATTTAATAAATAAAACTTACCACCGTTCAAATATGTTTGCTTTCATTTCAATTTATTTGGGAATTTCCTTTATGGAGCACTCATTACTGGCGTTTTTCACAGCTCCTAATAAATCTTCTGTGAACGTTTGCGTTGAATGATCGTCACAAATTTAAAACGATGACGTTGTTGTGTTTTTGTTGTCGTTGTTGTTGTTGTTTTGTATATAGAAGATATCAACACCAACACTCAACCTCCAAAATTATGGTTTGACTTGGAATTATTTAGATTTTTCACGTATTCAACTTCAAAACGATGGCGATTTGCTTTTTCATTTCACCAAATTCACATATATTCACGTTTTTTTTTCTTTTCATCTGCCGTTTTCTTTCACTTCCTTCATTCTACTCGCAATAGTTCCACACAATGTTCACTTTATCACACTTGCCAGGGGAAAATCCATTAGGGAGCTGCGGCAATATGAATTAGACACAAAAAAAACGGACTATTAGCGGTCATTGAAAATCTCTGCTCAAATCCCCGAGGAAGAGATTTTTCATCAAGGAATGTTTGTAATCTATTCACATCAAAGTCAATAAAAAGGCAGATCGTAGGGACGGGGGGTAGGCAGCAGCGTATGGGGGATTTGTTTTGGAATAGCAACGGCAGCAGCAGCAGCAAACAACAACAACAGCAATGGCATTAGCAACAAATTGGTATTGGCATTGGCATTCAAATAAAAAATTAACACAATAAAATACCATTAAAATTGAAATTTATTGATGCGATGAGAGTAGTTTAAGGGGATGATTATGAGGTGGGGACAGGCCACTGGAAATGAATGCGGAAGGGAGGACAAGGAGGGGGAAAAAGAGTGTTCCGAACACAAATCTATGTATACGCCATAATCTTGAAACAAGCCGATAGTGTCGGTCGGGGCTATATAAAATATAAGAAAACAAAACAACTGTGCATTGTAATAACATACGAAATGGCATGAGATCAAGGTCGACATCGAGGTGTCCTATAGGACCATAAATTCTATTAAAATTGACTATGAGAGGTGGGGGCAATGGCGAGCGCTATAACAAGCATATGCTATTACGCAGCAATTTGTTTTCTTTTTTTGAATATAGTATAGGTAATATGTACAGTGTACATTGTACACAGTTAGTAAATGTAGACCTTATACTAGTACTAAAAGCAAAAGTAGTTTTTAATTTCTCGATGGATTATTATAATTACGAATACTGTTTCTTTTATTAAAGTAAAATTTATACATGAATTTAAACACACCGAAGAGCGGAGACATTCCAAAAAAAACTAAATTTTTCTTTTAAAAAATATTCGTTTAGAAAAAAGTTTGGTAAGTATAAGAAATTTCGAAGCATTACTATCAAATTCTTTAATACATAGAAGAATTTGTAAAAAAATTGGTATTCTAAACCCAAAAGAAGATTACCAACTGGAAAGCAACTGGAAAGGGTTTTATAAGGGCTAAACTTAATTTTCCGCTAAAATTTTACGTAAAATTAACTAGAAGCACATAAAATTCGGATAACGGGTCATTTAACCAAGATGATCCTAAATTTTTGTTACTCTCAGTAGAACATTTGCTTAAATTAAAGCACTCTCAAAGCAATCTTATAGTTTTTCGCATTCTAGTAAGAAGTTTTGTTATCAATCATAATGTCTTTGGTAATTTTGTTAATGCAAGCAACAGGTTTATCTATTTTGCGATAGTAAGCTGATGGAATTTGCTTTTTGATAAATTTTTAAAATTTGTTTAAAATAATTACAAAATTTTTAGGCTTAACAAACAAGTATTTTTATTTTCCGGGCAAGAAAAAAAAATTGAGGTCGTTTTCAAATTTACATTATTATTAGAGATATATTGTATGTTGTTTCTCTATAGCAGTTTGTATCGTTTATTTTAATCATTACAAGATGACGATGATTATGAGTATGTTTTTTGAAAATATATACATTAAAATTATGATATGTGTAACCAACAGCAAAAACAATTAATTTTATATAATAAGTTTTTATATATTTATAATGAAATTATAATTAACAAATTTTAACCATATAAGTTAATAGAAAGACAGAAGTTTGGTATTCCTGAGCAAAGATTTAATCAGCCAATATTGGGGTGACAATCGCATTTGTTTTAAATACAAGACGGTTTACATTTGAATTGACAGCTGTGTCTAGCGAGGACATAGTTTTTTTCTAAATCATTTTAAGGACGCACAACGTACGATCTAAGCGCTCGAGTACTATCACATCAACAGTTATACGATGATAGCGCAACTAAAATGTATTACAACATACGACATAAACAATGCAATTGTTTAGACAAGTTATTAGATACAGTTTTAAAAAGGAAATAACCACTATCCGCCCAACCTACAACTTTAAGGGATTTAAACTTGGTTAAACTTTTATGAAGTAAGCATAACACAAGCTGTTACAGCGAATAGGTACCATGTTAAAAAAAGACCATATTACAGAACTTTTTGCTCCAATTACAATGGTTTTTAGTTAACGAACATAGTTCTAGCAAGATATGGCAACATATCTCACCACCAAAGACTCACTGGGTGCAGTTGGAGAAATTTTATAGACAAAAAGTGTTATCCTGAGTGATATCATTCATAAGCTCAGATTTATACCCAATGGACTTCCGAAATAGTGATGGGCATATTTGCCGTGATGTAGAATATTGACAATGATTTCCATAAAATTGTTTTTTTTTTACAAAGAGAGCCCTTCCTCTATTTCGGCTCCGAAAAGCTTTATGGGTGCCGGCGCTAACTTTGACTAAGGTTTTCGTATTTCTGCGATTAGACTTAATAGGAAATGTCATTTCCACTTTTTCCAGAAAGACCTTACCCGGTAATGTGCAGTTCAGCCTTCATTTACATACATATTGCATTGCAACTTTGTGCAAATATTCCCTAGTCGCGATCTTTCAAAGTCCAACGACTGAAGCTTCAATTAAACCTATGTGTATCACGTCCACTTGTTGATAATAATAAGTAATTCCATTATAATACACATGCACATACTCTACATTCAGATTTGTTGTATCTTTTAGATTAACGGCGTCTAAATTGTTTGCTAGACTTCTTTCAAGTATTGATTCAGTGCAAGCAGTACCTAACTCAATGCTAAATCTTGTTGCCTTCCTACCTCTCCCATTTATTATTCTTGTTACTTGTCGGCTCAATTCATCTCATTATGTATGCACTATGAATCTGATCAGCTGCTTGATTTGTTGTCATTTGCCGCAGTTGTCGCCGCTGTTGCTGCTGTCGCCGCCGCCTTTATGTTTCCATCTCTTGGAAATGTCACTTCTATCCAGTCAGTGTGCGGAGCGGCCGTTACACTCCGCCGTTCCGCTAATGCCTTTGTTGTGTCTCATTGGTCTCATGCACTTTTTCAATTCTTCACTTTTTTCATTGATAACTTTTGTGTTTTTTTTTTTATATCTCTGATGACATCCACTAGCTCACTCGTTCATTGGCGGCACTCTCATGCACACACACCAACGCACACGCACTCAACGTCGTTGTCAGTCCAAAAGATTCTTGAGGTACACAATACGAGCACCAACACTAACACATGCTCATGCACAGAGAAAATTCTGATGCACCACTGACACACACGCACAAAACAGAGTGACAGACAGAGCGAGAGCGAGTGGAAAAACGTCCGCATAAATTTGTGTATGCAATTTGAATATTTTACTTCTTCTTCTTCTTCACTTTTCACGTAAATTCAAATTCCCACAACAGCAACACAACGATGAAAAAAAAACAGGAGACAGAAAAACGTATCAATGATTATTTGTATTTCTACTGTGCTCGTTGTTTTTGTTGTTGCTGCTGCAAGTCCATTGATGGCACTTTTTGTTCCGTTCACAGCAATTATTGTTTGAATAAACACCAACAATAATAATAATTGTTTTGTTGTATTATCATCTGGTTGGTGGTATACAATCTTTGTGATGGATAAAAGTTTAATAACCGTCGTTGTCGTTTTTGTTCCCAGCGGAAAACACAACCTCCACGAACGAAATGCAAAAACGGACTGAAGGAAACGTCATATGTTTCGTTTACTCACTACAATTCAGTGTTGTCAATATGACGCTTGTTTTAAGATGTTTATTGGGGCGCGATTGAATTTTAAATGTATCAGAACAAACAAGGTGGTGCCAATAGTAGCAGTTTTTTATGCAGATATAATGTTAAAGAGGTTTATATAAAAGTTAAATATTTGCCAAAAAAAAATATTAAGGTGGTAATTTTCAGTTTTCCTGTTATTTTTACTTAAAATTTTTAAATAAATAGTAAATGTAAAATTTCTTCGCCAGACTGTACCACTGAACTTATCAGGCAAACTGGAAATATAAAAATTTTTTATTTTTTAATAATATTTTACACATTTTTTTGCCTTCATGTATTGTTAAAAACAGGCATTTTTATAAGAATGCTTTTAAAAAAATTACATTTTTAGAAAAGAATTTTTTGCTCTTGTTTGTATTGTTGATCAATATGTGTAAATAATGAATGTGTTTTCATCTTTCAAAATAATCCATTTCACACAACTCTAGTAAAATGCATTATATTAGCAAAAATAGATTTAGATCTTGAAACGAACGTTGAAAACACATTTATTGAAGAATTCTGTTTAATTATTTGTACCTTTTTTTATTTTCTTTTTTAATTTTTATATATTTTTTATTTTTTATATATTTTTTAATTTTTATACATTTTTTTAATTATCAAAACTATGTACATTTATGTATTATTTAATTAATTTTGATATTTTTTAAATTCTTATATATTTTTCTTAATTATATAAAAATTATAAATTTAAGGTCGCATTTTAAAATTTTAGATTGGGAATTCATTTTTATTTTTTTAGTAAATTAAGTAAATTAAGAAAAACTAAGAGAAATATTTACCACAGATTTTTTTTATCTTTTCATTTTTATGGCACTACGAGTTTTATTCAATAATAGGACTTCTTGTCCCCAAATAGTCATAAATTTTGGATTTCGTTATTCTAGGAATGAACTGAAGAGGATGGCTTTTTGGATTTTTTCGGCCAGACCTCGTCCGGTGAAGTGTACTTACCATATCTCTGTTAGGAGAAATGCTTCATATCATGAAATAACTATTATTACCATTTCTCAATATAAAATTACCCTCGTTAGTGCAGATTTGCATACGCGTAAGCATTTTACTCAGTCCAAAGAGGGACGAAAGGAACAAAAAAAAATGTTCCCAAAAATTTATTGGTGGATATTAATTGGTTGTTGTCTTTTATTGAACTCGTAGTCGAAGATCTTTACAAGGGACTGTATTAATTTTTGCGCATTTTTATTATTTAGATGTTTATCACAATCAAGTTTCTGTGGCGACACGTAATAATAGTCTATATCTGTTTTTAATTTTTTTAGCAGAGCAGTTTAAAGTTTCAAATCATCACTGAACATCAGGAGTCGGTTATTTTTGTATTTGTCAAATAAATACTTACAGATTCTAAGTATTCTTTTTCTTCCTAAAAGAAAGCCTTGTTTATTATAATATTTGGTCACCATTTTCGATACACACCCTATGTTGCTCTGAAGCGAGTTATGCTGTTAATGTTTGTGACCAATATTTTCTTTAATAGAAATGGTATAGTGACATATTTTATTTTTTACCGCTTTCCAAGAGATAACCTCATAACATGTTGTATATTGCCTTCGAATAATAGTATGGCAGTAGTATTGTTATTGCGTTTTCTAATTATTATATACAGCCATGTTCTGGAAAACAAAGCAAAATCGGTAGAAATGTATTAAAAATATTACCTTTTTACCGATTTTGCTCTGTCTTTTAACCGATTTGTATTCCAGAACATGGCTGATTATCAGCTTTTACAACAAATATAGTCTAACTAAACAGACACAACAGATGCTTTAAAGAGCATTTATGTTTGCACACCTTTAGCGATTGTAACATAAAAATACACTAACTTTCAAATTGTTTAATTTCTACTTCTCCGCATTGTTATCTAAAACTTTATATTTTGTATGATTAACATTAGAGTTACATCGGTGGCCAAAGTAATGTTTAAATTGATACATTCGTATTGAAAAATGCTTTACATTTTCTTGTTTTGTTACCAACTTTTATTGTAATTTGATTTGGTATTCATTTTATCATCAAATAAAATATGTGAAACTTTCATTTAAATATTGTGTTTATTATTATTTCTCCTTTTTTATATTAGCTCCTTTGTATAGTTGGCAATTCTCATTGCAAATGTGTAAAAAATCATATTGTTTTCATACTGTATTATTTACTGAAAACGCTATTGGAATCCCGCACTATGTATCAGTTGTTTTGGGGCTTGGACCATTCGGCACTGAGGATCAAGTGATCGTAACCGTGACCATTAAGGATCTCAATGGCAGCAGCGGCGTCTTTGCGGTGGCGGAAATGAACGTAAGCGAAACCTTTGCACAAACCGGTATTTTTGTCGCGGGCCAAGTACATTTTGGTGTGTTGCCCAATACGTTTGATAAGTTCCTCCAAATCTTGTTCGGTCATAGACTCTGACAAATTCGAGATACGAATAGCAGCAGTATCGTCGCGGCCACGCATTCCCATACCACTCTTTTGACTGTCTTTAAGGAATGGAGGTACGTATTTACCGGATTTGGGTGCTTCTGAGACGGCGGCGGCGGCTGCTGTGGCCTTCTTCTCCATGAGATTGGTATCCATTGCGGTGCCTTTGTATGGACAATTGACGGACCAATGCTCGCCGTTACAGATACGGCACTTGGCAATGTTTTTGCTCAGATCCAACAGGGGATCAGTGATCTTCTCTTCCTCCTTGGTGTTGAGGATCTGCATGAAGATCTCTTCGGCCACCATGGTTGTTTGTGAATTGGGACCGGGCTTGTCGTTTTTGGATTCTCCGAACTTGGCCCAGGTGCGACGCAATGCAACGGTTTTAGGCACTACCTCCTTGGTGATTTTGTAGGTGCGCACCACTTTTGTCTTCTTGTCGTCTTTGTTGTATTTATACTCTGTGACGTATTTGAAGCCGTTCTCAATCACTTCAGTGGGTGCGGGCAGACCGCCGTAGTCCAACTCCACCTCATCGGCCCACGAAGATTTGATATCAGAAGCTGGCATCTGTTTGAAATGTAAGAATTCAACACCTTAGCAATGGTTTATCGAAATAAAGTCGAAATGAACAACGAACCTTAGGATTTTATGGTATTTAACACGAAAATTCACAAAATTTTTACGCCACGAGTTAAGCAAAATCAATAGAAATTGCGAAAAGAAAATGTCAAACGACACTCTTCTTCTTCTCGAAATGCTTATTCACTACATCATAATCAAATAGTGCGCAGCTTTTGTATATGTCATAGTGCCCATCAAAGCAGGGATGGAAGAATTGGTGGGACAGTACATTCTGGCGGAATAAATTGCAATGTTATTTAGTATTATAAAATAGAACTATAGACTATTTACAAACACCAGAATTATGTTATTTCAAGATTTTGGCTGAAAACGGATCGAAATTAAGTAATTCTCATACATTATGACGTTAGCCGAGACCGCTCAGAACGAAATTATCATAGTATTACCAAATGATAAACAATAAAAACAAGTCGAGTATGTCACATAGAAGAAACGTCTTATAATTTATTTTGTTTTTATTTATTTAAATTCATGAGTGTAATTTTAAACCTTGCGGTCGATTTTAATTTAATTACAATAATACGACTTATTTTAACAGCTCAGAATTTTATTTTTTAAATGTTTCATGTCTGGTGTAATAATATAATAAATAATTAATTATTAATACAAATATTAATTAAGTACTAAATATAGTCTTCCATTTATACAGCTACTCTATAATTTGTATACAAAAAATTATTTATTTTATTTATCTATATCCAGGATTGTGATTTTACAATAGAACAACTTATATTTTCTACTCGAAATTTTTAATTTGTGTCTTACAGCAACTAATTTGTTTTTTAAATAAATATCTTGAAAATAATAAGGGAATGTAAATGTATGTTTACTTTTAATGTTTATAATTATGGCTTATAATATCTTTGTTGATACAGTTATGGCTTAGGACACCGTTGTAACGAAAATCAGTTTTGACTAACATTGCAATTGCAAATTTTGCAGAGCAATAGACGAATGCATTGGAAATAAAAGGAAGGAAGCAGGTTTAAATAATAATTAAATATCATTGAAATAAGCAAGAAGCCTATATCGAAAAGCATTTTGGGAAATGCAAAAATCTTTCAAAACATTTGGGAGTTATATTATAGAATAATTACAGTTAGTATATATGACATATTACAAAGAAAAACTATGTTATTGCAAGGAAATAACATTTAAAATAATACAACCATTGTTTTCTTATTTCTTTGTTTAGTGGTTGTAGATAAATTACAACATTTTTGAGTCGTTACTCTTTCCTGAAATTGTTGTATACAAATAGCGGTATTGTTTTGAGTTGTGCCTGTTATTATTATATTACATACACCAACGACCTTATTTGCTCAAACACTTTGGTAAAAAGTAATCGAAAAAATTTGTACTTACATTCCCAGATAATAGAGGTAAACACGGTTAAACGATGAAAAAAAAATATTTTTCTTTCCCAGATAATTGTTGTTGCCCGTTAATTGAATCATGGATAATCGAAGTCTCAATGTATAAATAAATTATTATATTTATATAATTAAACTAAACAATACACAAACACATGATCTCAACTGTATATTTAGTAAGTAAACATATACATACAATGGTTATATGTTATAGAATATTTCAAAGTCAACCGTTTCTTTATAACTTTTTCAATTATTTGGCAACCCAAATTATAAACAGCTGGTTATAAACGCTACCCTGTGTAGGAGTTTGCACTAATTCAGTACAAAGGTAAAATTGGTACTCATTTGATATAATCCCATCCCTGACGAAGAGGAGCCATGTTTTAAAAACACAAACACCACCAAATTCTAATAATTTTTCGAGCGCAATCTTTGTTTGGTTCTTTTGGAAAATCATTACAAATTTCATTAAACTAAGGACATTGCTGCAACTGCAAGAGTTATCTCAAACAAAGATGGCCCACTTGAAGACCGATTTTTATATCAACAACGAAAACAGCGGACAATGTAGGCACCTAACAGCTGAAGGTATTTTAATATTAATTCCTCTCAATTTCAGCTGTCCTGCCGCCTTCAAAGAATGTTTTAGGAAGCGCCAGGAAACACACAGCCAAGAAGCAGGCATTTGGCGAAATCAAGAATGTTATCCACAATCAGCACCAACCAAAATTCTTGAAAGCTAATGAGGGGTCCAGTAAATCCTGCACTGACAATGGCCGTCTGTTTCGCAATGTATTGCAGACGCAGAACAAGAAGCCACAATCAGGAACTGCTGTAAAACCAAAGCCAACAAAGGCTCTCAATGTTCCTGTTAATCCAGAAGAAGAGGAGATTGAGTTGCTCAACTATTTTGATATTGAGAGAAAATGTTGCAGACAACCTTATAAAAGTAGGTATTAATAAAAGGAAGAGTATTTAAATAAAGCTTATAAATATTGATCCATCTTTTATGTAGGTGATCGCCAGGTTTGGTCGGACATGAACATGTTCGATGATTCATTACTAGATAAAATTATAACGGGCTGTCGCTTGCGGGATGATGATGAAAAAAGTATTGATGATGAGCGTTTTGATCTGGACAAATCTGATAGTGAGGATATTTTGGATTTCAACAATCCCAAGTACTTTCCCGCTGCAGGCATGCTTGATGATAGCTCGGATGATGATGCCGCATTGAACATCAAATTGGAACATTATGATTTTCTCTAGGTGTCTGTGGTTACTTTTTTAGTATTACTTTTAATTTTATATATTGATAGTATACCAATCATTTTATGAACTCAATTATTTTATGGAACCATTCTCTTGTATTTATATGTATGCTTTTTTCAATAAATTACCGCCAAAGCGATTTAAATTAGAAGTAGAAAATACTGTTGACGATTCTTATTGTGTCCATTTAAGTGGTAGCAAGTATCATATAGACATATAAATCGTTGTTTCTCACGAATCTTCAACAAATATTTTGTAGTTTTTTCTAATTGTAGCAAAATATAGTCCTATAATGTTTACAAATAGGACGGTGTGCAATGAAATCCAATGCCTTTTTAAAAGAACGTCTGTCTATGATTCTATAAAAGAAATAATTTTTCCCCTAGTCAAGTTCAATAATTTATAAAAATTATTTAGATTTTAAATAAAAAAGGATTAATAAGAACAAAGAAATTGTAATAAGTTGTAAGAAGAGCTGAAAACGATTCAATCTTTTCAGAATGAGTTCGCGAATCATTCATGCACTGAATTGGCCATGTTTTGAATTAATTCTTTTCACAAAAAAGAATTGAATGATATTATTTGAATTAAATTCAATCGATTTTGAAATAATTCAAAAGGTTTGGAAATAAATTGCAAATTCATTCTTCTAAATAAGAGTAACGCTTGTTGCCACTAAAATAAAAAAAATTAGTTATATGACACAATGACAGTAATGATAACCCTATATTTACTACACTATTTTTTATTCAAAAATAATTCAATTTAAATGAAGTGCAAATATTTTCAAATGAATATTTATGTTAATTCACAAACAATTTAATGAAAATAAATTGCAATTCAAATGCATGGAATCATTAAAAAACGTCAACATCTTATACATATTTCTAATATGGCCATTAATCTCTTTAACAATCCAATAAATAATAATACACAATAATACACTGTACTCAAATTTCTCCATACTTTTTTTAACAGAACGAAAATTAATTTATAAAAATGTCAAATATAATTACGTTAATGTACCTAATAACATTTAAATTCGCTTTTTAAGTTTTTTTTCTTATTTACAATGTATTTATATTCACTTTCTAAAAAATTTAATCAATGTTGTATTTTTGTAAAGTATCGAGTATGTTACAGCATTGAGTATCTAGAACAATCCGGTGAATCAAATACTCAATAATTTTACAGATATAGTAGTAACCTAATCTTCCTTTATTTTGAAGTTGGTAATGCTGTCACTCTTCCATATACATATTTCACAGCATTCAGCTTATGTATTAATGAAAATCCTGCTGCAAAAATTTAAACCTACTTCTTCATTACTTCTAGCAAAACCCGCTATTGTTCTTGCTCTGGTTTTGGCAATTATTCTGTAATGTCCGATATAACATTACCACCCAATCCTGTATTCCAGGTGCCGGCCAAAGTACCTGCACATTCGATGGATGATATAAATATGCTCCTTTATTTGGATGCCTTAAAACGATCGGTGGATAATCAGAACGCGATTTCGCAGAAAATAGAGGAGGCTTATAAAACCTACCAGAAGCGCTACATCGAGTACGTCACCTTGTATTCCAAATATGTAGCTTTGGTGAAAAAGTCTTGTACCAGGAAGGTGCTTCAACCGGATCATCTAACCGAGCTCACACTGGACACAGCGGTGGAAGATGCCAAGTTCATAAAGGAAAATTTAAGCAACGATGTTAGCGTCGATAACGTTAACATGGCAGACCTAGAAAAGTTTAAGAAAATAGTGGGTAAGGCACATAAGTTTGCTAATCTAGAAAATGTGCGTGCCGAATCGTTGAAATTAAAGAAAGTTACAGAGTCCATACAATCGGCAATTGAGTCCATTGCAGCTGGCATAGACAATGGAACCAACCTGACATTAGATCTCTCAATGCGCGAATTGTTGATGACAAATTTTCCAAAGTTAAGAAAAAAGAATGAAAAGACAAATTAAATTGTTATACCTTTATTAACATTAATATATATATAACAGTGGCTTCTGGCCGATCGATTTCACCATCGTCCAGCCATCATTTGTTTGTATTTTGTATTCTTTCGTTTCAGTTTGGGGGGAGGGAATATGAGCGATTTGCTTTCTACACACACTTTGTATTCTGATAATGAAGATTAAATAAATAAAATAAATGAATTAAACTAGATGAAATGAGGTTTGGTAATTTATAGAAGGAAGATACTAAAAGTTGAGGTAATAGAACTAGGCAATGAGGGAAGAAAGAGTAAAATTTTGAGAATTCATTTACCACTTTGAACGCTTCGACCAGTCTTTGGGGGTCCAGTGAAGGCATTTTGAATCGATGCGAATTTTACGCTTATCCATTGCTTTCTTGTGCTGATCTATGGTATCACGATTGATGCACACAATATATTGGCCTTTGTAGTAATTGATAAGGTTTAGGTTTTGTAATGTTGAAATCACATCTTCCTTTTTGATGGAAGTCACTTCGCAAATGTCGCTGAAAAAAAAAATGAAATATAAAAGTTTATGCAAGGTTTGCAGTAGAAAAATTTGAAAATTTCTTCGCTAGCTTTGATAAATTTTAATTTAGTCAGCGATACGAAAGCGAAATTATTATTTTTTTAACAACTGTTCAACATTTTGCACGTATGGTTATTTATTTATATAGAACTTACTTAATTGTTATTGTCGGTTTTTCTCCATCAGTCGTAGGTTTCTGGCTTATAAATATTTCCAATATGGTTTGGGCCCAGTATGATCTATACGACAAGAGACCAAGATCTGATAGTGGTTTCTCTGGCGACCCTGTTTTCCCTTCAAACTTTGACAATTCATAACTGAACTCTATTAGTAGTTTGCCATAGCCTTTACGTTGATAAGGAGGCATTGTTAGAATACATGCCACGTTATAGTCCTCAGTACTTTCTTTTTCTTTGGAAAAGTAGCCAACTATGTGAAATCCTCTGCTGTCGTACTCTGTCATAACGTAGAACAAAAAGGGATCGGTGTCATAGTATAACGTTTTATGGTCTAGAAACAGTTTCGCCAGTAAGCATAGATTTTGAGCATACACTTTGTTTTTGCGTCCATCGATCTCGAAGAAGGATATGGTGCTTTTGCGGTAAATTTCGTTGCCTGGAGGATGTCTCAGGTTGCACTTCACCAAGTGCCGTTCAAGGCACTTTCGACTTTTCCGATATTTAAGACAGAATTCACAGATGTAGATGCACGGCATTTGGCACAGCTCCTGGAAAGCCTCAGGGGTATGTTAGCATCAACTATAATTTGCAGAAATGAAGTATACTTACTTGCGGATATGGTGAAAAGTACCATGGTTTGATGCGGTGCCGGCCCAACTCAATCATTTCGATATTTTTCATACGTGTCACAACATCGTCTTGGTGAATACTGACCATGCTGCCGGATTGGCGGGGAGTAGCACTTTTG
Source organism: Muscina levida (assembly GCA_964034835.1). NCBI lineage: Eukaryota > Metazoa > Arthropoda > Insecta > Diptera > Muscidae > Muscina > Muscina levida. The sequence goes on from OZ035882.1 coordinate 151,557,019, forward strand.
CCATCTTGTGAGACTTCTTCATTGGCAGTTACTGTGGGTGTTGGTGTGGGGGCGGGTGAGACTTCTGGCACAATGGGAGCAGGCGGCAAAGGAGTGGTATTAATCTGCGGAAATAAAAAAAAACATTAAATACAAAAATAAAATTGTATCCCATCGATGTGGCTTACCGGCGGCACCTTTCTTTTGCGGTTTATTTTCTTTTGCAAAGCCGCTGCGAGTACTGCATTGCCATTGACCATTTCCGCACCAGCGGGTTGGGGCGATGTAGGCCTTGACACGCTGCCGGCTACTGAAAGATGTTTTTTTGGTGTTGTCACTCCTGTACTAGCCCCCGTTTGAGTGCCATCTCTCCGAGGAAATTGTACTTTACGGGTGTCCAGGTCCTCTTCGGTCACCCATTCGTCCAGACGTTTGTTGACTGAAGTACATAACTAACTATTGTAAAAGTTATGGGGTGAATATATATTGGTACTTACAATCTACATAGTGCACATAAAACTGTCTCTTTCCTTCATGATCTTTAATGCTAACTATCTCAGCCAAGGGCCAGTCGTCCGTCTTGTGCATACGCACTGAAAGCCTGCAGCCTTCCGTCAAGGAAGCCTAGAAAAATTTACAAATTAACACAAATCACTTTTAATGTACAAAATTTAGCATACCGTCGATTCGCATATGGGAGAGACATCCTCGTCCAGTTCTGATTTTTGTTTCATTGTTAAAACTATTTTTTTTTAACAACTTTTCCGCAAACTCCTAATTTTTCACAGACCCTATAAACAACTGATGTATTTGTCAACAACGTCAGTTTACTTTTCTTGTTTTTCTGCTGTTTCTTTTATTCAATACAAAGTAACCATATCAAAGCCGAAGTTTATGAAATCTTTTGTTGTGTTAAAACCAGCGATCTGGTATATTGCGCAGACACGTGTTGTGACATTTCGCAAAACTGTTTTCTGCAATTTTTTATATTTTTCTACGAAATAAGATTTACCTGCTTTGCAAATAAAATAATGGGTCGTAAAAATAAAGCAAATCCCTTCGCGGCAAAGAAACGTCAAAGACGCGAAAATGTAAGTGTTGGGCTTAGCCGAAATGCATTTGTTTACATTGTTTTCTTTCTACTTGTAGAAGGATTCGCCGCCGGAACGCCGTTCAGAACCTTACGAGGAAATAGTACGTGATAATGCGGCCTTTATTAAATATTATCACATGCAAAACATATGTGCGAATGAGACTGAGTGGGAGCAATTTTTGGCGTCCATACGCAACAATCTGCCAGCCACTTTTCGTGTTACCGGCTTTAAGGGTGAAGCGAAGGCCTTGCTGGATATAATACAGAATGAATTGTTCACGGAATATATCAGGGGTGTGGCCGAATTGAGAGGCAAGACAATTGAGGAAGTAGAGAAGCCTATATGCTTGCCTTGGTACCCAAATGGTATGGGCTACCAGTTGGATTTGACTCGCAAAGATATCCGGCGGTCTGAGCCTTTATACCGTCTGCATAATTTCCTTATCAACGAGACAAATGCGGGAGCTATAAGTCGTCAAGAGGCTGTGTCAATGATTCCTGATTAAACCTACAGACAAAGTACTTGATATGTGTGCTGCTCCCGGCTCAAAGACTGCCCAACTTATAGAGGCTCTTCACGCAGAACCAGAGAAATATAAAATACCTCCTGGTTTTGTGTTGGCTAACGATGTAGATAACAATCGTTGTTATATGTTGGTACATCAGGCAAAGAGATTAAACTCTCCATGCTTTGTGGTGACAAATCATGATAGCGCTTTCTTCCCTAATTTGTTGGTAAGTGAAAAAACGAAATTAAATATAAAGCACAATGAACTAAGTGCATATCTAGCATGTCTCTTACAAGCCTTAATTAAAATAAAAGAGTACTTATTAACTTGCCCGAAATTTGTGGGTAAACATAATAAATGCTTTATTAAGTTTTGGTTATAAGAAAGTGCAGCAAATTCCGAAAGTCATAAAGTTTTATGAGGTATATTCATATTTATCTTTTATTGTAATAAATGGACCAATGAAAAGTATTTCGTGTTATCTTAAAAATTGTTAAATGTGTAAATCCCCATTTTCATTTTCTTTTGGTAAACTGATGATGGATGACTTTGTGATTTTGAAAATATACATGACCTTAATTGGCATTATTACTCAAGCAAATTTTTTCAAGCCAGATAAAACTGACTAACATTTTAAGCTGAATGCCTTCCGCTCTTCCAAAGTTATTTAGTGGGCAGTTATTTTTAATGATAAAAAATGGGGCAGAGTAAAAATTATTTACTTTAATTTAGGGAAACAAGAAAATAGAATATATTCCTTATTAAATTAATGTTTTATTCAACTATTTTATTTTATTTTTTCAGAAAACTGAAGCCGATGGCTCTAAAAGCATTATCAAATTTGATAAAATTCTCTGTGACGTTCCTTGTTCAGGGGATGGCACCTTGCGCAAAAATCCTGATATTTGGGGTAAATGGAATTTAGCTCAGGCTTATAATTTACATGGGTATGAACTCTTTGTATTTATTAATATATTACAAATACAGATATGTTTATATGTTTCTATCATCAACATTTTAGAATACAATATCGCATCACCAGGCGTGCCGCTGAAATGTTAGAAGTAGGTGGCCGTTTAGTCTACTCGACATGTTCTTTGAATCCCATTGAAAATGAAGCAGTACTTCAACGTTTAATTGCCGATTCAAAGGGAGCGTTAGAGATGGTGGATGCGTCCCACTTGGTGCCCGGATTAAAATACAACCCCGGTATGACCGAATGGAAATTGGCTTCAAAAGAGGTGGATGAAATCTATACCAAATTTGAGGAAGTTCCTGAAAAATATCACACTGTTATAAGGCCAAACATGTTCCCAATGCCCAAGGAAGAGATCGAAAAGCTAGGACTTGAGAAATGGTAAATATAATAAAAATGCATACCAAACTTGTCAACATTTAAATGTGCTTAATTTTTTTATTTTTAAAGCATTCGTATATTACCCCATTTGCAAGACTCCGGTGGCTTCTTTGTTGCTGCATTACAGAAAAAGGCCCAGTTGCCTTTTGAGAAAAACGATATTAAAGATTTGGACGATAAACCAAAACCGGAAGTAAAATTGGACGAAAATGGCAAGCCCATAGAAGAGAAGTCAGTACCATGGGGCCCCCAGCGTAAGCGTAGACGTCTTCTTCATGGCTACAAAGAAGATCCTTATGTCTTCTTTGAAGAAAACGATGCCGATTGGGAAGAAATCAAAAAGTTTTACAATTTAGATGATTCTTTTAACAATCGTTGTCTACTTACCCGTTGTATAACACAGAAAAAGAAGAACATATACTATTGTTCCGATTTGATAAGAGATCTCGTGTTGCTGAATGAAAATTCCATCAAAATTATTAATACTGGTGTAAAATCATTTGTGCGATGTGAAAATCGTCACACCCAACACCCATTCCGTTTGGCTCAAGAGGGTTTACAAACCACAAACGCTTTTGTAGGCGAAAGTCGTCGTATTAAAGTTGAAAGAGATGACTTAGTATTGCAGCTTAACTGTACAGATCCCACAAAGCCACCATCGACAAATGAACTGAAGGAGGCTACTCAACAAAGATGTAGGGAATTGAGTAAGTACATATATTAAATAAAATTGGCATCTAGCGTAATTATTAAAAGAGGTTTTATAAACTATTCCGTTTGCAGGAATATGTCTTATAAAATTCGTCCTTTTCTATGCTAAAATCTCTTAGTGCACTCGTCTTATGCACTACTCTCCAGTTGTTTTTGTTTAAAACATCTTCAATGCTAATTTTTTGTTAAACAAAAATCATTACGAATTTTCTGTATTAATTACATTACGTTACTATTTTTATTGTATTTCTTTCACAGGTGTTGGCAGCTGTATCTTGAAATATGAAGATGAACGTTTCACACTGCATATTGTAGGTTGGCGTGGAACATCTAGCTTGCGCGCATATGTAGACTGCAATGAAACTTTACATATTCTACGTTTACTTGGAGCGGATATTAGTAAATTTGGTATGATACATTTCCGTTTAATATTGAGAAGCAATTGATAACTTTTCCTTTCATTGCAGAGGTTAACAAATACGAAAAAGCCAGAGAGGCTGCTGCAGCTCTTGCTGCGGCTGACGAAACAACCGAATCCGAGGCAAAAGCTGCTGAAGAGGCAGTAGAAGAGGCAGAGAATAACTTAAATGAAACCGCAATCGCAGAGTAAAATGTTACACAAATATGTATTTATACGTTTCGAAAGAAGTAAAAAGTCAAATTTTAGTTGTATTTTATTTCATTAATTTATGTTTGTACGTACATACGGCCAATCAAGGCCAATTTGAATAAAAGTGAATTTGTTTCTACATACATATAACTTGGCAATAGATTTCACTATTAGCTATCAACATAGTTTCAAATTGAAGGTTGTAGTTGGGTGATGACGCTTCAATTGCTTAGTTTCCGTTCAATTTGCTAAAACGAATTTTTGTGTTTAATAGCTTTGGATGCAGTTAACGAAGTAAAGATAAAACGTTTAGTGTTTTAATCAATAGTCAGTTAATTAAATTTTGCTGTGAATGTTAAACAAAATTGGATACGGTACGAGAAGAGTGTTCAAAAAGGGTGATAAAGGATAAGTTACTTGGAGAGTATTTCCAAAGAGCATTGAGAGAATAGTTCTAGGCAAATCATCATTATAAGATTGTTCTTTCTTATATTCTTTCATTGAAATTTACTTTAGCAATACGAACATTTGTATAAACAATTCTGCTAGATGTCTGTTTCCTTTATCTAGAAAGTTCGGCGAACATTTACTTACTTACTTACTTAATTGGCCAGTTACAATTTACGAAACGTAGTTCATAAATTTGAGGCCTGAAGTAATAAAGAATTCCACACGCTTCGGTCTTCTGCGTGTGTTCTCCAGTTAGTCCTACCAGATGATGGCACATCGCCTACCACTTGGTCCTTCCAACGGAGTTTGGGTCTCCCTGCTCTGCGCCGTCCTTCAGGTTCGCCTTCAAACACCTTTCTCGCTGGAGCATTTACATCCATCCTGGCAACATGTCCCAGCCATCGAAGTCATTGGATTCTGACTCTTTTAGCTACGTCGATGTCGTGGTAAAGCTCATACAGCTCATGGTTCATCCGATGGCGAAACTGGCCTTCGACACAGATAGGTCCATATATTTTTCGGAGTACTTTTCTCTCGAATACTCCCAGGTTTTGTATGTCCGTTGTAGTAAGCACCCATGATTCGGCACCATACAACAGAACAGGTAAGATAAGCACCTGGTATAGCTGTTTCTTAGTATTCCGAGAGAAGGTGGTGTTACTAAAGTGCTGCCGAAGTCCGTAGAAACATCTATTGGCTAGCACTATTCTCCGTTTAATTTCTTGGCTGACATTATTCGTCTTGTTGACGGAAGATCCGAGGTAGGTAAATTCGTCGACTACCTCAAAACAATAATTGTCAACGTTCACGGTGCGTCCCCATCGAGAGGACTCTTTGTTCGTCGAAATCATTATTTTTGTTTTGTCCTCGTTGACCGCTAAACCCATTTTTGCTGACTCCTTTTCTAGCGATGAGAAAACTGCAGTAACATCCCGCAGATTTCGGCCAATGATATCTATATCATCGGCGTAGGCTAGTGGCATGTGGCTTTTGTGGAATATGGTGCCAGACATGTTGATACCAGCCTTTCTCATCACCTTCTCCATAACTATGTTAAATAGTGTACAGGACAGGCTATCGCCCTGCCTGAGACCTCTTTCCGTGTTGAATGGTTCAGACTGATCCTTACCAATCTTAACCGAGGATTTGGTGTTGTCTAAGGTACATTTGCAAAGTCTAATCAGCTTTGCAGGAATACCAAACTCAGACATGGCCTCATAAAGCCTATTCCTTATCGGAGAGTCGAAGGCAGCTTTGTAGTCGACAAAGAGGTGGTAGGTGTCGATCTGCTTTTCATGGGTTTTTTCCAGGATTTGTCGTAAGGTGAATATTTGATCCGTCGTAGATTTGCCAGGTCTAAAGCCGCACTGATATGGTCCAATTAGTTTTTCTACAATTGGCTTTAGACGTTCACACAATATGCTTGAAAGGACCTTGTACGCAATTGGTAATAGGCTTATTCCACGGTAGTTCTTTCATTCACTACGATCTCCTTTCTTGTATATGGGACATAATAGACTGAGACTCCAATCCCCGGGCATGCTCTCCTCTTGCCAGATGTTCTCCATGAGCTGATGCATGCTCCTAATCAGCTCCTCCCCGCCAGCCTTAAACAATTCAGCAGGGAGACCATCGGCTCCAGCAGCTTTGTTGTTTTTAAGGCGGGAGATGGCCATACGTATCTCGCTCTGGCTCGGAGGTGGACAGTTAATACCATCGTCATGGATTGGAGCGGGGTCTTCTGGAGTGGTGTCGGCGAACATTTACTGAAAGGAATTTGAACTACATATGTGGCCTAAGGATAACTTCGTCCACTTATCGAAAAAAAAATATTCTATCTGTATGTTTATATATTTAGTGCGAGTACTTTCTCTGCATTTAACGACAAAGCGTTCTCTCGAAGAACAAAAATCCAGCTCTACCAGACTCTGATCCTACCTGTCTTGCTCTACAGCGCAAAATCCTGGGCAATGACACAAGTGGATCAATCTATTCTGGGAGTCCGCGGGAGAAAAATACTATGTGAAATATTTGGACCCATCATTGTTAACGGCGAGTACCGTCGTCCAATGAATCATGAGCTGTACAACGATATCGACGTAGTCAAGCGCGTTCAAATAGACCGAATGCGATGGCTAGGACACGAACGTTCCGGCTCGAAAAGACTTCGGCAATAAACTCAATGGGCGGCGCAGGAGGGGGCGACCAAAACTCCGATCGATGAACCAGGTGAAAGAGCTGTTAACTAAGCTTGGTGTGGCGAACTATCTACGTAGCGCAAAAGACCGAAGCGTTGGATTACTTTTCTACGTGCGGCTACTGATGGATAAATTTTTGTTGTTGCTGCCATTAAAGAAGAAGAAGACTTTCTGTGCATCAAATTTTATCTCTGTATTGCTAAAGTATACTTTTCGCACGGACCCCCGAAAAGTTTATTAGCCGAAACTAAAAAAAAACCGTCCAAAATATTGAAACTGTAAGTATGTTAGTAGTGTCGTTAACATCGCTATAAATTCTAAAGCTCTGTGTCTACAAACAATCAAACACTATCCCAAAAGCCCTTAAAATACTTTAGCAATACCCTTTTCCGCCCAGTGATCAAAAATAAGTAGTTTGACTTTATAAGCATAGTTGTAGTGCCTGGTTACCACGAATGTATCAAATTTTATATCTCCGGGGTAAACATTATTGATACTCCTCCGGCCACTGTTCTGAAATAAAATATTTCTTTTTTATACTCGTGTGCAGAGCCATAGTGCTTAATATTACTATCGAGTTAAATTTTATCTTTCTGAGGGTTAAAACAATTTTGCAAAACCCAATCTGTCCACTAAAAAAAACAAATCGTTTTCCAATTTGAAATTGTAATGTCGAGTTTCATCTGTATACCAAAGATTATATCTTAAATAAGACTAAAATACAGTTTTACCACGCCCCCTCCACCCATTAATGAATAATAGAGATTCGTCTTCAAATTTGAACCTGCGGTGCCGAGTACTGTGTGCATACCAAATTGTATATCTCTAGGGCAAAAGTACAATTTGCCACTCCCCCCAACCACTGATCGTGTGCCGAGTACCATCTGTGTGCCAACTTTTATCTCTTTCGGACTAAAATACAATTTTGCCATTCCCCCTCTGCCCACTCATCGAAAATACAAATTTCATTTGCAAATTTGAATCTGTAGTGTCGAGACCTATCTATGTACCAAATTGTATATCTCTAGGGCTTGATGACAGTTTCCCTCTCCCCCACCGCATACTGAACAAAAATAAAAATTTAGTCTCTCTGGGACTAAAAAATAGTAAAATTTGAATATGTAGTGCCGAGTTCTATCTTTCATCCTAATGTTATCTTTATGAGGCCTTAAAAACTTACCACGCCCACTGTCCACTCAGTGATAAAATGTACAAATTTCGTCTGCAAATTTGAACCTGTAATGAAGAGTACAATCTGTATATTATTTTTATTTATATATCTCTGGGGCTAAAATATAGGTTTGTCACGCCCACTCCTCCCAATGATCGAAAAGAAAAAAAGTAAAATATTCATATTTGTTTTGGGTGTATTAAACTTTATTTCTCTTATCTCTCTTATTTTCTGATCGTTTAGCATATTTGATGTATCATTTGATACACTAACGAAAATTGATTACTAATCATTACGTTGGACGAACTCTCACGCACAACAATATACGAATTTCTCTAGGATTAAAGAACATTTTGCCATGCGGCACTTTTCAGTTAGTATACTTAGTGTCTACCAAATTTCATTGCAATCGGCTTAGCCTTTTAGACGTTATTGAGGCACAAACAGACAAACACTAACTTTTATAATATTAATATGAGTTGCATTATATCATTTAAGTATTTTAAGTTTTTTTTTGAATTACCATAATTTTGAATTACCATAAATTAATCTTTTTAATAGTTTATAGAAATGTTGTATTTACCAGAAAATGCTCGAAACTTAACTTTTGATTAAGAAATTTTTGTAAAATACGTATTTCCAGTTAAGTTGTTCAAAAAAGTCCAGACTGTATTTTCTCAACTTTATGTCATTTGCAATTTCTAATACTTGCAATCCATAATTACTTTTGGCATGTCCAATTTATTGATGTCATCCCACTCTCTCGCACTCTCTCTTTCTCTCAATTGCCCTCTCAATACGTCTGACTATCGTTTGTTTGATAGTTTGCAACAAAGTTGTTTTCATATTTCCGCATAAAGGATATATGATGTTTTATTTGAGCCATGGAAACATATCCCATCATTAAGAGTATGTGCGAAAATTGCATTTACGTGACTATAATATACAGTTTCCTTCATAGATATGTACGCATGTGTGTGTGTGTGTGTGTGTGATCGGTAGTATGAAAGAAAATCAAAATGCGGAACCAATGACGATGAGCTGTTATCCTTACTCAACATAGGAGTTGTGAGTGTGTATGTGTGTGTGTGTGTGCATGTATGTAGAAAATAGCCGGAAGACAAGCAATCATTAAAGCGGAAATAATACAGAACTGTTGCTTGCTTTCCGGTTTCGCTGTGAAGGACAGAGTGCAAAAAACACGTAACTGTAATTTGGCATTCGCCCCATTAAGTATCGAGGAGGGCAGGAGGGCAGGGGTAGAAGACTTCAGTGTCTAGCACAAATGGCGCTAACACGAAGGTGGGTATGGTCCAGTAATCACTGGTAATGTTGTCATATACTCAGTCAGCTTTGTCGCATTGTTGCACCACATACATACATACACATAGCTGGAAGGAACATTAATAGGTTTGCAAAGTGTTTAACTTGCGCACTACATAATAACATGTATTAAACAATATAAAATATATTATTACTATATTATGATAATTTACGAGTGTAGAGTGACAGCAAACTGTGATGGGTGGTATTCAAACAAATATAAACGAGCCGCTTTAGCGAAATTATCTTAATTGTGCTACAGTTGATTTGGGTTTAAACAAATTGTTATCTTGTTATATTGCAACATTTTAAACTCATTATAATGAAAGAGATAAGATTTTAGAGAATTTTAATCCAACTGTCGATAAATGTTTACTGTTAAGCGGCTTCACCATATTATAGGCATGTTAAGTTTATCGTAGTGTGTAACGGCTAATATGAGGTCATGTATTTAAATCGAAACCATGGTAGTTTTAATGCTTTGATGGATAAGTGACGCAACTGATGTTAATAAAAATTTCAAGGAATGAGGCATGGGATGCTTCTCGCGTTGTTGTGAATAACCACATTCTCTTTTTTTATTTCAAGGAAAGCAGTTTCTATGCTCTACTCAACCTTCAAAGTAGTTACACCATTTATAAAAAAACGTTTTAAGTTATAGGTACAAAATTTAGACACATGATGTATAAGGTCTAATAAAGTCGGTAGGCGACCTTTAAAAAAAAACTTAATTTGTTATTGTTTTATCCCCCATCTCATTTATGGGGTGTAAAGGGGAAATTTTTTTTTTTTAAATATACATAATTTATCAATGGTCCATGTATAGAATTTATGATCCTTCAGTGTGGTACATATCATCTATGCGAATACATAATATCCGTGTAGAGCCACCACCACCACATTTACAATTTATTAACAAATAATGTAGTATAAAGATAATAATTTTAAGCTTCATCAACGTGATATCGTTATAAACATAATAACGACAGTGAAAGCTATCTGCAATTGAAATCTGTCATTGTCTGTTAGTCTTGTCTGAAACTAGCAACAGAATGGAGGCCTCAATTACGAACAAGATTTTGATAATAGCCTTTCTATTAGGAACATCCTTAACGTTATCACAACAGGTATCCTCTTATAATCCTTATTTTTTTTTTTTAATTTAAGCCATTTATAATGCCTTTTTATCTCCTTTCAGATATCCTTGCCTAGCGATTCCACGTATCATGCTGGTGTCGTTGAATTTATTCCTGCTAAGGAGGGCAAAGGCAAAGCTTTGGTCAAGGATAATTTGTCACGTATGAAAGCCATTATAGAGTCGGAGGACACCAAGGACCTGGACATTTTGGTGTTTCCCGAATTTACCTTAAACAATATGGATATGGCAACTTATGTGCCAGATCCTCGAGAAAATATTTCACCCTGTGAAATACCCAATTCTGATTGGTTCCTTACCGAATTATCCTGTGCGGCACGTAGTCGTCAGCTGTATGTAGTTATCAACTTGGTGGAAAAAGTGAAATGCTCTGCAACGGAACAATGCACTCTCAAGAAATTTAATACCAATGTGGTGTTGGATCGTCAGGGTCGTGTTGTATCACGTTATCGCAAGACCCATTTGTACCGTTATGAATGGTATTCGACCAATGTCTTGGATCAACCAGAACTGGCAACATTTACCACAGATTTTGGTGTGACTTTTGGACATTTCATATGCTTTGACATGTTGTTCTATGAACCAGCTCAGGTGCTGATAAGGGAGAGGAATATAACTGATATTATATATCCGACATATTGGTTTTCAGAGTTGCCATTTTTGACGGGTAAGCTGAGAAAGAGAAAAAAACCGGCCGGAGAGGCCGGGTACGAGGAATCAAAGGGTTACAATGAAGATTGAAATGGATTTTGGAATTTGTTTTTTTTTTAGATTTAGATTTACTTTTGACAGCCACATACTTATAATCCACTTTTCTCATTGTAAATCTAATTAAATTCTATACTTAATTCCCCACTATGTTCTTCTCTTCAGCTGTCCAACTTCAAGAGGGATGGGCGTATGCCAACAACGTCAATCTGTTAGCTGCTGATGCCAGCTATCCTGAGCGACAAAATACTGGCTCCGGCATTTATGCTGGCCGCTTGGGTCGTTTAACTGCCGTCATCCACGAAGTATCAACCACAAAACTTTTGAAAGCTCAAGTTCCCAAACGTAACATGCTAACTCCATATCAATTGCCACCGAGTGTAAAACCTATGTTCCAGCCACAATTGGAAACTCCGCGCTTTACGAAAATGGATTTGTTGCGTGACTATAATGTGGACATTTTTGCGACCAAACTATTGGAACCAACATTTGAACAAGTCGTGGATACGTTGTGTTATCGTGATTTCTGTTGTAATTTCGATGTGAAACGTACAAAGATACAAGATTCTATGTTGCATCAGTCATATCGTTATCGCTTGGCGGCATACAGTGGCAACAGAACTACTTTCCAAAGAATCGATAGCAGTAATCAAAGTGTTTGTGCAGTGATTGCCTGTACCGGAGAGGAGTTATACACTTGCGGTCACACGTTTCCAGAGGGCGTGAAGGTGGGCAATAAGTATTATTTTAATACAATTAAAATAAGCGGAGCATTTGCCAAAGCACAGAGGCGCCTAATTATGCCCAGCACTGTTAATGAAGTAATGATGCCTTTGACGGTGGACAGTTATGAATGGAAAGAAGTGGAAAGGTAAGAAAGTGTTTAGATTATGTTTTTTTTATTGTGGATGATGAAATGTTTTTGTATAGCTTTGTGTTGAAAAAAAGTTATTGAAGTGATATAAAAAAGGAGGGAAATAAGAAATGCTGGGTAGTTTCTCTAAGAATCATCATGCTTATAATCATGAAGGGCTGCCGTGTGATTCTTTTAACTGCACTTATCCTTAAAGGAATTTTTAAAACTGATCGATATCAATTCAGAACTAATATACTGTACTTTTTTTTTCCAAGATAGACGCAATTTTGTTATTTCTATCTATACTATTTAAATTTTTATTATGTAGGGAGTGTTTGTAACGGATAAAGTCAAAAAGTACTGAACCGATTTAAGTGATTCTTTATTAACATAATCTCAATTTGGCTGAGGAATAGAATAGGGTACCTTTGGATAAGTCAAACCCTCTTTTTTAAACTTATCTGTAAATTTCTTAATAGTGCATCTATCCCAAAAATCAGAAAACGTATTCGTTTTCTGTAGGAACTGTAAACATTACACATAAACTCATTCAGCATTGTTGAAAATTGATTTCGAATTTAAATTTCAACAACGATTTTTCGATTTTTTTTATCATTTCTCTTTTTTATTTCAGCAACTCTACTACACGTATACAAATGAGTCTGACGGCACCCCAACAAAATCTACTTACTTTTGGCATATGGGCAAACTATTACAGTCGCACGCCAACCACTCACAATCTAGACAACTTTAAAGCCACTGGTCCTGTGGCCAATCCTACAACTTCAGGAGCTAGCAGAGACGCCACCTTGGTAAACGGACTCGTTGTGGCCGCCATTATGGCATTCGTATTAAAATATTAATTGAGTAATTATTTTTTGTTGTTGTTGTTGCTTCATGTGTGTTTGCTACTTGTGCATTAAGCACACGTATGTCCGGAGCAACAAGACTGTGCTATCCATCCTGAAGACTGTGCGAAAGCTGTATTGTTGGAGGACAGGCACTATCTCTTGTATCTCCTATGTAAACGTTTACAAATTCACGTGTTAATAAATCTTGCATGTTTATCCTTGTACCTTGACACGATGTACCTGGTATTTCATTGTTGTGAGAGTATTTTTCGTTGAGGACTCGTAATCAATGTTATCCTTGGTGAGTAAGGGAAAAAAACAAAGTTTGTAAAACAACTGAATGTAAGAGAGAAAACAGGAAAATGAACGAACACAAAAGATACGATTGCATACATTTATCTATTGTTGCTGTTGCTCCGGCCATAGCATTTGTTGTGTCATCAATAATTAATGTACATCTGGTAGGTTACTACTAGACTTCAGCGGCATCGACAGCAGCGGCAGGGCAGGCAGGCAGCATCATCATTATCATTAACAGGACTATCGGAAGATACTGATGTTTTCCACGAAGTGCAGAGAAGGAGGGACCAAACTATTTATTAGCTATGTGCTTGAAACTCTCACGAAGAGTGTTAGACTGTTGCTTCTGACCAGAGCAATATTTACCAGTTTACTTCCAACGCAGGCGTGTTGAAATCTCTTAGAGAGAGAGAGAGGGAGAGTATATGCATAAAGGATGAGAGACGGCAGCTTTAACAACTGAGAAAGTCTCCAAATAGTGTGCCTAAGATAATAACTATGAGTACTTTTAAATTTCCAACAGGTACCTCTGCTGCCAACATTCATTGTCTGTTACTCCTGAAGGATGCTGCTTAACAGTTATTATTTGTTGAATACCCGTCCTTCCGTCCGTCCGCCCGTACCCGTCTTTGCCTTCTTATGGGTCTCCCGTTGTTTGCTAAACAATTGTAGGCCCGTCAAAAGTTTTTGTCTGTAGTTTTGTATATTATCCTGGCATATTTATATTTGTATTTATATACTAACATGGAGGGCGCCTTAAGAAGAACAGCATTTTCAATACCAAACTAGGTCGCATAGCCTGGGTTTGGGTTGAGACTCGTACAAACGATTGCGTTGAGTACTTTTATATCACAATTTAAACACTCGGAGATAAAAACGGAATCAGCCGTATACAAAAAAAAAAAAACGACGACGACGACGATTTTCCTGCTAAGCGAAAAAGAGGGACACAGGGGAGAAATAGCAGGGAGTTGCGATTGTTAAAGCATCGCCCTTCTGAAAGTTTTATAGGCCTACCGCTCATACCTTTTGTTAGCGTTGATGACTGATGGTGCCTGGATATGATGTTTCTCACATACATACCCTCTTCCTCTCTCTCTCGTTTCACTAGGCTACACAGCGACACACGTTAACGCATCGAACGGATACGGATGTTAATACAAATCACAACTTGTTTGGGAACATGAATGGAGTAACGGCTTGAATGGTGGCCGAACGATTGTTGGCCGGCGTCAGCGTTGTGTCGTGTGTCAAAGATATTAATTTGTTTGTGAAGAGTATTCAATACAGATATGAGATTACAAGATTGAGATACAAGAGGATAAAAGTCAAGGTATTAAAGTTATGTAAAAATGGGGGAAAAATGTGGTATAGAAGTTGTTGGCAGCGATATAAGAAGTTTTTTCTGCTTTTCTGTGGTCACTGAGTGCGGGTTTGAATTTTAAAGGCATTGTAGGGAGATTTTTGAAGAGTCAACGCATTATACCGAAGTATATGGAAATCATGATACAGAATCAGCCTGTGACATAAATGATTGTTTATAGGCGCGATAAATAAGTAAGTTACTAGAGAGAGATTTAAAAAATCATATTCTGAAAGCAGCGTAAGGGGTGGCAATAGGTTGTTAAGGAAACTATAACCTTTACAACCTATAACCACTCCTAACGCTGAAACTAGCAAACTTTATCCTTTACCACCTATAACCACTTCTAACGCTGATTTTAGAATATGATTTTTTAAATCTCCCTACTTACTTACTTACTTAGTAAATGTCTAAAACTGCCAAGTCATTTCTTTTTATGTTAAATGTAACACAACATATAATTTATATGACAAAGAACTTTAATAATCTGCTAAACTTTAATATGTTTCCAAAAATTATCCACTTCGTTTGTAATTGATCATTGAAGGAAGTTGACCGGATATAACCTTTTCCAGTTTGCTTATAGTCTCTGTCGCTATTTACTCCCACACCTCCTGTGACGTAATAAAAAAATAACCCAAAATTGTCCAGGATATGCTCTGGATGTCCTTAAAAACATAGAATTAAATAAATATTTTTTTATTAACAAATGTATACATTTCAAGGAAACAATTTGTTATGAAAAAGGGTCTATGCACTTCTTTAAATTTGTATAAAATTAGAAAATAATAATCGATATATTTTGTAACTTTTTGTTGTCGTTTTTTTCTTTCTTTTAAATAAAAATGAATGCATAAACATTATGTTGGTATATGGTACAAAATAAACAGCAAATGAAGGGAGCTATATATGTGTGACCCCATGCTAAGGCAACAAGTGTAAAAGGGTCCTTTTTACACCACTGCGAAGGATAAGAGAAAATTTAATTTCCGCTCGAATCGCACAAAATGATAATTCACGTTTGGGCAGATGTTTTCAAGTGTCCCTAAGCTTTACACACGTCTGCACGTTCGTCCTTTCGGTGTGGCATGTACTAAAATGGAACGAATGATAGAGCCAAAGGCAAAAGTTAGGCCAGAAGGAAACTTTTCTGTGCTTTAACTTAAAGAAATGTTCGCATAATATTTGTTGCCTGCCTGCCTGCCTAGTATGCAAAATGATTGTAACAATAAAACGTGACCTGTTGGGTCTATAGCTAAAAAGCTATTTTCCAACCAAGCGTTTCATTGCCGATGCTGGCAACTTTGCGCTGGTCATTCTCACGTCTATCTCACTTTGCCTAGAGGGCGTGGCATAAATGTCAAAATGTTTTGTGAAACAAAAGAAAAATATTTATAATTTCGATTAATATTGTCATTCATTTCCCGTGTTAATTTGTCGATTGTTATCTACACGTTTCCTCCTTGTGTTACCCACCCATCACATTGATGTAATGACCACTTTATGTATATTTCGTTGATAACCCTCCCTTGCCCCCGCCCAAGCGAAAAAAGGGAACCATGGCCGTAAAAAAATAAATCACTTTTTTTATTATGATAAGCTGGAAATGTCCTACGTTCATTGTCATTTCGCAAGCAGCAAAATATAATTGACGGTAATCAGTGAATATGTTGTAAAACAAAAGGTCATAAAAAGTTTTAAAGGCATTTCAATGTAAATTAAGGTGGGACAGAATGTCAAGTGGCGCGAATTAAATAGGAAGTCCTGTAAAAACAAATGCTCATAAAAATGTCTATATTTGTGTAATTTTTAATTGGTCTCAGGTTTGTTAGGAAGAAGATAAACATAGCCTCGTCATAAGAGTAGACCACTTGACTTTAAGCGTTTTAGCAAAATCTATTTAAATGACCATTTGGCTAGAAGCCGCACAATAATATTCGATCATTTTATTACTTCTTAAAAGACAAGTAAAACTTGCCCTCTCCTTATAATTTTTATATTAAAAAGTTTCTTACCTATCTGCTAATATCGATTTCAACCAAATCCCTATAAACTACAACGTAATTACCACTTCCGCTCATTAAGTTAATGCATACATACATACTTGGTGTAATTAGTATCTAGGATTACTGTCTCAACCATCCCATGGACCAGTGTCCCTCCTATACGTGTTTATATTTTGATTTTATTTCTATAATTACATACTCCCCGGTGATGGGCATAGCGAAGAAGGCTCTTTCGTATTATTGGCATATAACATAGCAACAACATTTGATGCCATTCACTTTTATACGACTCTGGGGAGCAACTATTTAAGGCCATTAGGATGTGCGTTTAGTTAAGTGGCACTGGCTGTCTTTGTCTCAATCTATTCATGTCCAAACACAAGAGGGTTAGGGGACATTGTAGTAAAGGTATCAGTGTTAAATGTTTTCCCACACACTCCCTCAATTCTCACAGATTGGAGGATGGTCAAGTGGGCTCATAGTTTGGACACTCCACTCCCCACTGAATAAAGTTGACGTTGTTACTGTTAATTATGTACGCTCACGAATGTTAGTCCAGCTGACTGCTTTGTGTTTGTATAATTTAGTACTAACGACACAAAAACAACTAACAAAAATAAGACCAAGAAACAATTTTGTTATCCAGGGCCTATAAAGGATGAATCAAGGACTAGCAACAACAACAAAAATACCTAATACTGAATATCTACAACCACTTTAAGAGCAAGAAAGTGCTATTAATAGATAGATTGTTAGATTACAGGAAAAACAATTCCATGTTTATCTCTAAGGTGCCAACGATCACAACCAAATTTACACATAAAAAAAAAACTTTTGACTGCTTCGTTTATTATCCCGGCGCTTATCACAAAGTGTTTATGATTTTGATTAATGACATTTGTTAACAAACATTTACAGTCAGTTACAAAAAGAGAGATCGAACGGTAAACAGGTAGTTTTATTACTGTAAATCTGCTTTTGATTACCTGAATTGGATGTAAACCTATTTATGTCTTTGAAGTAGAAACAATGACTGGCACAGAAGCCGCAATGATCATAGGCAAGAATCTCATTACATATCTTACATTTTGAAATTAAAATGAAACATTATAAACATGACAAATGAAATAAACTGTTTGATATGTTGCTTGCTAGATTTTAGCAATCTTATATTGAAAGTGACATTGTGATTTAATTTAAGCGCACGTAAAGTTATTACGCCAATTGTCGACGACGGCTTAGATTGCCCACCACCAAGTCAAGCCGAGGTAAGAAGAGCAATATCGCGGCTGAAAAACAACAAAGCAGCCGGTGCCGACGGTCTGCCCGCAGAGCTCTTCAAGTCCGGTGGCGAGGAGTTGATAACGAGCATGCACCAGCTCCTGCGCACGGTTTGGCTTAAAGAGTGCATGCCCGACGATTGGAATGTAAGCGTATTATGTCCTGTGCTGAAAAAAGGTGATCCAAGTGTGTGCTCCAACTACCGCGGGATCAGACTTTTACCCATCGCATATAAGGTCCTGTCGAGTGTGCTATGTGAAAGACTAAAGCCAGTGTTATTCAATCTGATCGGGCCTTATCAGTGTGGCTTTAGACCTGAAAACTCAACAACTGACCAGATTTTCACACTTCGGCAAATCCTGGAAAAGACCCAAGAGAAACAGATCGACACGTACCATCTTTTTGTCGACTATAAAGCTGCCTTCGACAGCCCGATACGGGAAGCCATGGCTGAGTTTGGTATTCCAGCGAAGCTGATACGTCTTTGCTGAATGACGCTGACTGACACGAAGTCTTCAGTGAAGATTGGCAAGGACCTTACGGAGCCATTCTATACCAGACGAGGTATAAAACAAGGCGACGGCCTATCGTGCGATCTCTTCAACATTGTGATGGAGATGATAATGAGAAAAGCTGCAGTAAACACGAGTGGCACTATATTCAACAAAAGCCACATGCTACTCGCGTACGCTGATGACGTAGACATCATCGGTCGAAAACTGCGGGATGTGACTGCAGCCTTCTCAGGTATTCAGAAGGAATCAGCGAAAATGGGCCTAACGGTGAACGAGGACAAAACGAAGTTATTAGTTTTAACGAACAAAGAATCTACTCGTTTGGGAAACTGCGTGAACGTTGACAACTACAATTTCGAGGCGGTAGATAATTTTTTCTACCTAGGTTCCGCCATCAACAAAGCAAATAATGTCAGCCTAGAAATCCGGAGAAGAATCCAGCTTGCAAATAAATGCTACTACGGACTAAGCAAGCGATTCAATGACAGAGCCCTCTCTCGACGAACAAAACTCCAGATATACCAGATACTGGTTCTACCTGTCTTAATGTATGGCTCAGAATCCTGGGTTATGACACAAGCGGATGAATCGGTTCTGGCGGTATTCGAGAGAAAAATACTCCGTAAAATATATGGGCCCATCATCGTTAACGAAGAGTATCGGCGTCGTATGAATCATGAGCTGTACACTGACATTGACGTGGTCAAACGCATTAAGGTGCAACGGTTGCGTTGGTTAGGTCAAGTTGTACGCATGGACGAAAATGCTCCAGCTCGAAAAGTCTTCGACAATGAACTCGATGGACGGCGCAGAAGAGGGCGACCTAAACTCCGTTGGAAAGGCCAGGTTACTGAGAACAGCTAAGTAAGTAAGTAAGTATTGTGATTTAATATTAATCATACGTACATGTAAATGCTATAATAATATCAATCATACGTACACGTAAATGCAATAATATCAATCATACGTATCCAGCTCGGTATAAGGATAAAAACAACTTTCCATTTAATGTGTTGATTCAATTATATTATATTAATCATACGTATTATAGATGGGAAATGTGCGAATAATGTTTTTTTCCGCTGCTCGAAGACTATTAAAAATAAAATAAAAAAGGTCCGAATTTAGTTCATTAAATTACCGATATACTTTTCATATTCAATGTGTTTTTATTATTTAATATTACTCATACGTATACTTATAAGTTCAATTACTGACAAGTATACGAATTTGACTGGGTCCTGTATGTCTAAGCGTGACTAAGGTTAAAAAGAGTAAGGTAATAAAAAATAATAATTTCGAGAAAATACATAAAAATACGAATTGTGAAACGTTGTACGCAGAATTATCTTTTAACCTAAAGATATATTCAATGAAATATTGTGATTTAATATAACCTACGTATATATTACTAATATCGAAATTAGTAAGTATCGTATAGGGAAATTGCCACGTTTAAGGCTCTTTTGTTTGACATAACTCGAGTACCACTAGTCCGATTTAGCTGAAACATATTTAAAAAAAATTAAGAATTACAATTCCTTTAATCTGTTCATATAACGTTTCACAGTTTCAATCTCCATTCGTCAAATGATTTTGAACTGGGTTCATTTTATAGCAGTTACAATAAAACTGTTGTATTCCGTGGCGTATGATTTACGTGGAATATTACTTATGATAATCATACGCCACCATATAGTACTTATGTCAAACAAAAGAGCCTATAAGTGACAAATTCCCCTATGCGATACTTACTAACTCCAAATCGATATTAAATTCGTATGGCATGTAACTAGACAAAACGAATGATGCAGAACTTCTTCTTTTTGGGGCTGCTTTCACGTGCAGTTCTCAGAATTGAGTCCCAAAATCATGTGTTGGAGTATTGTAATATTTGGCTAAAAACTAATAAATGTTCAATTAAATTACAAGTCTGTAATTTTGTTCGCTAAATTATCGATTAATTCAAGCACGTATTCAACCAAATTGGAAGTCTGACGTTTTGTTTTCAAAATTACCAATTTAATCAATCACATTTGAAATGTGATGTTGTGATTTAATATAACTTATACGTATACTGATAGGCTCAACTTCTATCAAGTATACGTATATGGCCTCGATTTTAAACAGCTCCCTGTTAAATGTATTGATTTAATAATATAAATCATACGTATCTTATGTGACATACAATTTATTCTTAAGTAATTAAGCTTATAATAAATATGCGGTTAATATTTTTTAAAAGAAAAGCATAGACATTAAAACTATTACATAAGACCTTACAACCCATACGATATCTATCTATATGTTTATATGTTTTATTATACGTTTTAAATAATTTCCATACATATCCGCAGTGGTCGCAAAAAAACTACATTATCTTTTTTTCCAACCAACTCTCAGCTAGTCCCAGATTTATATGTCTCTTCGTTAAGATTGATCTAGATTTATGTTGTGGCTTTCAATGACAATTTAAAAAAAAAAACCGAAACGGCTGTCGACGCTTCCACTTTATTTATTTCATTTTCCTATCATTCATTTCGAGATGTGAATCTCAATATACAGTGAACGAGTGAATTATTGCCATTTAGGGCAATTTCCATCAATTCAATTTGACATGAATGATATGCTGCTACAGCGCTGAATGAAAAATATGACGGAAATGAAAATGTTCTTTACTTACATCTGTGCTTGTCGTCGTCTTGGCAAAAGGAGTCGTAGTCGTAGTCGTCTCGTAATCACATCATCATTGTTTGGATAAGTGGAAAATTCAATTTGCATGCGAATACACAAACTGAGTAACTACCAGCGAACAGGATGTGTTGCCGTGGCTAAGGAAGAGCAACCACAGCGATGGGTATACAACAACAACAACAAACAAATAATCTTCATTGAGAAGTTCCTTATACGTTAAATAAAATTGAAATCGTTAAACTACAATGACGGTGACATAGCTACGATAGGAGGCCGTGGATTCGACTGCATCTGCAGCTGGAGCGAAAGGAGTGACAAGCAAGCAACACTCACTCTGTGTGTGTCTAGTATTTGTTGTGCACAACAATTCAAATGTAATTTGTTCCCCATTCAAAACGAAAAAGACGACGAATGCGCCACTTAATGGCCGTTAGCGAAATCGTCAAAATCAGCCATAATATGTATACAAGGAAGGCACAGTGGGTTTTAGTGTAGTGCAATAGTAATAATGTAAGAAGTAAGTTTTTAGGCTCTTTTGTTTGACATAACTCGAGAACCACTAGTCCGATTGGGCTGAAACAAAATTAAAAAAAATAAGAATTACAATTCCTTTACTCTTTTCATATAACGTTTATTTTGTAGCATTAACAATAAAACTGTTGTACTCCGTGGCGTATGATTTACGTGGAATATTACTTATGATAATCATAAGTTTTTATGTTATGTCAAACAAAAGAGCATAAAATGTGACAAATTCCCCTAAATGATACGTACTAACTTCAAATTGATATTAAATTATTATGGCTTGCAACTTGACAAAACGAATGATGCAGAACTTCTTCTTTTTGGGGCTACTTTCACGTGCAGAATTGAGTCCCAAAATCATGTGTTGTACTGTGTAAATAAATATAAATTATACTTTTCGTGATTTATAATTTATACGTATGATTAATATTTTAATGTTGTTCATGTAACGTTGTAAAACGTGACAAATTCCCCTATACGATACTTACTAACTTCAAATCGATATTAAATTATTATGGAAAGTAACTTGACAAAACGGATGATGAACTACTTCTTGTTTTTGAGGATACTTTCATGTGCAGTTCTCAGAATTGAGTCCCAAAATCCTGTGTTGTACTGTGTTATATAAACAACCGAATCCTTGAAATATTTTTTTAAGGAAACATAAGAGAGTAACTAATCTTTAGTGAAATTAAAAAAATTTTTTCACATTTAAACTACTTTGAATATTACATTATTTTCATTAAAATATTAGCATCTTAGAATTATAGATTTTATATTGATTCAGTTTATATGTAACTTTTAAGATTAAAAAAATTTTGTAATTTAGGAGATTTTCTTTATACAACTATTTTGTTTTCGATTTTGAATTTCAATTTAAATTTAAATTGTAAATTTTTTTAACGATGTATACGACATTTTACATTTTCCCAACCAAAACATACAAATGTATCTACCACTGTCCATCGCAACATCGCCGCTATCATCTGCTTTGTCAAGCGATGGTGTCAGCATTGATGATGATGGTCTCATAGTGTACGGTTTGTCACGACAGCATTGCAATGTCTGAAATGGAGTGTGCAAACCCAAATATAAACTTACGCTGCATTGCAAATACTCTCTCGCATATGTACCCACATAGTCGCACACACACACACACACTCACTGCACTTTTACACCCAGAAAGTATGCAAGGACAAAACGACCTTGCAAACAACGCATTGACTCGCTCTGCAACACCAACCGTATCAGTATATGAGATTCGCTGTGTTTGTGTGTACTTGTTTATGCATATCCTGATGCCATCGATGGCTGCTGCTGCTGTTGCTGCTACTGCCATCGTATTTGTAGTTGTTGTTATATTTTGTTGATGTGAAATTTATATTTATCGTCTTTATGGCTTTGTGGTACAAATGGTTGGAAATTTGTTTACGACACAACCCGGTGGCAACAGTCGTTACTCAACTGCAGTGTTATGCTACGCCAGCCTGATATCCATTCACACAGCTCACATCCACATACCTGACTTGAATCCCTTTTCGCTCAGCCACTCTCGTTAGAGGCGCGAAGCGAATAATAATGTTGCTGTAGTCGGTAGGTCGAGGCGGTGCTGGTGCAGAAGGGTCTGCTGGCGGTGTGGTTTTAACCAGAAAAACTGGCGCACAAAAAAAAAACTACATAAAATTTGCATTTGCTTTCCGAACAGCGGCACCAAAAAATACGATCATGATGATGAGCTCAAGGCTCATGCACTTTTTTTCCTACACAAATAATGTAAAGGCAAAAAAGCTGCCAGCGTTTCGCCTACATCCTCCCATGCAACTACAAATTCCTTATGCAGAAACACATACAAGAATTTATGGTCCTGTGAGTATATTTCCGTGTAATGGTGGGATATTAAATTTACATTTCTTTGCTGAATATACTCTGGGTAGAGTTTGGCACTAATAACTCATGGAATCTTTAGCAACGGCATCTTATGAAGTTATAATTTTGATTATGATAAAGAAGTTAAGGTCAATATTTTCCCTCCGGCATGACGGCTAACGGGTATAAAAACAAATCAAGAGGAAGTGAAAAAAAAAACGGTTAATGGGTTTATTATATATAAAATACAGTTTGTAGATAGCTTGAGTATCGAAATCGAGAAGGGAAAGGTTAGTTTATGTGGAGAACAAAATTATAACATTAATTGTTACAAAGAAGAACATTTTTTGTATTGAAATACAGAGTCATATGAAGGTAATAGCGTACTATTAATGTAACACTGTTCCAGTGTATCATGTAAAATGTACGTATGACTTATCTATATATATAAAATGGAATGTGTGTTTGTTTATTTGTTTGTTTGTACCTTATAGGAGACCAAACCTCTGGACCCATCTTCCTGAAATTTTCACAGCATTTAACTGGGACTCTGGCATGACTTACTTTTACGCCCATTTTTTTTTTAAATAATATGCAATAGCGAAGCATTGCCGGGCCCACTAGTTTAATATATTAATCATTATATCAGATATAAATCATACGTATGTCATAGTATATTTTTTTAAAATTTGGAGAGGTATGTGTTCATAAGTAAATTATTTTTCTGCTAAAAGAATTCTTAAGCTTTTCCCAAAATATTTTTCGACATTTTTGTATATGATCAGTGTGGCTTCAAGAGTTTTTACCCTAAAAGTAAACACCCCTTAGTAAAAATGCCTTTTCTGATATAGATAATTGTGGCAAAGGTCTGCTGAAATCTTAAATTTCAATATTTGACCAATCTAAATTTAATAACAAAACTTTTTGTTTGCCTATAACATATAAGAATCTTTCCTCTTCATTATGCTTACTCATATGACCCCTCCTAAAACTATGCCACACATTTTAATCATAAATGAGCTCAGCACTTTCCTAAAAGTATGCTCTATCATTAAAAGCATACCCCAAACATGCGTTACTTTTAACATTTCCTGATTTAACGAAATATTGATGATAGATAAAAGTATCAATTGATTAGATTAAACCATACGGTCTAGTACAAACTAAAAGTTTCTGCAATTTAAACACATCAAAAGTGGTAGCAGTCGCACATTTGTATTTGGATTTCGCGACAGTTAAGACCGATTCTAAGGCTGCAAACAAACAACGTGAACTTGACATTGTATCGAAAATGAAACGAATTTTGACAAGTTGTTGGTTGATTTTACTACTAGTGGATTTATCACTGCAGGTGGGATAGTGTGCGTGTGTGTGTGTAAAGTGTATTTATAGTTCAACTGAATCAGAGCAGAAAAGTGATTTCGTGTTTTAAACTTTCTCCTATAAAGTAAAATTCTTTATTTATCTACAATGAATTCGCAATTTAAATATAACTCAGCTGTATACAATGATCAAATTACTGATTGTGGTTGTAAACACTTTAATTTTAATTGTTATTTTTATAGTCTTCATTGCCTACCGATTTGTTTTACAATGCCGGCGTTGTGGAATTTCGACCGTCTGCAAATCTGACAAATGACGAAAAATTGGCTGATAACTTAAATGGTTTTTTGGAAATAATAGCTTCTAAAGAGGCTGAGGCCTTGGATATCATAGTTTTCCCCGAGAGTGCTTTAAACAGCAACCTTGAGTACACATTCGTTCCGAACCCACAAGATGGCTTAACGGTACCCTGTGATTTCTTAGCCGGTGAATATCACAACATCTTGGTTACATTGTCTTGTGCCGCCCGCAATCATTCAAAGTATATTCTTATCAATCTAACCGAAAAGGAATTGTGCTCGGCCGTGGCAGAAGACAGGCGTCCTTGTGCCAGCTCTGGCCTTAATATATTCAATACAAATGTGGTATTCGATCGCACGGGAGCGGTGATATCACGTTACCGCAAGGTTCATCTTTATGGCGAGAATAAAAATGTCACCTATAAACCGGAATTTGGTTGGTTTGACACAGATTTTGGAGTGCGTTTCGGTCATTTCATATGTTTTGACATAATATTCTACTCACCGGCCCAGGAATTGGTGGATAAATATCAAATTAAGGATTTCATTTTCACCTCAATGTGGTTCTCCCAACTGCCGTTTTTAACCGGTAAGTAACTGTCTACCAAAAAAGCACCGAGTGCGTATTTTATCTGGCATCATAAATTCATGTGAGACAATCGACAACCGCTGTGTGTTGACGCTCACACGTTTACTGACGACGATAATGATGAAGATAATTCTGTATTTTGTATTCGCAGCCGTTCAACTCCAACAGGCCTGGTCATACGGGAATGACGTCAACCTATTAGCAGCCGGAGCTTCAAATCCCGCTAGAGGTTCTACCGGCACTGGCATTTATAACGGCCACAAAGGTGCTTTAGTGGCACAAATGAGCCAGGGTGCGGGAGAGCGAATACTTTACACTGCTCGTGTGCCTAAAAACCCAGTGGCAAAGCAAAGATCAAAAAGATCTATAGCTGCTCCCTCTCCTAGATTAACAAAACCGGATATTTTTCTAAAACGTGATTATCTGCAGAATTTTGTTACGGTTCCCGTTAATCTCTACAATCAAAGTACATTGAACCAGATGTTGTGCTTTAAAAATTCCACTTTCTGTTGCCAATTTAACCTTAAATGGCGTCAGTTAACACCCACAGAGAAGAATGGCCAACATTACCATTATCGCCTGGGAGTTTACGATGGTCTGCGCAATGAAAACGCCTACGAAGCTAATGCCATCAAAAATTGTGCTTTATTCAGTTGTACGGGCAGTGACATTGCCGATTGCGGTAAGCTGCGTGAGATAGACACCGATGTCATGTTCGAAAATATAACTATTACTGCCAACTATCCTACAACCAAAACCCATCTGATTATGCCGAATAGTCTGAAAGTTGAAGATCTGATGCCAGTGCCAGTCAGTGATTTTGAGTGGCAACATGTAATAGTTGCAAGGTAAATATATGACTGTGCTGTAAGTGAAGATGGTTATTTACTAATGAATGTCTTTTTTTCTTCTTCTCTAGTAATTACAAGTTTTACCGTTATAATTTGCTCAAGCCAACGCCGAATTTAATGGCATTTGCCATATATGGTAACTATTACGATAGCTACGCTAAGAAACCGGATACTAATGATGGTGATGGAGCTGCCACATTGGCTGTTTCAATATTTGCTGTGCTATTTTTAGTTCTAGTCCAGACGATACTGTAATAATAAGTCATTATATAGAAGATACACTTTTTAATAATACAAAATGAGGGGAATGTGTTTTTTGCTTAAAAGGTAATATGTAGTTACATGTGATATTAATATGACGTCGTTTCGGTTAGTCATTTTTTTAAACGATTATTATGGGAGTCTTGTATAAATCCCTTATAACATTCATGGGGTGTAAAGGGAATTTTTAATTTTAGTGAAATCTGGACTCGCTTTTGTTGTCAACTATTGTTAGATTTTTGACTATTTCAAGGCATGTTTTATCCTTAAATCCAATTAATATCATATCAATCATTTGTAGAAATATTTAAACATCTATTTTGAGAAGTTGATTTACTTTTTTGTCTGTATCTTGTGAGAGAAATTTTATTTATTATTGTGTTTAGGCCACAGAATGTGTCTTTTTAAATACAAATAAATACAAAAATTCCAAAAACATATTAAGCAATTAGTCATAGTTGAGGTAAATGCATCTATTGTGTATTACACAGTACAACGCATGATTTTGGGACTCAATTCTGAGAACTGCACGTGAAAATAGCCCCACAAAGAATAAGTTCTGCATCATTCGTTTTGTCAAGTTACATGCCATAAAAAATTTAATATCGATTTATAGTTAGTAAGTATCGTATAGGGAAATTTGACACGTTTCAGGCTCTTTTGGGGCTACTTTTACCTGCAGTTCTCTGAATTGAGTCCCAAATCAATGAGCTTAAAAATGTTGTACTGTGAGCTCATATGCAGAAAACTGTCTCCCTATATTTCGTATTGATCAGGAGATTTTTAAAAAAATAACCGATAATTTAAAAAAATTTTACTTTGAGGACAAAACTTCAATAATCTTTAAAAAAAATGAAGAGATGCAAGGATTAAAATTAAAGGAATTTGTCACACTACTAGATGCTACTACCCATTTTTTGGCATCTCTTAAAGTTGAATGAGTTGGGAAAAATGCTTCTATTATACCTCAAAATTTGCGTTCAAAGCGCTACTTTCATATACAACAAAAAAGATTTTCTAAAACTCTTACAAAATAATCTCCAAAAAAATTAAAATTTTGAGGATATAACTTTAAAATTGTTGATAAGATGAAGAGGTGTGTGCATGTATTACACCTTGAAATTTAGGTAATTTCACACACTACAAAATGCTACCGACCGTTTTTTGTCACCTCTTATAGTTAAGGAGATTTCAACCATTTTTTCTAATTTGGTAATAACTGGATACAACATTTTAATTTTTGGGTGACCAAGTTGAGGCAGATGCATCTATTATCCCTTAAAATTTGCGCGCTGATATCCACCGTGAATAAGAAAATATAAATTCCTCATATCTCTTACGGTTTAGGAGATATTTAAAAAAATATCGAAAAATTAAAAAAAATAAATAAATTTTTGGGGACACAAATTATTAATTTTTAATGAAAATTAAGAGGTGTATACATCTATTGAAACTTCGAACACTATAAAATGCTACATTTTTGCCATCTCTTAAAGTTTAGGAGATTTTTTAAAACAAATTTTCATAATTTGGTAATGACAATGAATACAACATCTAAATTTTGGTTGAATGAGTTGGGGAATATACATCTATTATACCTCATAATTTACGTTCAAAGCTCTACTTTCATATACACCAAAAATCTTTTCGAACATTTTTACAAAAAAAAAATCTCAAAAGAATTACAATTTTGAGGATATAACTTCAAAATTGTTCAGGTGTATGCATCTATTATACCTTGAAAGTCAGGTAATTTCACACAATAAAAGACGTCCACCCGTTTTTTGGCACCTCTTACAGTTAAGGAGCTTTTTTACCTTTTTTTTCCATTGTTTGGTTATACTAGGATAAAATTTTTAAATTTTTGGTTGAAAGAGTTGTATCTACCATTTATTATCACCTAAATTTTGTGCGCTGATATCCACATTGAATAAGAAAAAAAGTGTATTATATCTCTTACGGTTTAGGAGATATTTTAAAAAAATATAGAAAACATTTAAAAAAATAAAAAAAATTTGGGGACAAAATTCTATATTTTTAATGAAAATGAAGAGGTGTACACCTCTATTGTATCTTAAAATTTAGGGAATGTCTCACACTACAAGACGTCATCGGTCGTTTTTGAAAGCTCTTTTAGTTAAGTGGATTTTTCCGAATTTAGTAATATCAAAATCTTGGATAAACGATTTGAGGAAAATTCATCTGTTATACCTTAAAATTTACTCTCTTAATCTGCTATCTTATGCAAAATCTGATTTCCAATACCTCTTATGGTTTAGGAGATTTTAAGTACTGTGTACGAGTAAGACCCAAATAATCTACAGAACAACGAAAACGGGAAACCAATTCTTTAAATCATGCAACCAACTTGGCCATCAAGTATGGTGCTAGTTAAAACTAAAGCTTAAAGGAATCTGAAGAGAAATATATCTATCCCAGACAACTTTCATTCTAAAAAGTTCATATCAAATTTCCACACTTCGGTTGTCTATTAAATTTTTTCTCATACTGGCACATCAATTTGTTTCCCAAAACCAACATATTATAATTAACCATTTATTTTAATTTACATGACTACGACGATATACAATAACTCAGAAATACATGTAACATGCAGACAATAGATAAACTCAAAGAGGCTGCACCATCACCACCTTTATCACCATTGACTGATTCCCCTGCGAACACACTGTCGTAATAGTTTCCATAAATGGAAAAGGCCATTATATTCGTAGTAGAGGTGTTCAAACTATAACGCACTTGGACATAGCGACTAAAACAGAAAAAATCACGGTTAAGTTGTAACTCAAATTAAAAACACTTCAGATACTTACTCTGTTTCCCGGGTCTCATGCCATTCAAAATTATTTACTGGTACAGGCATTAGGTCGGCTGCTCTAACACTATTGGGCATAAGCAAATACGTCTCCGTTATAGGAAATGTTGCTCTTATTGTGATGTTCTCAAACACCACATCCGTTTCGATGTCCAGCACTTTTCCACAATCCAATATGTCTGTGCCCGTGCAGCTAAAGACAGCACAATTTTTCAGTTGATTAGATTCAATGCCATCTTCATAGCGTTGGCCATCAAAAACGCCCAGGCGATAATGGTAGTAGCTTGTATTTTGCTGCTGTGCCATCAATTGCTGCCACTGTAGATCGAATTGACAACAGAGACTGTTGTTTGTAAAACATAATTCTTGGGATAATTTCGTTTGATTAAAGAGATTAATTGAAACGGTTTCATAACTTTGCAAGAGATCTCTTTTAAGCTTAATATTAAGCTTTGTTTGTTGAGGTAGCAAAGGTAGCGAAGACCTTTTCGTCCTGTGTTGAAGGACATTTGGGTATTTCGGAACTTGAGCTTTGTATAGCCGGCGCTCGCCATTGATGAGATTCATTGCTGATACCAAAATACCATTGCGTCCATTGTAAATACTTGAGCCGGTAGTGCCAATTGGCGGATAGGAAGCTCCGGCTGCCAAAAAATTCACATCATTTGCATACGACCAGGCTTGATGAAATTGGACCGCTGCACCATACAAAATACAAAGTTTTCATTATTATCAAACAGTTGCCCTCACGTTTATTGATTAGCGTTTTATGGCACTCACGCTAGCACAAACGGAATTCAAGTTTATGATTTCAAGAGAAATATGCTTACTCACCCGTTAGAAATGGCAACTGGGAAAACCACATAGTGGGAAATATAAAATCCTTAATGTTATATTTTTCCACTAGTTCCTGGGCCGGCGAGTAAAACAATATATCGAAACAAACGAAATGACCGAAACGCACACCAAAGTCCGTGTCAAACCAACCGAATTCCGGTATGAAAGAGGCATTTTTATTCTCGCCATAAAGATGGACTTTGCGATAGCGTGATATTACCACCCCAGAGCGATCAAATACAACATTTGTATTGAATATATTAAGGCCAGAGCTAGCGCAGGGGCGAGTGTCTTCTGGCACAGCAGAGCACAATTCCTTTTCACTAAGATTGATGACCACATACTTGGAGTGATTACGAGCGGCACAAGAGAGCTCAACCAAGATGTGGTGGTATTCCCCCGGTAGAGAGTCACAAGGTGCGGATTTCCCTTGGAGGGGATTTGGTACAAATGTTGTCTCTTCATTGCTATTTAAAGTGCTCTCTGGAAATACTATAATGTCCAAGGATTCAGCTTCCTTAGAGGCCAATATGTCTAAATAGCCTTGCAAGTTGTCAGCCAATCGTCCGGCACGGGTTAATTTGTACGATGGACGAAATTCCACAACTCCGGCATTGTAAAACGAATCGGTAGGCAAAGACACCTTTAAAAAAACAAAATAACTTAGCGTTTAAATTTAGACTCAGTTGATAACAACAATCAGCCGATTTAATAATAATGTTTATGGAAATGTTTTTGTGTTACGGAAATTCATGATAGACTGATATAAAAACTTCACGTGCAGACATGATTAGGTGAAAGTAACTCGCATAGAGCGGGGGTGGTATGATAACTTATAGGCGTAGTTAGAGATTATAATAATGGATAATATTATAGGAATCAATACAAGTAGATGTGTTCAAAAAAGGCAAAATCAGTACATCACATGATTTTGGGACTCAATTCTGAGAACTGCATGTTAAAGTAGCCCCAAAAGAAGAAGTTCTGCATCATTCGTTTTGTCTAGTTACATGCCATAATAATTTAATATCAATTTGAAGTTAATAAGTATTGTAGAGGGGAATTTGTCATCTATTGGACTCTTTTGTTATATGGTGGCATATGATTGTCATAAGTAATATTCCACGTAAATCATACGCCGCGGAAAATGATGCCTTTTACAAAAACCTTTTGGGTAAAGTAACTTTATCTCGAAAAAAGTCACTGCTCTCTACTCTTATCGCAGCTGTGAATAAGTAGACTTACAGGTCGTTACATTATTCATTTTTGAAAATATTTAAAATAAATTTCTCTCTTTGCACTCTTACACTCTTACCGTAGCTGTTTATGAGTAGACTAACATGCCGTAACATTGTTTAATTTTGAAAATATTCAACATAAATGATTCTACTTTTTAATATTTCGCTTTACACTTTTATCGCAGCTGTGCATGAGTGAACTCACAAGTCGTTACTTTGTCAAATTTAAAAACGTTAACACAAATGTCTCTTGTACAAAATAATTGTTATGTTTACTTTTAACATGCCATCACTTTGTTCTCACGACTTGAAATAAATAACCATTTCGTATTTAATTTAAACAATTTATTCACCTCCGTTGATAATTTCACCAACACCAGAACGCTTAGTATAACTCTTGAAATTCGATACATTTTAATTTGTTTTTTTTTTGCGTATGCGATTTGTTCTCTTCTCTACCGCAGACAGAATATAATTGAAAATTAATTATTTAGAGTCAATACATTACAGTGCAAAATGGTTAAGGTATTTTTGAGAAATCTTATCTACTCGGGTACATAGTCTTATTAACAATATTTGTTGACTCCGCGGTGATAAGCTTTGTTAAGGTATTGAATTAGTGTAAGTCATTATTAATGAGATTAGTACAGTTTTAGTACCAACACTTTAGAAGATGTATACTTTTAGGCGTGTGGATCTAAAAATTGCTGTATTTTGCACGATTCTCAATAGAGCTGACACTGGTAATGGAGGTTAGATGGTGAAAAAGTACTCAAATTTCTTGCGCATAGGTAATTTGTATGAAATCGAATTGTAGTTGGATATAATCACGTTGTCTTAGGGTAAATGGCTCAAGATTGTATAGCCTATGATAGGGCGGTATTTAATTATAGTGCAGTGTGGACCAAAAGTCCATTTATATATGAATCAGTCTTTGAACATTTCCTCTGCACGTCACAGCTGTGCCAAAATAATTAAGGATCGCATATGGATAATAGTTAGGATAACTGAGAGCGCACTGGTTATTTATAGATATTACTCTCTTTTATATATATCTCTCTATACTTTTACTTATTTTCACATTTAACCTTGCTGGATTTTGAACACACAACCTCGCGATTGTTAGTCATACTATCTTATACAGTATATGTAAATTTTCCCAACTCTTATATTGTTTTAGTCATTAAAGCCTTTGCAAATTTAAAACGCCTAACATACGGCCTTATTAACATTTTGAATATCATTAACATAACCGATCATTAGCTAATCTAAAACTAAGCGATTAGATTGCTGAGATAAGAAAACATTTAGAGAGAGAGAGAGAGAGAAATATAACATGTATATAGTAGACCATTTCATTTTACCAATTTTTTCGAAAAGTCATTGGGATAATATATTTTCTAATTCTACTTAAAAAAACAAAAATTTTGGTATATAAAACTCGAAAATTGATCGACGTTTAGGGGTCGCGCAAAATCGTTTAAGGTTTTTGGCTGCAAAAAGGCATGTTTCAAAAATACTGATTTACTTAAATGATTAAAAGTTTTGATACGTTTGACCGATTTTAATCAGATTAGACTTATTTTAAAGGTAATAATATTTCACACATTTTCTGTGAAGACATCAAAACATTTTAGATAATAGTTTGAGTTTAACAACCTTTCAAACCTAAAAATTTTTAAATTTTATTTCAAAATTTTCATACTTTTGCCCATTAAAAAAATTTTCTTTTTTAGTTTTGGGTCTAATTTTTGTATATCTTTAAACGCACAATTGACAAACACTTTCTACCGATACTTTTGATGTATGGCAGTACCATGCAAATGACATATGTTCAGCAGTAGCAATAATAATTAATAGTGATACAAAATAAACGAAAACTGTTTACTATGTATATTTTTAGTAAGGAAAACGATTTTGGTAATTAAAAAGAAGATTTTTTTTCAAATCGGATACGATAACACCTTTTGTGTTCTTTTTGTATGTTTTATTGCGTTTTTAGATGACTTGTACTAATTAGTTTTGCTGGTTATTATCCTTCGTCAATAGCAATCGTTGACAACGCTAATGTTTTTCACAATTTCTTTTATCCGTTTACAATTCTCATTCTTGGGCCAATTAGACGGGTGGATAGCAAGAAAACTGCTGCCTACTCCAATAATATCGAAGAATTTCATAGTATTTTCTGAAATCATTTTTGTAACATTTCCTTCGCAATCTTGGTCACCAGGATGCTTTAATTCAGATGTAATTTTAATTAAAGTTCCTTCGGTATGCGTGGGGTCGAAAAGAAAAAAGCCGAACGCGATGTCACTTATATACCATAAATGCCACACAAAAGTTTTGAGTGCAACATTTGCTATCATTTCATTTGATTTGCGATATTTTTTAAGATTCTATCAACAAAATGTCGTTTAATAGGGCTTGTGTTGCAAGAGGACACTTAAAACAAGTTTTGAATGTAAATTTTGACCACAAAAATGTTGATCTGAATTAATCCATTTAGCTCATCACCAGCGAAATAGTAAAAATTTCAGCAACAATTAAAAATTCTATTCATTATGTTATACATCAAAAGTATCGTTAGGAAGTGTTTGTCAATTGTGCATTTAAAGATATACAAAAATTAGAGCCAAAACTAAAAAAAATAATTTTTTAATGGGCAAAAGTAGGTAAATTTTGAATTAAAATTCTAAAATTTTTAGGTTTGAAGGGTTCTTAAACTCAAACTACTATCTGAAATGTTTTGATGTCTTCACAGAAAATGTGTGAAATATTATTACCTTTAAAATAAGTCTAATCTGATTAAAATCGGTCAAAAGTATCAAAACTTTTAATCATTTAAGTAAATCAGTATTTTTGAAACATGCCTTTTTGCAGCCAAAAACCTTAAACGATTTTGCGCGACCCCTAAACGTCGATCAATTTTCAAGTTTTATATACCAAAATTTTTGTTTTTTTAAGTAGAATTAGAAAATATATTATCCCAATGACTTTTCGAAAAAATTGGTAAAATGAAATGGTCTAGTATATAGATTAGCGATCACTTTTTGTTTGGGTTTTCAACAATACAAACGGGTTGCAAAATAGCCCTTAAACAACAACAATTATGTTTTGCTTGGTTTCAACAACTTACAGACAATATGAGTATGTTAGCTCAAGTACGAAAGAGCAAATAACACAGCGTAAAAGAGCAGTAAGAGAACACTATACACTACGATCAGATGCCTTTGTGCTCGTTAATTTATTTCTCTTCATAAACATTGTCACCGTCAACGACTCTGGTGGCGTTTTGGCAATCTAACACCGTAAATTGGATTCAAAACTATCTAACTAAGGCATTAATGAGAGTCATTCTCTACCGGTTGGCTCAGTATCAAAGAGTCGTCGCTCATGCCTGTGCTGTGATCGGTTGAAATTCAAACTAAAGTGACGAGTGATGATATTCAAAGTACAATATTAACACTCATAATGAATTGGGTTTGCCCAGCAAATGCATGCGAGTTTTTCTTTTGTTACACCTGCTGGTGGCCGTGGCAAGCGTAAGTGTTTACTTTTCTTTTGTGTTTAATGTTCTTGACACTCATTTCATGTATGCTTTCAGATACAAGTGGACAGCTCAGATTACTATACAGCCGGTGTGGTGGAATTCCGTCCTACCTTAGTGGGCAGCTCTGAAGCTATTGTAGCTGATCATTTGAAGTCATATGTGGAGATTCTAGAATCACCAGAGGCTAAAGACACCGACATTGTGGTGTTCCCTGAGGGCACGTTAAATAATGCCCTCCAACTGACATTTGTTCCTTCGGAAAAGGATCTAGTGGTACCCTGCTTGGAGAATCAAACGTTGTTGTATGCCAACTTCTTGGTGGAATTGTCTTGCGCTGCACGAAGACTTAAGAAGTATGTAGTGGTAAATTTGAGTGAACAAGAAGTCTGCCTGCAAACTCCTGAGGATCCTAGACCTTGTGCCGCCAGTGGCCTAAATGTGTACAATACCAATGTGGTGTTTGATCGTGAAGGTCGTGTGGTATCACGCTATCGTAAAGTCCATATTTATGTGGAGAATAAGAATACCACTTTACAGCCGGAGTATGCAATATTTGACACTGATTTCGGTGTAAGATTTGGCCATTTTATATGCTTTGACATGCTGTTCTATACACCGGCACAGGAACTGGTTCATCGTTATGGCATAACGGATGTAATATTCACCAGTTTGTTCTACTCCGAATTGCCGTTTCTAACAGGTAAGGAGTGTGTCTACTAGTATTATCCTTTTACTGTCCTTAATAAATTTTTAAATTCTTATATTAAGCTACCCAGCTACAACAAGGTTGGGCATGGGGTAATAATATCAACCTATTAGCGGCCGGCGCCAGCTTTCCTCGTAGTGGCGTAACCGGTACAGGAATATATGCTGGCCATCAGGGAGCTTTAGTAACCGTCATGATCAAGGGAGAGGGTGAGCGCAAGCTGTACAAGGCTCGCGTGCCTAAAATAAGAAACCTTAATAAGATTGTTAACAATAGTGAAGCAAGCATACCACCTCATAAAACTAATGAGCCCCCAGGCGAATTAATACAACAACATAGTGATCTAACAGACTTGCGCCTCCTTAAAGATCCTCAAATACACAATTACAATTCGAATTTAATAGACCCCACACAAGCGTTGCCCCTCCACAAGAAGATATGTTTTGGAGACTTGTGCTGCACTTTTGATATATCAATTCGCCTGCCTAGATCTGACAACACAAGTTCCCATTACCAATATCGCATTGGAGTATTCGATGGCAGACGCACTTATGAAAAGGAGGAATGGAGTGATATAAAAGTTTGTGCCCTTTACGCCTGTGCCACAGAGAATGTCGACAGCTGTGGTGAAACGTTACCTACAAAAGAGTCACATACGCCGCTGGTATTCGATAAGATACGTATTAAAGGCGAATTCACTAAATCGCCCAAATTGTTAATAATGCCTACAACAATTGACTATCAGTTGGATCCATTGCCACAGGGCATGATGGAGTGGCAGCAAGTGGAAAAAGGGTAAGTTGGCAATTTGTACAAAAGATGTTAATTGATTGCGGATAAGAGTCACGCTACTGTGTATACTGTTGAATCGCGTGACAGCAATTAAGTGAAGAAAATCAAATTTGACCAATTAAGACACAAGAAACCCAAAGTTGCCACATGATTTGCGCAATGAAATGGTTAACAAATACGAACAAAACTGATAGCATACAGGAGAGTTATTTAGTACTTTTCAAAGATCATAAGATTTAAATGAGATTTTGTTTATAGACCGCAGTATTGAGTTAAGAGATTTACCTCGATAAAAAAGTTAATCTGTTGTTAAATAATGAATTGACTTGTTTAAAAGTACTTCCCGCCAAATATCATAGAATGAGGCAATAATGTTGATGGTTTTTCTCTCTAACAAAAAAATTTGTTTGATTTAAAATACTGCCGCGCCAAAATTTATAAAATGTGGCGACCCTGTTCAAATTTGAGAAAACGGTAGTTGAATTACAGACATATGAGATTAGTTAACTTTATGTTAATAACATAGATAAAATTGATAGGTTTTCTCTCTAACAAAAAAAAAATTGATTAATTTAAAATACTGCGCTCCAATTATTATAAAATGTGGCAACTCTGTTCAAATGCAAGTTTAGTTAATTTTATGTTAATAACATAGAGGTAATGGTTTTCCTCTCTTACAAAAAGAAAGTAATTCTGTTAAATAACATTTCGATAATCAGTCGAACGGCAGAGAATGACTCCCTCAAATGCAGATAATTTAATAGTTTTGAAGTCAATTACAATGTGAAATTAGGCTGTAAGTTTGTGACGATGTTCTCTTAGTATTTTTTTAGCCTCTGTTATTTGCTCTTTTATATTTGAACTGCAGATATTGTCAGAAATTTGCTAAAAGCAAACAAAATACAATTATAGTTTAACACTGAAAACCAATACAAAAACTTCAGTCAGGGAACTGAGTGATAAATACCCTTACCCTATGTACGATAATGTTCAAGTATCGAGTTACTGCAATTAAACAATTTTTAAATGAAATTACTTATGATTAATATTTGCTTTTTGTGGAGCGTAAATGGTTAAAGGTCAAACATTTGGTCGTATGGCCAGACGAGACATATAGTAAACTCTAGAAATGGTTACAGCCAAAAAAATTATATTCAACATCTCTGGGCATATGATAATGTTGCTGCTTATACCAAAACGGTCTTTTATGTTACCAACTGAGAATCAGAGAAAATGTCTAAGTAATTTGCACTAAAATCTCAACAAAAAGAATAATTTCTAATAGGTAGGGCATACCTACCGGTTTCTAAAGTTCCACCTATAAATACAAAACATTAAGTAAAATATTTTCAATGTTTTGGGCAAAATTTGACTAAATTTAGTGTACCTACAAAAAATAGTTTGGGCTGTAGAACTTTAAGGGTGATTTCCGTCATTTGTAAGGGTGATACCCAAAGGAGAGTACCAAATGTTTCGATTTTCTAAAATTGCTGTTCGGAAGTTATGATAGAAATAAAAAAATTCCAAAAATAGGTCATTCTGCTTGGAAGGTAATAGAAGGGGTGTGTCTTAGGATTTGTCTTTTACAAAATAATTAAACTGGCCAATTTTAAATGTAATTCAGTTGTCCGTTTGGAAATTATGGTGAAATAATAAATTTTCAAAAATAGGTAATATTTTATGGAAGATACCAGAAGGGGCCGAATTCCGTGCACTTACAAAAAAAAATTGTATATGAAATCATTTTCTTTGGGAGGTACCCGAAGGGAAAGGTCAATACAGCCCGTATTCCTCCCAAAGTAGAAATATAATGGTGATTTAGAACATTTCATATAGGAGTAGGGGTTATGACAAGGGCGAATAATTTTCAGCACATGCTGAATATTGCTGATGCTGCTTAATTTAACGATTTCAAGCGATATTGCTTATTTAAAAGGTTTGTGCTTTTTAATGTGTTTTTGTCCTTATTTAAATTTTTGATACATTTTGATAAGATATGTTTCTATCAATTGAAAATTTTTACATATCACAAGCCCTTGCGGTTCATAAAAATATGACAGGTAGAATTCAATTTGCAAACTATCCTCTTATTTTACAATAATAGCCCTATTTTATCGATAGCTTAGATCGTTCGATTCGTTATATTCCTATAGTTTTCAGGCGCCTTATCGAAAACAAAAATTTAAACTAATGAAACCTAATGTGCCTCTATAACCTAAACCAATAACGACACGATGAGGAACGTGGTTGAAAGCAGCGGAGTATTATACTAATTATTTGGAAGACATAAGGGAAGTCATTCAAGAGTTTAACGAAAATGATTCTGAAGCATTGCGATAAAGCAAAGAAGGTCTTTCTAATAAAAATTTGTAATCCGACTTTTCCTTCATAAAAATTAACTTTAAGTGCATCTGGCATGCCATCACAAAAATTGAGTCAAGCGGATTACTATTGAATGAATGCTTGGAAACCATAAAATCAATTCAACATGCTATAGAAAAACATCTGATAAAAATTATTTTAAAAAAATGACTGCCGTTCTTGCGCGAAATTCTGGCTTTGTGGAAATCAACAATATTATTTTTAAAAATTCCAAAACAACAAGTGCGTTTATCGGAAAATATTCGCCTGCTGAATCAACATTTTTTAAATACTCTCCCGTGTCATCGTGTGACGTGGAACGTGTTTTTTCTATATATGGAATTTTTTTTACAAACCAGCGTAAAAGTTTCACCTTGGAAAATTTAAAAATGCACTTAGTGCTTAATTGTAATCGTGACATTGACCAAGGTATAATCTCACTTTAAGAAATTTTTTTTTTGGTTTAAAAATTACTTTCTTTTTATGAATACACGACAGAATAATTTGGTTAATTTACTTTTTGTTTTTTATTACTTCTTTAATAGATGTGAAATTGTTTTTTGTTTGTTTTTCAATAAATAAAAAAAATTTTAAGTGCTGAATATAAAATCTATCGTGCTTATTTCAAGGGTTTTTCATGCTGTTTTAAGTACTGAAAACCGTTTTTTTTCGTGCTGAAAAATGGTCGCCCTAGTTATGACAAAGGATTCTATTTTGTGGGGGTTTACTTACATTTTACATCTGACAAAGTTTATATATCCTACAGTTTCTCCTTTGAAAGTTACAGGGGAAATAAAAATTGTTTAAAAATAAGTTATTATGTATGGGAGGTACCAAAAGGGGTAGGGTTATTTTGCCTACTTACATTCCAATAGCTTTACTTAGAAAACTATTAACGCTGGTTAATTTTCATAAGAATCAGTGACGATTTACTCAAGTTATCACGCCCACCAGACATCCAGCCGGCCGGTTAGCTAGTCAGACAGACGGACATGGCTCAAACGTCCTAAAAAGACTGAAACAAATTTGGTCTTAAGATACTAGGGGCCCAACTCGTCTCCTATCCTGTAAAGTTATGAAAATTTTAAAATTTTTGCTATAATGGTATAAATTAGGGAGGGTCAATTTGTATGTAGTAAAATAAAATCAAAATCGAGTGCCTGGTTTTTAAGTAGAAGATTTAAAAATACGTTACGGTTCACCCCATCAATTTGTGTGGTTGGGAAGAATAATAGGGGAGGTTGGGGATGTTGGGTGGGATTCAAATGGCAGTACGTCGTGTTCAAAAGTGGTGGGGAAGGGGGAAAAAATCCACAACAAGCACTGCAACTGTCCCGGAGTCGCCTCGAGAGAGGTGAAATGTATGACCGGCCCCCAATATTTTTGCAACCCCAACAGTTTCGCGGACCAATACCCTCTATTTTAAACCCTTAAAGTGGTTGTCATACATTTTTTTTCATTTTTATATTTTTAATATGAAATCAGCTCCTGGAGCTCCCATGGTGCCTCCTAGAGGGGTAAAATGTTTGACATTTTGTCCGAACATACCTACCCCCAATGTCCACACCCTAAGTGGGCTCCCATATTCTGATTCCCAGGCAGTTGCGGGGCTTGCTGTGGATTGTTTCCCCTTCTCCAACATTTTTGATCACGATGCGCAGCCATTTGATAACACCCCACCACTTTTTGGTACATGATTTTTTTTTTCCCAACCACACAAAATTAGGGTGAGAGCCGTGTACAAATCTTGTTAGAGCGGATTTCCATACAACACTATCGAATCCCTGATTTGATATACGGAAAGTTACTCGTTAAAAACCGGTGGTTCGATTTTGATTTTAGACCCATGGTTTAGGCAAATGTTCTTGGAAATCATCGTACATTACGAATTTGATAACCACTTGGTCGAAAAAAAATTTAGCCCACTTCAATATACATCAGCTATCCCCACCGCTTGAGCGAGCGAAAACAGCTTCTTGTACTTTAACATGTACACAAATAGAGCTTTGTGTTTTTACACATACACATACAAATCAGAAACCGAATTACATAATTGCTTAAAATGTTTAATGATGTTTGGGAAAATAATTGTTCGTTTACTCAAAACAGCGTTGGCGAGCAAATCGCATACATTGACGTTGGGCATAGCTGATATACATACATATTTCTTGTGAACTTCTTTAAGTTGTCCATTCGACCTCAGATTAATTTTTGAGGGAAAGATTAACAAAGGATAAGCTAATTTTAATTGAAATTTTATTACGAATTTCTGTATGTCCAAGTAAAAATATACCAGATCATCCATTGTACGTATTTATTGCATTTTATTCATCCTATCGGAAATGTTTTTGAGGAAATGACGGACAAAGGTACAGAATAAGGATTATTCAATTGAATTTTGTATATAAAAGTTTTGTACGTCCAAGTAAAAATACTTAATATAAAAAATATTAGAGTAGTATGTATTAGTATAATATACATACATGTATCTTTACGTATTCGAATAACATTTTAATTTCTTTTCCAGCTCCCATTACGATGTGACCATTACTTTAACTGAAGAACATAATAATCTAATGACTTTTGGAATTTACGCCATGTATTATGAAAAATCTGCTGCAAATTCATGTGACGGTAAAACAACTATAGGATTTTCCATAATTTTGTCTATACTTTTGAGAAAAATTTCAAAAAATTTTTAATGTATTATAAATTAAAAAAAAAACTTTAACAAAAATAACATAACGTATTTTCCCTTTACATTCCCTGAATATGATATGGCAGAGCTTCTCACATGTGCAAGGTTAACACACTTCTATTTAAGGACTCACACAATTTCACAATTCTAATAAATTCTATTCTATATAACATATGTTTGGTTACACAGCTGATAAAAATTAATTGTTTAATTCAATTAATCTCAATATTGAGTGTTTAAACACTCTAGGGCAATGTGATTGACGCAACAGCTGATTTTTCGACTGTCTGATAAGGTTAAGTTGTATTAACACAAAAAAAAAAAAATACTAACTGGTTGTTTTACACGTATACTTATTAATTAATATCAGAAGACCTTTATCAGCCTCGACTGACGTTGTTATAACTTTGTCTATTCATCGTTGATTGATTTAAAAGCAAAGCTCATTTATCTGAATTAGTAAGAATTGACTTGATTAAACAAAGCAAAAACAAATGCAAATCTTTGCACTAAAACAGTTTATATGACAGCTGATAAACATTGTAAACATTGTACTATCACTATAAATTGTAGTTGTTTTTGATAACTATTAACCCAGACACTATGCGGTGCACTGACAGTAATGCTAAATCATATTTTTGTATTTTAGCTATAAACTGCAACTCTTTGATGATAATGGTGTGAAAAAGTTGTACTCTTATAGTTTATGGCTTATTATTTCGCAGTAAAACTGATATTCTTTGTTGTTATCTTATTATTATCGTATCTGTGTGTGCACTCTAAGGGTAATTGAACGTTTTACATTTGTTAAGATAGTTTAGGTAATTTAGGGCCTCTCAAATAGTTTGATAAGTTAATTATAAGCCAAATCGAGTTAGAACTTTGATCGAAATGATTTTGTTGCAGATATATCATAAAATAAAAGAAATAGTTTTTTTTCCATTAATTTACATAATGAATGTCAAAAGTCCGAAATTTTTATATTATAAACAAGAATTCAAACAGAATTGGGTTATTCACGATCTTAAATGAATAGTAAACATTATAAATAATTAGATTTTTTGCAATTTGGTATGTGCTTTGTTTTTGTAAGTGTTAACATTTTCGTTCAAATACTAAATTAATCAAAAATACTGTAATATTTAACCAAATACTTATAATTGTGAATACCCCTAATATGTTAATAAGCATATTAGAAGTGGTAAATAGTATCTGAGTGTCTGCATAGTTGAAGATAGTAATCTTACTATTGTTATGCTTTGTTTTACAGAAGGTAGTTCGCCTGTTATTGTCCTATCTTGCTCATCTAAGAACTCCACCTCCGCTTAGAGTATAGTAATTATACCTCCATAGAAATATTGCAGCTTCTCCGCCTCATCTATGATATGTAAAGCGAATTTGCATTCTTCTCTATTTAAGAAGAACTAAACAATTATTCATATCTCAATACCACTTGTGAGTCTAAAGCCTTAGGGGCCAGTAGCTTTGAACTGTAAAGTTTAAATGCCATCAACCGGTGTTGCAAAAACAGTACCCTGGCCACTTGGCTATGTTGCAAAATCTCTTAAATCACAGCATGAATTTGATTTCCATTAGACATCACTACCCAACGTCTTAATAATTTGCATACAATTTACCAGTTAGAGTAACAAATTAAGTACCTAACGTAAATGGTCTAGTGACCGCCTTTACCTTCCCACCTTCCTCCTCGCCACATCAGGCGCCAGGGGAATACTTCAAACATCAAGCGTTCATGGTGAGAAAGTCATTATTGAAAGTCCTTTTAATGATGATACCAAAAAAAGATCCAAGGGATATGTCAAAAAATCACTTTGAAGCAGACAACTTCTCCATGTGAGGAGTGAGTGTGCGAGGATTTTATTCACAAAAATGGTGAATAGGTTTTTTTTAGAATTTATTTTATTTATGTGCGAGCTGAAAAAAAAGAAAGAACGTATTTTTTTTTTTTGATGGAGAACTTAAACAAGGTATCCTGTAATTCTCGCACACACACACACACAGAGCATAATAAAGAAAGCAACAGTCAGTGATGGTGGCCTGCTCCTTCCACTCTCACACACACACACACAGCAACATTGTGAACCTGTGCAGAGTCAACTACACCCATCAGTGCGTTTCAAATACCAGCATAAAAAGCCACGCGACCTAGAATCTTATACAAACGCAAAAAAAACTGTGTGTGAGAGCGATTGTATATATGTTATTGTGCGTGTGTTTGTGCAAGGAAAAACAAAAAAAAAACATATAAAGCAAAATTAAATAAAACGGTAAAAGCAAACTTACGATGAAGCAACAGCACATGCAGAGAATGAAAACAGAAAAGTACAATAAAACAACAACACTCTTGAAGCTTTGGCATAAGTAACAACAATGAAAGGTGAAATGCTCTGTATGACTGACTGACACAGTGACAATGAAAAGCACCACCATCACCAACGCCACCAGCAACAGCAAGCACCACATGGACGAACAAAGCGTATGGTATGTATGAATGGTCGGTCGTCGGTCACACGATTACACAGAGGGTCGGGTATGGAAGGGTGGGGGGTGCTGGGGAACGAATGTAAGACAAGCGAACAGC
Organism: Muscina levida; assembly: GCA_964034835.1. Lineage (NCBI taxonomy): Eukaryota > Metazoa > Arthropoda > Insecta > Diptera > Muscidae > Muscina > Muscina levida. Next base: position 151,601,484 of record OZ035882.1, read on the forward strand.
AGCGCAAAAAAACAAAATTGCTGTTGGAAAAGACATAAGAGATGGTAAAAGGGTCAAACTGTGTAAAGTATGAATATTTGGAAAAGCAGCTGTAGTAGATGGTTATGATGGCTTCTAGGTACAGGAATACATAAACTTTTCAAAGGAATATTTGTTGGACAATAATAACTCGTTTTGCTGACTCTTAATTATAAAACGTAATTATACAATGGTTGACCATGGTAAATTTATAGTAAGTTCGATGCCAGGTCTCTTATTTCCGCCATTAACTATTATTGCAAAAGTACAATTTCATCATTGTCTTAAATAGTACAGTTGAAGCACGATAGGTGGCGTTATAAAATATGTAAGTAGAACATAATTATGATATCAGTAGAATACCGTGCCTCACTACTTTATATAATACTAGTGGGCCCAGCAGTGCTCCGCTATTGCATATTATTTTAAAAAAATTGGCGTAAAAGCGAGCGTGGTCGAAAAAAAGCACCGTATAAGTCATGCCAGAGTCCCACACATTCCATTTTATATATATATAGATTATAATATCTTATGCGAAATTCACGAGGATTGGAATATTTTTTGGATTACACAGTACAACACATGATGTTGGGACCCAATTCTGAGAACTGCACGTGAAAGTAGCCCCAAGAAAAATTTTTGCATCATTCGTTGTCAAGTTACATGCCATAATAATTTAATATCGATTTGAAGTTAGTAGGTATCGTATAGAGGAATTTGTCACGTTTAAGGCTCTTTTGTTTCATATAACATAAATACTCATGTTTTGTATTGTTGATCTATATGTCTAAATAATGAATGTGATTTCATCGTTCGATTCAAGATCTATTTCTATCATTGCTAATAGAATTCATTTTACAAGAGTTCTGCTAAATTGATTATGTTGACAGCTGGCAGGGCGGATAGGTAATTCGATAGTTGAAAAACACACCGGTGCGAAAATGGTATCAACGAAGACCACACGTCAATATAAATACTATGTGGTAGCGTATGATTATCATAAGTAATATTCCACGAAAATCATACGCCACGGACTACAACAGTTTTACTGTAACTGCTACAAAATAAACCCAGTTTAAAATCAATTGATAAATGGAAAAGTGTAACTGTTGCTTATGTAGGGAAACATTACATGAATTGTAATTCTTATTTTTTTAAATTTGTTTCGGTTAAATCGGACCAGTGGTTCTCGAGTTATGTCAAACAAAAGAGCATAAACCATAACAAATTGAATATACGATACTTACTAACTTCAAATCGATATTAAATTATTATGGCATGTAAATTGACAAAACGAATGATGCAGAACTTCTTTTTTTCGGGGCTACTTTCATATTAGAATTGAGTTCCATATCAATGAGCTGAAAAATTTGGTACTGCGTTATGGCTCGTTTTGCAAAATAGTCCACTCTAAAATACAAAACAAAATTATACTGATTTAGTACTAGTACCCAATGTATTTATGACGGTGGGTGCGATAATTGACACGTTTATCTTTCATTAATTATTAACACACACGGAAAATTTTTTGTTTTTAGTATTTTAAATAGTGTCATTAAAGCACGATAGGTGGCGCATTTTAGTATGTTATATGATTGCTTGCTTCTCTATTTTATGTTATACTCGTACTAGTCTTCCGGACACGCGTTACTCCGCCGCTACTTACACGAGATTGCCTATTGCTTTCTAAAATAAAATATAGCCCATATCACACAGTGATAACATAGCATTTCACTGGTAAAAGAATTTTTAAAATCGGATTTGTAGTTAAGAAGTTTACGTCTTACATACAAACAAACAAACTAACAAACTCAGAAACATCTTCTCTTTATAATATTAGAGTAGATAGATTACAATATCTTTAACAAACTTTATGTGTTTTTTTCTTCTTCTCATTCATACCGATTAATGTACCCTTCCATTATCTCTGTTGTGTAAACATTCAGGTTGTACACAATGCAGGCCATGTATGAGTACATAAACCTCTTCGTTGTCTCCTGGTTAAAGGGGCACAATCACAGCACAACATTCCAAAAAATTCATTCATTTCAACTGTTGCTCCACTTGTTAGCATATGCCATACAACAACCTGGACGACAGAGAGATATGCAGAGAGAGAGAGAGATGAGTGAGAGCCAGAGCCAGAGCCAGAGCAAAGAAATGAGAATTTGCCAAATGTAGAGGATGCGGAATGTTAACCTTCCAATGGATGAGTAGAATGTACACACCTGTTAAGAATACGATGTTTTTTCGTACGCACAACACAACAATTCCGTAGCTGTGTGAAGTGAATTCAATTCAATGTTTGTGATAGGACGCTAAAGCGCTCATTCGCCAAAACAAAAAGTGTAATATCGAAAGTCTACACTATGCTGGCGAGAGATTTCTCCAAACAAGAGACACGTCATTGCCATTCGTTGGTGGTTCGAGCGGTGTTCGCGAATGCTGAGCAAACGTTTCGCTGGTGTTTGGAAGAGTCCAGTAGGCTTTTAGCCTCCGAGCGGATAACTATTCGATTTTCTCGAAAGCGCAGTGTTTTTATGTCTGAAGTGTAGTAGAGTACCAACCGTTTAGTACTGGTCTAACTTATAAAAAATTCAAAAAACCCAAAAGCATTTCATTTCAATTTCACATAATTAATTTTCAAAGGAGAGAAAAATCTAAAAGAATCGGGGCAAAAACAGATACAAATGTAACAGTTTTCGCAGCAATTTAACGCGAAAGCGCGAGTCAACTATATGTGCCAAAAAATATAAACGGAAATTATGAAAATTTGATGATGTGAAGTGAAAATATAAATAAAATTAAATACAAAAAAAATATATAATTGAAATTGATTTTATTAATTAAATAATATTAATTATAACAAAAAACCATTGCAGTGTTTTAAAGGTAATTCCCTGGCTCCAGTGAGTAAAAAAACAAAAAAAAACAAAAAATATAGTAAACCTTTACACACACACACACACACTCTCAGCTGAAATGAAAAATTTGAGAAACTCTGGATATTAATTGAAAAGCTCCTCCAACATTCGGTTCAATAAATTATTGTCCCTTGTGACGCATAAGATAAATTGGATACTTGGATATGCCAGAATCAGGAAAAATAGCCACAGATATTTGCCACGAACGAACAAAACGGAAAACAAAAAAAAACGAAAAAACTGCATAAAAGGATTGAAGGACGTAGAATGTCCGTCGCAGCTGGTCACTTTATAATACAGGAGGGGGATGAAGTCGTCCATTAATAGCCAGGATCGAATAGTGTATAATGGTAGGAAAGTTGGAAATTCAAAAAAGTAGACTCTCAAGGGCAGCAGATATGCAAATGTATATTTTATATGAACGGTAGGAAAAAAAGATTTAACTATAAATCCGGCGAATTAAATAGCAGTTAATTAAGATTCTGTTTTGAATTATATACATTAAAGAGTCTGACGCAAAGAATTGTATGCAACTGACTAGATTGTACCCAAACTTTGGCAAGTTGTTGTGGTCACACAGAGACAATAAAATCTAGGAATTATGTAGCAGTAAATGTAGACTTATTTAAGATGAACTGATGTCAAGTTATTACGTTAGACTCTCAAATTCGTATAATTTAAAAATGAATCTTTATCATGTAATCAACAATTTACGTATTTTCAATAAACTAAAACTGGAGTACTATAACAAATTAATTATAAGAATTTAATATTGTACTGTAAACGCCTGTAAGTAACTGTATAGTTATTAATAAAACATTGAAAAGTTGTGGAAGACATTTCGACAGCGGTTTTTGAAACAGTATAAATATTGGCCGATAGGTGGCGTAGATGTATTGCAATAAATTTACTCAATTTTTATAATGATATCTATAACGTAACGTACGCTACAATTTACTTTGAAAAACGTTTTTTTTAATTTAAATTTGAAATAATATGAATGCTTGTTTTATAGTCTAATGTAATAGTAACGTATATGCTTCACATTTACATTTAAAGGCGCTTTACTTATAAAATAAAAGAACATTTTGAGGCTCAAAACAAGAAATAGGTAAAATACGTAAAAAGTTTTTTTTTTTGAAACATAAACATAGCTAAAAGATAGAACATTTTACAATTTACAAAAATAGTTTACAATTTATTCAATGCCTTTTCTAGCAGCCCAGCTATGTATTGCCTACAATTTTTTATCTTACTTACTTACTTAATTTCCCTTTACACCCCATGAATGAGGTATGATATTTTTTATCTTACTCATCTAAAATTGAGAATTGTTCCCTAAACGTGAGTGTCGTTTGCCCTGCAAATGAAATTTCTGTCAGATAAGTCCGACAACTTGGAATAGGTTCGAAAGAAAACGAAATTAAAATTACAAAATACGTTTATAGATATGAGACAGTTTCCTGCATTCAGTTAGTTAGCACATTTATATTATACTATCTGGTCAAGACCAATTAGTAAGAGTCTGATGAAATGAATGCTGCGGATTTGAGAAGTTAAATTCTTTCATCTGCCTGAAGTTGAATTTTTTCTGGTTTTATGAGCTAAAAATAGTTATTTTTTTAGCATTACACAGTACAACACATGATTTTGGGACTCAATTCTGAGCACTGCACGTGAAAGTAGCCCCAAAAAGAAGATATTCTGCATCATTCGTTGTCAAGTTACATGCCATAATAATTTAATATCGATTTGAAGTTATTAAGTATCGTATGTGGGAATTTGTCACGTTTTAGGCTCTTTTGTTTGACATAACATAAATACCATATGGTGGCGTATGATTGTCATGAGTAATATTCCACGTAAATCATAGGTCACGAAGTACAACAGTTTTATTGTAACTGCTACAAAACCGAGTTTAAAATCATTTGATGAATGGAAAAGTGAAACTGTTGCTTATGCAGGGAAAAGTTAATTGAACAGATTAAATGAATTGTAATTCTTAATTTTTTTAAATTTGTTTCAGACTACTCGTTCTCGAGTTATGTCAAACAAAAGCGCCCAAAACAAACAAAATTTTTCTATATGATACTTACTTTCGATCGATATTAAATTATTATGGCATGTAACTTGACAAAACAAATGATGCAGAACTTCTTTATTTGGGGATACTCTCACGTGCAGTTCTCATAATTGAGTCCCAAATTAATGGGCTGAAAAATGTTGGACTGTGTTATATGTAGAAGACACAGTATGGTAATCCCCTTATATATCCAGAAATACCAAAATATCAATGTACAACTCTACCACCTTATTTAAGATGTGAGACTTGGAATGCTGCTGCTCTTGGCATCAACAAGATGCAAGTATTTGTATTCCGTGCCTTAGGAAAAAAATCCATATATGAAGGCCAAATATGTTTAATAATACACACTTCATTGCGTTCTGAAATATTGTGAAGGAAATGTAGATAGCTGGGATCCTACCCAACAGAAACCGGCATATGATATTGCAAGAACAGTCATTGAATGAGAACCACAAGTACGAGTAGACGAGGACGAGTTGGAAAGGCGGCTAGAGTAAATGATGATATGACAAGAAAATCATGCAACGAAGTGAAATTATTAGAAAGATCAATAGATCTGAATCGAATACAATAGTAACGGGCCTATGTTCCTCAATGGAACGATGGGAAAAAGATTCAAATAAAAGTTATTGAATACTAGGGGCTTAGCAGACAAAATTCAGGAACTCTCATCAACTTTTACAAGATTTTCTTCTTCTTCTTCTTTAATGGCAGCAACAACAGAAATTTATCAAGCGCTTCGGTCTTTTGCGCTCCGTGGGTAAGTCGTCACACCAAGCTTAGATAACGGCTCTTTCACCTCATCCATCGGAGTTTTGGTCGCCTCCTCTTGCGCTGTCCATCGAGTTTATTGCCGATGACTTTTCCATCGTCCATTCGTACAACGTGTCTAAGAGCAAGGACAGCTAACCAGATCAATATGGCTAGAGTTAGCTATTTTAATATTTGTTATTTTAATATGCCTATACGTACATGTGACTCGCTGGTACAAAATTTAAATTATACTGCCGTTTTTAACATATAATTCGTATTAAGGATAGGATCTGGAAGGATTAGATAGGATGGAACCTGGGACCCATGTTCTATTGCTTGTGACAATATTTTTGATTAGAGATCTTTAAATCTTAGTTTTGTAAGCCATTGTACTGTGTGTCCGTTTGATTCATTTTGATTCAGGTATGACCCTAAAGCGTCAATGTGAATATGGAGAAACTTTTAGAAGTTGTTGTTTGCTTTGTTGTGAAATATTGTTCAATTAATGAACTATAGGTGGCGTGTCAGTAACGTCTAATAAAAAGAGCATGTAATGTTATTGATCCATAAATGTAAAATCTTGAATAGTAAAACGCGGCTCCTCCTAGAATATTTGAAAATTTGTTTTGTTTAATATATGAGAAAAATCTGACACCAAGTTCTACTTTTTAAGGATTTCAAGGCGCCACCTGTCCAAAAGATTGTATATCATACCCTTAATGTATAAAGCTTTATTGGCATATTAGTGCATTCCAGTATTAGACACTTATATTTTTTGTTTAATACAAATTTCTTATCTAATTCTGTTAACGAACTTGGGTTTTCTGCGGCATTGGGTTCGAATACGCGACTATCATGCGGGTGACCTGGGTTCAAGCCCTGTAACAGTCATCTATCCACATTTCTTTTATCAGCGGCTCCATCTATGCTGTTGACAGCAACTTCTGAGCAGTCGAGTCAATCGGTAAGTCTAGTATATATTACTCCTACGGCTCCAAATTTAAGCTTCTTCCATCGGAATCTATCTAGCGCCATGAGTTTTGTTTCGCACCAAGTCAAACCAGTTTGATATCGGATTCTAATAACCTTCTCCATATGTTGGGTGGGCTGCCTCGTCATCCGCTGCTATGAGGGTTCCAATTAAATGCCATCTTAGAAATATCGTTGTGGGGTCGTCTCATAACATGGACAATCCAGTTTCAAGTACTCTTCGTAATTTTGTCGCGGAGAGGTATTTCGCCAGTTCTTTGCCAGAGTTCCTGAATGATAACTACATTTGGCCTAATGTACTATATACTCATAGTACATTGTACTATGTTACTATGTATCTATGTATGTAGGATATTAAATCAATCAACCGACAATTTAATTAATTAAAAAATCTATATTGAGTACTTTATCTAAGATCAAAAAAAAAAAATTTGCTAACTTTGTGGCTATGCCGAAAAACCCAAACAAGAACCACTTTCAAACTTACGTTTAAATTTGCCAACTTACTGCCAAATCAGTAATTATCCGCTAAAGCAGAAGCCGCAATAACCAAAGTCATGGCATGACAAGTGTTTTACTTTTAATTCCTTACATTTAAAGTTCAACCACATGGATATCGTTGGTATTGGCAGTTGCTTTGGTGGCACATAAGAAATTAATTTACCGCAAATTGTTGTAAATCAAAGGCCGTCGAAATTGTAACCAAATTTTATAGAAGGAAAACGGAAAAACCAAACTTGTACTGTAAAAATATACATACAATGGCATAAAAAGAGCAAAAGAGAGATAGAGGAAGAGAATAACAGATTGTAGGAGAGGAACCGGGACCGGCCGTGGCATAGTGGTTAGAACACGCGACTACCATGCGGGAGATCGCAGGTTCAAACCTGGCTCCAGTCATCTTAAAAGAAAAAATAAATAAAATTTTCTTTCATTGTCGGCTCCCCTCGAATGTTGTTTGACAGCAACTTCGCAGTATTAAGCGTCGATTCAATCGTCGTGTCTAGTAAGAGCTTCTCAAAACAGTGACGTTCGCATTCGTCGATAAATAAGTAGGTGCCGTTAGTTGTGAATCTAAAAATAGAAAGCGTGTTAATTCACAACAACGCGAGAAGCTATCCCATACCTCATTCATGGGGTGTAAAGGGAAATTAAGTTTTTAAGTTTAAGGAGAGGAAGTCCAACTATAGAATAGCCACAAATTCATCTGGTTTCTTTCAAAAGTTTAAAAATCCACACAAAAAAAAACTTTTTCCCAACTACGCCACAGGCCATAAGGAGATTAACATCAGCTGTAATAACAGAGAAATAAAAGAAAAAAAAAAAAACGAACCGAAAAACCAAAATATTCAACACAATGAAAATGCTGGACAAACAATGATGCTGACCAGAAAAGTGGATACAAACCCACACTAAAGGCATGAACATCGAAAAAAGTCTAACATTCATCCAATTGGCTAAAAACTCTCCCGCCTTAATATGTATGTGTGGGTGTGGGGGTGATTTGCACCCTTTTTTTGTGGGGATTATTCAGTAGTTTCTTGTTTATGGGAAATAACAAATTCAAACAAAACAAATTTTCAACTGAAGGTTCGTACGATTAATTACATTGCCAAATTCATAATGATTCTGTTTTAATTCAAATGAAAATGTGTGTTGAGTTTGTGCAAATGTACAAAGGGCTGCAAATGAACAATTCCAAAGAATTTCAAGGCAACAAAATTTGAATAGAGTTTGGCTTGGTACCGAGAGTATATAGAGCAATGAAAGGGATATTGCTAACGGTATAACATAATTGCATTACTTTTGAAGACAATGAAAAGAGTACTCCAACAGTGGAAAAGTGGGTGAGGGCCTGCATTCTTTTTTAATTAACTGTTTAAAAGGATAACGAATTTTCTGATATGTAATTTTATAATTCTGACTAAAATCACACTGAATTCGTAGAATTTATAGAAGGAAATGCCTTGAAGACATAATCTTTTATTGCTTTATTAAACAATGGCCAACATTCTTGTGAAATGGGAAAAGAAGTCTAGACGTTGAGCCTTAGGAAATAAAGTACTTTAAAGTTAGTCAAGCAGATAAGGCATAGACAGGAAGAAATTATAGTTAATATGTATGAAAAGTAACTTACTGTATAAAAAAGTCATAATTACATCAGAATTGTTCTACAATACTATTACCACTTACTAAAAATTCGGATGAATTCCTACACGAGGAATCCGCAAAAAGCCTTTGAATTGATATTAATTAAAAAATATAAATGTAGGGATTTAATTAAGTTTAATTTGGTTAACATATTGACAATTATCTAAAAATTCTTTAGAAAAACCTGGAAACAATCAGTATTAAAATGTCAATTTTAAAATATGTGTGTAAGGATTTAATTAAATTTATTAACAAAAGAAAAATTCTTTAGAAATTGAAAACAACCAATTCATTGTTTGCACAATTTGCCATATTGGTAATTACATTTCTAACGAAATTCTATGGGGATTAATGCATTAGCTATAGCTATGTACGATTAGATTACATTTACATTATCAAAGTTCATAGCTTATCAAAAAAGCCACATTTATAGCTGTGCGATTAATTAGTAAGCAGTAAGCAAACGATTAATAATTTAATTATAATTTAATCATTTGCTTTACTACTGCTCAAACACCGATTCGCGTTTAATGATAAATATTTTACGCGACTCACAAATCAATAACGTTTCCGATTGTTTACAGCGTTTACCCAATTACAGCATTTATTTAAATATTTAATAACCAATTTCCTTTCGCTTCCCCTTCTTTCTCCTTCGCTCTTTACTTTCAGTTTCTAATCAAAATCCTGGACGCAAACGTATGCAAAATAGAGTACAAAAAAACAAAACAAAACAAAAGAAATGTATAGAATAATAAATGCAAAACTTAACAATTACATACATATGTCCGCCAGTCATGTGAGAAAATAAGCAATATGTGTGCATTAGTTATTGTTGTAAAAAACAAATAGTTAAAGTGAAATTTTACTAAATAGTGAATATACACTTAGACACGGCAACAACTTGCAGTGTTTGTACTAATGTAGTGACACTGTAGCAACTATATAGTTTGATGTAATGTAATTAATAACAAATAAACAAAATTAAACCATGTAATAAAGAAAATATTAAAATTAACATCAAAACATTATGAATAATATATAAAGAGAGATAGATATATATTTGATAGCCATCAATCTACGCATACAGGCACAACTATGTGGTATATATAAAAAGTGTAGTATAGACGCCTAATTGTCTAGATACAGTAGCTTACGAAAGTAGGTAGAAAATTAAAGACTATTGATGTCATATGGGTCTTAATAATAAACTGAACTAAAAGAAAAGAATAAAGTTTAAGTTTTAGTCATGACTCTTTACCTTAGACATCTAATAATTTCAACGCAACATTGAACATAGTACAAAAAAAAACGAAAGCGCTTTATAGTTGCGATCCTTGAATTTATGCGTTAGGCTGGGAGAGCTTTCCCCACACCCATTTGTAAGACCCCCATTTTAGGGACAATTCTAAGCGTTAGTTTGAGAAAAATTTTCATAGCCTTTATTTTTCATAGCCTGGTTAAAACTTACTAGTTTTCCTTTTAATGCCAATAAAGAGATATGGGGGAGCTCCTCATAATTTTCTAAGTTAAGGCGCTTTTTATTTTATGACACACACAGCGGGACCTACTGTTTAACGACGAATCCAAACGTCAGTTGCTTGTGAAGCTTTTGTTAGACATGCCGGTTGACACGGCAACTCAGCAGCTACTGTCGACTAAATTGAGTGGCCCCCGATCGCTGAAATGTAGCTGAGACACGACTGTGAAAAATTCACAACACTAAACATTCCTGTTAATTATTACTAATTTTATTCTGATAAAAAAAAAACAATCGTATGTTGTCGAAGTCGACTATTAAGGCGCTTTTTATTTTATGACACACACAGCGGGACCTACTGTTTAACGACGAATCCAAACGTCAGTTACTTGTAAAGCTTTTGTTAGACATGCCGATTGACACGGCAACTCAGCAACTACTGTCGACTCAATTGAGTGGCCCCCGATCGCTGAAATGTAGCTGAGACACGACTGTGAATAATTCACAACACTAAACATTCCTGTTAATTATTACTAATTTTATTCTGATAAAAAAAAACAATCGTATGTTGTCGAGGTCGACTGAAGACTGTAAGACAAATTTAAACTTTTGGTCTCACCCATGATCAAACTGACCAGATTCTGAAAATATAGCTCAAATAAAATTATAAGTATCTCCCAGTTTTTCTAGATCAGCTCATTTAAGTTTTTTACGAGCAATTCAATTTTTGGAGCGAAGCTCTCATACAGCGACTCGAAAGTGACTTCTTTCTGTTCGCAGAACTCTGCGAGTTGTTAACAGATTGTGATGAATTTGTTGTTAATGTTTTTCAAATGGCCATGAGCGGGTTCTGGCGAAGCCCAAATTTAAAATTTGTCACAAATTAAATCTGTCACAAATTTAATTTGTCAACAGATTTTGATGAACTTTTTTTTAATATTTTTCAATTGGCCAGGAGTGGGTTCTGACGAAGCCAAAATATAAAATTTTTCAAAAATTAAAGTTGTCCCAAATTGTTAAAAATTTAAATTGTCACAATTTTTTTTTAATTTGTGACAAATTTTACATTTTTTGCTTCGTCAGATCCAGCTCCTGGCCATTTAAAACACATTTAAAAAAATTCATAAAATTCTGTTAACAACTCGCAGAGTTCTACGAACAGGAAAAATTCACTTTCGAGTCGCTGCATGGGAGCTTCGCTCCAAAAATTAAATTGCTCGTAAAAAACTTAAATGAGCTGATCAAGAAAAACTGGGAGATACTTATATTTTTTTTTGAGCTATATTTTCAGAATCTGGTCAGTTTGATCATGGGTGCAAAATCATGTCGTACAGTGTTACATACGTAATATGGGGGAATATCTCCAAATCTGTGCCTTGGCATATAGTAAAATCTTCTGTCGTATACTTACCAAGGACAAATATTCCCTTAATTTTATAAAATGCCTGGGGAAGCTCTGTTCTTTCATTCTCTTTAATCCGTAATTTAATAATATAGTAAAATTTATGTTCATTCTCATTATTGCGTAAAAATAGTAAAATTTTTAAATAAAAGTTATTTAAAGTCCCTTGTATATAAAAACCAATTGCTTTTGAAAACAGTACAAATAATATACGATAGGTGGCGCGAGATATCGTTTCAGCCAATGTCCGGTGTAGACATTGAAGCTATTCAACCAATGTGCTCCAAACTGGATTCATTTTATACTTATACATACACAATATTGCGAAGATGGGTTTAGACCATTGATAGGCACGTACTTCAACGTTTTGTTAGATTCAAAACAGTGTTATGAAAGCAACACCATATACGCTTGTTTCGCACTCAACACATATAAGAGAGAGAAACTATATTCCACGATTGCTGGGAGAGAACAACATTTGTAAATAAAAGCAAATTGTATTTGAAAACAGTACAAATAATACACGATAGATGGCGCAAGATATCGTTTCAGCCTATGTAAGTTATAGACTTTGGCTATCCGACCAATGTGCTCCAAACTGGTTTTATTATAGATATTTCATAGATAGATTCATAACATTGTTATGAAAGCATCACAACACGCTTGTTTCGCATTCAACACAAAAACAGACACAAGTGCAGGGATAGGGAGAGAGGAAGCAATATTCATCGATTGTTGGGAGAGCACAACATTTGGCTGCGATTTCGTTGCGAATACTTTCTTTTTAATGCACCAGAGAAGTGGTTTATTGTTATAAACATTATTTTTGAGATAATCTGATGAGATACTGTCGGATCCTAACAAACATACTAATTACCACTCTTCACTTTTTCTTCCGTTAAATGACCTTGGTAGCCCCAATTTTGAGTTTTTTAGTGCTGTACTGGCTGGTATCTTCCAATCTGTTGAACCATTTTCAAATGAGAGGGATTCTTAGCGCATCCTTTAAGTGACAAAAACCTAGCTTTCTGCAGAATCCTCAGAATCACAGTTTTATAAAACTCTCTCAAGTAAAGCACGCGGTCTTTTCCCGAAAAATATAGTGTCTATAGTGTCTAAATTCCAAAGAGCCAGGCTTCTTACTGGCATACTCCCCGCGCCCCTTAAATTCAATGTGTTCTCATAGTCAGCTTAACAAATTAAAACTTTCTTTTGAGACACCCTGTATATAAAAATCAAATTGTGTTTATTTGAAAGATATAAAAAGCTTTAACATTCCACTGATCTTCTTCTGATCTTCTTGCATAGAGTTGCATGTCTAGAAGGAAAAGGCTACATGATATTTTAATACAAAAATGGGCATGGCCCCACCCATACGACCCTATTTTTAATAACGCAATAGAGGACTATAACGAAAATTGTCTTGAAATTTGTTATGAATTAATTTGAGGTTAAAGAAAAATGGTCTAGATCGGAACAAGGCGCTTGGCCGGCCCTTCCCAAATGACACTATTAAATTCAATATCGTCTGTCTTAATATAAAAGTGAGAGCTTTAAAACCTTGTGTGAGTTCATATTTCACTAATCTATGTAAGAAGCCGAAAAATTTAAAAAATTGCTAGGCATGGCAACACCTCCGATATCAGGAGAAGTATTAGTCTTAGAACTTGTCACTAATGTGAGTAATTTGGCATTGACAGGAATAGTATCAATTTCATCTTCACCATCCAAAGCAGTGTCAGGTAAAGTATGTGAATTTGAAACAAGCGCGAGTAGTGTTGTTTTCACTCAAGGAGAGTCTAGCCTTAGAGTGACTGCTTTGTATCAAACATAGCTTCGCGTACGTGTGAATAGCTGAACGTGTCTTTGTGAAAATATGATTATTGCCAGCCTCGCGAGGCTATGGGATGCCTATCACTGTTAAGATGCCTATAAACTGTTACAGTACGAAATACAACAGTTGCAGTACTATGAATAACTGTCGAGGCAAGACGAAGTATGAAAGGTTCTTCATTGTCTTGCGAATGTGTTCTTGTAATTAGCCAAGAGACACTGGGTTGCTGTTGTCTGTGTGGAAAAGATAATTTTTGCCGGCCTTGCGAGGCTATTTGATGCCTATCACTGTATCACTGTATTATAGTAATGGACCAATCGTTATTAAACGTTTTAGTATGAAACATACCTGTTACAGTACTATGAATAACTGTTGAAGCAAAACGAAGTCTGACAGGTTCTACAATATACATTGTCTTGCGAATACGATCTTTTAATTCGTCAAGAGACACTGGCTTTCCATTGTTCCCTAAGGACATAGGTTCGTTTAGAATAAGGCTGAGCTACGAGGTGGTTGATTAATGGACATCACTTTTTGTCAAAAAAATGGACTGAACTGCACCCAATACGTCTTTGAACACCCAATATGTCGTTGTCATACATTGCTACACCTGCTGAAACCACGATCGTTGAAACCATTGTAAATCCGTAGCGCAGAGGCAATATACGTCCCTGTACTCACTGTACCTGCATGTCCTCCTTGGTCTTCCTAAAAGTATGCCAATACAGTATTCTTGGGTGATTGTAGGGGGTTTCAATGTCCCAATATGCAATTTTGCCTGTTTTCATGCCCGTTTAGGTGGAAGTGGAAGCCTCGTCTGAGAAAAAATTTTGGTACAACTGTTTAACCTAGATAGGTTCGTTAGCAAACTGAGTATTGGGAGCATGATTTTGCCCCTTGAATTCCAATACCAATTGAATTGAATGTAAGGATCTAAAAATAAATACATATTATTATCGCTCACGGTAGAATTTTAGTTTTCTAAACTGCTTGACCGACAGCAAACAAGTGAACAACAGCATAATATCGACAATAACAAAGCCTCTGTATTCTTTCCTGGTCAAAATGCGACATAATTTTGTAAGCTACTGTATTCTAGGTGTTTTTGTTTTCTTCGCTTTTTTTTTCTGTCGATTTTCACCAGTTTATTAAACAAAGTGAATATCTTCCATACCCATTTGCTCGAAGCCGACAAGTTAATTTCATGCATTCATTTCGCCAATACATATTTGTTTACTTTACAATTTCTTCTGATCTTCTGTGTGTGTGTGTATGTGTGCGCGTCTGTTTACATCTGCTGTTAAACTGCCTGAACATTTCGGACTTTCAATGCTGCTGACAGTGAGTGCAGTGTATAAAGTATTGCTGTGAAGTGTTGTATAGTGTAGTCCATATAGATATCACAATACAAAATGTTTTAAAAATCAACAAAACAACAACAAAACGCAATTGAAAAAGAATTCAAACTAAAATACAAAATACTGGAAATCAAATAAGAGGAAGAAAAAAATAAAAATACAATTAAAAAACATACCAAAAGACAACACGGCCGAAAGAGGGAGAAATTCCAAACAAAAACAATTTATGGAATAAATATTGAGAATTTTGGTGCCACAGCCACGAAAGGTGAGTACAGACATCTAGTGCACTCTATTAAGACAAAGTGTCCGCCGCGGCCAAGATAGATCAATCGATCTATTGGGTTAGATAACCAAACATACAGATACATTCTTAACAAGTCAACGAAATTAGTCATTTATTTATTTCTGTTGATCGTTTGAAAGATTTGTGCATATTTTGGAATTTGTTTTCACTAACAAGACGTCTCGTTCAAAAGCATCTTACTCGTAGATTTCGTTAGTTTCCACTTGAGTGATATTCCATAATCTCTGCTGGTTGTTTTTCTTAGTCACGCTTGATGATCATCCGGCCGTGAGGGCGGGGCTATCATGTGTGCAAAATTCAAGTGTTAGAAATATTTGAAATCATGTTGACGATTGTTATATGAGGTGTCTTTGTTCTTACGAGTAAGCACATAAAAATAGACGCAATATACGGAATAAATATCGACAGCGATGGTAAAGACTATTGTTTATAAATTGCAAAATACACAAAATCAATTCTTTGGCTTGGTTCGCATGGACAGCTAAATCGATATCTGTGTAAAACAGTGGCACTGACAGCCAACCAACCAAATAGCCAGCGTCTGATAATCTTTCGAAACTGAAATCAAACATATGGAGAATTCTCATGTTATTTGTGGCGATTTAGTTTGTTTGTTTTCATTTCAAATTAATAAATGTACTGCAACAATAACAACAATTACAGTGACGGCTAATGAAATTGGTAACAGACTACTACAGAACTCAATTAATGGATGTTATGTTAAACTAACAGCAGTGACAGCATAATAATAACATTGTGAGTAAAAGCAATAAGAGAGGGATATAAAACTCTTAGTCCTTTATAATAAACGGAACAAAAAATGGTATCCTTTTTAATGTAACTGTTGAAACTATTAACCTTTGGGGTTCAAATTATTCTAAATGGGTACATTACATGCCAACAAGTTCATTGAAGAGTAGAACTAAGGTTAAACGTCCAAGGTTTTATAACAAATATTCAAAAGTGATCAATCAAACAGATTCTTTAACAAATCTCCTTAAATTTAGTTTAATAAATATTGTAATAATCTGGTCCTGATACAAAACATGCTGCCCAACGTAATGACTTCATTAAATTAACCCAAAATACCTAGAGTTGTGAACATTTTCCTTTTTTGGTTTCAGTGTTCTTCTTCCCCCATTTAAGTTCTGTAATCTTTGCCAGACATATTCTTTAGCTAACATGTTTTCTAATAAAAAACTTAAATACATCTACGCATCTATCATAATCTCAATTGATTGTTTTCACTTTCACTTACAATACTATTCGCATAAATAAATAATACTTTGTGATTCGCCCAACATATGTGTGGCGGCACTAACTATTCTTATGGGTTTATTGAAAATATTTCGATTACGTCTGCCCCAAATTTACTGGCCATCAATCATTATGGCCAGTCAACACAATGTCTAATTCACAAGCCAAACTCTGGTCGGTCGAACAGTGGTTGGTCTACCTCCAAAAGAAGGTTTTAAGTGCCAAATAATATGTCATGTTATCGACAACGTTTTAACAGTGAGTGCTGCTGCAGCAGCTGTGCTGGTGTTTGTAGTAGTCCTAGTCGTAGTCGTAGTGGTGACGACTTTTATTGATGTGACCTTTGACTCTACTGGATGGCTGAATGGTCGACTGGGCTGGTCTGGTTTGAATGTTGCTTGCCTATGTTTGTGTTGACTGGCAAAGTGGTTGCCTGAATGATTGCCAACTATGTAATGAAGAAATTATATATAAATTTTTGTGTTCTTTTCGCATTTTTTTTGTTTGTCTTACTGCCACTTAACATTTTTGGCAACTGAACTGACGACATATTGTGCCCCCCCTCCCCAGCCATACCATTTCCGCCAGTCAGCCAACCCAACCAAGGAAAGGCATCGCATTTGCTTGCTGTGGCATGGAGGCTAGTCGGAGTGTTTGCTTCCCGAAAAACTCGACCATAATTGCCGCCAGTCAGGCGCGAGCTTTATGTTGTTTTTCGTTTTTATTGAATTTTAATTAATTTCATTACAGTCATTATTATTATTATCATCAAAGCAGAGCAAAGGGAAACGCACAAACAGCTCATGATGGTTTATGGTAATGTGCGGCTCTAAACTTATCTGGCAACAATTTTCAATACCAGCAGCAGCACCGTCAGCAATCAAAAATACAAATAATTTAAAAATCATTGAGGCGAAAGTCAAATTTTATGACGGAGATTCATTCGAATGACCCAGACTTTGATGGGGTTGGTAATAAAATACAGGATAAGGTAATTGGTTAGAAGTGGGTGGGTACACAAGGTTTTCTAACGATGTTAGGGTATAAAAAAACATATTTATGTAATAAAGTTATAAAGTAGCTCGAAGGCTGAAATAGAGTTTCGGGATTTTTATGATTTTGTTAATATAACAAAGAAAATCTTAAATATTAGACAACAGTTTTTATGATTTTTTTTTGCTATGATAGTTGTGCTAACTATGTTGGTTTAGTGAAAATAGTTTGGGTTTCTAAACGATGGGAAGTGGGTGTAATCCGGGTAGAAACTCACTAAAAAAACGCAACACTTAAAGATAGCGTTGTAAATGATGGCAGTATATTTTTTATGCTTTACTATTGTACTCAAAGTTTAAAGAAATTTCCTACATCTGGAGGATATGTTTTTCTAAGAAATTTTATGCTTACTTTTAAAATATTATGAAGTATCTTGGTATCAAATAGTGTTCATAAAGGATTTAGTAAAAAAACAAACACTTTACAGCAACTTTTAGGAATAAATATTATTCATACTCATCCTTTTAAAAATTTAGTAATATTTAAAGGATAACACAGTACAACACATGATTTTGGGACTCAATTCTTAGAACTGCACCTGAAAGTAGCCCCAAAAAGAAGAAGTTCTGCATCATTCGTTTTGTCAAGTTGCATGCCATAATAATTTAATATCGATTTGAAGTTAGTAAGTATCGTATGAGGCAATTTGTCTCGTTTAAGGCTCTTTTGTTATATTGTTATATTGTGGCGTATAATTGTCATAAGTAATATTCCACGTAAATCATACGCCACGGATTACACGAGTTTTATTGTAACCGCTACCACATAAACCCAGTTCAAAATCATTTGAAAAATGGAAAAGTGAAACTATTATAGAAAAACGTTATATGAACAGTTTAAAGGAATTGTAATTCTTAAATTTTTTAAATTTCTTTTAGCTAAATCGGACTAGTGGTTCTCGAGTCATGTCAAACAAAAGAGCCTAAAACGTGACAAATTCCCCTATACGATACGTACTAACTTCAAATCGATATTAAATTATTATGGCATGTAACTTGACAAAACGAATGCAGAACTTCTTCTTTTTGGGGCTACTTTCACGTGCCGTCCTCAGAATTGAGTCCTAAATTAATGAGCTGAAAAATGTTGTACTGTGTATTCTTTATAAAGGATTTAACAAAAAAAAAAACAAAACTGAGAAGATAATATATCAATATGACGCACACATTACAGCAATTTTAAGGAATTTATATTAATCACACTTATCTTTGTGAAAATTTAGTAATATTTGAAGAATTCACGCAGCGTCCCAAAGGAGTAGACTGTTTGTTCGTTACAACAAATAACTTGGATTTGCCCTAATTAATCACCACACTCTTTTGCGCGCTGTTTCTTAATGCTTGAAAAGGCTGCAGTAACATCCCGCAATCCTGGGGTAATGATATCCATATACAGCCGCATACGCGAGCAGCCCGTGACTTTTATTTAAGATGGCACCATTCGAGTGTGCTGCAGCCTTCCACATGATCATCTTCATTATGATGTTAAAGAGATCGCATGACGGACTATCGCCTTGTCTAAAGCCTCGCTAGGTTAACAATGGTTCTTTCAGATTTTTGCCTTTTTTCATAGAAGACTTCATCCCGCAAAGTCGAATCAGCTTTGCGGGGATACCAAACTCAGCCATAGAATCCAGTAGTTTTTGTCGTATCGGACTGTCGAATGCAGTTTTGTAAACGATAAACAGATGGTAGGTGTCAAACTGCATTTCTTGGGTCTTCTCCTGGATTTGTGGAAGTGTGAATATCTGGACGGTCGTAAATTTACCAGGTCTAAAGGAACACTGATAGGATTCAATCGGTTTCGCTAGGATCAGCTTTAGTCTTTTACAAATCGTATTAGACATAACCTTATATGCAATGGGTGAAAGGCTGATACCGCGATAGTTAATACGCACACTTGGATTGTCAATCTTAAGCACATGACATAGAACGCTCAGATTCTTATTATTGGGCATGCACTCCTTTAGCCAAATCGTGTTTTAGAGTTGGTACATGCACGTTGCTAGCTTATCACCGTCGGTCTTAAAAAGCTCTACCGGTAGAGCGCCGGTTCCCGCAGCTATATTGTATTTAAGAAATGTAAGAAATATTATCTTGCTAGAGAAATTGATTTCTTATTACAAATGTTAAGCATTCGATTTTTAGGTGCATATCCTAAACTCGTGGTCCTTATAAAGTTTGCGGGGGTACCCAATACTTGGGCGGCTTTTTGCTGTGAGAAAAATATGGCATTTAAAAAAAAAATATTTACGAAGATGTATACGGATGATAGCCTCCGTAAGGGGACCGTTGTTTCCTTGCACAAATAAAGGACGAAAGATTCCTTATAGTAATTTAAGGTATACTATGCCAAACAATGTTACCTCCTTATGTGTAATTCTTTGTATGATTAATAACATTTAAATTTAATTACGTAAACGTTAGAGTCTGCTTTAAATTTTCATACAATACTAAATGATTTTCGAATAATTTTTCTTCATTATTTATTTTAGAGATTTCTGTCTGCAGAAAGCTGACAATTTACTAAACTATCTGTATTTCAAAACTTCCTAAATGTCCACTCTGCTTTGCATACGATAAAGTTTAATGGAATTTCCCCTACCTAATTGCGTCAGCTGTTACCGAAATTCCGTTATAATTTTGCTTTTGCTAAGCATTAAAATCACATTGACTACAATTATTTTCTATACGAAAATATTACACAAAACCAGTTATTTTTGTATGTATTGACATTTTTATGTAAATTACGTTTTGTAATCCTTAACTCAAGTGTGGCTGCCACTCTAACAATAGCAGGCAACAACACCCACCGCAACCTGTAGCAACAGTACAAAGGCTTCTATAGCAGCCTGAAATAATACCCAATTTCTATTGTCACTATTTACGTGGGTCCACGATAAATATTTGCATGACACCAAAACATTTGCACCCCATTTTTGGTAAATTGAAAAAAGCACGACACCAATAATGTCCTCGTGTTGTCGTTGTGTACAACAACATTGCCGGAATAGTGGCCCCAGAGCTGTTTGCCTGTCATCCGCTCCCCACCAAAACTCTTATAAACTTATTTTATCCCAAATCGTTCAACTGGGTATGGGGGAAATTGTATCACGTCCACGTTTCCCAGACACACACACACATACACACAAATTGTAAACTGAAGTAAATGTGTAATCACTTGAAAGCAAATAGTGTCTGAGCGTAGTGTGTGATGAAGACAACAAATATTACTTTTCGAAATGTAATCGACTTTGGGGAAATGTCATTGGTATTTTGACAATATTGGCAAGAAATAATTTAATTGAAATTTCTTAGCGTTGGCGAGGGGAAATACCTTTTAAAACATCTACTCTCAGCTGCTGCTGTTGTAACTTTTAGTTAAGTTAATAACTGTAATTTATTTAAGCTGTTCAAAAAAATCGATATTATTGATTTTTCTATTGTCAAAGTGCAAATGTCAAAATGAAAGTTAATTATAGCTTATCAGTAGTATACGATCGAAAGTGTTTAATTCGTAAAGTTATCAAAGTGTTCCGTGTGAGCTTAGAGTAGTAGTTCTGCGACTCAGGGGAAATGCAATTACATAACACTCATACGCTTTGCATTTGGTTTATAAATAAATAATAGTCATACGTTGTAGTAGATGTAGTGTAGAGGCGATAATTATATATTTTTATAGTAAGGACATGTTGACCTAATTTGAAGTTAAGGTCTAAATGTTATAGAAAGTTATAGAAGGATAAATAAAATTATATATTTGCGAAAATAAATATAAATTAATAAAATAATACAAAATAGTATATAGAATAGAAATAGAGTATGAACAAGACAGAGTATAGAATTTATACAACTATTTTTTTATAAATTTTTAAAAAATTATGAATTTTTTGTAATTTATTCAACACTCAACAGAATTTTTGAATTTCTTAGAACGCTGTTTATTTGTATGCATTAAGGTAAATGTTATGCCTGTTTGTCTTAGTTTAACTACGAGTCGTCCAGGATGACGCTTTAATTAGAGTAAATTGACAAACAAAATCAGATAAGATCCAGATAAGACTCTTTATTATGTTACTACCATTTTAACATTTCATCCGTGGACTTTAGCAGATATTAATGGTAATAAATAAAAGCTGAGTCAAATAATTTTAAGCGTACATCGATACAGAGTATATGCAAGTAAATCTCTTAATTCCTGCTGAACATATAAGCTGTTGAAATTAAACTGTAGAAGATAAATACACATTTAATTTGCGTACATCAACACGTATAATTACTGGCTATTTTAAATATTACTCATACGTATAGTATATGAAAACATGACAACGATTTCTTATATAATATAAATCATACGTATACAAGATGATAAACTTCCTGGATTGGATTTAAGTCAATTTTAATTAAAAGTAAATAGGATATAGCTCCTGTAAGACACTGCTCAACTACAGGGAAGAGATAGGACTTATGTACAAATTTGCAGTGCCACAAAAAGAACCAATAGGGAGAAAAATTTTCATTAAAAAAGAAAAGTCATAATTTCAGAAGTATTTAACGCATTTAATTTGTAAAGAATAAATGACTTAATCTTAGCAAAGTCAAACGCAATTGAATCCTGATACTGCAAACAAAAAAACCTAGACTATTGGTCGATGATCAGATCGGTTCTTGTTTATTGTCCTATTGTGAGATTATACTAATCCTCAAACAATTGTTTGATTATTCAGTTGGCGGATAAAAAATCAATAACAACTGTCTCCTTTTTCTGCAAATGTTTATATTCAATCATTATTTAATAACTTTGTATACGTTTGTATGCTTAAAATTTCTACTGACGCTAAAATGGTTTGTATGGCAATAAATATTTAGATTAACGTTCGGTACGATTTCAAGCGTTTCACCTTCATAAAAAAAATTTCATAAAATTAGTTTTTTTTTTTAATATTACTTATACGTATTGCATATGACGATATCACAACAATTTCTGAATTAATATAAATCATACGTATAAAAAGGAAAAACTCCCGTACGGCCAGGCTTGAATTTAAACTTCTTAATGCATTCTCTGTTAGGAATCTGTTTTCAGATACAGATTTTTTTTAGTAGAAATATTTTCGGACTATCACAGATTCATTTTATATCGTTACTCTTAAAATTTTTTGTATATATTAAAACGTTTTAATGTATAATTTTTTGAAAGTCCCAATCCAGCAAATCAGCCCTTTTCTGTTTAATTATAATACAAGTTTGTCATTACCAAAATTATACCTCTAGATAAAATCATATCAATTGATGAAGAATATCACTAAGATCTTTGTTATATTTACTTTTATAACCTTTACGTCTTTAACGTCAACTTTATTTTACAAAATCTTAACTTCCTCAAACTTAAAGTATTTTTAGCATAATTACTAGCATTTACGCCTAATGCTGCCATCAGCCCTTTGCCTGACACCACTTAATTATCCATAATAGCAAAGCGAGTAAAAAGTTTCCATTTCACTAGAGATATCATATCGCTAAATCACTGCATTCGTGCCTCACCTTTTTGCCACACTTTTCCTTAAACATTGTTTTTTTTGGTATTGAATTGAAATCGTTTCTCACTTTTGCTTTGATCGCCATGTGTGCCATCCAGCCTGCTTGGGCGAATAGGCCAAGTGAAAGAGGTTCGTGCCAAGTTTATGTAAATTATTTTCCACTTGGTACTTATTGTGTTGAAAACTATTTATTTCAATTTGTACAAGAGTACGAACGCCCCATTATCAGAGTAAAATTTTTATAAACACGTACGTGTAGTGCAAACACGCATACATTCTATCTCACACATACACACACACCTACACCTACTGCTACATAAACAAACATTCGTGTACTACATCTGTTGATTGTCAGAGAGGATAGAGGGGGCGCTCTATCTGATGCTGTTGTAGCGTTGTTGTTTTTTTTTTAATGTGAACGTTTTAATTTAATTTCCATCTCATTCCATTATGTATTATAATTCGTAATGCAATTTGTATGTTAATTTATACATAAATACATAGACACAGCAGTCATACGCATATCTCTACATAATTATGCATTTATATGCAATGGAAGATGAATGAAAAAGACGTAATTATCATAAGGTTGGGCATGATGATGATGATGGAGATCATCGTCATCTGCGTTAGAGCATTAAAAGCTAGAAGGTGGCTGAAGCCTGTGTTTGTGTGTGTGTGTGCATGATTATTGCGCTCTTTTAATGCATTTCATTCATATTAAATTATGATTGTTAAATCATATCATAAAGAAAGTCCGCAAATATGTCAATGTTAAAGCTGATAACCTTCACCTCTTCTATCATTAATAGGATTTTAAAAAAGGTTATCAAGTTGAAAATGTTAAACAAATTGCAAGACACTGTTAGCTGTATATAATATGTAAAATATACAATATTGTGGTTTTTAATGGTCAAAATGAAATACCAACTGCAAATTTCCACAGATATAACAGTTATTAAATTAAGATTTGATTACAATTTATTTATTTGCGAAAAACTACAAAATGTAACTATATTCGTTTAGTGGAGACATTTTAGGTTTCTAAATGAAAAGTTGTGGGCGCAAATCTATAAGACAACAACAAAACAGACACACATCTAAAGTCGTTGT
Organism: Muscina levida; assembly: GCA_964034835.1. NCBI lineage: Eukaryota > Metazoa > Arthropoda > Insecta > Diptera > Muscidae > Muscina > Muscina levida. The sequence goes on from OZ035882.1 coordinate 151,625,749, forward strand.
CCATGTGCCGGTTTCGTAAATGATAACAGTATTTTTTAAATGATTTATCACTTTACACAAAAATTTAGAGAAATGTACTACATCAAAAAGCTATTAGAGGACACGTATTTCTAATTTTTTTTTTTGGCATATTCATAAGGGATTTCTTAAAGAAAGAGCTGATAATATGATAAATCATTTTTTGAAATAATTTGCAAATTCCCATGAACTTAAAGGACCCCTTAAAAATATTAAGATCTCCATTAGGGAACGTATACTTTACATGCAGTACAAACAATTAATATTACTCATACTTCTTCTCTGCTTTCCCTTTATCTATGTGTTTCACATGCTGGAATCAATAGTAAGGATAGGCAGGAAGAATAACGATTATGGATAATAAACTAAATCAATAATAATAATACAAACCTAACCTTAAACTATAGTTTTAAGGAAATAACTGTAATAATAATTGTCAAACACAAAATACAATGCCATTTAAATTTAAGACTCTCTCAATCGTAATCATGGCTTAACTAGAGATCATGTCACGGTTGAGACAATCCTTATATGGAATCCTTATATGGAATCCTTATACGGAAAAAATCAACATAGGAAGTCCTTTTAAACTTTTTTTTAAATAAATACATACATAAATTGTTAAATCGTGTCTGATTAAAAGGCAAACTAGTTCTTGCGTTTATAGCGCAAGCCTTTTTGGAGAGAAAATTAGTTAAAGTATTTGAAAATCAATTTACAAGGTAATCAAAGTTCCATGGAAAAAAGTAAAATAGACAAATTACTGTATACGTATGTAAATATAAGACATAACAGTAAAACCCACTATTCCTGTTGATCGTGTACTACATTTATTAAACAATACTACATTTTTCAGCTCATTGATTTGGGACTTAATTCTGAGAACTGCACGTGAAAGTAGCCCCAAAAAGAAGAAGTTCTGCATAATTCGTTTTGTCAAGTTACATGCCATAATAATTTAATATCGAAAAAATTAAGAATTGCAGTTCCTTTGATCTGTTCATAAAATGTTTCCCTACATAAGCAACAGTTTCAAATTTCTATTCATCAAATGATGGGTTTATTTTATAGCAGTTACAATAAAACTGTTGTACTCCTTGGCGTATGATGTACGTAGAATATTACTTATGATAATCATACGCCACCATATAGTATTTATGTTATGTCAAACAAAAGAGTCTAAAACGTGACAAATTCCCTTATACGATACTTACTAACTTCAAATCGATATTAAATTATTATGGCATGTAACTTGACAAAACGAATGATACATAACTTCTTCTTTTTAGGGCTACTTTCAAGTGCACTTCTCAGAATTGAGTCCCAAAATCAATGATCTGAAAAATGTACTGTGATATTTAATGTATCAAGTAAAATAAAATTGTGTGACACAAAGACTTTTCATTTCATGCTTGCAAGATTCTGAGCTTGAAGCGTTTCTCAATTTATTCTATATGCGTATTTTTCTGTTTCCTTGCCCTTTGGCAACGTTAGAACTATTACAAATCACTATTTGAAATTCTTTTATTCCTATTGATCATTTACTATAATTATTACTCAATATAACTCATACGTATTGTCATATTAAAAATCAGTCATACGTTTAATAGACTGTTCAACACAAACACTACTATTTCATAAATACAAAACCCTGAGCTTGAAGCTTTACTTAATATCTCCTTGTTGCATATTTGTTATCTATCCTCACCCTTGTTGGCAACCCTGAAACCTTTACAAATTACTATTCATTAAATTTACACCGTGCCGTGCCGTCCTTGAACTGAATCAACATAATTTTGCCTCGATAATGCATATGTGTTGTGTTGTGTTGGCTCATCAACAACAATTCTGCTGACCAGGTCAACTATGAACTGCAACAATCAGTTGCAGTTTATATTATTCAACGCGTGTTCACAAATGTGTAAACTCAAAAACAAATTCTAATAGTTTTCAGAGGGCTTTGTGCATAAACTCTTCATGTAATGCCACAACATCAGCATGATAATCCCACAGCCAACAGTCAACAGCCAACAACTCAACACTCCTTGCGTCGCTTCTCATGGCAGGCGACGGTGGCGCAGTGGTGACAACGAATCGCTGGAACCTTTCAGTTTTCAGTGATATTGTTTGCTTTGCGATGAGAGCTTATTTGTTTATCAAAAGTTTTATTTACTTTGTTGTGGGTTTGCCGTCACTGCCGCTCAAAGCTGTTGAACGCGTAACGCCCGCCTTCACTCCTCTATATGTATATGCTACCAAATGCTATTTGTCATCAGCTCCAACCAAGTGACTGCCTCTGACTGAGACGGGGTCTGGTTAGAAATACAAAGACATCCAGACGTTTGGGTCGTTGTGTCTGTGTGTGAAATTAATGTTGATTTTATGAAGATGAATATGTGTAATTGTTCAAATGAAATTTTATGTAAAGTGAAACCAGCAGCTCTCACTCTGTCTCACCATCATCAAGCTGGGTGTGAGTGTTTGCCAAATCTACTAAGGATTTTATAATTAGTAATATGTAATTAGAAAAGAATTAGGAGGAGCAATCGCTTACTTAAACTACTAGGGCAGAGCACACCCAACAAGAGGGAGGGGGGATAGATGTTTATGCCATCATGCACGAATGTGTATAATTTAAGACATTGTGGTGAACAATTTAATTTGATCATTACAATTTCGGGAATAATCACCCCCCTCTTGGTATTTAGTTTGGATGGCGTTAATTTGCTTATAAAATGTCAAAAACACATTTTGCTCATTTATAAAGTAAATGAGCTTCATTTATTTGCAACTGCTTGTTTCTGTTTCTTCGCCATATCAGCATTCGTTGTGTTTTTTTATTGAGTTTTTTGCTCTGTCATTTTCTTATTCAGCCACACCCTTTAGCCCAAACTTACTCTCCCTCCCCGCTCATCATCATCCAGGCATGCCTTTTCCCTTTAGTCGTTTGCCTTAAGATCTTTTTCACGACTCAGGACTTTTTTTCGTTTGATGGGCGCATGGGGGGTCACACATCACTTGCTGAGTAATGTTTCGTCATTTAACACTCAACCATGATGTTGGGATGTTGCTCCCAAAAATGTAAATGGGTCAAAGGTATTCGCCTTCTCAGCGGCACATGGGAGGCCTTAACGAATGCCAACGCATTTATTGGCAACGTAACATTGGAAAAGAAATATGAGGTGGCATAGACACGTCAATCGCGCGTGCTGAGTGTATGTTCATCTTCTGTCGAATCCAATCGACTCGATTTATTAAATTATTGAAAAATGTTAATGTTATTGAAAACGAAAATGTTATTAATTGATTGAAAATTTTATTAATAGGAAATTGTTAAAAAAATGTTGAAATGTTTATGAGAGAAAAAATAAATAACTTTGCGCCTGATCATTGTGCTACGGGCAAGGGTGTCGATGGATGCGGTTCTAGGAAAATTTATGAAAGCGTTTTTATGAGAAACAAATAGAAAAATTAAAAAGAAATACAAATAAATATAAATAGAGAAAAACGGAACCACTGTTTCTGGGTGGTCTAAGAACAATTGAGATAGATAATAAATAAATTTTACATTTAAATTCACAGAACAATTTCGTAGTACTCTAAGAATAATTGTAATATATACGCAGAAGAAAAAAAGTAATTAAATTTATTTAAGCTATTTATTTGAATTGTTTCTAATGAGTAACGATTAAAAAATGCCTTTACTAAAAATGCTTCAGCAATTTTTTAAAAATATCAATAATTATATATTAAAGGAAACATCGGGATGTTGGGATTTTACAGATGGTTTTAAACAATGCTAAAATTTGTCCACATATAATAATTAGTAAACTATATAGTAGTATAGTATGCTTCCCAGTATTAGACGAATGGTTTACTTTTTTGTCTGGGCCAAAAACTTTGTGAGGATTGAGCAAATATTACTTCAAGATGGACATACCTTTATAAGAGTATTAATTCAGTATCAAAATCCAGTTATTTATATATATTTGCATATCAGTGTTTTGTTGCGGCGTATAACTAATATGAATTCAAAATGATAATTGACTACCTGCGGCGCATAAGTAATATGAATTCATATCTTTGTTTATGACTCATACGTACTGGTTTCCGCTTTAAATATTAATAAATATCCATCATACGTTCAGTGAAATGTAAAATTTAAATATTAATTTAATAAAGTTTCTGAGTTAATACAATCAGTCTTTCTTCTTATTAATGAGTTGAGAAATTGTGCTGATGTTGAGTTGTCAGATTCTATGATAAAATGATGATCTGCTTTATATAAAAATATATTTATATGATTTTCATAGCATACATATTCGATAATAATAAAAAAGCAAATTCAAAATTAAGTATTCAGTTTTTAAGTAACAAAAATTAGGCGTCATAATATTATTTTTTTAAGTGTTTTAAATTTTATAATTATTACTGCTAAAATCAGCAAAAGGATAAATAAGTATTAAAAACTTGGTTCAGACTATGACCAGACAGATTTGTCAAGGATAACAGAAATATGACATACTTTAGGTTTATCTATTTGTATTTTAAATTTGCACTTCTATATTTCTAGTAGCGTTGGGACAGTGCACAAATTTTCGTTTTCGAGACGGCTAATACCCTAGTTTTATGAGGTTGGTGAATAAAATGCATAAGCCAACAAATTGAGGAGGTTGGTGGGGCAAATGGTAGCGCATCGGGGTCAAAGGGGATGGAGAAGGGGAAAAATTCACAACAAGTCTCGCAACTATCCCGGAGTAGCCCATGGGGGGGATGAGTATATGACCGACTTTCTCTTATTTTTCTCTCTTCACATTTTTCCCGAACATACCTTCCCCCTATCGTTACCTCCTATACAAAAAACAAATTTGTATAAAATTGGCCCCTACCGCTCTAACTGTCCCAAAGGTGCCCCTAGAGGAGTCAAATATATGACCGACCCCCAATATGTTTGCGGCCCTAACAGTTTCTCAGAACATATCTACCCCTTGCCATCAACCCTTAAGGTGGTCCCCATACAATTGTTTATTTTTTATACTTTATTTTATAAAATTAGCTTTCACGTTGCCACCCAGAGTTGTAAAATGTATTACTGACCCTCTCTGTCTTCACCCTCTAAGGCGACAACCAAACAAAAATCAAATTTATATAAAATTGCCACCCACCGCTCTAACTGCACCAAAGGTGCCCCTAGCGGAGTCAAATATATGACCGACCCCCAATATGTTTGCGGCCCTAACAGTTTCTCAGAACATATCTACCCCTTGCCATCAACCCTTAAGGTGGTCCCCATACAATTGTTTATTTTTTATACTTTATTTTATAAAATTAGCTTTCACGTTGCCACCCAGAGTTGTAAAATGTATTACTGACCCTCTCTGTCTTCACCCTCTAAGGCGACAACCAAACAAAAATCAAATTTATATAAAATTGCCACCCACCGCTCTAACTGTCCCAAAGGTGCCCCTAGAGGAGTCAAATATATGACCGACCCCCAATATGTTTGCGGCCCTAACAGTTTCTCAGAACATATCTACCCCTTGCTATCAACCCATAAGGTGGTTCCCATACATTTTTTTAAATCATCTCCTGCCGCTTTCATGGTGCCTCCTAGAGGGGCAAAATGTATAACCGACTCCAACTTTTCTTTAACATACCTTCCCCCTATCTTTACCTCCAAAAATATATTTTTTATAAAATTTGCTCCCACAGCTCTAACCGCCCTGAAGATGCCTAGAAAAGCCAAATCAAATATTTTTGCAGCCCCAGCAGTTCCTCAGAACATATCTACCCTCTGCCATCAACCCTTAAGGTGGTCCCCAAAATGTTTTTATAATTTCCTTTTGTAAAATCAACGCCTGCAGCTCTCATGGTGTCATCCAAATGTATAAAATGTATGGCCGACCCCCTCTAATTGTTCTTTTCTAATACCTACCACATATCTTATATCTCTCTAACTTAATTTTGTTTACTGTTTATAATTTTTCCTATAAGATCAGCTCCTGCCGCTCCCATTGTACCTTCTAAAGGGGTGAAATGCATGACCGACAATAATTCCATAGCAATTTGAGCGCGCTTTAAGCGTAAAAGTGTTAGAAAATAATTTTAGCTTAGATACTTTAAAATCTTTATATACGAACATGGTTTATTATCTTTTCGTTATATAATTACAACATTAACTGCTCTATCAACTAGTATATAAAGTTTTTATATAACAATAACTTCTAGTAACCACTATTTTAGTACATTTTAAAATTCCTTTCTCTTTCGCCGTCCTAACCATAATCCTGTCCAAATGGGCCATTGTGTATCCTTTTTGGTATCCGGTTTTTGTGGGCTGTCGATCATGGCAGCGTTGTTATTAAGGAAACTTTGGTTGAAATATTGAACCACAACATAGACAAGGGATCTAATGCTCATCCGTTTTCTTTACACATGAACACATGTTGGTATGGCGTGTTGTCTAAACCAGCCTCCATAGATTGTGAGGCAGCAGCTCCTTTAACAGACTGCCACCTTCACCAAACATTGATATATAAAGGGCGTTATATATTTGGTTTTATATTTAAGTGTTCATAAACTGGCAGGGCATACAAACACAGACACACTTGCATACATCTAAGCTCATGCAAACAAATTTTATGTGTACAGAACAGTACTAAGCAGAAAAGTTATACCTCAGGCTTATGGCAAATATATCCACCGCCTTTAAGGAAACATCCAACGACTTCCGTCTCAAAGAGAACAACAATGTTCGAGTAGACTTGTACAAATGGGTTTGCGTTGAAGCTTCCGTTGCAGCGGCAACACGTTGATTGAGTTTAGATTCCTGTATGTAACTGACAGTATCTAAGTGTCTGCGCTGTCGTGAGTATGTGTGTGGGTGTGTGTGTGCCTGTTTGTGTGTTATCGCTGGTGTGGAAGGCCCATTATTTAGATAACTTTGCCATTTTTTGGTTGGTTTTATCATTAAGCGTCACCGCATACATTTAACGTCAAGGTAAGATACGTGTTTAAGCACATTAAAACACTCTCACAGTCGGTCGGGTTTCATCACGGTACAGAACAGTGGGGGGAATAGCGTTAAATTCTACTGAGGGTATGTGGTATATGGCAAAGAAGGCGTTTTAAAATTGCGAGATAGAAATAATTTTAAAAACCAAACGACTTTCTTTTTGCTTCCTTTCCAGGCAAAGAAAGCAATTGAAGTTCAAAATTTATCACTCATACGGTTGTTGTGAAAGTTAATATTCATCATACGGTGTGATGTTTTTTTATAAGATCTACGTGTTATTATAACTAATATTACTCATGCGATATGTGACTGCACTTAAAATTTATGATTTTTATATAATCGTTTCTATATGTTGACCACGAATACGAATTATGGTTGTTATTGAATTTATAATTAATCATAGGGTGGGATATTTTCTTTCAGTATTAATCGTACTATTCATGCATTTCATATAACTCTTACGATATGTGATTTGCTTAAATATTTAATATCGTCTGATGAAATACAAAAAGTTGCTTATCAGCTTTTAAAATGTATGAACACAAATCCTGATTTAATTTTTTACGAATATTTGTTGTTATTGCATTTGCTGTTAATTATACGGTGGGATATTTTTTTTAATAATAAACATAATATCCATGCATTATTGTACTTCATATTACTCATACGATATGGGATTTGCTTGAACATTTATATTCGTCCTATGTGTTTCAATAAATATGGATTGTATATTTTTATGAATTTTTGTTTCCTTTTGAATTTATTATAAATCACATGGTGGAATGTTTCCTTTTAATATTAATCATACTACCCATGCATTATAAAAGTTCATATTACTCTTACGATATATTATAACATTAAAGTTTAATATATTCGTATAGCTTACAATAAGCTGCTTATCAGCTATTAAAACTGTTGGACTTAAATTCCGATTCCATTTTTAAACACACATACGAATTATGGTTGTTGTTGAAATTAATATTAATCTATTCATGCATTGGTATATTGTTTGCAAGTTTATTTTATTTATATTACAATAACTCAAGTATACGCCTCTAAAAATTGCTGAACTTTTTAAACCGTTATAGAAAGTTACTCCATTACGATTTAAAGACAATAGTCCTCAGCCCTTCGACTTTACTCCACCTGACACAATTCCTTTTCCCAAAACATTCCTTAACAACCCACTGTGCTGTGCCTTAGTTCCTACCACAGCTGCTGTAGGTTATTAAAATGTTCATATACCAAGACACATTTTCAAGGTTACATATCATAATATGTTAGCAAATTTAACATTCTTATGCCATTTGCAATCCGCTTTACGTGTAACTTTAAAATAAAATCAATGCTGCTGCTGCTGCTATCACTAGAGCACATTTTTAATTGATTTTCTTTGTTAAGCGGCTTAACAAATGTGAAGATGTGTTACTTTATAATAAAACAATTTATATTCATTGAAAAGACAAAATTAAAAGTTCATCAAAACAACACAATTTTATTTTGGTAATAACAAATGGTTTCTGTTGCCGTCTTTACTATGCCTAGGGCAAGTTTACATATACGAAGAGAGAAGGGGAGAAAGCAGAAGAGAAGAAGATTGGCAAATAGTATTTGAAAACGGAAAATACCATCTGTCGTTGGCTGCGTTTTACGCATTCACTCAGGTGTGAGATTGGTATGTTGGCGCTTTCATTTGTTAAATGAAAATACTATTCGAGTAGCACTTTTCATTTTTTGACAGTTGACAAATGCGACAACAAACGTTTCGTGTCGAGGCTTTGAAGAGTAACACCAAAAAATAATAGAAACAGAAACACACATATAGTCTTGTTATGGGTGTTTTGTATACAACGCATTCTAATAGCCTATAGCAACAATTAGTGTTAAATGTCGCCAGCTTGGCATTGAATAGGGCAGAGAAGGCATCAATTAGCGAAAGTATTAATAAATGTGATTAATTTAAAACTTTTTAGATTTCTATGTTAATTAAACACATGATTTTGATTTAAGGCATTCACAAAAGTTCTGCATTTTTCGTTTTGTCAAGTTACATGGCATAATAATTTAATAACGACTTGAAGTTAGTAAGTGTCGTATAGGGGAATTCGTTACGTTTTATTATATTGATATATGGTGGCGTATGATTATCATAAGTATTATTCCACGTAAATCATACGCCACGGATTACAACAGTTTTATTGTAACTGCTACCAAATAAACCCAGTTAAAAATCATTTGATGAATGGAATAGTGAAACTGTTGCTTATGTAAGGAAACGTTGTATGAACAGATTAAAGGAATTGTAATCCTTAATTTTTTTAAATTTATTTCAGCTAAATCAGACAACTGGTTCTCGAGCTATGTCAAACAAAATTGTTATGGCATATAACTTAACAAAAAGAATGATGCAGAAAATCTTCTTTTTGGGACTATTTTCACGTGCAGTTCTCACAATTGAGTCCCAAATTAATGAGCTGAAAAATTTTGTACTGTGTTAGTCTAAATTTAAGATTAACGTATGATTAATTTAAATTATTATAATGTTGCTATATTGTGTATACGTATAGATCATTATTAAGTTAGGACAGACAGTGTGTTTTTTTTTCCAAAAATTATATAAAAAACAGCTTAATGAGTAAAAACGGTATATTTATAATGAAAGTACAGACAGTTTATGTTGTTCATGAACTGACAATCTTAAACGATCTAAGTTTTCCGGATGCATTGATGTTCTAGATCAGCCTGATCGTAGTTGATTCATTGTTGATCCTTTCTTCTCGAACTTCTGTAACCATTGGGAACCCTTTGAATCGATGGAGCTTCAATTCTTTGTTGTATGTTGTAATAAACGCAAAATTATGTTGCGCTATACTCGATGAAACATTGCTTTAACAGTACATTGTGTATTCAGCTAACACGAATACGAGTATTCGATATCGATACGACTCACCCCATTAATTTGTGAGGTTGGGAATAAAATTCAAGGGCATAAATAATGGGGGAGGTGCGTCAAAGATGGCGGTCAAAGGCAATAAATCGACAACAAGCCCTGCAAGTCGCCTCTAGAGAGGTTAAATGTATGATCACCGATTAATTTTTTCCTCCTAACATGTTTTCAAAACTAACTACCCCCTATCTTCAGGATCTCTATATAACACTATCTCATCCCTAAAACATTGAGGTTTGATAAATGACGCTATGTCACCAAATTCCTATGGGCTGTTCTAGCTTTTCGTAACGCTTACGCCCCCCTTCCCCAGGGAACTCGACACAACTATCAATTCAAATATAAACGGATTTTTGTTACACCCTGTATCTTCCTCTTAAAAGTAACGGTAACATTGTCATCAACATCTCTTATTAGGGTAAACCCACCACAAATTTTCTTTTCCTTATTTCTAAAATAATAACAACCTATTCATTTATGTTCTTAACAAATTTAACACATAATGTCTGCTCACTTTTATCCTTTAGTTTTCTATTGTCACCCAAACACAATGGGACCATGATAAGGCCAAAAGAGGTGGCCCTTTGCTACTCATAAGTAGATACAAGTATTTGTGTGATGCTAAACAAAATTACACTAGAAACCATTAGTATTAAGTTAAAATAGTTGTTGTATTGTATCAAAAATACAATACCTCATATTTATGTAAGGCAGAGGAATACATATGTCGAAAATGTCTCTGTTGTTGTGTTTGGTGCACTATATACGAGTATTTATGTGCACAAGTATGTAGATAACAAGAAAACTGTATAAGAAAATGACAGCAATTATTAATGCTGTAAGATGTGACTGTTGCCTCTATCGTTCTTCCTTAATGCACACATTATTCAAAATAACACAATGCTCGTCAGTTGTTGCCACACAGTGTGTGTTTGTAGCTGACGGGCAGAAGGGCTGGGGGTAGTTTTAATGTTTTTGTAGCCTTGTGCCCATGTTTCTCTTCATTTGAATAGCATCAAAGTTAAGTAACGATATTCAGTTTTAGTTTAACTTTAGTACTTGGGTTTAACTTTGGAGGTCTTCACCTCTTACCTAAACTGTTGCATGGTTTTGCGTAATAAAGAACAAAGGATGTTCTTTGTTTAGAAAGTTAACATAATCTGTTTAAGGCTGTACAGAGTTGAGCTGAGCTAAATGTCTGCCGAGGTCCCTGGGTTGTTTTGTGTTCTGTTGAAAGGCGTATTCACAAATTAAATGCTTCGTAAGTTTGACTTACCTGACTTTGTCTTCAAACTTCCGCTCAGTTTGTTTGTTATTGTGTGTGTTTTGGTTTGCATATTTTGAAAATAATTTAATGTTGTTTATGTGGCACAGTGGTTAGGGATACATTTAGCAAAGGGTTGATCTAATGATGTTGCATAAATTTCGGGCAGTATTTCTCAGTAATGGCATCCGTACCGGAAGGGCACATGGTTTTGCAGGACATAGAATAGAAAGGAAAAGGAACATTAGCACAAACTCTAAATTTTATTCTATGAAAGAAATAAATAACATTTAATATTACAGTTTATATAAAGGGAAATTGTACCCAACTGTAAGGGAGCTTTCTTTGGAAAATAGTCGAAGCAAGAAGTTTACTCGACAGACGGTGTTTCAGCAGTGAATCAAGTGGATTCCAAGATTTTGCTAAGTACGAAAGAAGAGCTACGTAACGATGTGTAAATACAACGTATGATTAATATCAGCAAAATAAATTCACATCAGCTGTTGTTGTGTTCCCAATTCTGTGCTATCATTTCTAGGTAAAGATATAACGTATGCGTGATATCAATAGAATCTCTGCATTTTAAGTTATTATTACTTATACGTTATTGTAACTTCCAGCTTAATGCTTTAATATCATTCATACGTCCTCTGCTTGAGTTACTAACAACACTTTCACTTCGAGCCCAACAAATCTACCACTGAAATGTCAACTATTACGTCGTATGTTTCCACCAATTAATTTCCCTAAGACTATGCTAATTTCCTCTTCAATATAATAAAATGTTCAACACTCTTAACTATTGCGTACTCTAGTGGTATTACAACTTTAAACCTCTCATTTGTCTTGCTTCACATAACAATTTAACTTCCTCTGCTGCTCTCTAGTTATACTCAGCACACTGACGCAATGTCGTCGTTGCGCTGCGTGTAATGTAATCCAGTAAAAGCTAATTTGCATAAAACTGACATTTTCACTTTGGAGTGGCTGTCATTTGCTGAAAATGTTAATTAATTCCAACAATTGCACTTAATATGTGCAATTTGTTGCTAAACGTTTATCGTTAATATTACAATGGCACACCGCACCGTACCGTACCGCATCGAATATTGCCCCTATACACAGAATATAATCTAAATAAATATGATAAATAATAATAAAAGCATTATGGCCAAGACAAGGGAATGTGGGGTGAAAGCCAAAGGGGGGAAGCGTAAGAAAAACAAAATATTAAGCTGTAATCCCACAAGCATATGATGGTCTTAAGTTATATTTCAGTCAACATGAAATACGAGTTAACATGAAAATCCCCAGATTATGTTACTGACTTACAGAAAATTTGTACTTACATACACATAAAAACTATATATTCATTTTTGTGTGTGTGTGTCATTGCGCACAGATGGAATCACGCACACATTTATGCAGACACAAGATAAATAGACCTTCAATGTTTTCACAAGTTCTTTTTTTCTCATCTTGTCTCCATGTCATCTCTATATACCATCTCTTTCTCTAAGCTTACACGCACACACACACAGACACTTACTTTTTCCCCTTTCTCTATGAATTTCCAGCACTAGTTTTTTCAATCGTTTAGCAAAGGGAACAGTAAATGACAAAAGTGAATACACTAGCAAGCTACATTTGGTAGATGTCATATTATTTAACAGATTAAAGTATCTAACATAGAACAACATTTTTCAGCTCATTTTTTTGGGACTTAATTCTGAAAACTGCACCTAAAAGTAGCCCCAAAAAGAAAAAGTTCTGCATCATTCGTTTTGTCAAGTTACATGCCATAATAATTTAATATCGATTTGAAGTTAGTAAGTATCGTATAGGGGAATTTGTCACGTTTTAGGCTCTTTTTTTGACATAACTGTCAACTGTTGTACTCCTTGGCCTATGTTTTACGTGGAATATTACTTGTGATAATCATACGCCACCATATCACAATATAACAAAAGAGCCTAAAACGTGACATACGCGATACTTACTAACTTCAAATCGACATTAAATTATTATGGCATGTAACTTGACAAAACGAATGATGCAGAACCTCTTATTTTCGGGGCTAGTTTCACGTGCAGCTCTCAGATTTGAGTTCCGAAATCATGTGTTGTACTGTGTTATTAAATCGATTTAATACTTAAAAAATTGGAACTTATTACATCGATTTCGTATTAATTAAATAACTTTTTCCATATAACATTTTCTTTTATCTTTATATTTAGTACATGTTCTCTCTCTTCACCCCTCCTTTAATGTGTCACATCACTTTCATCCTCAACTGTATATAGTTGACGATAAATTCGTAATACCTCCTTATACTGCTTCCGCAAAACATCAATCCTTTTTGCTTTTTCATTCATAATCTGCCAAGGGCTTCGTATTTATAGCCAGAGTAAAAATGCGGAAAATATGAACAGAAATAAAACACAATCATTCCCTAAGTTCAGTTGCCATTCCTGCCATTTGAGGCCAGTGAATGGATCGGCCCACCACCAAACAACCAACCAGCCATCAAGGATACGACACACAAAGTGTAACCAACACAATTGGCGAACGGAGGAATAAGTCATTTGAAATAAATGTTGAAATGATTATAACAACTTGTTATAGTTTCTTTACACTGCTAGCACCGGGCCGCATGAGGAGGAGGAGCTGAAGGATACCTAAAGGCCAAGGAAGTTGTACCGTGTGAAGGCACTGTTCTTGAAGGTAATAAAGTGGGTGGATGGAAGGCGCTTCATAATGACATTGTTAGTGTTGGGTATTTCGAAATGAGTTGGCAATTAAACAACAATCCACTGACATGTCTCGAAATCGTGATTATATCCTAAGTATATAAATTATTTTATGTTCTGCGGCGCCCCAGTGACTAATGACGCCACGTTAGGCTCTCGAGTGTTGGCAAAAGTGTGTGCGTGCTCATAAGTGGCTTAGTCACTTGCTGGCGGGTTTGGTGGCAAACAATTCGAAGCGTCTAAGATAATGTTTGTTGTGATGTTAAACTAAAACTGTGACATCCATTACTTTGACAGACGTACATAATTAGGCCTAAGGATATCACTGGAAACGTCAATTTTTTGTGTGTCTGTTTGTTTGTTGGGAAGCTTTTGTTTGGCCCCGCACACACACGCATTTATCATGTGAACATAATTAATAATTCGTCAAATGTTTAGAGAGTGATATGGCCGAAATAATGGAAAAAATGTAATATGAAACGTGCGAGTATCTGGTTACACAGCAAACAAGCGCATACAACACAAAGTGTTGTGGGTTTTTTTTCAGGAAAACTGCTAGTCTAACAAAACAACACAAAAACAACACAGTTTCCGACTACTTCCCTTTCCGGTGGCCATGTAGCTGACACTGCTCTTCTCCCATCGTGCCTTCTTTGAACCAAGGCTCACACACATACACCTTAGGCTATTTGGCCGTTTCACATTGGTCTTGTGTCCTTTTTGTATATATGAAACAAATGGTTTTTAAATTTGTTGTTGAGACCTCACATCATTTTGTGTAAATAAATAAATAAATGTATTTAGTTTCGTTTTTGCTATCCGTGTCCTAAATAAACACATTTTGAAAAATACTCGCACTTGTACTCGCTCTCAGTCTAACTTTTCACCCAAGACAAAAAAGACCAACTGTTATTTAGACAACATTCTTTGAATATTCAAAGACGTGTTTTCCATCTGTTTTCCACAAACAGATTTGAGCTATTTTACAATTTCTCGCAAAACTAAATGTAAACTGTTGCTTTGGCAACGACGGGTAAAGGAATGCTCATAGCTAAATCTAAAGTAGACAAGAAAAAAAGTTGTTCAACTCACAAAATTTTGTTCTAAAGAAAAGTTTAGAATGCCATCATGACAGAACCTTGCCCCCCCTAGACTGAAAGAAAGAAGGATGGCTGGACGGACAGCTGAAACTGGAGATAGTAGCAAAGCAAACATTGGTCTTTCTTCTGAAATACGTTTCTTTAAAGTTTGTTTAGGTTTTGTAGGGCCAATGAGTAACCCCCCTCCCAAAAGAAAACCCCATGTTGTTCATGAGTATGCATAGCATGTAAGGGCGCTTTTAACACCTGGTGCACTCGAACCCTAAACGAATTGACACTTCTATTTTGGTGGGACATGAATTTTAGTTTGTTAACTGTTAGGAAAGACAGAGTGTCATAGTATACTAGTATCAATAATGCGTTCAGGTCAGAAAAAGTTATAAGTTGTCGATGTTTTGGTAAAAGTTGTAGTAGTTGTGAAGCCACATCCTTTACGCAAATAAAAGTGATAAAAGCGGTACACAAGAACGCCGATAACTTTGTTTGGTTTATATTGGAATTCGAGTTAACTTGTGTTCTATAAGAAATGGATAAAATCTATAAAGCAGTGGTAGGCAAAAACGAATGCAGGCACAAAACAACATGAAGTGATTGTGTGCTGTCGCACAATAAGCTTCAGCGCTGTCATATTGTACAAGCTGTCGACTTGTACACAAATATGATGCTCTTCCAAAAATCGTTGCTCAGACTGCACTTGTGCTTAATTTTGCGTTAAATGTGTAACAAGCGTGTGTGCTTTCATAAAACTGAAGCCAGAGACTGACTAATTATGAATGAAACAAAACTTTCGCGTACGTATGAGTCTGGCCTCGCGAGGCTATAAAATGCGTATCATTACAATTTTAAACCATAATTATAAAATTTTAGACAATTTAATAAATTTTTTAGATATTTTACATTCCTGTTGTTCTAGTAAAATTAGAGAAATTTTAAAAAGTAACTTTTGTTGTAAATTGCGGTATGGACCGAAAGTGTATACTAGATAAATGAGATGAAATTGTTTGCAGACCATGAAAGAACAAAAATATAGGTTCTATTTTTTAAAAATTAGCGAAAATTTTCACTGTTGGCTTGACAGGTATTTCGTGAGATGTTATGCATTTAATCTGCCAAGATTAATTTATCCTTTAATCTGCCAAGAAAACACATGATTTGGGGACTCAATTCTGAGAACTGCAAGTGAAAGAAGCACCAAAAAGAAGAAGTTCTGCATCACTCGTTTCGTCAAGTTACATGCCATAATAATTTAATATCTATTTAAGTTAGTAAGTATAGTATAGGGAAATAAGTCACTTTTAAGGTTCTTTTGTTTTATTTCTAATTGCTGTCAAACTAGACTTATCCAATTTAAATGGATAATCTGCTACTTGATTCTTCGTTCTAATGTGTGTACTTTCAAATCTCCCTTTAAGACGTGATCTCTTATAAATGATGTTTAATATCGATATATTTCGATCTCTTTCATTTAGCATTCTTCGCCATTGCTATACATCCAGCATGATCTTCTTATAATAAAAAGGGTTCATCCTTTGGAAATACATGCATACATGCATAATACCAACATAATAATGTAGCTACTGTGATCTGCTTCTCGACCAGGACTCAGAAGAGCCATAGACGTAAAATATAAAATCACTTGTCGATTTTTGATCGTCTGTGCTTGATGTTCAATCTGCATTTACATAACCAACAAGGACATCCTTAGCTTTATAATTGCTTTCATTAATTAAGCTTCATCGATTTGGTTCCCCTAAGGTATCTTAGTATTCTCTTCAACGCAAACCAATGAATCTTTTCTAAGTTTTCTGGAAACCTACCCTAGTAGCTGATTACATAGCTGATATCTGGAGGCACACAGAGCATTATGTACATCAGACTACCCAAAAGTTCCCTGTGCGGGTGATCTGATAACTTCTCTTCATTCCTTAGTAATTGAAGTCCTTTCTCTATTGGATTTATATTGTATTTATCCATTCTAAACTTTGATAGTATTTTCTCTATACTGACTTCTTAATTGAATTTGTCCTGCTTCCTTATTGTATTCAATTTTTATTCCAAGATAATATTGAAGTTCACCACAGTCAGACATTTCACATATAGATGAAAGTTTTTCCTTAACTAGTTTAATAACGTTAAGATTATTGCCGGCGATAAATACATTATCTACGTAGAGCAACAGCAGCATATGGTTGTTATTATATCATGTTGTGATCGCTTTAAAACATTGCTTCTAAAACTGTATTTACCCGTTAGTTCCAACAACATGGACTCTGTTTTAACCCGTACAGGGACTTGACTAATTTCAACGCCATACCTGGTTCTGTTGACATGCCTTTGGGAACTTCCATGTATAATTCTTCCTCAAGTTCCTCATGTAAGAACGCTGCTTTCACATCTAGCTGGTAAAACGAATAACCTATTGTTTACTCCAACTGCTAAAATGGTCCGCAAAGTGCTAAAGCAAGTGCACGGGTGAAAATATTTCATCATAATCTATTACAAATTTTTGTAGAAACTATTAAGCAACCAATCGATCTTTGAACCGGATAGGATTTCCATTTGCGTCTGACTTTATTATGTAAACCCATTTAGATTTAATTAGTTTCCTATTAGTTGGTAACTTAACTTGATGCCATACTATAGCATCAAGCTCTTCTTTCACAGCATCAGTCCACTTATCACAATTTGATAAATTTTCATAACTGAATAGCACGAAGGAACATCATTTTTCCAAACAACTTTTAATAGGGTTTCATACAATTCATTTAAACGCAAGGGAGGTTTTCTTGTACGTCTACTACTTCTAGGCGTGTTGGCCACACTGCGAGTGTCATACTAATACGAGCCTCCGTATAACAGTCATTCTCTGCGTTGCTCTAATTTGATATATATTATGTTTCCTTATGTTTATGTTTCCTATAAAGATCACTATGGATAGTCATGCTTAAATCGATTTAGATTCCTAAGAAGATCGACAATGTATAGATTAGTACAATAAATTCACTATAGATGGCGTAAGAGTCATATTTACAATCATATGTGGCACTTATTCCATATTAAGTTACATAAGGTTAATATGGCAGTCGCCGTCATGGCATAGTTCAATTAGGTTCGATACAAGTTAAGTTTTTATATGAACGCAAATCGATTCGTTAATAAATCATTGAACTTCTGTACAAAAAAGTAATCCGTTGGTTACTCTCCCCCAGCAAATTTTTATCAAGTTTAAATCACAATATTCTGAACGTATCTTTTTATATAATTTTATTTGTTTTTTTGTTGTTTGTACAAAAAACTTTAGCATATTGCCATTTAATAATATAAACGGTTTTTGTTACATTGTATATTTTCTACAAAAGATTTACTGTGATTGTTTGGCCTCTAGCTGCGACTGTTAAGGGAACTGCGGTCATATTTCATTAATTAGAAAAATATATATTATCCCATTTGTTTGCTACGTAAGTTAAATGTTAAACTCTCACACTATTATACATAAAGTTAAATAATTTCTCCCTTTTTATGCTTCGTATAATTGTACAATAATTACTAAAAAAAATACTATATTTACATCCTGTACGACAAACAAATAGGGTTAATGCAGTGACTACTCGCCGCAAAACCTATCTCAGTTGTGTTGAAATTATATCAGATAACATCATAGGACGGCATTAGTGACAATGAGATTCCGAGGGTAAAATATGCACATTAATATTAAAACTTTGCTGCGATTATTAGAGGTTTAAATGCCAGGGGCCGCTGCAATTACATTAACGCAAAAATAAATTTAAATTAATGATAATTTCAACAATGAAATATCACAGGTGATAAATATCAATGTTTTTTTTTAAACAGGATTTTATTATACTGGTGAATTTTTTAATAGACATTTACACCAGTTTACATATTATTAACATAGTTCTAATCATGGAAGTTTTTATAATTTTTATACATTATACTTTTATCCTTTTTTTTAAGGACTTTTAAAATTTACCTTTTTAATGGTAAATTTAGGCTTACATATGTGAAATACCGTTACATTCATTTTAACCACAAATATTTACATTTAATCTGCATAGTATTTACCACAAAGGACATAGAGCCTTTGTCCTAACCAAAGGTAATGGCAAATAAATCTCGAGCAAAAACCCTTTGAATGCCGCTAAACACCTTTTGGTTTTTCCATAAAAAAGGTCTAAAAACCAATATCTTTTGGTAGACCTAACAAAGAGGAAATCAACAAAAAAAGCAACACAGCCACAACAATTTGCGTATAAACACATAATAATGAATTTATGTAGGCACGTGCAAAAGTTGCCCATAGTTAACTACAGAAAATGTTTAACCAAATTGAATAAAATTGAATAGGAGCAACAAAGATTTTTGTTCTCTAAACATTGTTAGTGAACCTTGAATGTTTAGTTTTCAGAGAGAGCTCAAAGTGAAAATTGTGACAAGAATAAAATGAACCCAAAATAACAAGAAAAAAATGTAACAGCAGGACAAGATGTAAGTGGTCATAGCCACAAAGTCAAGGTCATTTATTGAATAAGTCATAAGGTAATTTTATAAAAATAGATTTACAAGGTCTGGAATCTAAAAAATAGGATAAAGGTGCATGGTTTATTCAGACTTTTAAGCTATACTTTTAAGTTGATACTAATGTGAATACAAGTAACAAAAAAAAGTTACATAATATCGTCAAATAGATTCAGTAAAAGAGAGCAAAATGGAAAGATAGCGGGCGATCTACTAAAAGATGCCTATAATGTCAAAAGAAAGGAACTGATCAAGTTAAAGTAAAGTTTCTATGCGAAGTTTTCTAAAAGTGCAATGTCCTAATAATAACGACGAAATAATAGGAAAAATTAAAGTTATTACAATAAACACTATAGGCGATGACCAGATGACCGTTTGTAAGACCAAGTCATTGTGCTATGAATTGAAAAACCAAAGGATTTTTTATAAGCTGCTTATAATTTACAGTTAAAACTCTCTATAACGAACTCCTATATAACGAAGTTTTCTTTATTGCGAAGCAATTATAAGAACACTGTGTTTTGGGTCTACTTTGAGTGTATTATAATCTCCATATAACGAATTTCCTTATAGCGAATATTTCCTTATAACGAAGCATTTTTGGGACCGTAACTTCAAGATTGAAGCGTTTTCAATCTCCATATAACGAATCTATTCAAATTGAAAGTGTATTTTGGGGAACCACCGAACTATGCAAGTGACAACTGGAATCATTACCATCTCTGACATTCCTTGCAGTCGCTTCCAGTTTGCCTTTTCTTTTAACAGATTCAGATGAATACGAAGAAGAATCTGCCGATATTGTGAAACCGTTACCCACGTATGGACAACTTTCTTCACCAGTTGAAGGTTTCCTTACCTATTTGGAAATCAAAGCCAACGTACCAAATACTGTTTACTTCCCTAAATGTATTAGAAAATTATATTGAAGTAGAAAAGTGGAAAAATGTACTTCATACCAATATAACTGACTACTACAAATAAAACATGTTAAAAGGAATAAAATTGTTTTCCTTTTCTATACGAGTATAACGAATTTTCTCTATAGCGAAGTAAATATCCAGGCCCTTGGAATTCGTTATAGAGAGTTTCGACTGTATAAGAAAAAATAATTGACTATTTCCTTTCGTTTATAGGACCAAGTCATTGTGCGACAAATTTGAAAACCAAAGGATTTTTTATGTGCAGGTTATAATTTATAAGAAAAAAGAATTGACTACTTCTAAAGAAAACTGATTATTTTATTTTTTACTGACATCTATATGTAGGTAAATATATGACTGTGCCTGGCATTGAAATGTAATCTTTTCATATCAAAAACATTTCCTGACTCAACGGCAATGCTTTGCCATAGTTTCGCTGCAATTGATGGAAAGGTACAGAAGCCTATAGACAACACACAGACACTACTTGTTTGTATATATTCATTTGAAACAAAATGCATAATTTTGAATTGGGCAACAACAACAGTATTCAAGAATTATATTATAAACTTTGACAGACACTTCAACAATCTATTTATAAAGTTTCAACGCAACCGCATAGACGATAAAGGAGCCTATAAACAACACACAGACACATTTTAAATACGAAATTTGCAGTTGAATGACTACACTAGTATTGTAATATAAATACATCACGAATTTTATTGTAGAAATTCGGCTTCTTGAACTTAGTTTAGGTCGCTCCTTGGGTTGCGGTTTTCAGTCTATTGGTTTTTTTTCAAGCTGCGTGTTAAGTTGGAAACAAAAAAAAGTTATAAAATTAAAATAAAATAGGGTTTTAGAAGATTTTAAAAAAGATTATATGTCATTTAATCTTAGGTTAGATTAGGCTTTGAACACATGCAATCTGGTAAAAAAAACTGATCGCATTGTAATTGTCTGTTAAAGATAAAGAAAGAGGGGGAATAGAGCTAGAAATGAAAATCGTGGAAAGCATCTTATCATCTCGACTCAGTAAGCCATAAAAAACCTAAAAAAATGCCTACTCTGACTAAGAAGAGAGACTCTAGGTTCTCTATATAACATTTCCCTAAGTATCTTAGCCTCTTTCGGAATAGAGCGGGATAGTTCCAAAGAAGGTGTTCCATCGTCACGGACTCCTCCTTGTCTTCACATACACCAGGCAGTAGTATGGATATATATTTCATTTGCCTGTCAGATGCCTGACATTGTAGAGTCATTTACTATTATATATCACAGTTTTGTTCTTGAGTTTGTTTTAGACAACTTATTTATATGTGCTGCCCTGCAGCAGTCAAAATCCCAACTCCTGAATGCCATGTAGTTATGCTGTGGAAATAAAAGTTATATACAAATATAATAAAATATGACATATCACATTATAAACATTGGCAGGCATGTCGTTAAAACTTTTACAAAGTTTAAGCGTAATTGCGTTTATGACATAAGAATCTATAACTAACACACAGACACATTCTACACAAAATGTGTAAATTTCAAACGTATTACAACAACAGTGTTCTTATAATCATCATGTATCTTCATTTTTTAAGCCGCTTCTTTTTTAATTTGGCCCAACAGCTATTACAGTCTCGCTCCCATCAACTTTAGTTATAACTTGCAATTTAATAGCTATTATACATAATATGAAAAGAAACAACTTATTTCAAACAACTTTAATGTTATTTACATCTAATTATCACAGTTTTTTTACGGTCAACAATTAAAACGAAATAATCTCATTTGAAGAGCAAAACAAAGATGTTAATGGATTTCTAATAAGGGCCACCTGCATAGTCCCTGCTTTAGCCTGAGGATGACCCTATGCTGCCCAAAGGTGACATTGGCTAACAAACATTAAACATTGTATCACTTTGTAGAACTTTGTTTGACTCGCATGACTTGAGTGAGCGCAGACCTTTTGCTGAGGGAAACAAATACAATGTATGAAAGAAAAACTAACTAACAACAACGATAAAAAATCTACACATACAAATAACATATCGTTTTTGTGCCGACAGCAAAAAAAAAAATGCAAAAAAACATAAAGTGAATGTGAAAAAATGTCGCTTACAAATTGGGGTCATCATCAACACACTCTCAACTAGGCTGTGAAAGATACACATACTAGCAGCAACACATACGTTACGGCGTTACATTTGTTTATGCGGACACACACACACACACTCACATTTGTACTTATGCATAAGTCTACTCTTAATAAGGGGTATCCTTAGAGCTCATGTTTATGCCACCTATGTATCCTTTAGTTCGCTTCACCTTTGCCTGGGTGCGTATGTCCGTTGAAATTGTCAGTTGACATTTCTATTTTGACATGAGTAGAGTTTTCGCTTTGGTTTTTGTTGTGTGGTTATACTTAGCTCTCCATTAGGCCTATTTCAAAGCATTTGCGTTGTTGTCACTGCCAACATCTTTGTTTAAGGCTCTTCATTCCTTGTATCCGTTTCCGGATGTGTGTCATTCAATGCTATACATTCCTAACATAGCATACAAACACTCACACTACGACGTTGAGCCTTTCATACGAAGACAACAACAAACAACAACACGTTCTCATTTTCACTTTCAGTGGCGTACACGCTGGCCTGTAAGTTGTTGAAAACAAACTTTCGATATTCAAAACAAATACAAGTTCAAAAGGTAATTGGCACAAATAAAGCCGGAAAAGGGAAATGAAATAAGTCAAGGATTTAGTTGAAATAACAAATGACAGATGTCCAGTTTGGGTAGCGACAATATATACAAACGTGACAGCTTTCTTAGCAGCAGCCTTAAATCAAATGTTGAAAGATTAACCAAAGAGATTTAGTAATAACTTAACGTGATACGAGGTCGATATCAGAGCCGCCCTAGACAGTAGTTTAATAAACTTTTTACACTCGTATTAAACACTTAAGCTTTTGCATGCCATCTTTATGTGTATATTGAAACTAAATTGTTAACACATTTACGGTACATGAACTAAGCATCTACTTGACATTTTCTAGATGTTAATTGTCATGGAATGACAGCAGTAATTGTCGCTGGCAATGTTTGTTGAGCAAAATATAAAATAAAAACACTAGAAGCACACATTGTTCACTGAAATCGCCTTTTTTCTTTGTGAGTGGTATTGCAACAACAGTGTTGGCACGACTGCAGTTTACCATGAGTTACCACCACTGCTACCCCCCTAACCATACACTTTTAAAGCGTTCTGTGGTGTCATGTCATACGCATATTAAGTTTTGTGACACATTTAAGTGTTTTGACAGATGACAAAACACTTGACTGTGTCATTATTTTTATTACACGATGGCTGAACTGTGGCTACAATTTTATATTTTTTTTTGTTTACAGTGAGGTTGGTGGGGAGGAGCTGTAAATGGACTTTTAACCGAATTTAATACACTGAAATTAATGTAAAAATAAAAAAACGTTTAACAGTTTGCAATATACTCATATAGTAGGCGATACAGAAAATAAAAAAAAAAACAAAAAATAATAATCTGTGCTGCCCGTTTATGGCTACTTATTGATTTATATTATTATTATTTGTATTAAATTTATTTAAGGCTCTTCAAGACACGCGCCTTGTCTAGTAGAGTTCTAGGCAAATACATTTGCTTTACTAAGATTTCAAATGATTTATTGCTATGAGCAATGCTACGCGTCAATCGCGACCGAAATAGCAGTTTTACATTAATGCGAAGAGTAACAAAACGTCTTTTGTTTATGTTAATCAAAAACACTTCTTGCTCACTATAAGCGCTTTTCTCTTAAAACCAAAATAATAATAGACAACTTACTATGTCAATGAATGCAGTAAATCATTTGAATGTTTTGAATTCTGTTTTTTCTTATTTTTTTTTTACAATAGCATAGTACAACATTTTTCAGCTCATTGATTTGGGACTCAGTTCTGAGAACTGCACGTAAAAGTAGCCCCAAAAAGAATAAGTTCTGCATCATTGTTTTGTCAAGTTACATGCCATAATAATTTAATATCGATTTAAAATTATTATTTGTCACATTTAAGACTCTTTTGTTTGACATAACTCAAGAATCACGAATGATGCATAACTTCTTCTTTTTGGGAATTGAGTCTCAACATGATGTGTTGTACTTTGTAGACTAATAGCCAGAGCTGTCGATTTTGTGCGTGGGATACGATAAAAGATGTTTTGGCACTAATAAAGTACTTTTAAAAGAATAAATTTACTTTTTGGTACAATAAATTGTTCTATTCGGTACAATAAAAGGACTTTTGGATAAAAATAAATTGTGCTATTTGGTACAATAAATTTTAATTTTTAGTACAATAAACTGTACTTTTAGTACAAAAAAAATTAAATAGTGATGCAAAAAAATTACTTTATGATACAAAAAAAGTACTTTTTGGTGTAATAAATTCAACTTTTAGTACAATAAATTCTACTAATAATAAATTGTTCTTTCTTACAATAAGAGTACTTTTTAGAACAAAAGAAGTGTTTGTTGTAAAATTATAAAATTACTTTATTGTACAATAAATGTACTTTGTAGTACAGTAAAAGTACTTGTTGGTACAATAAATTGTACTATTTGGTACAATAAAAGTACTTTTCGATAAAATTTGTACTATTCGGTACAATAAAAGTACTTTTTGGATCAATATATTGGACTTTTTCGAACAATAAAAGTACTTGTTGGTACAATAAATTTTACCTTTGATACAATAAATTGTACTTTTGATACAATAAATTTTACTTTCGGTACAATAAAAGTAAATAGTTGTGCAATCAAATTACTTTATCGTACAATAAAAGTACTTTTTGGTACAATAGAAGTATTTTTTGTTACAATAAATTCTAAAATTTTGTGCAATAAATTCTTATTTGTTGTCAAATAAAAATTCTTTTCGGTACAAAAATTTTACTTTTCGGTACCATAAACGTACTTTTTCGTAGAATAAATTGCACTATTTTGTACAATAAGAGTACTTTTTAGAACAACAGAAGTATTTTAATGGAAAATTATAAAATTACTTAATTGTACAATAAAAGTAATTTTTGGTACAATAAAAGTACTTTTTGGTACAATAAATTGTAATATTGGGTACAATAAAAGTACTTTTCGATATAACAAATTGTGTTATTTGGTACAATAAAAGTACTTTTCCGTTCAATATATATTGTACATTTTCAAACAATAAAAGTACATTTTGGTTCAATAATTGTACTTTTGGTACAATGAAAGAAAATATATGTGCAATAAAGTAACTTTATGGTACAACAAAAGTACTTTTTGGTACTATTAAAGTACATACTTTTTGTTACAATAAACTCTACAATTTTGTGCAATAAATTGTTCTTTGTTGTCTAATAAAAGTTGTTTTCGGTACAAACAATCTTACATTAAGTTACAATAAATTTACTTTATGGTATAACAAATTGCACTAATTTGTACAATAAGAGTACTTTTTAGAACAACTAAAGTTTTTTTTTATTGTAAATTATAAAATTACTTAATTGTACAATAAATGTATTTTTTGGTACAATAAAAGTGCCGTTTGGTACAATAAATTGTAATTTTGTACTATTTGGTACAATCAACGTATTTTTCGATATAATAAATTGTGCTATTTGGTACAATAAAATTACTTTTCGGTTTAATATATTGTACTTTTTCGAACAACATAAGTACTTTTTGGAACAATAAGTTGTACTACTTGATACAATAAATTCTACTATTTGAAACAAAAAAGTACTTTTTGGAGCAATAAAATTACTTTTTAGTGCATTAAAAGTACAAATAATATAATATATAATAAATGTACTTTTTGGTAGAATAAATTCCACTATTTGGTACAATAAAAGTACTTTATTGTACAACAAAATTATTATGAAAGTGCTTTTTAGTGTAACAAACTTTACTTTTGGTACAATAAAATTTACTATTTTGCACAATAAATTGTTCTTTGTTGTCCAATAAAAGTTCTTTTCGATACAAAAATTTTATTTTCCGGAACAATAAATGTACTTTTTATTTAGTACAATAAAAGTACTTTTTTACAATAAAATTATTATTTAAATTACTTTTATTTCTTTTCGGTACAATAAAAGTCTTTTTAACTACAATAAATTGTAATTTGTTGTACAAAAAATTGTACTATTTGAAAGAATTAATTGTACTATTTGAAACAAAAAATTTATCTATTTTATACAATAAACTGTACTATTTAAAACAAAAAAGTACTTTTTGGAGCAGAAAATTCCTTTTATGCACATTAAAAGTACTTCTCGGTACAATAAATTTTACTTTTTGGTAAAATTACATAACTGGTTGGTACAAACAAATTCAGTTTTGAATTATTTACTGTCGTTCATAAAACGACCAAGGGAATTTGTTTTACAAAACACTAATTTGATCACAACTAACACTTTTTCGCTCTCTTATTTTCGTTTTGTTCCCATACCAAAACAACAAACCGTTGCCGTGTACATATCTTGTGCGCAGAATCAAAATATTCAAATGTCTTTATAAAAACAAATAGGCTTCAAACCATTTCAAGCGCACTTGTGCAGGGCCACAGTGCCTAGTAAAAGTTTGTCCAAAACACTTTTGAAAAAAAAAAAAACGGTGTAATTGGAAAGATTGTAATTCTCTTTGTTTTATTAGATTTTCTAAATTTACACAGGGCAACACATTTTTTTGGGACGGATATATTTACGGAAAGAAAGTCTTAGGTGAGTATATTAAAATTTCGAGAAAACAAATCCCCCCTAGGTCCAACTTTTTTTTAAAGACCCAGTGAAGTTTTGGTCATATTTCTTTAGTACATTTCGATATCAGATGTCTTTAATGAAATTTAAGGAGGATTTTTTGTGCAATATTTTAACTCTCTATCTCGACTCCTTATATGTCCTTTTCGTCATTATTACAAGAAAAGTAAGAAAAGGACCTTAAAATGGAACTTTACGACATGCAAATGTTGTGCAATAATGTTGCTCATAAAATTCTACTTAAGGTGCTCTAAGACCAAAAATCGATATCTACTATATTTTACTAATCATTTTATCTATTTTCAAAGCACTGTGTGAACAGAGGATCTATGTTTCTTATTGTTTTAATGCATTTTCGATATCAAATGCCTTCGGCTCCTTACATGTTTATTATTTCGACAATAGTCAGTAAAAAGCATTAAAATGTTACTTTAGATCAATCAAATTTTTTAGAAAAATTTTGCCTAGAAAATTTTAGTCGGTGTGTTCTAAGACAAGAAATCGGTATGTAGATCAGGTCAGTTCTGCTCATTTAAAATGTCCTGGTTTATTAGATTTCCAACAGCTAAGGATTTATGAAAAACCTTGAGAAACTCTTATTAAATTCGAAAATAATTTATGAATGAAGAGAAAACTGCTTTGCAGCTGACCCTAAATTATATTCAATTTAGATGCAGGAGTCAAATGTTAAGTAGAAACTTTAAAAACACAAGTCACTATTTCGGAATGCATCTAAACAATTCCAAAAACTGTTAACAAAATTCAGATCATCAATAGTTTTCTTGGTCCTGATCTGCGCAGATACGTGGGCATATATTCATCGTCATCTCTCTTTTAAGTCCTAGTGAATTTGTATATTCCTCTCTGTAAAAGTTAATGGCAGAGAAGTATCCTATAAACCCTCCCTACAGTTATTCAAGACATAATGTTAAAATTGCATTTCATAAACTGAATTGCATGCATATTCTCTATATTAAAAGCATTTAAAAAAATTTAATTACATTGTGCTTGTCAACTGGTACCTCGCTTTTAATAACATACAGGAAACGGAAATTGTAAGCACTGAATTGCATTTAAAGCTAAAAATTCACTACAGTTTACCTTGAACTCAAGCACACAGAAGTGCCAAATAATGCTGTCGTTAAATGTTCGAAAAAAAGCAAAGTGTTAAGGAAAAATGCTAGCAAATTTTAATTACTTTAACTATTAAAAAATACAAATGAAATTGAATGGGATACAACACTGATATGATGTCACAGACACACGCACTTGCAGTGTTCCTGGTATTTCACCTACCAACACTTTAGGGTTCATTGCAGCTTCAGCGTTGTGGTTGGCTGTGTTCACACACTTTATTATTTGAACACAACTCTACTACAAACTCAAAACCGAGCAGCAGAGATAAGAAACAGCAGAACAGTTCAACACTCGTGTCGTTCTCTGTTTTATGTGGTGTCATTAATTTTTGAATTATCAACACACATGGCGTATGTAATCAAAGGTAACCATCGCACAGTAGCAAGCAAAAGTGTAACAACTTGTGTCAAGACATGAAACATTTAAATTGAATTACTTAGTATTTAAATGTTTAAATTAAATTACTGACTAACTATGTATATATTCAGGTGTTTAAACAATTAAACTATTATTTTTTGGTATTAACAATTTAATACAATTATAATAATTGCATTGCGTTTATAGGTTTTCTCTGCCACTGTGACTCAGAGTTTAAAATTTACATGAACTTGGTAGCTTTCTTTGATGATAATGACAACACATATACATAACAAATTGTGTACATATGCACGTATATAATATGCATGTACATTAGGGCGTTTCACCAAATGGGTTTTTTGCGATTTTTGCAACTCTTGAAGCGGAATATTAAAGCTTGTGATCTAAAAGAATTTCGAAAATTTTTTGGGATTTTTTGAAGATGGGTACGGGGTCGCTGAAATCGATTTTATCAAAAAAATGAGGTTATGGAGGAAAAATTTTATATTATTTTTTTCTGGTGCTTTTTGTTCATACAACTTAACAATTCTCTTCTAATGGATCCGAACCCACAACAAAAAAATTATTGGTGTGAAAAATTATAATATTATGGACCACTTTGATAGTCTTAAAAGTGAAAAATTATTTTTCCTAGATTTCAAACCTCGATAACTTGAAAAGTTTTCAACATTTTTTCAAGATGTAAAATGCGTTGGAAAGGTCTTTAAATTACCTTTCATTCGGTACATTGATTTATTTTTACTTATTGGAAAAATGTAAGAAAAAAAATTAAAGTTTGAGAATTTTTTTTTTATTTATCAAATTTTATGAAAATTAAAAGAATTTCATTATGTTTCGTCCTTGGTTAAGTAAAAAAAACCTCTAAAATACATTGCTTTAATAAAAATATCAAAAACTCAATTCATCAATATATTTGTATTCCCATACAAAATCAAAAGATATTAAATAAACAAAATCAACGTATTTAATGAACAAATTAAAATTAAAAAGTAAATTTGTATCTAAAATTACAATACATTAACCATTAAATGTGGAACAACTGTGGAAGTATTTTCAAATTCGTTTCTTAAGAGCTTTTTCAATGACATTTTTGTTAACATTAGATATAATTTTTTGATTGTTATCAACTCTAATCAATAAGTTTTGAAAATCATCCTCATTCTTTGTAATTTTTTTGTTATATATTGTAGCCGACGCCACGCCTCTTTCTGATAAATCATTCACAACACATAGTTTTTCTAGCTTTTTCTTTGAAGAAACAAAATCATCATCATTTTCCCATAAAAGTGTATCTTTCGAAAAAAAGGAAGTGGGCAACTTTAATTCATCAAAAACCCTTTTACTGTTTGAGGTTACAAAATTATGCATTATGAATTTTGTTACATTTTAAAAAGGGCCTATTTCAAATATTTTAAAATTCAAATAGTGTGAATTTAAAAATAAAAAATAATTTTTTTTTGTCTATTTTTTATTTTTTGCAACCTTTTTCACAAGTAAGATATAAACTTGTATATACCAAAATAAAGGTATCTAAATTATCTTTCTAACGCATTTCACATCTTGAAAAAATTTTGAAAACTTTTCAAGTTATCGAGGTTTGAAATCTAGGAAAAATAATTTTTCACTTTTAAGACTATCAAAGTAGTCCATAATATAATAATTTTTCACACCAATAATTTTTTTGTCGTGGGATCGGATGCTTACTAAGAGAATTGATTAGTTGTATGAACAAAAAGCACCAGAAAAAAATAATATAAAAATTTTTTCTCCATAACCTATTTTTTTTGATAAAATCGATTTCAGCGACCCCGTACCCATCTTCAAAAAATCCCAAAAAATTTTTGAAATTCTTTTAGATCACAAGCTTTAATATTCCGCTTCAAGAGTTGCAATATTTTTTTGGTGAAACGCCCTAATGTACATACGTACATATGTACCACAACACTCATGTATTTCTTAATTGTATTTATTTAGGTTTATAATGCATTTTCTCTTGTCCGTGCCGCAGTGTGTGTGTAGGTATGGCGAGTCCTTTACTCAAAAGGTCAACAACAATTTCTCTTTAGGACCATGATGATTGCACCCGACCCGTATGAATGTTTTGCTGTTGCTTTCTAGTTCAAGCTGACATTGAGTTGACAGTTGTCATGTTGCATTGTTGTTTCGTCATCAGATTTATAGTTGCTCTGGCTTCACCAAGGAAAGGAACAATGACGCCGATGTAGGCGCTGGGGATGAGTATGATGACACCGAGAGTCCTATGTAAGCTCCACAAGTATATGTACATACGTATCAAGGTATGTACTTAGGCCTGGTATAAGTACGTCAACTACGCATGGGTGTAAGATGTGTCTGTGTGTGTAAGTTAGACATAATTCAAGGTAAAGGTGAAACAGATTTTGCCACAAACTACACTCAGACCACCATCAACATCATCATCGCACATTAAGGCAGCCGTAGGATGTTAAAGCAAGAACAAGTGACAACTTAAACTAAAATATACAAAACTACAATTGTAATGTTTTAAGAGCGACTGGCTTAAATTTGATAAAAAATAAGGAAATTATATAAAAAAACACATAAAATGTCTTAAACAATAAATATATGAACTTTGTTTGTTATTTTCGCTCTCTCTCCCCCAAAAAGAACATTAAATCTTGTTTTTTGTTTATCTGGTGACATCAGCGTCTCCGTGTTGATGGATAGGTTTAATCGATTTTCTGAGTTTCTTTTGTCTTTCCCACGACCTTTTGTGTGGTATTTTCGATTCCAAATCTCCGTCTAACTGTGAATACTTTAACTGGCCAATAACTTTATGTGCAAGCAGATGGAAGTTATCGACTCGTTGTTGTTGTTGTTGTTCTTATCTAATTGTCTTCATGTTGTTTGTGGCACGGTTGAATTGAATTTAGTTGCCAAGTGGATTCACTGCTTCACTGAGCAGCGTCAAAAACAAAACAATAACATCAGCAAACACCATCACACTCTTACACACACACACATACAGAATGAGATAACAATAATCCTGGTAACATGAACATAGACACAAATGTTGGACAGTCTTAAGATGAGATATTAATCTTAGTCCTTTAAATGAATGCCAGAGAGAAAGAGAGAGTACCACTAATTGCGTTAGTTTTGTAGCACATAAGCTACTTTATTAAAGAGTCATTGACGTTGTTCAACTTTCCTAGAACATGTTAATGGCCACAAGTAAAGATTAGCAAACTTTTCGTACAGGTTAACTGGATACAGGCAACTAATTAGGATAATTTTGTGGCAAAAAGAAATGTCAGTAATTCTGGATGTGTTTTTCTTTGTGACTAAACAGAAATAGTTTTCTTAACTTTTGCACTGATCAGCTCATGTAGAGAGAGAATGCAAAAAATCGTTTCAATTTTCAACATAGTTTACTATTGACAAAAAATATGGATTGTTTTTCTTATAAAAACCTATTAAGAAAGTTTTAGTCTTGAAACCTGATTTTCATATAGACTTACCCTCAGTAAAACATAAAATTTTGTAGTATATTAATATTATTTCTCGATTTCTAAAGTGGGCGGAGTGGTACATTTGTATGCAAGTTACTAGAAGGGGCGTGGTTAGACATCCATTTTGTTTTTTTCTCCAAAACTTTATGCTGCTATAGCTTTACTAAATACAGAATTTGGGATCGATCTCTTGGGGTGTATTAATAATATTAATGGATTTCTAAAGTGGGTGGTTCCAACTGGGTATGGAAGGTACCAGATGAGGCGTGGTTAGACTTCCAGTTTTTTTCTCCGAAACTTTAACCTGCTATAGCTTTACTTAATAAAGAATGGGTACGATAGCGTTGGCTTAAACGCTAAAGTGGGAAGAATTATATTTTTGTATGGGATGTACCAAAAGAGGCGTGGCCATGCAGTCCATCTGCAATACCGATAGTAGTTTTGAGGAAATATTAAATCGTGCAAAGTTTTAAAACATTGCGTCTTTCGAAAGTTATTGTGTGTACCAGCCGGACAGACAGAGGACTTTACCAATAATATCTAGCGTGGAGATGCGAGAGAAAAACCTGCGACAGTTCTCATCCATGCTGTAGACAAAACTGCTATAACTATTTTGTTCTCATGCTCTTCCCAGTACACTGTTTGTGTAATAGTCAGAGGTGACACTGTTGTTGTTATATATACATATGTATGTAAACACATGTGTATGTGTGTATATATCAAGGTATCTCAATCTGTTCATGTTATTTCAGATAATGTAGAGACAAGAAAACAAATGACACCATATTTTTACATACTCATATGGAATCATATACGATTGTCGAAATACATACATATGTTTATATAGATAGAAATCTGTGTATATATTTATTACGAGTATCTGTGTGTGTGTATCCTTATGTGGATATCAATTTACAAATTCGGCGCCACTTGTTTTTTGTTATTTTCCAAAAAGCTGATGACATTTGCAGACTAGAGAGTAGCTGATTTTATAAACTATACAAATACGCTCATATTACGTGTATGTACATCTGGGTATGTGTTGAATATACATTCATATACACATCTGTGTACATATGTATTTACTACTACAGGCGACACAGTATAATTTATCAAAATCCCTGAATTAGTTTACAGACATTTACGATTCAATTTCACTTTTGTAATAAAAACAAAAACAACAATCCAGACATAATGAATAAAAGAAATAAAATGAAATACCAACACACTGATAAGATTCATGGAAAGCTTATACGTATGACAAGGATATTATTTTTTTTACAGGGGATATTTTTTATATTTGACTTTCACAAGTTGTAATAACAACTCAAAAAATGTTGGCGCAGAGGGGTTCGTAGATACCAGAAAATTTAATATTTTTTAAGCTTTAGCCAAGTTAGAATAAAAACGTACCCCCTTGAGTCAGAAATCTGAAAGAAGAATGACTGACGCGCACTCGTATGGCCGTAAGCGATAATATAATTAAATTGAATTGAATGTTCTTATCCGTTTCATTTCAATTATTTGTTGTCATCGTCGTCATCATCAACATCATCATCAACAACGGCGTCGCCGTCAGTAACCCAGGGGTATTTGAAATGTACTCCAAAGTGCAAATACAAATATAATTTTATGTGGTTATAATATACCAACAACAAATATAAACAAAAGTTGAGACTGAAACAATACCTAAGGTCCTAAAAAAGGGAAAAATCCAAAAACCAAAAATGGCAAAACTTATACACGTACGCCAAAATATTTACAGCAGCGCCAAAGTTATAGTGAACGGCAAACACAATAAGGACGGTTACATAAATACATATACATATATAAAAAAATAGAAATAAGAATAACATTACATACAATGGAAAAAAAAAATTTGGTTGGATTTGCTCCTTATTGATGTAAGAAGAGATTTTTTGATATTTGTACTTTAAGGGCTAAAAAGGGGCTAAAGTGGTACTATCGCTCAAAGCATATGATTAAATCTACAATCACAAAAATTGGTTCAATTTCAAAAATTGGAGGGAAAAAGGAACAAAAGTAGTACCATCGCCAGAATCTAATGGCTAAAGCTATAATCACCATCATTGGAATACCCGTTCATCTTATGAATAGATTTCTGAAATCTTGTTCTTTTAGGGCTAGATACAAAATAAACTTAGTTCAAAATCATTTGATGAATGGATGTAGGGTAACATTATATGAACAGATTAAAGGAGTTGTAATTCTTAATTTGTATACCCTTCACCACGCGCATGAACAGAGTGAAGGGTATATTAATTTCGTTCTTTCATTTGTAACGCCTATAAGGAGGCGTGGTAGGTATGACAATATATATATATAAATGATCGGCATCGAAATCTGAGTCGATTTAAAGGTGACCGTCTGTCCGTCCGTCTGTCTGTCCCCGCGATTACAGCCGCAGTTTAAAAGTATATAGAGCTGAAATTTGAAATGCAAGCTTATATCCCCAAAGCGGAGGTTAAGTTCATACAAACTCTCCCTTTTTGGGGTCTTACCCTGCGATTGCAGCCGTATTTTAAGTGGTATATATCTGACATTTTGTACGCAAAATTCAATCTGTAAGCGGATGCTACTTTCTTAGATAAGCAATGTCGGTCAAAAACTACTCCCACCTCCCATTTAAACTCTACCTTTTTTGGGGTGTCCGCCTAACTGCCCCTCGATTACAGCCGTAGGTTAGGAAATATCGAGCTAAAATTTGATATGCTTTAATCCTATAATAGGAGCTTACGTTGTAATATGAGCAATATCGGACAAATACTTTCCCCACCTTCCATACAAACTCCCCCTTTTTCGGGGTGTCCGTCTGTATGTCCCTGTAGTTTAAGAGCTTTCGGGCTGAAATTTGGTATGTAAGTTTCTGTCTAGAAGCAGAGGTTAAGTTCTAAGATAAGTAATATCGGATTTAAACTACCCCCACATCCCACACAAATTCCCATTTTTGGGGAGTTACAAAATGCATAAAAATATGCTCCAACTCACCAACTCTTAAACTTATCGGTAAATCGAATAAAATCGATAAAAATTATTGATAAAAATTGGATGTGTGAAGCTAAAAGTAACGTCCACTTCTCACCAACCCCCCTGTTTTGTGTTACAAAGTTTAATAAAATATAGTTGTAGTGCAAATAACCAGTTTTATCACCATTTTTACAAATGGTGAAGGGTATCTGAGCTTCGGCATAGCCGAAGATAACCGTCTTACTAGTTTTAAATTTGTTTTAACTAAATCGGACTAGTGGTTCCTGAGTTAAAACGTGACAAATTTGCCTATTCGATACTTACTAACTTCAAATAGATATTAAATTAGTAATGCATGTAACTTGACAAAACGAATGATGCAGAACTTCTACTTTTTGGGGCTTCTTTCACGTGCAGTTCTCAGAATTGAGTCCCAAATCAATGAGCTGAAAAGTGTTGTACTGTGTTGTAATACGTAAAGTTTACTCCACAATAAAAAAAAAAAAAAATTACTTCATAGGTGTGTCAACGACACCAAAAAAACTAACATCAATTTGTTTTAAACCTATCCCCCTTCTATGTGTTCTCCAAACACATATACTTGGTATTTTCGCCAACTACTGTAGCCCCCTTATACGCTCAGCCCCTAAATATAGCTACATACATATGTGGGTAGTTTGACTTCAGCCGAGCTAAATCTCAGCCTTTGTTGCCAACTCCCGAGACAAATTCTGCCGCTGTTGGTGGAATATTAATATTTATGCTGGGCAGAAACGGAAGGCCTACTTACACCACAGTTTCCACACGCTTTGCTTTATTTTCGTTACGATTTATTTGTATTCCCCCGAGATGGTTATTAACATTACGTTTTGTTGCGAGTTTTTTTGCTCTTTCGCTTTTGGGACTTTGCCTTTTGTTTTTCTCATATTGCGTTTATTAAGCAGTCGACGACGACAACAAGGGATTCAATGTGGCAGAAGCTGCTGAATAGGCAGTGAAATGCTGGCACAAATAACGTAAATATTTGCTTACAATATCCTTTTTTTTGGTTTTTTTTTTGTTGTATACAAATAGTATTGCTGTGTACATTGCTGCCTTACCCTAAAATTAATTTCATGCACTCATTTTTTACCATTCTTAACTTTCATGAATTTAATGGGATTTCAAGTTCACCTGGATGTGTTGGGGTTTGGCGAACTGCATTTCATGGCCCTGACCAAGGACACTTGTGATTACGAGCCAGTCATCGACGATTTTGCATTCCCAGTGCTGCCTGTCAAAATAACACTTAATGGCAACATCAAAAATCCACCACAGCCACCACGAAAAACCTTTGTCAAGGTTATGATTCAACAACAATGGTCGGATGATGTATCATTTTGAAAGGAACTTTGACTAACTGAATTTCGAAAAAAAAAGTTTTCCACTTTCAAGTATTAAATGCACACGGTTGCACACATTTGTACTCGTACCAGATCTCGAGTATTTTGTATTCAAAATTTGTTAACAGAGAGAAAAACAAACCACTTGAAATACTTGATGTCGCTCCCTTGCCCACCCCCTCCATTAATCGATGCCATACGAAGAGTACAATCACAAGTATATTAGTACCAAGAGTAAATATCGAATGTTGTTGACTCGCACATTCCTTGTGAGAATTGAGTATGCCAGTGACCTCGACCATGTGTAGCTAAAGAAGAAATTTTAACTTTTTCAATTTTATTGTTAAGCAATAATTTCTAGCGGAGAATAGTTTGTGATGTAAACTTTTCTTAAAGATAACATAGTGTCATTAGGTAACCTATCGAAAAGTGAAATTTTCGATGGAATTCGTCATAGAAAAATTGTTGTGCAGCAAACTTTGGAGGGAGAAAAAATGCTAGGAAATATTATATAACAGTATTAAGCGTCGATTCAATCGTCGTGTTTAGTAAGAGCTTCTCAAAACAGTGACGTTCGCATTCGTCGATAAATAAGTAGGTGCCGTTAGTTGTGAATCTAAAAATAGAAAGCGTGTTAATTCACAACAACGCGAGAAGCTTTCCCATACCTCACTCATGGGGTGCAAAGGGAAATCAAGTTTTTAACATAATAGTTGCTATAATTATATTTCTTGTGGGAAAAGTTGTTATTAAAACATTAAAAGTTGTTTTTATTAAAACAAAGATCATATTTTACAAAAAAAATAGTTGTGTGCTAACTTTTTTATAATATTGTAAGATATTGCGTAACTACTTTTTTATATAGTAAATAAAAGAGCGGGTTGATTTGAAACAACATTTCTTATAGGAGAATTATTATCATAATAACTTTTTGTTCTAAAACTCAAAAGTTGCATCAGCTTTTTGTCATGGAAAATATATTTTGCAGCGTGTTTTTCGTCATTGGAAAGTTGTTGTGCGACAACTTTTTGTTAAAAGAAGTGTGTGGAAAAGCACTTTTCGTCGTGTTTATTCTGACAACAAATTTTCATTATAAAAAACTGTTGTACTCTAATGTCTATTTTCGTATAAAAAGGTTAATTACTTTTCGTATCATAATGTTGTTGGGTAACACATTTTTTGTATAAAAGTGAAGACAACACAGTACAACATTTTCAGCTCATTGATTTGGGACTCAATTCTGAGAACTGCTCATGAAAGTAGCCCCACAAAAGGAAAAGTTCTGCATCATTCGTTTTGTCAAGTTACATGCCATAATAATTTAATATCGATATCTTTTGTTGGATATAACTCGAGAACCACTAGTCCGATTTAGCAGAAACAAATTTAAAAAAAATAAGAATTACAATTCCCTTAATCTGTTCATATAACGTTTCCCTACATAAGCAACAGTTTCACTTTTCCATTCATCAAATGATTTTGAACTGGGTTTATTTTGTAGCAGTTACAATAAATCTGTTGTACTCTGTGGCGTATGATTTACGTGAAATATTACTTATGATAATCATACGCCACCATACACAAATTTAACAAAAGAGCCTAAAACGTGAAAAATTCCCCTATACGATACTTACTAACTTTAAATCGTTATTAAATTATTATGGCATTTAACTTAACAAAACGAATGATGCAGAACTTCTTTTTTTTGGGAATACTTTCACGTGCAGTTCTCAGAATTGAGTCCTAAAATCATGTGTTGTACTGTGTAATGGTCATAATAGATAGCTGTTGTACAGCTATGTGACATATAAAAAGGGGCAATACCTTTTTGGTATCATAAAGTAATTGGGTAACACTTCGTTCCCTATAATTCCGAAGACAATTTCTTATCAATGTGTATACAAGTTGTTTTGCAAGCATACTTCCTCCCAACAGTCGATACCATCACCCACAATGACCTGATTGTTTCCTATCTCTGTGAATATATTATCATACTCACTTTCCATACTTTAATGATTAATGATAATGATTTTACGTTTTTTTCACAATGACCATAACCAAAAATAGCATTCTTGCCATTGTAAAAGTTTCGCCATCACTTTGTAGCCATCCAACAACTTTTCTTTACTTTAAATTTCTAAACAGTCGAAAACATTCAACAATTGTAATTGAGCACTAGAGACTAAAAGTCTTGAAATGAAATTAGTAAGAACCCTTAAAGTGGAAAAAGGAGAAAAGTTTTTGTGCAAAGTCCGAAATCCCCTTTGGGATAGAAAAATCGTGACTATGAGTGTAAAGGCAGACAAGTAGGGTTAAACTAAGTTATGTGAAAATTATTTTTTCATTTACTTTTTTCACACTTTTGTATTTTTCTTAAGGGACCAGAGGCGCCATGGCCTTGGGTTGCAGCTATTGATAATATTCAATTAAGCGAAATTCAATCGTTTTCTCTGGCGAGATATCGAAAGGTGTTTTCTTCGTTTCTGTTGGGTGAGACAAATTTGGTTTCGCTTTTTAGGGAGGAGGAGGGGAGGGGAATGGTGT
Organism: Muscina levida; assembly: GCA_964034835.1. Taxonomy (NCBI): domain Eukaryota; kingdom Metazoa; phylum Arthropoda; class Insecta; order Diptera; family Muscidae; genus Muscina; species Muscina levida. The sequence goes on from OZ035882.1 coordinate 151,665,028, forward strand.
AAACAGTAAATGAGATTTCCATTATTGCTTATGTTGATTTTGCCCGGGACCGTGCGCAAACAGTTGTTGCTGGAGTAAAAATGAAAATGAAGGACAATAAATAAGAATATCTGTTGGTAGAAGAGTGAGTAAGTTTTGTAATTGAACGCCTGGATTTCAATGAGAGAACAAACTCCCCAACTGCCACACTTATGTCTGTCTGTTTGTCCGCCAAGTTGTTGAGCGTTTGATTCTTGAAATTACCAGGAAGCAAGAGGTGGCAAAATATTAAGGTTGCTTGTGTTTCTGGGTAACTGTAACACTGGACAGTGGTTTGAAATGGTAACGCATACAATTTAGATGAAACGTACATTATATTGATAAACACAATTTGACAACCTTATAATATATTATGTCCTATGGTTACTAGGAGGAACAAAGGGCTGCAACCACTATACCTGAAGATGTTGAAACATACACTAGACAAATGGTTTTTATAACTAACTTTGAGCTAAAACTTTTGTTTTCTTACTAAATTTATCAATTAATATCCTCAAGTGTCAAGATGTACTAAAAAGTCCTTAAAATTGTACTATAAAGTACACTCTTAGGAAAGGTGACTACATTACACAGTACAACACATGATTTTGGGACTCAATTCTAAGAATTGTTATGTTATGTCAAACAAAAGAGCCTAAAACGTAACAAATTCCCCTATATTATACTTACTAATTTCAAATCGATTTTAAATTATTATGTCATGTAACTTGACAAAACTTCTTCATTTTGGGGCTACTTTCACGTGCAGTTCTCAGAATTGAGTCCCAAATCAATGAGCAGAAAAATGTTGTACTATGTTATGTTATTAAAAAAATTTGCTCTTGAGAAATTTACTACCTAAAAATATCGAATACAAGATTATATAACTATAGCAGAATTAATTTTATAGCCTTATCACATATTTATTTTTTACTTTCCACTCCACTGTGCCTGTTGGTGTGGCCATCCACCACTTTTCACTGTTGCTGCGCTTGTTGGTGCGCCGCAAGCCATCGGTAGTTCGTACCATTGTGTGCCATTAAATTTCATTACATCAACAATGAGTCTAGAACAAAGTACTTTTCATTTTTCTGCGTCTCTTTCTGGTAAGGACAACGTAAAGTATCTTTGATTTCGAGTGGTCTATTTTGTTAGGACAAGCGAAGATTGACGCTTATAAAGGCAGCAGGCGCTTGATAGTGAATGTGCTCGCACACAACTCAATAATATGGTACATTTGTTGCTGTAGTTTAGGTAGAAAATTGAATATGATAACTGACTTGTTACATCGTTTTATAATTTATTTAGATCCTTTACTTGGTTTATATCTAATTTATGTTTTTCTTTTTATTTCTACTCTAATTTCAGATAGCGATGGTTCCGTTGAAATGTGTTCCATAACATCACAATTCTGTTAACAATAGCAACAATTCCCAAAATTTCCTTTTAACATTCATCGTGTACCGCTTAAAAGTGTAAAGAACTACAGATAACAAACTTGCATACAGTCAAGGAAACTCATAAAATGTTGCACTCTTCCATGCCGGAGCACAACCAGCATGGACACAACTCGACAATTTCCTCGAAACGAACCAATCACAAACAGTCAGCACCAGGTGAAACTTTTAAAAATGCTCAAAGCTCTGACATACGCTCCCTAACTGTTTCGCAGCTGGACATGACCAACAATGGTGTGGGCCGTTCCACACAAAGAGTCAACGCACAAGATCCCGAACTTTCTGTGGTGGGCAATGGCAATGGTGGCAGTGGTGGCTGTGCGGTACGAGGTCGTTTAAAGGAGGCCCACAACGGTGCCAGTACAAACTCCAATAACAATATGCATTCCAATGAAGATCCTACGGCGGTATTGGTGATGACATCGGGCTCCGAAACGCGACATCGCAGAGGCGATAGCATCAATAGTGGCTCAAGCCACAGTCGCAGAAAACCCAGTTCCTCGGGTGGTAGATCATCGACGGCCTACAGTGGGATAACATCTGGCGCCAACAGTCGAACACAGTCTAACGAGCACAGCAAACCTGCCCCTCAACACAATCAAGCACAACCGCAGTCCCACCACAGTTCTACATCTGCCGCCAACAGGTCATCCTCGTCGAATACAACAACTAACCGCAAACCCGCCAGTGAACGCAGTGATGACGAGCGTCACAGCACGGCGGCCGAGAGTGGCGATGAGCCGACGCGTCATCGTCGCCGTCGTTCGCGCAGAAGGCATAAACATTCATCGGCGGCTGGTGCAACGAGTTCTTCCTCATCGCCTTCGTCGTCGTCATCAGCATCCTCAACAGCTTCCAGTTGCAACGGTTCCTGCAGTTCCGATGACGGTGATTCATCAACATCGTCGGGTGAACCGAATTTGCCATACCCGGGATTTCCGGCAATCGGTTTGAAGTACCTAACACAGGAAACGAGACCACGAAATTGGTGCCTGCGATTAATTACGAATCCATATCCTTTTTAAACGAATCGCATAATTGTATAATTTGTAGTGTATTTTGATTTGTCTATGGCTGTTTCTACAATTTCCAGATGTTGTCTCTGCTATAACTATTCTAGTAGAACTTTATATTATTTCCTCTGTCGATTCATCTAGTAGTGTGTTGTTGTCATTAAAAAGTAATCATTACTCCAAGTAGTTCAAGGGTGTATAATCGCAAATTTAGTAAACACTATTATCATATGCATGAGTTGGATTAGTTGTGGGGGACTTTTGAATAATGTTGACGAAAATCTCCGGATCATTTGTTATGTATAACATATGACAGAGATTTTCGCATTTGTTTAACAAACACTCTATACTTTTAACTTCTATACTCATACAACGGCACATACATTTATACGACAAATCCGAACGACAACTGTTTAAAAGATTTAACTAGACATGCCGACTACCGATCAAAGATATGTAAATGGCTTTGACAGCGCTCGAAATCAAGTCACCCGCATGATATTCGCATGTTCTAAACATCATGCCACAGTCTGTACATTAGCAACAATCATGGAGGAGTACCTTGGGTCTTGTATGTATTAGTATTAAAAATACATGTCTACTTGACTCCGATGATATATTTTATACTTTTATACAAAAAAGTAATGTTATCTCTAGACGCATATTCCTTTATCTTTATTTTGGAATTCATTCAACATAATCCCCATATGAGTTTTTACTTTGGCGCAGCGATCCAGCCTAATAAGAAACTATGACTACAAAGCTTTGACTAGTACTATACTGGCTGTTTGTACCGGGTAGAAAACCCACGACGTTATGCACACTCGTCGCATACACTAATCTTGTATCGCGTACGCTGACGCATACTTGTTATATAAAATCATGAAGCGTATGAGTAATATGAAAGGTTTTACAGTTTCATAACTGGAGGTGATTCTTAAGTGAACTGGAAACTAAATCTAATCTGAAAAAACAAAGCTTTTAGTAACCAAGTACTGGCCACTTGTATTGGATTTTATATCGCACGATATTGTGCAAATTGTCGCATAAGCTAAAAATTGTATGACTAGCGTTGTGGTAACTTGTTCTATAAAATTTTAGAGCGTATGGGTAATATGAATGCATTTATTGTCTTAAGATATACCATTCAAATGAATTTTCTTGGATTCAGTGAACCACGACTTCATTACCAAGACACTGGCTGCGTGTACCGCAATAGAAACCAACGATCCTGAGCACACTCGTTTTATAAACTTAACTTGTATCAACGTACGTTGGCGTATACTTGTTACATAAAATCATGGCTTCTTGTACTGGTTTTAGTCCTCAACGATGTCGTATACTTGTTATACCAAAATCATCATAGCGTATGAGTTAATTTACTTATTGTGTTATTCATATAATTCATATTATTGAGCTTGTACCAGGCTCTCAAAGAACCTAATGCATATTGCTAGAAAATTATATTGTCCCGGGGCTTTAGACATTTTTTCTATTTCCAAATAGGATAAGTGAAACTTTTTCTTCGATTCAGTAAACCAGAGATAATGACATAATTAAAAATTACAAAACTGCATTAGCGAATTACACTGTGCAACAACCAAAATCGGAATGGGATGAAACCAAATGCAAATGAAAGTTGACATTATGTATAACAAAACCCTCAAGGGATTTCTTAAGTTTTGTGCGAGATTTTTTTTTACACGCATTTGAAGTTGGTGATTTTTGAACGCTGGCTAACAAGAAAAATGCATTAAAAAAGTCATAAAATAATGCTATTTATCCCGAAAAGTTGTGGCATCTTACTGTTTTTGGGGTCGAGAAATCCATTTTTTACATTTATTTTTATTTTTAAGCGCCGCTAGAGGGCGCTTTCGTACATTTTTTTGGTTTATATCGAATTTTTTGTCTTTCCACACGATTATAGCCGTAGATTAAGAGCTATTGAGCTCAAATTTGGTATGCGAGCTTCTATCCTCCAAACGGAGATTGGGTTCTTAGATGGGCATGATCGGACAAAACCTACTCCCACCTCCCATACAAATTGTACCTTTTTTGAGGTCTGTCCGTGCGATCACAGTCGTAGATTAAGAGCTATCGGGCTGAAATTTGGTATGCTAGCTTCTATCTTCTAAGCGGAGATTAAGTTCTAAGATGGGCATGATCGGACAAAAACTACTACCACCTCCCATACATACTTGCCCCACTTTGGGGTGTTCGTCTGTTTGTCTTCTCAATTACAGACTTAGATTAAGATCTATCGAGCTGAAACTTGGTACGCAAACTTCTAACCACTTAGGGAAAGTTAAGTTCAAAGAAGAGCAAGATCAGACAAAAACTCCTCAAACCCCAAAATATGGGAAGTTTGCATTGGAGGTAGGAGAAGTTTTGGTCCGATCATGCTCATCTTAGAACTTAACTTTCTCTAAGAGGTTAGAAGCTTGCATACCAAATTTCAGGTCGATAGCTCTTAATCTACGGTTGTAATAGGGAGGCAAAATAGACGGACATCCCCAAAAAGGGTTATTTTGTATGGGAGGTGGGAGTAGTTTTTGTCCGATCATGCCCATCTTAGAACTTAATCTCCGCTTAGAGGATAGAAGCTAGCATACCAAATTTCAGCTCGATAGCTCTTAATGTACGACTGTGATCGCACGGACAGACCTCAAAAAAGGTGCAATTTGTATGGGAGGTGGTAGTAGGTTTTGTCCGATCATGCCCATTTAAGAACCCAATCTCCGCTTGGAGGATAGAAGCTCGCATACCAAATTTGAGCTCAATAGCTCTTAATCTACGGCTATAATCGTGTGGAAAGACAAAAAATTCGATATAAACCAAAAAAATGTACGAAAGCGCCCTCTAGCGGCGCTTAAAAATAAAAATAAATGTGAAAAATGGATTTCTCGACCCCAAAAACAGTAAGATACCACAACTTTTCGGGATAAATAGCATTATTTTATGACTTTTTTAATGAATTTTTCTTGTTAGCCAGCGTTCAAAAATCGCCAACTTCAAATGCGTGTAAAAAAAAATCTCGCACTAAACTTAAGAAATCCCTTGAGGGTTTTGTTATACATAATGTCAACTTTCATTTCCTTTTGGTTTCATCCCATTCCGATTCCAAAAGTTCAATTTTGTGTCACAGTGTTATTGGCTTCTTTTCCGGTTTAAATCAAGAATACTTGTTATTCCATAATCATCAGAGCGTATGAGTAATATGAAAGGTTTTACAGTCTCATAACTAGAGGTGATTCTGAACCAGAAACCAAATCTAATCTGAAAAAAACAAAGCTTTTAGTAACCAGGTACTTTTCCGGTTTAAATCACCAATACTTGTTATTCCAAAATCATCAGTGCGTATGAGTTATATGAATTTACTTATTGTGTTAGGATATATATATATACCAAGCTCTCCAAAGGACATAATGTTAGAAAATTATATTTTCTTATTGTTAGAAAATTATATTCCATAATTTAAATTACACAATAGTTCCTGAGCCGCATTATAGTATATACTTGGTCAACAATTTTATTCTTGACTTGTCATCCGTAAACCATTGAAAACTGACGTATTTTACTTAAAAGGGTTGGTTTAAAAGTAGTGTACGATCTTACTCATTTAGTAAAAATAGCAAATCATTCTAAATGTAACCTGTACTACATATATATTTCTTATCTTAATTTCTTGCCAATCATTAACTAGTGGTCTATAAGTAGCTTTCTAATATTTACTATTTACAATCTCTCTACCTCTGCTACCTAATGTAATCTTCGATCGCATCCTTTGTTGTCCCTTGAACTTTTTCAATCTCAAACTCAAATATTTCAAGTCACAATTAATATTCATTCGTTGACATTCAGTGTCATCATGTCCGCATGCTCAACCTTGGCCAACCACCCAAGTATTTACTTTATTTTTCACCCTATTGGCAGCTTCATTTTACAAGTATGTACCTTATGCAAATTACAAAATTTAGCAAATTAAAAGTTAAGCTGCAGCAGGAGATTCGCACAAAGCAAAAAAACAAGCAAACAGCATCAGCCAGCGATGCTCCACAAAAGGGGTAACAAGGACCAGCTGTGCAAATAGCAAAAGGATTAGACAGAATTAAGTGTGGCTCATTAGCACAGTTTGTGCGACAGTGGCGACTTTTGGTCGCATCTTTGCTGTGTTTTTGTACTGATGCTTTTTTCTGTTTTGCCTTTTGTCTTTGCATTACGCCATTTAGCCATGATTAGCACGTTCACGATACAGTGCAGCAATTTAAAACCTTGAAAGGATTTTGCATAAAAACAACGTCAACAACGAAAAGAGAGCAAATCCATTCGCGTTATAATTTTAAAACCGCACGCACTGATTAACAGCCGCAGCAAAAAACGAAAAAACAAAGGATATACATTTCGAACAATACGTGTGGAAGAATCCGTGGCCGCTGCCATGACGATATCGAACATTATTTTGGACATCAGTTGCCCTTTTGTGTTGCGTGTCCTGCTGATACCAGCAGTCGAGCTATTATGTTAATACAACAATAACCATCTACAGTAAAGGACACCGCTGGCCAACCGCATATTGACCAACCATCATTATCATGAGCAATGTACTATGATGATGCACATTATAATGATGGTGATGCTTTTACAATTCCTAGCGAGACACTTGCCTTCATCACCCTCGCTGGGAATTCCAAAACTCATTCATGCTTTCCATATCATTGTTATTGGCCTCCTCTTGCCTCTTTCCCCTCCTTTGCCAGGGCATACTATTAATTTGCAAATGTCCTGCAATAATCATTGATTGATTGGCAATGATGGCAACGACATTCAGAGGATAAGGCATTTGATGCATTTCCATTCGAATGCAGTGGTGGGCGAGTTTATGTATGTCAGCATTAGTACACCCAATTTACGGCATTCAGGATTTACTCTACTTTTGTCCACTGCCAGCTGCCTTGGGCTGCAATGAGTATACGAAGAGGGTATACTGAGTACACTGTTGCTATCTTTGCAGTATGTGATGTTGGTTGGTGTTAAGCTTATGTTTGATTTTGCCATCGATATGATTCTATGTTTGAGGTCTCAACATGAATCGTTAATGTTGGAGATTTTTGCTAAATTGTTTTTGTGATTATTTTATGTTTGCAATGGGAAAGTCATTAAATTAAATTAGCATTTCAGTTTAGCTTTGTAACTGTTTGCTAATAGTATTAACAACTTGTGAATAGAAATAAGTTATAAGTAGCACATTCAGCTGATACGGGAAGTGACAGTGTCACCTACGATACATACAGTTTGGTTACTGTTATGTTCATTGAAAAACTTTGGTTTTCTTGAAATACAAAGTTTTTATTAGAATGGTTGGCGTATACTTGTTTTATGAAATCATGTTGCGTATGAGTAATATGGAATCATTTACTGTCTGATGAAATTCCATCTCCCTAAATAAGACGAAATGATGACAAATAACAAAATGAGAATACAATTCTTGACCGCAATATAGGGGTTTTTGAACCCTATACGAGTCTATCACACAATTCAACAATTTTCAGCTCATTGATTTGGGACTCATTTCTGAGAACTGCACGTGAAAGTTGACGAAAAATGACGAAGTTCTGTAGCATTAGTTTTGTCAAGTTACATGCCATAACAATTTAATATCGATTTGAAGTTAGTAAGTATCGTATAGGGGAATTTGTCACGTTTTAGGCACTTTTGTTTGACATAACTCGAGAACCACTAGTCCGATTTATCTGAAACAAATTTAAAAAATTAAGAATTACAATTCCTTTGACTGACTGATCACTCCCCAGCCCAAACGGCTAAAGCTAGATCAGTGAAATTTAGAATGTAGGTTTATTTTATGACGTAGGCGCGCACTAAGAAGGGATTTTTGGAAATTCGGACTGTAAGGGGGTAAAATGGGCATGGCACCGCCCCATACAACTGAAATTTTAAAAAGGCTGTATCTTTTAAACTATTATAGGTACGAAGTCGAGATTTGGTACATATATCGGTCGTATAAGAAAAAATACTTTCTTAGTGGAAAATGGGCGATGCCACGCCCCTTCTAAGAAAATCGTTACATGGGCCAAATAAATGGACCGATTGTAATGATATTTTCACTGTGAGGTACTGTTCGAACGGCCTCTATCATAGACTACATGAAAACAAAATTAGACAAAGGGGCGTGGCACCGCCCATACAAACCGAAATTTCAATCGGTCATATCTTAATAGCCATTAGGGGTATGAAGATGAGATTTGCTACAAATGTTACTTATACAAAGGGGAATACGTCTGGCTGGAAAATAGGCGGCGCCCCTTTTGAAAAATAGTTTTCTGGGTAAAATAAATGAACCGATTGCAATGAAATTTTAACTGTGTGGTACTATCCGTAGGGCCTCTACCATAGGCTACATAAAAACATAATTAGAAAAAGGGGCGTGGCACCGCCCACACAAACCGAAATTTGAGTTAATTATATAGCTCGAGCCATTAGGGGTATGAAGATGAGATTTGCTACATATGTTACTGGTATAAGAAGGATTGGGTCTTGCTGGAAAATGGGCGGTGCCACGCCTCTTATTGAAAAATTGTTATACTGGCCAAATAAATAGACCGATTGTAATGAAATTTTCACTGTGAGGTACTGTCCGCAGGACCTCTATCATAGGCTACATGAAAACAAAATTAGACAAAGGAGCGTGGCACCGCCCACACAAACCGAAATTTGAAATGTTACTGATACAAAGAAGATTACGTCTCGCTGGAAAATGGGCGATGCCACGCCCCTTTTGAAAAAATCGTTATCTGGGCAAAATAAATGAACCAATTGCAATGAAATTTTTACTCTGTAGTAATATCCGTAGGGTCTTTATCATAGGCTACATGAAAACATATTTAGACAAAGGGGCGTGGCACTGCCCACACAATCCAAAATTTCAATCGTTCATATTTCGCGAGCCATTAAAGGTATGAAGATGAGATTTGCTACATATGTTAATGGTACATGGGGGATTACGTCTCGCTGGGAAATGTGAAGTGCCACGCACCTTTTGAAACAATTGTTACGTCGGTCATATTAATAGAACGATTGTGATAAAATTATGATAATCAATATATTTTAATTGTCTACTGTCTGTAGATAGGATGATGAAATTTGAGATGGTTGTTTCCTTTTTCGAGTAAATGTCAGCTAAGAACGGATTTCGTACTTTTATGGGTTAAAAATTACCAATAAGGAATAAAAGTTGTACCATCACCTAAATCCGATGTTTCTGGGTAAAAACATCGAAAAGGATTGTTATCGCCCAGACCAAACGGCTACAAATGTTATCATGATAATCAAGGAGGGTTTTCGAAATTCTTACCTTTTAGGGGTAAAAGGACTGAAAAGAAATAAAACTAGTAATAAACAGCTAAAGGTATAGTCTCAAAAATTATGCGATGTGAAGTAATTTTCAAATTCGTTCATAAGTTGTAAAAATACCGAAAAAGGCATAAAACTGATGATATCACCTAGATCAAATACCTAAAGGTAGAGTTACGAAAATGTATATAGAATTGCTCCCTATAGAATTAGAGAACTATCAAAAAGGGATAAAAAGGGACTAAAGCGATACAATCACTCAGACCTATGGGATAAAGCTACAATCATATAAATGGGATATTTGTTCGTCATTTGGCATTTTACCTGTATTGCTTCAAGTCATAAGAAGCTTCATTGTAAGTACGGGTGAAGCAACGCGAGCCGGGAAAGCTAGTCTATTCATATAACGTTTCCCTACATAAGCAACAGTTTCACTTTTTCATTCATCAAATGATTTTTAACTGAGTTTATTTAGTAGCAGTTACAAGAAAACTGTTGTACTCTGTGCCGTATGTTTTACGTGAAATATTACTTATGATAATCATACGCCACCATATAGTATTTATGTTAGGTCAAACAAAAGAGCCTAAAACGTGACAAATTCCCTTATACGATACTTACTAACTTCAAATCGATATTAAATTATTATGGCATGTGACTTGACAAAACAAATGATGCAGACATTCTTCTTTTTGGGGCTACTTTCAAGTGCAGTTTTCCAAATCAATGAGCTGAAAAATGATGTACTGTGTTTGTTAAAGATTTCATGACAATGATTTGCGTATACTTGTTTTATGAAATCATTTTGCGTATGATTAATAAAAAAGCATTTACTGTCTGATGAAATCCCATCTCCCTTTCTACGATTCAGTGAACCAAAACTTTATAACAAATTACAAACTGAGAATACAATCAGCAAGTTATTGACCGCAATGTAGGGGTTTTTTAACCCTATACGAGTCTATTATGCTAACAAAAACTTGGCAATATTTCGAAATATATGTAATCTATATCGCTATTAATGTGCTCCTTGGTCACGTTTCTTAAACTGTAGACTAAAGCGAATCTAGATTACTTTACAATTTTCTCTTTTTTCAACATCATTACTGGACAACTTCATTGCCTTGCGACTTCACTATGCAGCTTCACTAATTCACTAAACTGTTGACTTTATTATTTATAGAAATTCTCCCCAACGTGTCTATATAAAATCCCTACCAAATTAGCCTTTGCTTCGCCGCCCAGCCAAAGGATTTCCAAACCTTCCTTACAGCCAAGTGTCACTAGAAATTAATGGCGTTCCAGCTACAAGACAATAATGTCCATATACATAGTGTAATTTATCTTGAATTGATGTTTCAAATGCAAAACACCCTTGAACTACAAACCGAGATATGTCTCTCAGTCTGTCTGTCTGTCAGATGCAATAGATGTGAATCGACAAAGGAAATAGGGAAACTATGGTATTGGTCTGGTAATTTGTTTGGGTTTCTCTTTCACTACTATGTTTTGTTATTGTTGTTGCACTTTTTCCGAGAGCATTTTCCTTAACTGCATTTTGATAACTATTGATTTTGCCATCAACACATGGTTCGAACGTGTCTCGATACTGGTGATATTGTTGAATTGCATAACATTGGGAATGTATCAGCCGTGTGTGGACGATGCCTGTGAAACGAATCGCTGTAAAATATTACAGGTAAGTACAGTGCACAAAAAAAAACGAGCAAAAGAAGATGAAAGATGATGTTAATGACTTAGTGGATGTACAAGACAATACAAAAACAGACACTAACATGTACAGACAAAATTTTATGAAAGTCTTTGAAGTTAAAGTTGATTAAAAAGTGTAGTAGAGCATAAATTGCCTAATGAAGCGTGTGATTATTATTGTATTTGGGGTTACTGAAGCGTGGAGCGTGTAATAAATAAAACTTTTACGCAGTGCAGACTCGTAACATAAGAAGTTAAGATTCGTGAGAGGAAACGTTTTTATAAAATTTTATTAAAGAACGCATGAGTAATATTTGTAAGGTTTTATGAAATAGCATTAAATGACGTATGAGTAATATTTATTTGGCAGGAGTAATATTTTTTAGGCCTTAAGGGAATTTATGACATAACATTTAAACCCTTATGAGTAATTTAAATAGTGAATTTATGACTTAAAGCATAAACGTAACATATATGTGTGCCGGAGTAATTGTAACTAGGTTTTTAGGAAATTTGTGATATAAAAGGTACGTATGAGCAATATGTATTTGAGTTTTACGTAATTTATTACTTTAAACGTATACACATTAAATATGAGTACAGTATAAAGCATACAACTTTAATGATCCCATACCGAATTAAAAAAAAAGATCGACAGGACAGCACTAAAAGACATAACTGGAACATATTAAGATATGTTTTTTGCTTTCACTATTTCCGATTTCCAATTTTATATACTTCATAAATGTCACAAATTTGCGTCTAAGATGATGTAATAAACATGGTTTTATTTCATACAAGTTCAATTTAATCTGTACTGGTCTGCTCAGTATCTGTTGCTAAATTATTTGTGATTCTATTTCTATCAATGCTTTACAAATTCAATTTGTCACCAAAATAAATTGACAAATATTTAATTTGATTAGATTTACACAATGCACGACACAACGTATACTTAATATAAATTCAACACATGCTAATTGGCAACGTTGTTTAGCAAGACGATAAATCGTTTAAAAATCTAATTAATGTGCGCCAGAAAACCACAACAGTCTCTCTAAGATTCATATGAATAGCACACGTTTTTCTTGCAACTGTGCATCTGTATAATTTCAAGATGATTGCTTCTAAAGATATTTATTTTAAATTAAATACAACGTATTTGTACGTAGATAATTAAATGGAATAATCAACTACCTATATGTATGTGTATACAGTAATCTCAACTAAGCAGGCTTTGTATAGAACTCAAATTACACCATTTGTTTCAATTGATGCTGTCATGCTCCCCGCTACACATTTCACCAAACCAAATTATACGTTTTCTACACCTACAAGAGTCATACGTCCCATAGACGCCTGAATACTGCAAAGGCAATTATTGCCATAGAAGAGGTCAAATACACAAACAACAATGGACCATTACATATATACAGTCACATCTATAGCTCCTTGTTGTGTTTGCAAAATCAGCCCTATACGAGTGGGTATTAAAATACAACGATATATAGTTTTGGCATCGGTTAAATGGCATTGTCACAGTTGCAGCACAAATTGTTGCCGAAACCCAACATGTTGTCAAACATTTCTCGGTAATCGTATCATAGCTGTTGGTACTGTGTTAAGCTTGTGGGAACTGCTGTTGCCGTCATGCTACGTCATTGTGTGTCGTTGTGGCTGAAGTCATACATACAATTGACATAAGTACATGCGTCCTGTATGTCGACTTAACGCCTTCTCATACGTGCGTTGCAAAATATACGACAGATTGTAATTATATATTCTGCTGCTCCAAATGACTTTGTGAAAATGTTATTTGATGATATAGCCAAAAAAAAAAGAGAAACAGTCGAAAACAAACTCTCATGGTTGACATTGAAAATTGAAATAAAATTGGCTGTAAAGCCATGACCTGGCTCATCATGCTCATCACATGGTAAAGCTTTGACACAGCAGAGGAGTGCTTGTTTATAACCAACAATTGTTTGACGCGCCCTATAGAATATAAATTGAATGCATAGAACGTAAGTGTCATTGTGTTAATTGTTTAGTCATTAATCAGCTTGTTAGTCACTTTTCAAATGTTTACATTGTCTCAGATGTCTGATAGGGGAATAGAGGAATTGGATTTGGAGTGCATAGAATTAATCTAAACAAAGTAATAATGATGTAATAATAGGGAAATTTATTACTATTGCGGCTTCAAATAATTTAAAGTTATTTAATACGTATGAGTCATATTTAACTTTTTAATGAAGTATACGCCCTATGTTATCAGATTATATTTTGTGTACATAAGAGAGTAGAATTTAGTTTGATAGGATTTCGGCGTATACCTAATAGTTACCCAGCTGTAATAAAGTATACGTTGTCAAGAAAAGTTGGTTATAAAAGTTATTTTAATCATACGATTCGTAAAAACGAACCACTGTGACTGATATTGGAAAAAATAGGGAAAAGGTACAACTTTTAAATTGTGCTCTTTAAAGGAGTGGAGAAATTTTAGGCCGTATTTAACAACCTTTCAATGTAGACCAACACAAATGAATATACGTAATATAATATATAAATTACACATGGTTTTCAAAGTAATTTCATCGTGCGGCCGTCAAATAGAGAAATGGCTCACAATGACTTGATGAGAAAAATTATGAAAAGGTACAACTTTAAAATTGTGCTCTATAAATTTTTGTAGGAATTGTAGACTGCTATATTTGACTGCAGTTAACAGGTTGTCTAACACAGTACAATACATGATTTTGGGACACAATTCTGAAAAATGCAATGCCAAAAAGAAGAAGTTCTGCATCGTTAGTTTTGTCAAGTTACAAGCCATAATAATTTAATATCGATTTGAAGTTAGTAAGTATCGTATAGGGGAATTTGTCACGTTTTAGGCTCTTTTGTTTGTTCGTCTCTGTGGCGTATGATTTAAGTGGAATATTACTTATGATAATCATACGCCACCAAATGTGTCAAACAAAAGAGCATAAACCGTGACAAATTCCCCTATACAATACTTACTAACTTCAAATCGATATTAAATTATTATGGCATGTAACTTGACAAAACGAATGATGTATAACTTCTTCTCTTTGGTACTACCTTCACGTGCAGTACTCAGAATTAAGTTTCAAATCAATAAGCTGAAAAATGTTGTACTGCGTAATACGCTTTCGAAAACCTTAACACATAAAAAACATATAGCTATAAATCTATAAAGGACTTATGCTACGAGCACAGGCACTCTACCTATGTTTTACACATTGTACTTCCACTGTAGACCATTAACAAACACTTTAATTGCCTTTTGTATGCAGTTTAAGAATCCAACACATTATTATTGAATATATAAATTTGCATATCATCTTAACTTCGATGACATCATCATACAGACTAGCAATACCACCACCCGCCTGTGGCGCAGACATCATTACACATGTGCTTCGATTGTTGTCCATATTTACTTTTTCATATTTACAGATATTCGATGACATCATATTCGCCTTTTTCGCCTTGGAAATGAGTATTAAAATGGTTGCCATGGGCTTATATGGCAAAAATACCTATTTGGCTGATCCATGGAATCGTCTGGACTTTTTCATTGTACAGGCCGGCTTCTTGGAGTACGTGATGCACGTGGAGAATTTGAATTTAACCGCCATTAGGACCATACGAGTGTTAAGGCCCTTGAGGGCTATCAATAGGATACCTAGTAAGTTTTGTAACCACCCACAATCCATACATTGAAATCCATAACAAAAGATTATACTCCTTCTCCACTAGGTATGCGTATATTGGTTATGTTACTGCTGGACACATTGCCTATGCTGGGCAATGTTTTGCTGCTGTGCTTCTTTGTATTCTTTATTTTTGGCATCATTGGCGTTCAGCTGTGGGAAGGTATTTTAAGGCAGCGTTGCGTTTTGGAAATACCCGATCATATACGAGTGCCCTTAAAGTAAGTTTCAAAACGATTTTCTTCAAATACTAAAGTCTACAATTTATATACGAAATTTTTCACTTTTTTTGTTGTTAAATTCAAACAGAATCTTCAACTTATGTATTAACAAACTAAATAAGACCATTTTGTAATGACTTTTATAACAAACTGTGTTATGAATCATTAGGATTTTACTAAACCAAGCGTGTGTTATATATAACATAAACTTTGACTGAAGTCCCTCATCAATTAACCATCTGATAGTATGTAAAAAGGGTCTCTTGGTAGGGCTGCTAGTAAAATCTGTTAGCACTATTTCTATTTCTAACTTTTTATAATTTATTTTTGTTATTTTTTCTAATTTTCCGGTTTTATTATATTATTTTACTATACTATAGTTATGCTAATTTATACAATAACTCTAATTCCAAAATAGTTTCAAAGCTACTTTAGATAATATTAGTAAATTGACAACTTTGAATATATGCAAACGCAATTTTAATCGTTAAAGTCTCATAACAGTAGAATTGAATTGAATTAAATTGCTTTACTAACACACCATTAACAGCCATTGAAACCAAATTCAGCAAATAACACTAAGCATTGGATAGGCTCAACAATATTTCAAACACACTGGCCAGAAGGAATTACGAAATTAAAAAAATTTTAAAAAAGAAAAATTGTTTAAAAAAATGTGTAAAAATTCTAACACAACAATAGTCATAGTCATCAAGTTCTAACCAACTTTGCAGACTACCCATGTATACTATCAACCTAGCCTTAGTCTACCGATTGTGTTGATAAACATTTGACGTTTTAATATTTTCAACTTCAAGCTATCATCCAAAACAGAACACGTTTGTATCTATACTCCCCTAATTGTAACGTTTGTATGACAACCAATACCAACCAGTCCATGTTTATACTCCAACAGACCAAATCACCAATTATGATAAATATGTACTCTATATTATACATATATACATCGCTGTAAATACACACATATGTTAATCCTCAGTCGTTCACCCACGCTTCCTTGTACAGATATTGCTTCAATCAGTGTATATAATCCGAGAACACTATATATATATATATATATATATTAGTAGGCTGCTATAGTCGATAGCAATCAATTCGGCGGCAGATCTACACAATTGGTTGGCGGAAGAGTGAATGGCGAAAAAAACGATATGCGGATAGTTTTCACACAAAGGAATGTCATTGAATTATTATTTGTAAAATAAAAATATTTATCACGTATGATTAATATAATAACACAAGAATAATAATAATAGTAATCATACGTGACAAAAGAAGGACTTATGACCGAATTAGTTGTTAAATACAAACAACATATGTACTTAATGTTGTCAGTGCTGCGTAAATTGTTGCCAAACATCGGAAAAGTAAAAAAATACTGTCAAATGGGTATTCAATAGATAAATTAATATAAAGTATACGTTAGATAATTAATTTTTTTGAATATGCGGATTTAAAATACAAAAACGCTAAAAAAAACAATAGGAAGCCGTATTACAATTACCATTATGGCTACTATACAGAGTGGATCAAAGGGGTATGTGCCTTTTCTTGCTAAAACCTTTATCGTTGATTAAAAAAAGGGACTATAGCATGGCAAGATATATCTCTGTATTTACTGTAACAGCTATCCATACAGTTACCCTGGGTGAATGCAGGGGGTTTTGATGCTTCACTTTAGAATTAGTGACCCTCCCATTCCTTCAATTTGGTTTAGGCGGAAGTGTATCTTGTCTGAGAAAAAATGTTGTTAAAGCATTTGAACATCTTTGACTATAGCGTTTTGTAAGCAAACTGAAGCCTGAGGGCATGAACTTGAAGCTTTAATTCCGGTACCATTGGAATTTTGTAAGAATGTAATTGTAAATCTTGGGAAGAATTCGGTTTAAAGATGTTGTAAGCCGGCCATATTGTGGTTAGTTCATTGTAGAATCTGTCTCCTCGAACTTTTGCAACCATTTTCGTCATTAGCGTTATATTAGAAGAATCCTTGTTTGATAGTACGTACTCGCATACGCAGAATGCTCCGGTGAATGACGCCATGTCTGTGAATTTCCTTTGAGTGCTCTTGCATTTCGTAAAGTAGTTTTACAATAAGCTAAATTATTTTTTTGAAAAAGAAACACCTTTAACGCCTTACTCATAATATTTTTTATAAGAGGTTCATAGAAAGATTTTACAATGAAAATTTAACGAATGTTTATGAATATGGCTGTTTATAATTGCAGTTCCTAACATAGTACACGCATCTTCAAGTCCATGCTTACTTACTAAAGTGACAACAGTGTGACTGTGTTACCTATTATACAACTTACGGAAAAAAAATAAATTTAATCACAAATCGGTCTTTCTGGAAGCGTCTAACTTTCAACTATAAAAAAACTTAATTTTCTCTTTACACCCCATGAATAAGGTATGGGATATACTTTCAACTATGTTGCAATAACAATTATATTAAACATCTACATAA
Organism: Muscina levida; assembly: GCA_964034835.1. Classification (NCBI taxonomy): domain Eukaryota; kingdom Metazoa; phylum Arthropoda; class Insecta; order Diptera; family Muscidae; genus Muscina; species Muscina levida. The sequence continues at coordinate 151,683,049 of OZ035882.1, forward strand.
CCGACGATTCCTTTTGTGTGTAGACAACAACCAAATTATATCGCCATATCATACACTCTATTGTTGATATCCTGCCGCCAATGTTTAGGTCCGCCCCTAATAAAATGAGCAATCGCACACGCACACTGAGACAAAATATACAGCAACATTTTACACTTTGATAAGTAGACGCGTTATACGTATATACAAACAAATACCTAATCCTCGTTAATCGTACTTATATACTTATATATACTCTTACCTCTTTCTCTCGCTCACATTCTGGAATTTTTGTTTTGTCGCCATTGTTTCTGTTTTTCGTTTATTCGACACCTTTGTTGTACATTTGATTTTGTGTTCTGTTTTTTTTTTTTTGTTCTTATAATTTGCAATTGATGATGATGATGTCTAATCAACCACCAACTCAAATGTCATATACGCGATTTTTTGTTTACAGGGAACTACCTGATGTGTACAGAGTTCGAGTCCGTGTTAACTCGTAAGATGAACAAAGATATATTTACAAAAACAAAAATTAAAAAAAAACAAACCAACCAAATTAATTCTTCAAACTGTCTATCTTGAGAAGTATACAAAATTGTTGTATATGTATAACTCTTTCTCTATTTACTACTACATATAAACAATCTTTTAAATATATAATCTTATATATTTATGTACATTTATATATATGTATGGATATTTTAGCTAATACATAATAACTTAACTTTTTATTTTACACTGTTATGTTCTTTAAACTAATTATCAGTTTTTAGTTTAACGTTTAACGTCAAAACACACAAAACTTTTAGCTAGATACGAGAGCCAAGCAGACTTACGAGTTTGCTGACTCTTAAAACCATCGTTTAGTTTGATTGGTCTATGTCACAAACACCTTTTTCGTCTTAATATCTCGCTCTCTCTTTCTGAATCTTTTGTTTTTTGATTGATACTATCACAACAACACACACACACACACTTTATTGTTTTAATTGTTTTGATGTTATGTTACACCGTACACGTTTGCTTCGGCTCTGTAAACTGTCTACTGGAGTTAAGTTGCAGTTGCAAACACAAACCTTCACTTAATATTTAACTTGAACTGTAGTATGATTGTCTCTCACTCACTCTCTCTCTGCCACTCACCACACAAACGATGATAACACTTACTCTCACTGTACCGTTAAAGCACATTTTATTATCTACATAAACAGTCGATCATTGGTTTCAATTTGGATCTTTCAAGCCTTTAATCGATTGTCTTCATATTTTTTTAGGGTGTTTTTGTGCGTAATAGTAGATCTTCAATTCCACTCTTTAGTCAATGTCTGTCTAATGAGTAGTCATTGTTTTTGTTTTCTTTCTCAGTTCCATTGTATGTATCGTAACTTTCTCATTCATGTTGTGGTAAAATTCGAAAGTACTTAAGTAGCTAAGAAATATTTTTAGTATTTTTTTTCTCTTAAGTAGCTAAAATTGATCATTATTAACACCGATTTATATTGATTTTTTTGTCGTTGCAAACATACATTTACATCAAGACATAAACACCCCCACACACATATAAGTCGATCTTAGGCAGTAGACACCTAAAGGATTGTAAGAAACGAATAATTTATTAGGCAATGGGCTGCTATAAAGATACAATTTGTTTGCTAACAGACGACGTTAAAATTTCGATAAAAAATGCCAGAAGAAAATAATCTAAACTGGAAATATATATGTTTTTTTTTACTATCAGCCATCTTCTCTATAAACTAAGGATCCTTAAGCAACTCTTCTACCAGAAATGTGATAATTTGTAGGAAAATAAACACAAAGTGGACCAAATATATTTTTAAATTTCCACCGACGATAAGAAAAAGAAAAATTGATTAATAAAATAAATACATCATCCATAAGTGATCCTCGATCCATAAGTGATCCTCGATTATTTTGACTATGTTCAAAAACTGTCCTGCATTTCCTCACGAAAACGTTCCTTTTATACCTCAAGAGGCATTGGTTGCTGTGGACAACTTAACTTTGAAGGTATGGAAATAAAACTGGGCTACGAGCTTCCCAGTTAATGTCACCTCTTTTGGATATTACTTTTGGCCAACAACTTTGCGAACAGTACCCAATGAGCGGCATGTTGGATGTATGCCATGTTGGCCCATCTTAATGAAACCCCGATCGTTGATAAAACCATTGAAATTCAATAGCGATCTAAACATTTTTTGGCAGGACCTGTCTCCTCGAACTTCTGTATCCATTTTTTATATCCTCACCTTACGGGTTGGAGAGTAACACATAGAAGGAGTCACTTTAGACTCTAGGTTTCTTTGAACCAAATTCGATTCATGACTTTTTAAGTTGTTTGAACCATGTCCGTTTATCTGCCCGTCTTTCTGACTGTCCGGCTGGTGCGCACGATAACTTTCGAAAGACGCAATTTTGCACGAGTTAATATTTCCCCAAAACTACTTACGGTATTGCAAATGGGCTGCATGGTCCCGCCCCTTCAGGTACCTCCCATACAAATATATCGTTCCGCCCACATTAGAAATCGAGTAAAAATATCAATACACCCAACGGGATCGTACCTAATTTCTGTATTTAGATAAGCTATAACAGGATAAAGTTTTGGAAAACAAAATTGGATGTCTAGCCACGCCTCTTCTGCTACCTCCCATACAAATGTACCACCCCGCGCACTTTAGAAATCTATTTATATTAATATACTAGAAAATTTTATGTTTTACTGAGGGTGAGGGTATATGTAAGTCGGTTTTCCCGACTGAAATTTTCTTACTGGTTAATAAATTTTATCTGTGGACCTTCATTGCTGTGCCGTATGTTGTAAATAGCGCAAAATGTTCATTGCGCTATAGTCGAAGAATCATTGCTTCGATCGTATTTGGGTAAGCAGAAGGCACGTTCAGCTCTGCTGATTGACGACATGACATTGAATTCCGATTGTCTGTTCTTTCATTTCATTACTCCTTCTCCCTAATCTGTCATGGCTGATCGATGCAGTTACCGACTCAAATGTTAACGGATTTTTGGTCCAATCTGTTTTAGATGCAAAAAAACAAAATAAAAAAGAACTTAAAAGCATGTTGGATCATAACTCAACAGCATTTGCGAATGCCCCTCATTGTCCAATAAAAAGTATTACGGCAGACGTTATCAAGTCCACCAATTTGTTTTGTCATATCGCCGAGTGAAATTTTGAATGCTTGTTAAGTACCCAGGCATATCATATAGCAGCCCAAGTTATTGTGGCAATTGATGCCGCGTTTGCTAATTGTGAATCTTATGCATTGTTTGGAGATGCTTCAAAACCAATAATTTCTGCATCAATTTGTAACAAAACACCGAGGGTAAACCAACTCCGAAGTCAAACAATATCTAGAAAAATATACTAACTTTCAAACAGAGATTTAAATTAGGTTAAAATTTTTCTATACGAAAATTAGCAAACTTAGCCTTGGGAAAAAAGACTTTGAAAAGAGAGCAATTGAATTTTATAAATATGTTCATAAAAGATTATTGAATGTTTCTCACTCTACCTTTCAAAAGCCTACCATTCTTTAGCTACCCTTCTTTAGCCGAGACATTTTATAACAATAATTTCTATCGGCTTACACTCTGAGCCCATTAAAAATGTCGTGACCTTCCATTTTCCAAACTAAGTGATAGCGAAATTTTTCTAGATCTTCTCTAAGCACCGACCCAATTTTCTCCTTCCTTTGAAAAGGATACGATTTTCCAGTAGCAGTTTAAGTATTGCTCTCAATCGTTGACCTGCGTAGAAATCGTTCTGCGTAAAAAGTAACTCCCGCTCTATCAGTAAAAGTTATTCTGACCACTTCTTTTGACCACTGCTGCGCATCGAAATAGGTCTGCTTCAGCCTAACGTACAATAAGTTTGTTCTACTAACACCCCATGCAGCCGCTTTAACTCGTCTCTTCCGAATTTGAATTTCAACTCAACACTTCAATTCCCTTCAATTGCCCGCATCTAAACTTGTACCGCTTGACATTAATTTGCAACGATACAACTACAACAACACCTGGTATTCTAATACAAACACATGTCACACCCAGTCATTCATATAAGAACAGCTGAACATGAATTTCCTTTGTTATCTTACAACATTTTAAGATTCGTAGGTTTAGTAACAACATTTGGTAGTTTGAAAAAAAAAGCAACAACAAACAAAACTTTTTTACGCCGTCCATCCTTCCAGTGGTGTACGCGCCATCATGGAGTTCCCTGGTTAATTCTTTTACGTTTTGTGTTTTGTATGAAACCATCCAACACCACCTACATGTGTTTGAGTACTTTCTTACGTTTTGCGTTTAGACTAAGAAATCTGTTCATCACTCACTATTGGAACACGTTGAGACACCAGTACAAATATAGCAACAACACCAGACACCAACACTTCAACACCTTAGATGATTAATTGGTAAAGGTTGTGGTAGCGCGTACCGGATTTGGGTAAAGTTGGCTGTACTCACCCACATTCACACACACACACAAAAGAAGACGCGGGCGCTTTCCAGCCGATGTATGTGTGTAGTATGTAGATTATTTTGGAATAAAGAACGATTTTGTTGAAACATCCACACACTCACACATTTTGTTTGATCTTTGTACTTCGTTTCGTCCTTATGTGTATCTTTTTTTATTCTCTCGTCCGTAGTAGTACTCAATCATGTGGCGTAGTTATATAAATATTTTTGGTCTCTTTGTTTTCTACTTGCTTGTGTTTCTCTTTTCTTTATGTTGTTTTTTTTGTGTTCTTGTCTTCAAATTTACCTCAAAAGAACAAAAATGCGAGCTTTACTTTGTCTTTTCTTTTTTAAGGATGTGTAGTAGGATATATGGACAGAAGAGCACGCTTTCGCAGAGCAAGCGTTGTTTCTTGTGTCTGTGTTTTTTCTTCTTGTTACAGAAAAAACCATCAGTTTAAATTGCCAAGGTATTTAAATCAAACCTGGAGTAGAAGATCAAAGCTAGCTAAATGTCATAACGAACAAGTCCTTCATTGAAATGTCCGTCCTATCAAGCGATACAATCAATTTCGATAGATAAGCCTTAGTTACAAGATCCGTTGGCCAGGCAACGGCTGGACATTCATAAGATCCCCAAATATGCAAACTAAAGTAAAGCCTTAAAATCTCCTGATCATAAATTAAACCTCGAACGCCATTAAATGCATCCAATAAAAATTTCCTGGCAGAGGATCTTGCACAGTTTTGTAGGTTTATTTTCCCATTTGTGACGTCTTACCCCGCCATCAGCCAGAGACATTAATAAGGCCTGTTTCGTTTTGAGGCCGTATATCGCCACTCACTAAAGCCTTTAATACTCCAATAACCAATATCTATGTTTGTATGTATATCACTACTCCTGCTCCAAATATCTCTCTCTCTCTCTCTCTCTAGTACTTTGCCTTTGCTCCTTCTCTATTTCACGAGTGTATAACTTTTACATGTGTATGTGTGTGCATTTTGCATAATTTTTCACTTAATCTCAAAATTTCATCTCTCCCTAATAGTCCACCTGTCTTTCTTTATTATTGTGAAAACTCCATAGTTAACATTATCATTAAAAAAGGAAACCAACAAATCAACAAAAAATTAAAAAAAAAATCAAATCGTTTAATAATATCCAAAAACTTACAAAAACAAATTGGTATAAATCTAATAACTCATGTAAATTATTGTCTTTCCCTCTCTCTTTCTCTCTCACTCACATTATCTTCCTAATCTACAAAAATCAAACTCACTCACACTAAACTCTTGTACACATAAACCCATTCAGTGTGTCATACTACTATGAGTTTTCCAAGGAACAGGATTATATTTGCTCAAAACCCGAGGACTCGGGAATGCATCTGTGTACGGACTTGCCGCCATATCGCATAGGACCCATGATATGTACCGGTGAGTTGGAGAAATTTTCAGCAAATATTCAACACTGTCTAATTGCTGTCTGTTTCAGAGCAAGCAATACCCATGCAAGAAAACCTACCCACCAATACCTCATGCGTCAATTGGAACCAATACTATTCTCACTGCACACAAATGGGCCTCAATCCCTTTCAGGGCACTATATCCTTCGATAACATAGGCATGGCCTGGGTGGCTATATTTTTGGTAAGCAGCAAATTGAATACAATTAATAATAAAGTAACATATTCAAGTAATGTTTTTTTAAATTTCCAGGTAATATCCTTAGAGGGATGGACGGATATTATGTACTATGTACAAGACGCTCACAGTTTCTGGGATTGGATCTATTTTGTTCTGCTAATTGTCGTAAGTATGAATACCACAACACTACACTTAAGGGCACTTCAAGGGTTAAGCAAGAGAATGAGATCAACGGTAATCACATCAATTACGAATATGAATTGAGCACGCTTCAATTGAGCTTTCATTGTTCTCAAGAAGAAATCAAAATATTCCACCCCTTGTATTTGCTTTGTGAAACGTAGAAAACAGGTGACTTGTTGAATTTCCAAAAAAAAAATAAAAAAAAACCAACAAATTTTTTGCGTTGCAATGGATAAAGGAGCAAAACCATCTTACGAATTTCCAAACAGTCTACCCATCTGCTTCGCATCATGTTTGTGAGGCATTGAAAAAAGTTTTTTCATTTCCTTTGAAGATTAGCTTTTGTTGTTGCCAGCAGTTTCAAAGGAATGTGTGATTTGAATTCTGATGGTTTTGGGGAGGGAGAAAGTCGCGCCACACGTGTTTCGGAGCAGACTCAAAACGTAGACGGACGGAAGGAAGGAAGCAAAGGCAAACAAACATGCAAATGAAAAAGTTTGTAAAATTGTCAAAAGTAAACTTTGCTAACTTTTGTGTTGAATGGAACCAAAAATGCTATGCTAAAGAACTTTAACAGACAACACATATCAATTTGGAGATGAAGAAAAAGTAATAGAGCCTTTAGATGTCGTTTAAATACGAAATTTATGTAGATGACAGTTACGAATATATTATGTCTGATTCGAGAGAGATTACAAAGAAATAAAGAGAAGTTATGTGAATAGTAAGTAAAAGAAGCGATCATAATAGCAGGATGTTACTGTAAATAATTGTTAGTTGGTATGCGCTTGTTTCACTTGCTAAACCATGAAATGGCATAGAAATGGTATAGCTTCTTCGGGCATTCGAACTATATGAGGAAGACAGAAACTGTCCGCCAACAGCGAAGTGTCCATCATATCTATCAAGTACTATGTTGTTTTCTCAAATTCTTCTAGTGCTGTTATAGTGCCCACGATTCTCAATCTTTTCGTAAGGCATGCAAAATTAATGTATAGATGGACTTTCGTTGGTTGTATTTAAGCAATATTTTTCTCTTTAATATTAGCTAAATACATTTCTCATATTTTACGATAAAATTTATGTACAAAGTGGAAAAAGGCTTCACAGGTACACATAACTTGAATTACTTGTATTCACCACCACCGCCTGACTGCTTCTCAATATCTGAAGCGACTGCAGTAACATCAGGCTTAATTTCGTCATAGTAGAGCACGCAAAATTACTAAATCGATAAGATGGACTTTCTTTGAATAGAAATAATTTGTGTTCAAGCAATATTGTTCTCCTCAAACCCCAGCCGCATTGTATTCGGCTTTGTTACGATAAAATTTATAGACAAAATGGAAAAAGGCTTCACTGGTACACATAGCTTGGGTTACTTGTCTTCACTACCACCGCTTAACTGCTTATCAATGTCTGATGCGACTGCAGTAACATCAGGCTAAATTTCGTCGTAGTAAGGCATGGACTTTCTTTGGATTGAAATAACTTGTGTTCAAGTTATATTGTTCCCTTCAACCCCAACCGTATAGTATTCGTCTATTTTACGATAAAATTTATTGACAAAATTGAAAAAGGCTTCATTGGTACACATAACTTGGGTTACTTGACTTCACCACCGCCTGGCTGATTCTCAATGTCTGATGCGACTGCAACAACATCAGGCTAATGAGAATATGATTTCAACATATGTCTTTTAACCCAAATGGACCAGTTAGTTGTCTTTACTTCAATATTTTCCATCATCTTCATGAAATAATAAAAATAGAAGTACGACCGCTGCCACTTCAGCGATTGCCTCATCAATTGGCATCAAATAGTGATTTTGTGCAAAACAGAACTTAGTTATACATAAATCTGTTACTCCACGATAAATATGGGGAAACGAACGTCTACCAAATATCTACTATAACATATTTTACATATTGTATCAATTACATACAGTCGAACTTCTCTATAACGAACTTCTCCATAACAAATTCCTCTCTATAACGATTTTTTTTTAAAACACGGCATTTTCATAACGTTCTTCACACATTTTTACCTCTCCATAACGAATTTTCTCTATAACTTAGAAATCGACGATCCCCAGTGACTACGTTATAGGGAAGTTCGACTGTATTTTTATTTATCTATTTTATTGACATTTTTTCTCCTTCCTACAGATCGGTTCATTTTTCATGATTAACCTTTGCCTGGTCGTCATTGCGACCCAGTTTAGTGAGACAAAGAAACGAGAAATGGAACGCATGCGCCAAGAGCGGGCTCGCTATACCTCCACATCTACCCTAGCCTCCAGTACAAACAATTCGGAACCGGCAACCTGTTATGCAGAGATCGTGAAATATATTGCACATCTGTGGCGACGCTTCAAACGACGAATGTTAAAGAAGTACAGATTATATAAGTATGCTGGATGTATTTTCGATTTTTATTTTCAGTTCTTTGTAAAACTTTGAGTTTAACCCCTGATTTCTTAACTCTGGACTTCATATATAAAAAATACTACAAACAAAACCCAAAAGCACACAAAACCCCACTACAAAATTCGATTCACTTGATCGATTGTAAAATTTCGATAACATGTACATAAATAAATTGAAAGTCTGTTCTATAAATCGATCGTAGCTTGAACCCAAATATAAAATCAAAAACATACAAAAAACAAAAACAAAATTCGCAAGAACAGTTTTCCTTCTGTCAGCATAATTCAATTTGAAATGGATAAAGGTGACCTACGGGGCTTTGCAACAAATGCTACAAACGCCCATTATATTAAAATATATATATTTCAAATTATAAAATGACAGCTATAATACTAAAGGCTTGAGCTCAATTAACTATAGAACCTTTCCTTAATTAAACGGAGATTTCAGACCACGATTGGACTTCCTTAATTCCCATGTGCATCTTAAGTGGTGCGCCTCGACGTATTTGATAATAATTTATAATTTATTTCCCAGAAACTAAACGTTTCTATATGATGGCTCCAGTCATATGCAAAATCTCTACAAGAATGTTTATCTGCTAACTTCAAGTACCTGAATGGGTGTGTAGTTGAAGCCCACGCATGGTCACCAACACTTTTTTCACATTCATGTATCCCTGTTATAGTTGAATTATGCCAAGGTGGGAAACTGTCGTCCCAAAGATTGCCTTTGAATATCACAACTCATCAATATTTGTCAAAATTCAATATCATCTTAGACGTAACAGCAAACAAACCCCCCCAAAAAAAACCATTAAATTCCAAATACTAACTAACGTTACAACTCTGTGGTTCTATTTATGTATTGTTTCCCCCCTCCATTCTGAAGCGTTGTATTTGTACATAGTAATACTATATACTAACCTACATACCTAAGTACCTACATTGTATGTAATTCATAGAGTTTATAGAGCTTCCAATTCCGTTTTGTACAAAAAAATGCTGCCTCTCTGCTACCTCTCTAGCTGGATTTCTGGGATTTTGATTGTAAATTCCATGCCCCATTCAAAAAAAGTCGCAAATTAACGAACCAACGTAAAACGTATTGAAAAAAAGAAAAAGATAAAAGCTTTTCCCAAAATCAAAAAACAAATGTTATGCAAAAAGACGCATCGCATCATATATCGAAAGTTATCGATAGCTGGATGATGGTCATTGTCAATCACCAAATAATTAAGCAATCAATCAATGTTCCGTGAATTAGTTGCAAGCATTTGTTGCTACTACTTTAGTTACTATTTCGATTTTCTTTTACGGTTTTCTTTCTGTTGATTTCTTTACGTTTTTCGCATTTTCAGTTTGCATGTCTTGGCAATAATTAATGCAAAAGAATTTTAAGCTAACTAAAATCAAGCTAGTTTAGTTTAGACATTGCATCTGGCAGCATTACTCATTCCACACACATTCCACAAAGCGATCCACAACAAGGCAAATGTAAAGATTTCGAATGCTGACTGGCGAACGCCACTTACATTTGCCCGTGTTATTTGCATGTATGTGCCACGCCCCAGGTGTTGGGGGCTGCCATTCATTCAACCATCCATCCATCCATCCATCTGTCCATCCATCCTTCCATTCACTGTTCGCTCATTAGTTAGAAATGCTATAAAAATAATCTTCCAAGATCCAATTTTTGTCGTTTGTCAAGATGTTGTGAAGGCCATTGTATAATTTAGAACCACTTAGTGTGACTAGTGTTGCTAATACTTTTCTGCAATTATTTAATTCAACGCTATGTCAGGTACCAACAACAACAACGCAAAGAAGGATTACTTCCCAATGCAGACAACCTAACATTTTCCCCCTCTCGCATTAAGTGTCACCATCCGAAATGCCCCAAGTACCCGACAAAACATAAACCATCTAGTATACAAGATCAAATGATCACAGTGATGGTACCGCTCAACTCCAACAACAATGTCAGTGGCAGTAATAACAACCACAATACCCAACAACAGCAACAACAACAGATGACAACAACGGCCAACTCTCAAAACCAACAACAACAGCAGCAGCAGCTGCTGCAGGCAAACCAGCAACAACGTTCCAGTTCAACTACTCAAACACCTGCCTCTATGGTGGCCTTGATAAATGGCATTAACAATGGCACCGCTAACACACAAATCACCACACATCACTCCTCATCCGAAAACTCTGAGCATTCCTTGGACAACGCCTCTGTTGTGGGAGGCAAGAATGGCGATTGCAAACGTATAACTAACCCCATGAAACAGGAAACGGATTCCACAACAGGGAAACTGATGCCAACAGTGCCGGCTCAGCAGCAGCAAAAGACTATTCTCTTGAAGTTTAATCAAACCCTAATGGACTCGGATCAATTGATTGTAAGTTACGAAAACAAACGAATGTCCAAACACTACAGAAACTTATATTAGTAAACTTGTACAGTACTTAATTTTCAATACTAGTTATTTCGAAAATCACAAACTCTTGTTAGCACAATGTCGGGTTAAATTTCACCCTGTAACTAATGCTCGATAAAAAAAGAATCTAACTAAAAGAGTACTTGCCTAAATCGAACACTAGTTACAGTTGAAATACTAAACCGTTATTGTGCAGCTGTTTGTATCCATCTTTAGTTTGAAATACATTTAATCATGTAAATTTATAGCCAAGGCTTAATTCCAAGTCAACTCTGCATTATTCCATTGGTTTAACCGAAAGTACACTATTTTTTACACATCTCTACACCTGAGAATTCAGTTTTAAAATTGTAAATACAAACACTTTTGTAACTGTGCAAAGACGTTTAAACTATTGAATTGTTTCTCTTTTCGCATTTCGTAAACGTTTACTACGTTCAGCTCCAGCTGGGAACTTTGGGCAAGGTATACAACCCAAAACTTTTTGAAGTCATTTTGTTACTGTACCCGAACCTTTACTTTCGAACGTTAATAATTCGATCTCTCCCGGCTAATTGTAAATACTTTCCATGCCATTCTATGACTACCTACCCCAAAAAAAAAATCTAAGGAAATTTGTAAATCTTCAGCTCTTTTTTTATTATACCCACCATTCGATAGGCGCATGTATTTTTGAAAGAGTAACACTTTGTAACTTAAATTTTTATAGACCCATCCGTGCACATCGGGTTTTTTGAGCCCGCCTTCCTCGGCCAGCCGTCGTCCCTCTGTTATGTTCAATGAGTATGTGTTGTTGCATACACCGCCGGCCCTTAAGGAACCGCCGCCAACGACCGAGAAATCTGTGTGTTCGTCCGAAAAGATGACTCAAGCTGGAGATGGCAGTATTTGGCAAGTAAGTGGTTTCGTACGAGCAAATTTCCCAAATTGGTATATTTCGTGGCTTTGCAATTTCATAGGTTAATTTACCACAAACCTTGGCGAGTATTACAAACCCCTATGCAGATTGTTCGGATCTGGGTATACACGACGCCATGACTTGTCAAGAGCTTTTAGCATTTTCTGTGGCATTTTCAGCGGCTCTACCCACGGGTCAGAGCACACTGGAGTCGTTCTATTCGTCGTTGGCCCGTTGTGATCCGCAAACTGCCGAGGCTATAAAGAACCAACAGAATATCGATAATACCAATATTGCCAAACAGCAACAGCAGCAACAACAACAACAGCACCATCAGCAACAAAAACACCAGAGGCGACATCGTGATAACAAAAAAGGAATCACGTCAAATGGTGGCACTGTATGCGGTGGCGGCACTGCCACTACCACCGGTAACTACATGGAGGACTACTCCTGCTGCTATGATCTCTATCAAAATGCCCTGTCCCCGCTGGATGACCCAAGGAAGAAACGCTCGAAGCTTATGAATTCCATAATCACAGTTTATCGCTGCACAATGAGAGTATGTGGATTGGTGCGACGCTACATTAAGAGATTGGTGGATCACAAATACTTCCAGCAGGGTATCCTGCTGGCCATTCTCATCAATACCCTATCCATGGGCATTGAGTACCATGATCAGCCCGTGGAATTGACTGCCATAGTGGAGACAAGCAACATTGCATTCTCCGCCATATTTGCAGTGGAAATGTTGCTCAAAGTTGTAGCCGAGGGTCCTTTTCGTTATATAGCCAATGGGTTTAATGTATTCGATGGTGTTATTGTGATATTAAGGTGAGTAATGGGCCGCCACTAAACGTCGACCTTCTTGCAACCTACTAAAATCTACCTAATTTTGCAGTGCCATTGAAATATGCCAACAGTTTTTGGGTAATGGCACTGGCGGTGGAGGCTCTGGCCTGTCAGTGTTGCGTACCTTCCGCTTGTTGCGTATTTTAAAACTGGTACGTTTTATGCCCAACTTGAGACGTCAATTATTTGTCATGCTGCGTACCATGGACAATGTGGCTGTGTTCTTTTCGCTTCTTGTCCTATTCATATTCATATTTAGGTAAGTTTTTCTTTGACATGACAACAATGACATCCTGCCGTTAAGGTTATACATAGACGCGTCAAGCGTATTACTGTTATCCTACATTTATTTGACAACGGGTCGTCAGCGTTAACAAGTGTTATCATCTGTTCATCCAATAGTCACTACTAATTATTTAGAAGGTATCGTAATGAACACGCTGCTATTAAGACAGTAGGTTAGATGGAAAGTCTTGTGGTGAAACATGAGCGTTTGTGAAGGCTGTTAGAGGTATCACTGATATCTAATCACTTAAATTAAGCATACTCACTGTGTTCTTTTAAAAATGGTCCTTTATCAATGTCATATATAGACTCGTAATATTTAACTGCAACAACACAAATTCTATTTCAAGTCTTGTGACTGCGAATAGCATTTGACATTAATAAGAACATTGCAAAATTTTGTCAAACCTTTAATGTTGCACGACAAGGCTTTCTCTTATTAGAGTAGTACAAATAAATAACAGAGTGTAGTATGGAATTTTAGGAAAATCATAAACGAAAATCTTTAAGAATTGGTCTAATCCGTAGGGTTCATGGCCGTCATTTGAAAATAAAGAACTTCGTTAATCCTCCCTCCTCAGCGCCCCTCTCCCAGTCCTTCACATTTGTAAAAACACTCATAGACAATAATAATAATATTACACATAAGTTATTGTCCAACAACAAAACCATGTGTCCTACCCTTCCCAAAAACAAAATCCAAAATTTGTGTGTTTTCCCCACTGCTCGGTCTTTCTGTCTCTTTGCTCTCTATATCACTCTTTTCTATATATCTTCCTACGTCTCTTCCTATAATTTGCTCTTTCTCTAGCAAAACTAAAATCAAATCATTATTTGTCCGATCACCAGAAGTAGTTAGTTCGATTAAATTTTAAATTGTTCATTCATATTTTTTTAAGAAAAAAAGAGATACAAGATATGCTCGGCTCTTCTCTGTCTTTGTCTTTCTCGCTATCTATCTCAATTTAACAAATGAAGTGCCTCTTTTGACTCTAGCTTCTCTTTTCGATCAATATACCCAATTGCAAGAGACTAAATCACACACAAACACGACATTTTATCACACGCACAAAACTGTTGCGGTCACAACATGAATTTTGTTATTTCTGCCTAACTGTTGCCAAACACTTACTAACTCACTCACTTTCTTGCAATGACACCACCCACCTCCACCTCCACACTTAATCACAGAAGACCAAAATATTTGCTACGTTTTAATACACCACATGCCAAGTAACAAATTCATATGCTACACATTTTGTCAACTCTGTTTTTTTGTAACGTTACTGTTTGTTTTGACAATACACCAACATTTTGCATACATTACTCTCAACATAAAGAACAACTAACTATTGCAGCCCAATACTCGAATATACTCTAACTCAAAGTACTCGTAACGTTCAGTTCACTCCATTCACTGCTCTACTACTTACCTATATACATATAGTTTCATTTAAGTATTTTAATTGTGTGTAGCTTTAGAATTAGCTTAAGTCTCAAATTTTGTTATCGATCAAAAACAACAGCAACAACAACAACAACAACAAAGCTGTTGCAAAATTAATTAAAACGAAACTAAATTGTATTGATTGACACAAGATTGGTTTGCCGATTGGTTAATTGTAGACTGTACTTGAGACATTATATCTAGTAAACCTCATTGGATTCCATATTACCGATACGAGTTACTATATATTTAATACATAGCTTAGATTCATTGTTGTAACTTCAAGTAATCGTAGTTGGTATTTTTTCCACAACATTCCATATGAAAAACAAAAATCAAAATATACTTAATATCCTAACTATCCACTACTGCTACCATTAATCTTTTAAACTACAACAACTGTTATTGCTACTTCTATCTCTCTATTAACTACAGCTGTTACAACTTCTACTATTCTATTAATATAGAACAAAAAAAAAAAAAACAAATATAACTACTACTACTACTAATATTTATAGTTACTTCTGACTGCAATATAAGTGCCTACTTGCAAAACTCTATTTTCAATAGATTTGTTACTTAAACTTATCAAAAAAAAACAACAAAAAAAAACTCCTATTCGTTTTCTAGACTAAAATTGATTGATATAAATACCAAAGGTCTAAATGCTTCTAAAGCAAAATAAATGAAACTAAACTTAACATATAAATTTAGTAAAAAGCATTTAATTTCATATATTTTTAGTTCCTGTTTGATACTTTAAGTTATTTCTATTTCCACCAAATCTAACCACTTGCCTATTTTCGATTACACTTGAGTTCAATGACAAACTAATCAGACTGGTTTTTTGTTTGATAAATTGTTATTATTAGTTATCGATTTACTATATGATAGGCATCACATATACACGGGTCATGAACTGCGATATATTAGCCCTTAACTGTTTAACTTATTTTAAAGCATGATAAAGGTGAGAACAGTATTTTCTGTCTAACGTTACCATAGGAGTTTGCTCATGTTTGGCTGGTGTGTGATGCCTCTAAGTTTTGATTTGAACAGTGTTTACTCGACGCGATATCCTTCTTATATACGTAATATTGTGTGCAATGTTTGCTGAAAATTGGCTCTTCGCTCGCAAGCCAAGAGCCACAAAATTTCAAATGAGCTCTCAGCTCGCGAGCCAGGTGCCACAAAATTTCAAATGAGCTCTCGGCTCGCTAGCCAAGATCCCAAATAAAGAGCTGGCTCGCTAGCATCCAAGAGCAAGGAGCCAAGAGCCCAAAAAAGAGCCAGCTCGAGAGACCATTTGAAATTTTGTGGCTCTTGACTCGCGAGCTAAGTACCAAAGCTATGTACCAAACGTACTTTTTTATGCCAAAAAGTACTTTTATTGGCCCCAAAAACACTTTTCTGTTGCACAAAGTACTTTTTTTGTGCCAAAGTACTTTCTTGTACCAAAAGTACTTTTAATGTACTTTTCTGCACAAAGTACTTTTTTTCGTACTAAAGTACTTTTTTATGCCAAAAAGTATTTTTATTGGCCCAAAAAGACTTTTTGTTGCACAAAGTACTTTTTTGTACCACATTACTTTTTTGTACCAAAAGTACTTTTAAAGTATTTTTCGGCACAAAGTACTTTTTTTGTACCAGTCCTTTTTTACGCAAAAAAAAATACTTTTATTGGCCCAAAAACACTTTTTGTTGCACAAAGTACTTTTTTTGTACCAGAGTACTTTTTGTACAAAAGTACTTTTAATGTACTTTTCGGCAAAAAGTACTTTTTTTCGTACCAGAGTAATTATTTGTACCAAAAAGTACTTTTTGGCATAATTAATTAAAAAGTACTTTGTGCAGAAAAGTACATTAAAAGTACTTTTGGTATAAAAAAGTACTCTGGTACCAAAAAAAGTACATTAAAAGTACTTTTGGTATAAAAAAGTACTTTGGTACCAAAAAAAGTACCTTGTGCAACAAAAAGTGTTTTCGGGCCAATAAAAGTACTTTTTGCCAAAAAAAAAGTACTTTGGTACGAAAAAAAGTACTTTGCGCCGAAAAGTACATTAAAAGTACTTTTTTAGTACAATAGTTCTCTTTTGTACCAAAGTACAATAAAAGTAATTAGAACTAAAAAGTACAATAAAAGTACTTTTGGTACAAGAAAGTACTTTGGTACAAAAATAAGTACTTTGTGCAACAGAAAAAGTTTTTGGACCAATGAAAGTACTCTTGGGCATAAAAAAGTACTTTTGGTACATAACTTTGGTACTTAACTTGCGAGCAAAGAGCCACAAAATTTCAAATGGGCTCTCGAGCTGCCTCTTTTTGGGCTCTTGGCTCCTGGAGCCTGGTTTAATATGGGTTTGGCGAGTTGAGAGCTTTGTTTCTCCGAGTGAATAGCATCAGTTCCGTTGTACCAGGGTTTATACCTAGTCGATGGTTAAGACACCATTTAAGTAGAAGATCCTTTAGGATTCTTGCCGGTAACTGTTAGTGCTACGTCATCCGCATATGCAATATCCAGTGTGCCTAATATGTAGGAGTTTATCAACTAATGAGATAACAGCTGGATTATTCTTCAGTTGTTTCATTGAGTCACTTACAGATTCAGGTTTAACATTGTTGAAAGCCCTCTGGATGTCCAGGAAGGTGGCGAGTGTGTATTCCTTGTAGTCCACAGATCTTTCTATAAGACTGATTATCAAATGTAAAGCAGTTTCCATGGATTTACCCTTCCTTCGTTGTAGGCATGTTGAACATTAGATAAAGCTTCCGGTGAGATAAGATGATGATCTGATAAGAAGGAATAGAGACTAATCGGTCTAAAATCCTTGGATGTAGTATGGGATGCCTTACGTCCTCAAGGGATAAATACAATTTTGTAGGAATGTGGGACAACTGCAGACATGCTCTGAAAATTGTTTAAAGCCAGGGCGTTAATACGTCAATGTTTTTCTGTAGATCCGCGGGTATAATACCACCCCGGAGATTTAAAAGTGTGGAAACTTTTGATAGCTCATTAAACTTGATGTTTAGTAATGGGTACAACGGAAATATCAAAAGTATTACTGTCCATGTTTTCCATAGACTGGTAATCATTTTCCTGACAGCATTGGAAATGTGCTTCCGTCAGTACCTCTAGGGTTGCGCGACTATTTGTGGTCCATGGACCATCGAAACTTAGTATCAAGGCATCCACTGTAGCATTTTGGAAAGCTTTATATTAACACTTACAGACGAATGCTTTGTTACCAGTACACTTAAGCGTTTGGCTCTTCGCTGCAGAAAATGTCTTTAAAAGTAGATATAGATAGATATAGATATGTGCAGGCCTCTACTTAAAGAGGGGGCTTCAGCATCGCTATTGCTTTGGCAACTTGAGATTTTAGGGCTTTGCACACAATTTTATAATATTTTAAAATACCGAAATTTAATCTTTTTAAACGTGTAAAGTTTTTTATGTTTTTTGTTGTTTAAAATCCAGCCTAATTTGTTTGTACTTTACAACTAAAACAAAATGTTAATAGTACATACGAAAATATCTTCTTTCTCTCTCTCTCTCTCTTTCATTTTTTTCTTTCTTTCCTCTTTCCTAACACCACAAAATTATGTTGAATTCTAAACAAAACCCTTTTTTTATTTACAAAAAAAAAAAACTGCTAAATTATTATAATTTAAACTAAACACAAATATAATAATAAAAAAAACAAATTTAAACCATTATTTACTATATTAAATAATAACAATATTTTAACGGTATTTATATTCGTTAACTTATAATCCTATAATAATATTCGTTCCATTTTTTCAATAATTAATTTTGAAACAACAACAAAAAAAATTGTTTAAAACAAAATAATGAATTTCCACAATATCATCAATACTACTACTTCTACTACTACTACTACTACATCTACTATGTACCACCACAACCACTACTACCTACCGACTGTTTGGTATCGCAATGCAATGCAATACATAAAAACGCATTCGAAACCGATACGCATTCGAATGGAACGTATGATTTATAGTATACTTGGCATGAATCTGTTTGGATGTAAATTCTGCGAAGAAATTGATGGAGACAGTGTATGCGATCGTAAGAATTTCGACAGCCTGCTGTGGGCACTCGTCACAGTGTTTCAGGTAGATGAAGATGATTGTCATTTTGATACCTATATTAATTATAATTAACTAACAAAACAAAAAAACAATAACTTAACAAACAGATATTGCCCTATAACCCAATAAACATAATATGTCATAACATCGTGTGTAATTCTCTCTTTCTAACTCTAAGTTGCTAAATGTTTTCAGTTTTGATTTCGTATTATTTTATGTTTTGGTTTGCCAATTATCTGTTTTTTGTTTAAGCTTCTTCCTGTCCATTGTTTAATGCTTTTGATTTACTTTTTTTTAAGTTATTTTTCTTTTTGTTTACCTTGGTTGTGTTTAAAATAATATCCGAACCGCCCCTAAGATAGCGCCTGTGTGCGCCCTTACCCCTTACAATAGAATGGAATGAATGTATTGATAGGTATTGAATGAATATAAATGTTATGCCGGTTTTTTTTAGTTCGTTTTATGTTTTGTTTTGCTGTGCCAATTTTGGAATTTTTTATTTTTGCTTGTTCTACACTAATTTGCTCTCCATGAACGAATCTAAATCGGCCAAGGCCAACTAAAAGCTGACGAATGCTATCATACATTGTATGCTGGAATCGTGTGTCACTTTACGCGGCTATCTCATTTAGGTTTGGTCATATCGTTTTAATTTGTGGTGTGTTTTGTGTACAGAACGATATGAAAAGAAGAACATGAAAAAGCGTGAAATACTGTTAGTTAGGTATATAGCTATATGAACATCTCGATACGCATAACTACTAGAACGTACCCCGTAACCTAGTGTCGTTAGCAAGTAGTTCCCCAATGTCCCCATTTTAGTTTAAGTCCCTGCTCCGCTCCGCTCTGCTCTGAGAACAAACACCGTAACTCTCAGAGAAGAGACTTTAAGTCTTGAGGAATATCCATCAGGTGAGTACACGGCCTATTATTTGCCACAACAGCATGTATACAAATTTTATACGTGTAGCGTGTATGTTACGCCTTTTGCTTGCACTCTCTTTAAACATTACTGCATGTGGCACGTTCTGCTCTATTACATACATATCATAACTTATATCAACTGCTAAACAACTGTCAAACATCTGTCACTTTCTCAACTCGCCAGAGAAGCCCACAACTACCAACAACCTACTGTCACTCCACACATCCAAATAAAACCCAAACAATATCAATCTAATATGAAACCCTTTAATTCCAAACATCCATTTAAAACATTAAATCCTTTGTTAACATTCAGTCGCCCGAAAACCACATTTACCCTTCGTTGTTTTTTGGACACAAAACCTACCATGCTACATCGTTTGTATATAAAAATCGTGCAGGATTCATTGTGTGGCTAGTTATATATATATATATGTAATCAAGACTTAAACACAGCTCAAATCATTTACCAAAAACAAAAATTCAAATATATTTTGTGCGACAGCGCTGTTAATTAGCAGAATTTTGTATTTTGCAAATGAAAAGATACCCGACAAATGAACAAAACAAAAAAAAAAACTATAAACAGCAATCCAAATTCAAATCCAATACTATAGTTAATTTTTTTTCAAATACTTTTTCAATACTCGTACAAATTAATACTACTACATATGATGCTATAAATAACTTAGCGATTTCTTTTATGTTTTATATAAGATTTTTTTCCCTCCAATGTACTATATATATGAATACGTATTTACCTTAATTTAACATAAACAACTACAACTACAACAACAACAACTATATAAATATGCATACTATATTTACAAATTTTTATTATCATCATACCCAATTAATACTACTCTACTACTACAACAACAACTAAAAACAATCAATCAAAAAATTAATCAATTCAACTAAAAAATTAACTACTACCACCACAACCACCACCACCACTACTACTACTACTACCACTCGTACCACGTATCCAATATTACTACCACTCGTGTGTAATTCTTTGTGTGCGTGTGCGTGTCCCACCAACCAACAGCATACTGGGCATGTATCTGTTCGGCGGTAAGTTTTGTAAGTTTACGGACGAGGCCGGACTCGAACGGGAATGTACGTGTCCCGAAATAATCAGCAAACATCCGCAATGTGAATGTGACCGTAAGCACTTCAACAACATTCTGTGGGCCACCGTGACGGTCTTTCAAGTAAGAGAACCCTTCTTAGTTAGTAAAATGATCCGTAATCAAAATGATATAAAAAAAAAAACAAACTATGTAATAATAACTTTTAACTACTATAAATCTTCTCCTAATGTCTATGTTTGATTTTTCAATTTAGTTTAGTTTTTGTTTTCGTTTTTAAACAATATCGTTTTGTCTCTTCTTAGATTTATGACACCTGTAAATTGTCTACACTATCCCCATGATTAAAAATTGTGATTTTGTTAACCATTAATTAGATCGGTTACTATTTGGGGAATTATTATGTTGGGATACCCTACACCAAGAGAATGCAGCTTAAAATTGAGTACATATATAAGTAACGTATATAAGAGTAACGTGTCCAAAGTTGAGTTGTAAATGTGCCATAAGAAATTTTGGGAACTTTAAGGGAAATATAAAAGTTTCAAGTAAATTTTCCCTAAAAATAAAGAAGGACCTTTGGCACGGTTCCCAGTGGAAAAATTGCTCAGGACTTGCCAAAAACCGGCCTTAAGAACTTATTTTTTAGTAGATCTCTTCAATCATGTAACAGGCATACTATTCCATATATCACTTATCAAAGTGTCACATGGCAGTCCTTCTGAAAGATGAAAGACGAACGCCTGGAAGCAGACCTTACACACTGCATTTTAAAAGATCCTACACTCATTCCCCTGTGCGGTAGATTTTTAAGATACTTTTGCTTATGCTTCAAATATAACCAACACAGCAGTTGCATAAATATGTTCCACATGTTCCGATTACAGAAAGTCTTGTGATATATTGTGACAATATAGTTATGTTTCAATAAAAATAAGTATAACATTTTTTGGCTCATTGATTTGGGACATAAATCGAGGAGCACTAGTCTAATTTAGCTGAAACAAATTTAAAAATATTAAGAACTACAATTCTTTTAATCAGTTCATATAACGTTTCCCTACATAAGCAACAGCTTTACTTTTCCACTCATCAAATGATATTGAACTGGGTTTATTTTGTAGCAGTTACAATAAAACTGTTGTACTCCGTGGCGTATGATTTACGTGGAATATTACTTACGATAATCATACGCCACCATATAGTATTTATGTTATGTCAAACAAAAGAGCCTAAGACGTGACAAATTCCCCTGTACGATACTTACTAACTTCAAATCAATATTAAATTATTATGGCATGTAACTTGACAAAACGAATGATGCAGAACTTCTTCTTTTTGGGACTACTTTCACGTGCAGTTCATAGAATTGAGTCCCAAAATCATATGTTGTACTGTTATAGAAAAGTATCCCAATCAATCCATTGAGCATTATTCCTCAAAAGCTTTTCTCACTAGATTTTATTTTAAAAAGAAGCTACAAACATTGTAAATATTTTAAAAACAACCATGAAAGCGTTTAGAGCAACTTCATTCCAGGTATTATTTGCATAAGCAAACTCTTTGGTGTTGGGTATTAAAGTATATTAACTAATAGATTGTTTAACAAATTTAGTTAGAATTCAAATTATATTTTTACGTTTTTGAATTACTATAAATATCCTTCTTTAGTATCCTAAAAAATGAAGACCCCCTACTACACCCCTACCCACACTTTCTCAATACACACCTGAGTTAATTCTGAATGCCGGAAATCACGTCTCACGAGCAGTTCGTTCTCACACATACACACACAAAAAGGAATAACTTGTAGTTGGAATGTCCTTTAAGCGGGTTTCTTATAAGTAACGCAAAAGATTAAGAAAAAAAAAACAATAACTATTCAACTTGTTCTCCATATGAAGCTGTGAAAATCAGCGCGTTGCATGTGAACAGTTTCATTGTCATTCACACACCTTCAACCACCTTAAGGGGGAGTGGTGAAATTTGTAAATATTCAGTGCCATATAGGGACCTGATGGGTATTTGACCCACCGGTCCGACCATTCCTCATTTTGTGCGCGCCATTAACGCCATCGTTCAATAATCTAATATGTATTTATTTCTCTGAACATATTTGATGCATGTTTTGTTGCGTTCCATTTTACGTTTCGTACATTTTTATTCTTTTAACATACAAATTGCAGAGGAAGGACTTTCGCTTCCTCCCAGTATGAAACGCTGGCACGTTTTCCTTTTACTTACTTTCTGTGTGTATTGTAAGAGTAATTCGAAATGAGGCGGAATCCGAGATGGAGTTCGCGCGCAACCTTTGAAGAAATCACACCACGAATTAACACAAAATAATATGTTTTCGTTTTTTGTTTTTGTTTTTTTCTTTGATAATTCCGAACTGGTCCTTACGTAGGCAAGGACGCAGCACCACTGCTTTGCTTTGTATGAGTTGTTCGTGTTTATTTTACTATTGTGAAACGGGGTTAGACAACTTCCCTTACACCCCCACGCAGCTACATGTCCGCTGCTACTGTGTATTGTGACAAGAATAACAGCGACAATTTCCGTTCCATGTTGATTTAAGTTTTCGTTCTGTTGTTTCTTCATTTATGTTTTAAGTTTCACGTTTGCTTTGTGCTTGTTCTAATTTTATTATTATATTATTATTACCCTATCCAAGGCCAGCACGAGACCAAGGGGCCGATGCGGTACAAGTTGGCCCTTGGACCCGTGCTCGGCGGCGGATCCTTTCTGTGTTGTGCGTTTGTTTTGTACCCATGTTTAGTTCCGTTTGCTTGTGACAGTGTTCATCACTTACTCAGCGAAAACATTTTCTAGATTCTGACGCAGGAAGACTGGAATGTTGTCCTGTTCAACGGCATGGAAAAGACGAGTCATTGGGCCGCACTGTACTTTGTGGCCCTAATGACATTCGGCAACTATGTGCTCTTTAACCTATTGGTTGCCATTTTGGTTGAGGGATTCAGTTCAGAGGTAGAGTTTTATTACAACAAATCCAAAAAATAAAAACTATCAGTAGTTTTATAAATTTTCCAGCAAAGTAGAATATTCGGCGCCCGGGACCATAACATAGGTTCGAGCACCATTGACACAATGCCACAAATTTTTCGTTTATTGCACTCAATATCGCACCTGAATCGAATCGCAATCGAATAAGCCGTGATAAGCCGGTGAAACCTATCTTATGGCCGGACGAAAATTCTACTTTGCCCTCGGCTCCCTTAGAGCTAGATTGGTTTGTCTATCCACTTCCTTTAAATGAATTAGATTCAATTCGATTGTTCGAATGTTTGAATGAGGCCTCGCAGCCTCGAATGGAGAAAAGTCTAATTTTGAAATTTTGATTCCCTCAGCGAAATGAACGTCGTGAACGTGAACAACGCGAGTTGGTCAAGAAACTGCGCGAGGAAACATTGGCCGAAAACTATAGCGATGCTATGTACGATGAATCGCACAGTGAGGCCGATTCATCTTCGACCAATGAGAGTTACTACGAAGTACGCAATCGTTGGCACAGCGCGGAAGACATACACAAGGTTAGTATTGCTTCTCCCACGCTCCGTCCGTTCCTCAGCTTCTCACTGGTTTCATTTTGCACCCCTCCCAACCCCAACACCCAACACCCTACACATACATGGCAATTTCGTTAATTTCGTTTGATCCACGCCACCGAATAGCTACAGGACTCCACAGAAATGTTTATTGAGAATAAAAACAATGTCCAAAAGCAGCGCGTGACCCAACCAGGTACTCGAGACTATCAGATCAAGGAAACTTCTAGCACAGTGACGAGTTCGGCACCTCTGAGTGGGGCGAATCGCAAACTGTCCGAAAAGGATGTTAACAAACCTGAGGACGAGAGAAAAGCGTTAAAAAAGGTAATGTCACGCCCATAGAACAAGGTGAGACTCTTTGTATTCCCATTCTATTCACAGACATATTCGATACGTGACCGACGCTCGGATGTCCCACGTTTAGCAAAGATACGACCAATGAAGGAGCCACCCATTATTACTACCACGGCCGCCACGCCGCAAGACTCACCGAACACCACCCTAGAGACGGGAACAAATTTCCGGAATTGGGGGCAAACGGATAATGATGATAAAGTAGAGGTAATAAAAGTTTGGTTAATCACGAAATTCTTTCCAAAACTCTCTGTGAGATAATTATTGTAAGGAAGATGTGGAAACTTACGGTGAAATTGGTGAAACTCTAGTCATCCACTTAAACTTACACGTCGACTACAAACTATATTCCATATATTCCATTTTTACTGTTTCCAGAGTCCTGGTTCACCTTCATTGCTGCGACCACCCACACTATTTAGTGGACAGCGTTCCCTTGACGAGGGCATTCCCTCAATTGATCTTATTCCGCCATCTCCTGTCCTGCCGCACAAATCTCATGTGAACATTTTAAATGCCAGCCAGTTGGAAAGCAATACGACTGGAACAAACAATTTTGGCCAGACATCGGCCAGTTGTTCCCTTCTTCCGACCGCTCTCAATGGCAGCGCTGGTGGTGGGGTGCATAGCGTTATAATCGATGACATATCCAAGAATCCAACCAGCGGTACTTCGGGGCCTATCTACGTACCTACAATATCATCGACAGCGGCCAAACTCCAACTGCCACCGTTCACGCATGGCAGAAGTGAGACCAGTGTTGCCTCCAATAGTGCAACATCCCTAAACACGGCCATACCCGAAGCCAGTGAGCCTTTGCAAAGGCTGCCCAGCCTCAAACGATTTCGACGCACGAGCTCGAAGAGAAAGAAACATGATCCGACGCCCGAGGATTTGGAACATCAACTTAATAATGGCAGCGACAACTCCTGCCTACTGACAGACTGTAGGGCGTCGCGAACGGATATATTCCTAAAGCCCGGCACACCAAATGCGACCATCAAGAACAAAGAGACGAATCGCCTGAGTCCTCAGAACTCAATGCGCCGCCTATCCGCCTCGTTCAGCATAGGCAGTGGGCCCGGAAGTCGTAGAGCCTCCGCCTGTCTCTTCAACTCACAAATGTACCAGAACCTAAACCAATCTTCAAAATTCCCCACGGGTCCCAGCAAAAGGCGTATGTCCTCAATCGAGTTGGCATTTACGAAAACCTCCCACCTTAACTTGCACAATCTAGAGCCGTCGCGTAAGTCACTGTCGTATACAAACTCCAAATTGGACTTGGACAAATGGCAAAAGGCGTATTCGAACGAGACGGATATGTTGCAACAGTACATCCAGGAGCGGGATAAGCGCAAGAACTCAATCTGTCAATTCTCCAAGAAGAGCAACGAGGAGCTAAAGAAAGAGGAACATACCAAGGAGCAACAACATTCCTTTGTCCCGACCTCGGATCGATATTCCAAATTAAAGATAATAATCGATCGCATTACACCGCACAATTTCACCGAAGAAAGGAAGTCCTACTCAATGTACATATTTCCAGAGGATAACAGGTAAAGATAGTGAACCAACCGTAAGAACTTTCGAACGGACGACCTGTGACCTCTTCAATATTTGCAGGTTCCGCCGCATTTGTAGCTGGTTTGTAAATCAAAAGTGGTTCGACAACGTTGTCCTGTTGTTCATAGCCCTTAATTGCATTACATTGGCCATGGAGCGACCGAATATACCTCCGGATAGTACGGAGCGTCTGTTCTTGGCCACAGCCAATTACATATTCACTGCGGTCTTCACGGTGGAAATGTTCATAAAGGTAGGAGCTGCACGTTAGACGCACAATAGGGCTATCCGTTCATGTGTTCTTTTGCGATGATTTACAGGTTGTTGCTACTGGTATGTTTTATGGTCCAGATGCTTATTTCACGTCCGGTTGGAACATCATGGATGGTTCCTTGGTTACGATCTCCATCATTGATTTGCTCATGTCTTTGATCAGTGATTCAAGTCCTAGGATATTTGGGATTTTAAGGGTAAGTCTGTCCGAAAGATAGCAGTGTATGCCACAATTTGCTCCTGATCATTTGTCCCTTTCAGGTGTTTCGACTACTTCGTTCCCTGCGGCCTTTGCGCGTTATCAATCGAGCGCCGGGTTTGAAATTAGTCGTGCAAACGCTCTTATCGTCCCTGCGACCTATCGGAAACATCGTCCTTATCTGTTGCACCTTCTTCATTATCTTTGGCATCCTGGGCGTTCAGCTGTTCAAGGGCACCTTCTACTACTGCGAGGGTGAGAACATCAAGCACGTGCGCAATAAAACCGACTGCCTCAGCATAGCTGGCAATGCGTGGGTGAACCGCAAATACAATTTTGATGACTTGGGAAAGGCTCTAATGTCTCTCTTCGTACTGAGCTCCCGCGATGGCTGGGTAAATATTATGTACACGGGCCTCGATGCCGTCGGCGTGGACCAGCAACCAATCGTCAACTATAATGAATGGCGGCTGCTGTATTTCATTGCCTTCATTCTGCTCGTGGGCTTCTTTGTGCTCAACATGTTTGTGGGCGTGGTGGTCGAGAATTTCCATCGTTGTCGCGAGGAGCAAGAGAAGGAGGAGAAGATACGACGGGCGGCCAAGCGTGCTCTGCAGATGGAGAAGAAACGCCGTCGCATGCATGAGCCTCCCTACTACATCAATTACTCACCCTCGCGCATGTTCGTGCACAATGTGGTCACTTCGAAGTACTTTGACCTGGCGATAGCGGCAGTCATTGGCTTGAATGTCGTGACCATGGCCATGGAGTACTACATGATGCCGGTGTCGCTGCAATACGCCCTCAAGATATTCAATTACTTTTTTACGGCCGTCTTCATACTCGAGGCCAACATGAAACTGGTGGCGTTGGGGTGGCATCTGTACCTGAAGGACAAGTGGAATCAGCTGGACGTGGGCATAGTCATACTGTCGATTGTGGGCATAGTGCTGGAGGAGCTGAAGACTAACATAATACCGATTAACCCGACGATCATACGGGTGATGCGTGTCTTGCGCATAGCACGAGTTTTGAAGCTGCTGAAAATGGCGAAAGGAATTCGAGCTTTATTGGACACAGTGATGCAAGCGTTGCCCCAAGTTGGCAACCTGGGTCTGCTCTTCTTCCTGCTGTTCTTCATCTTCGCTGCCCTGGGGGTGGAACTATTCGGAAGACTTGAGTGCTCCGAAGAGATTCCATGCCAGGGCCTAGGGGAACATGCACATTTCGCCAATTTCGGAATGGCTTTCCTCACATTGTTTCGCGTAGCGACTGGCGATAATTGGAACGGCATCATGAAGGACACGCTGAGAGATAACTGTGACGACGCGGCGGATTGCGTCCGCAATTGCTGTGTCAGCTCAGTCATAGCTCCCATATTCTTCGTGATATTCGTGCTAATGGCGCAATTCGTGTTAGTGAACGTCGTCGTGGCTGTACTGATGAAACATCTCGAGGAGAGCCACAAACAGATGGAAGATGAAATGGACATGGAAGTAGAATTGGAGCGAGAGTTTGTCCGCGAACAGGAGTTTGAGCAAGAGCAAAAGCTCTGCGAACAACTGCAACAGCAGACGAAGTCCTCGACTCCCGCCCAGCGACAACTGGGAAAGGTTAAATCACTGCCAATGAACTTTACGTACAACACACCCTCTCAGGAGAAAAAATTCGCGAGCGCGGTGCCAGCAACACCCCAAGCCCGTCGACAAACAGTACAGTACTTTAACCAGCAGAATGGTCTGGGGTTGGCCGAAATCGGCGGAGCATTCAAAACACAAGCCCTCTCCCAAATGGTGCCCGAGTTGAGCGCAACCGAAGAGAATAGTTTTGACTCAAAACTGCAAATACCACTCACGTCAAGGCGAGGCCGCCGCTGTTCCACAGTCCTGCGCAAACGCGGCATCCTCACGAAGGAACGCTCCCTCGACGAGCAGGCCATTCGCCGTCGAAATCTGGAGTCCAAACGAATGAGTTCCGATTCCCTGCCCTGGTGCGGCGATGGCGGAGATTTTCGCAGCGGCACCATCTTTGAGAGCCTGGAGTCTGACGGTAGCCCCTCCTCCACCTATGACGTGCACAGCATACGCAGCGAAGAGGTGCCACGCAATATATCCGATGCAGCCAGCATCGTGAGCGCGGTCGTCAGTGAGAAACCATGCAATGTGACGCCCAGCAGTGGGCCAGCTTTGCGGCGACCATATGGACGCTCAATGTCAACAGACCCCAGCATTTTGGCCCCTGCCCGCGCCAATCTTTTGTCAGTGCCACGCTCAATGCCACCCCGAAGTCGCAGTGGCAGCACAAAGCAACTGTTCAAGCAACAGGCCCTGGACGAAGACCCCGACATGGATGAAAGTTCCTTGCTGCTGCCGGTTGTAATGGAAGGCGGCACAGCTGCAGGCAACAATAAAGCGAATGGCCACAAAATCACCACAGATACAAACGGCCGAACTGCCTCAGACATAGCCATATCAGAGGGTCTGTCCAAGTCCGACTCGGCAGAAATATTACGAATTATATCCGAACGCAGACTAATGGACCAACGTGATAACAGCGGAAACGAAGATTCCGACTACAACGAATTGTTGTTGGTCAAGTCTCCCCAGTCGTCAATGGACGGCTGAGTCCAACAGTGCTCCGAACTTCAGCTCTCCAATAAAACCACACCCACCTTTGTCTCGCGCTCATCTACGAACCCTTAGCTATAGTACATGCCCATTGTATGTATATTTATAGATTTGTACACATTAGGGAAGTAAGTGCATAAGTCTGTATGTATGTATGTGTTGTTACAATCATCTCATTCGCCCACACCACCCCACCCAACCCCAAACCACTGGAACTAACATTAATCCAAAGTTTTCACCAAAGTGTTTAGTCATGTTAATAGACCTACTAGATAAGAACAAACTGTCAAATTTTAACGTACGACGGACGATATAGGCCGACATTGTAAAGAAACTAACTTCAATTATGAACCACATTGTGCATTGCCAAAAAGAGAGAGAGGCAGACAGAAAGTGATTAGATTGAATGTAGAGTTAAGCACAAACTGATGTGTTCCTTTGCAAGGAAATTGAAAGTGGACAAAGATAATGTACTATTAGGACAATTGGTTTTAGGCACTGAATAGATACTTTTGTGAATATCTCTACATGCAGCCAACTAGACGTGGCAAGTGTTAGTGTTAGTAAGTGTGTAATTGTATAATACAACATTGTACATAATTTTATCTGTTAAACCAATTCTGCTAATCTAATTGTAAGGGAATGTAACTTAGCGCGTAAATAGGCTTAAATAGAAAATTGTCCTCATTTGAAATGGATCAATTACAAGAAATGTATAAAAACCCACTAAGTGTTTAAACCAAGGATTTGTAAAATTCTAGCAATTATTTTTGGAAATCAATAAAATTATGACAAGCAGTGACAAAATGAATGAACAGACTAACAACTTGGAGACAAATGGGAAAAGTGTGCGAATTTTTACAGTTTACTTTACCGTCAAAACGGTGTGTATATTTTGCTAGAAAATCGTTGGTGTAGTTTTCTTGAGCATGTCCCTAAGAATAGTTTTCAAAAATACGGTCAATAACAAAAAGTAAAAACTTTTCCCGTTGATTAAGACTTCTCTGGAAGGATTTCGGTAAAAATATTTGCTTCAGGGATACGCTGTCAAAACGTTTTTATGGGAACACTATTTCGCAGAAAAATGTTTCCCTGAATCTGAGTTTCCATAGGGAAATCCTGTTGCTGGCAAGGTTTACAATAGAAAATTTACTTTGGGAGAAATGTCTTTGACTAATTTACAAAAATATTTGCGTTACCCCCGAAACGTGCTTAAGTGGACAAATTGTGCATTTTGTTGGACAACTTCTTAGGGACGACTAAAGTGAATAGAAACATGAACTAATTCGCTTGCAGTATATTGGCAAAGGAGTGACGTTACTTTTGTATTAACGTTTGTGTTCCATATGGCGATAAATTCAAATATTATTATTGTTACAATATGTGAAAAGATATATTAATTAATACAACAATTAGTTGTTGTTGACTACGAGTTTATTTTTATTGTATTGATTGAATGTAGACAACAACAAAAAACAAACGCATTTATATGTCATATATACAATACAAAAATTAACTATTCAAACTCCATTGAACAAATTGAAGAAAGCAATTGTCATTGAACCCCTCAGATACCCTTTTGCATGGCATAGATTTAGTATAAAATAATTTTAAAAACAAAAACAGGAAATTTCTTATAAGCAAAACAAACAACTATTATGTAGTTCCAATATGGGCTCATTCAAAACTCTACGGAAACACTGCGATCCTACGCCACTCTCACATACGAAACTTCGACAACAAAACTTCAGCGGGTGCTTCAACTGTGATCTGTAATAAACGTCGTAAGCGAATTCCTGGTACGAGAATTACTGAACGAGCTAAAACAAAACTCATCAACGAATTAAGAAGTAAACCAACGCCCCACTCTGAACTATAATCAAACTCACTGTCAATTCTAACGACCCCACATTGACCCAGTGGCATACACTCCTGCAGACATTTATGGCCAGTTGGTGAGTAGAAGATCATCGTTGCTCTTGCTGCAAACTCCCAAGAGTAATCGAGGATCCTTAACTCAACAAGTGGCCAATTGAACGAAATGTCTGCAACACTCACCCACTCTTAGGATAAGCTTATTAATTATATAGGAACTATTACTAACAACATTCATCTAATATGCATATAATGTACCTATGCATACTATTGTGTAGGCATAGATACATTATAAGCTCCAAAATGTACATAATAGGTAAATTTCTTCTGTGCCTTCTTTTCCTTAACAAAAAAAAGAAACGAAACGATAAATTTCTATAATCAACATAAAAATCTAACTCACAGTTCCCACTCTTGATATCTTCCAGTATGAATTAAACTATTTGCTTTAACTCAAACCTAATTTCATTATCGTTCTATCCAGCATTAAATTTTAACTTTACTTACATCTCCTCTAAGTTCTGCTACAACTATGTACATGAATATTTAGCTGAATTTCGATATATCTCTCACAAACATAAATCGCTTAGTCTTGTTGATTATTTATTAGGATTTAATAAAAGAAAAAAAAAACAATTGAAAAATGTATTCGAAAAAAACAAAGATTTTACTAAATTAGCGACGAAAAACTTGTATTAAGTAAATACTTTAGTATATATTTTTTAGTTTAGAAACCAAAAAATTGTTTAATTAGGAAATTAAAATCAAACAAAAACGAAAAATAAATTGAAAGCTATATAATCAATATTGAAAACAAAAAATTGTTAAATAGAACTAGAAGGAAACTCAAAATTTAGCAGATATTTTAGAATTGTACAAAACAAAATATGTATTTCAACAAAAACATCAAATGGGAAAATAAAAATTATAAATAAAAAAGAAATATAAACAAAAAAAATTATTGTTTATTAAATTATTCTACAATTAATTTTTTGAAAATGTAGCGATAAGTATGTACCATATCAGCTATAACATTCAGAATGATGTACATCCAATTTATTGCCACTTACGACTATGAACCGTTTTGAACTCCGTGACAAGATTTTAGCACACCCCTCCATCGCTGGATGTAAACTGCTATTCGTGGTAGTAAGTAAAACTGTCAGTTTCTTAACGACAACTTTCTACGGTAAAATCATCGTTTAGAACACTCTTACCGATTGTCAATTTATTATGAATAAAATTTTATGATATCGATGAAATTTAAAATAACAAACAATTTATTTTACAACATCTTGCTGCCACTCAGCGTCTAGGTGCGCTATGGTTCATTTCTGCATATTATAGATATACGTCGGTCCTTTTTAATCGGTTGTCCCATATATGTAGATTGTGTATTAGCCAAAATCTCGTGCGTAAAGTCATAGCGAGCATAATGACTTTAGTGCAAAATTTATTTAGATTTCTTTTAAATGCATTGATGTAAGTAAAGTTATTATAGAAAACTTACCTCATTATATACAGTGATCTTCGTGGCAGTAATATATCAGCATAGAAATTATTCTCTAGAACAGCTTTAGGTTGACTGCGATAATCTTCGGAATTTTCCGATTCCGTTTTATTAGAGGCATAAACCAAACGCATTACCGAGTCGGAAAGTAGACTTAGCCCAGCTATTGTATGCCCACAATACTACAATAAGAGATGGCGTAGAAGCATTATTAAATAATTACAATTGCCCTCATGTACCCTTGTGCTGTCGATGTGTGGCTTTATTACGCCATCTTCCGCTAAATCTAAGATGTGTATGTAAGGCATAATTTCTTCTTGGAACCCTTCACTACGCACACGTTCTAGAACTTGCCGATTGTGTGGATACCACTGTTTACGTTCTGTCTCGCGGAAACCATGTATAGCCTGGAAATAAATGGAACACAGCAGTTAATGTTTGTATGTAAATTTAAAATATATTTATTTACATCGTCCCAATGATCAAATTCATATCGCAAACGTTTCATGTATGGTTCAATCTCCTCCATAAGTTGTGCCTCCTCTTTTTCGGATATGAAATCAACAATTATTTTCATATCCTTAAGGAATTTTTCCTTGTTATCACTTTGCCATTCTCCTTTTAAATCCAATAGATTGGAGCCTGAGAGAGCATAAGATTATTAATGTTGCAAAAAATGCAAAAAATCTTGTTATATAGAATGGAAATTAGAGCTTAAGGGTCAATAATGCTGAGCGATCTGATGGCGTTTGTGCCGTCTGTTAATTCTTCTTCCCAAGTATATAGTTTTATTCGCCTCTCATTCCCTAACAACAGACATTCAGAGATAAAGTACTTCCGCACATTTCTCACCGCAAGTACTTTTAGAAACGAAATCTTCTAGTAAATTTAGTTTTCTCCTTGTATCCTACGTACCACTTTCATTGCACACAGTCTTCTGTTCTGACCTGGAAGAGCAAAAGTTACGTGAAGGCAGTTCCAATTGTCGAGCTGCAAACACAATTTCGCAGGATTTAAGGTCGCCCTTTAGGATCAATGGGCGCCCACGACGTATTGCACGACTTAAGGACGCAAGTATGGTCATTTCTGCAATAGATTTCAATTATTTACTATAGTAAACTGCTATATCAGGATTAAAATTACCTGTATCAATATGAAATCACCGGTAACAATTAAATAACAACAGAAACTGCTGGAGTGCGAAAATACTGAACAACAACAGCTGTTTAGATGTTTGCCATTCTTTAGAATTGCCAGATCGAAGATTATTTCTGAGAACTGCCAGATGCCACGAAGATGTTGCCGGTGTAACCGTTAATAGGCAGCAGTCAACTAAATACAAAAGAGCTTAGGCGGCTGACGATGACTACACCATATACTCGATTAAATCTTCTTGTGCCAATTCTTACTCAAAGAAGAGATTTTAATTTTTCTTGTAGTTATGTATTTAAATCGACTTATTGCTTGGTCAGTTCCAGTCATTTGATGGTATTGCCAGCCTTATGTCGAATGCATTAAAAAACATTAAATCCATAACTCCCATCCCTGACCTGTTGTTTATGTCGGCAAAGCCGTGTTTGTTTTGTTTTTATACCGCTTCTCACCCACACACACAGCTGTATTCTCTCCATATGGTAGATATTGAACATATGTTTTATATTCAGAACGACGGAGAATCTGGATTATTTTCTATTACCCTCGATTTGCGGACAAACAAGGTGAAAACGTAATCATATTTATGTGTTGGTGCTGGGCACACAATGTACAAATATGGCAGTAAATTGAAACGATGCCTGTTGCAGCAGCAGTTTCAACAAAGTGTCGGTTCGTGGCACGGCATACTTGCCACCTTCCCACAGTTTCCAACGTCCGTGAGGCACTTGAAAACCGATGGCGAACAACCCGCCAATGTCTTCCGAAAACGAAAATTTGTGCCGCCTGAGCCATTAAAAGAGGCGGAAGGTGCCCTTCCTAAACAAGCTCGTGTAGTGATCTGCGGCGGCGGCATTATGGGCGCCTCAGTAGCGTACCATTTGGCTCTCATGGGCTGGGGAAAGGATACAGTGCTCTTCGAGCAGGACACTGTGGGAGGAGATAGTCCATGGGCGATCAGTGGCTCGGCGGGACGTTTTGAGCCCAGCTTTACCGAACTTAAGCTTGCCGAGTACTCAATAGAGTTAATCAAAGAGTTTTCCAAAAAAGGTTTACCCACCGGCTGGAAACAGGTGGGAAGCCTTAATGTAGCCAGAAGTTTCGACCGAATGATTTCGTTCAATCGCATGAAGTCTCAGGGCGTCGCCTGGGGTGTGCCCTGTGAAATACTTAGTCCCGAACAGTGTAAGGAGCGTTGTCCTTTGATTGAAGTAAAAGACCTACTAGGTGGGTTGTGGATTCCCGACGATGGTGTATGCAATCCACATTTTGTCTGTCAGTCCCTGCTGGAAGAGGCGAAACGCATGGATGTGCGAGTGGTGGAACATTGTGCCGTGAAGAAGATAAGATCCGAACACGGCAAAGTGGCTCAGGTAGAGACCACATCGGGGGATGTCAAATGTGATTTCTTTGTCAATTGCACCGGATTTTGGGCCAGGGAAGTAGGTACACTATCTCAGCCACCCGTTAAGATACCTCTAAAAGCTGTAGAACATTATTATCTGCATACGAAACCTATTGAGGGGCTGGATCCTATGACGCCGTTTGTCAGAGACTTTGACGGCGGTGTGTATTTCCGGGAAATGGATGGCTGTATATTAGGTGGTGAGTAAAACATAATACAATAATTCAGTACCACGATTGTTATTATTTTTTTTATGCAGGTGGCTTTGAACATGAGGCTAAAGTGGCCTTCGAAGATGGTGTCATACCTTTATCACAAAGAGAACGCGTTCTTGCTCCTGATTGGGATCATTTCCATGAGCTTCTCGATGAACTGCTGAAGAGAGTACCTGCTTTGCGATCTGCTCGCTTAGATCGCCTTACCAATACCCTACAAGCGTTCTCACCCGACTGCAAGTGGATTATGGGAGAAGTCCCCGAAATACAAAACTATTATGTATCGGCCGGAATGAAAACGATTGGCGTTTCAGCAGCAGGTGGTATTGGTCGTGCTATAGCTGATTTGATGGTTAAGGGATCAACGCCGCTGGACATGCACATATTGGACATCACTCGTTTTTTGGGTTTGCACAATAATCGTAAATTTCTCACAGACCGGCTAAAAGAAGTTCCAGGCAAACATTATCAGATTCCCTATCCATTTGACGAATTTCTTACTGGTCGTAATTTGAGAATGTCGCCAATATATCCTTCGTTTAAGGAAGCTGGAGCTGTGTTCGGTCAAACGATGGGATACGAAAGGCCCAATTACTTTGATCAAAAGGATAAAAGAGGTAACTGAAGCGTAATGGAATTTATAAAAAATTAAAGTAAAATAGATGTGATAAGCATACTTATAGCAAAACAATGAAATAGTGCAGAATTAGGAAAAATAACTGCGTCGAAAATCTGTACCATTAGAGACAATATTTTCTTATAATTATCGTGAAAGAAGAATTAATAATATGCCATGAAATATATTCATTTTACGTATATAAAATGTTCTTTTCTTGCTTTAGATGAATTTGGCATACCACGTTTTCGTATAGCGGAAACTAAAACTTTCGGCAAACCTCCATGGTTTGATCATGTTGCTTCCGAGTACAATGCTTGCCGCGATCGCATTGGTCTTGCCGACTACAGCTCCTTTACGAAATACGATTTTTGGTCTAAAGGTAGAGAAGTGGTGGATTTGCTGCAATACTTGTGCTCAAATGATGTTGATGTACCAGTGGGTTCCATTATTCACACAGGAATGCAAAACCATTTGGGTGGTTATGAAAATGATTGCTCATTAGCGCGGCTATCGGAAAGACAGTAAGTATGGCGAGAATTCTGCATGACTTATATTTCGAGTAATTTAAATTTTTATTCTAAGCTACATGATGATTGCACCGACTATCCAACAAACTCGTTCAATGAGCTGGATTCGCAAAAACATGCCTGCCCATTTGAGGGCGGGTGTTAATGTGGCCGATGTTACTTCCATGTATACAGCCATCTGCATTATGGGTCCTTACACCCGTGTACTGCTCTCTGAATTGACTGACACTGATCTTTCACCAAAGAATTTCCCTTTTTTCACTTACAAAGAACTGGATGTAGGCTTGGCTAACGGCATTAGAGCATTGAATATAACACACACTGGGGAGCTGGGCTATGTGATGTACATACCCAACGAATATGCTTTGCATGTCTACTCTCGAATCCATCAGGCGGGGCAGAAATACAATATCCAACACGCTGGATACTATGCGACAAGGGCACTGAGAATAGAAAAGTTCTATGCCTTCTGGGGCCAGGATTTGGATACTTTTACCACACCTCTGGAATGTGGAAGAAGTTGGCGTGTGAAGTTCAATGTAAGTGTGAAGTGAGATGTAAAGTGACTGAGACTATTATCCCTAACTTATCTTTCAGAAAGACATTGATTTCATAGGCCGCTCGGCTTTGATTAAACAACGTGAGGAGGGCGTTCGACGTATGTATGTTCAACTATTACTCAATGATCACGACCATGAAGTGGATGTCTGGTGCTGGGGCAACGAGCCTATTTATCGTGATGGAGTATATTGTGGCATGACAACCACCACCGGATACGGCTACACATTTAAGAAGCAGGTTTGCTTAGGCTTTGTCAGGAATGTTGATGAGGCCGGTAATGAATTGCCCGTAACTAATGAATATGTTCTCTCTGGTCATTATGAAGTCGAGGTGGCCGGCATGCGTTTCGAGGCCAAAGTCAATTTACACTCACCCAATTTGCCAACGAAATTCCCCGACAAGGAACGTGAAGCCTATCATGCCACACGTGATAAGCCCGATCCAGCAGATCTGTTGTCCTTCGTTACAAAACCATAGAAAACAGCGGGAATATGTTCAATTATTTATTTTTATTGTTGTTGTGTTTGTCCTATCCGATTGGTATTGAAAAATATATTTTTTTATGAGGCACATCTGCCGCAAACCTAATTGGCATTTATAGTATATGAAATCTCAGAAACTCAATTAAAACCCGCCATATGTAGGTCATGACTTCAGATCGTGAGACTGCAATGAAATTTAATAAAAGTTCATATTTTATTAAAATTGATGATATTTTGGAAGTGACCTTGTGAATATATAGACGATATGCTAAAATTTTATATATTTTACATTTATGTGATTAATTTTTCAATTAGAGATATAACCAAATTTTATATCTGGCTTTACATTAAAAATTTATATAAA
The DNA here is from genome assembly GCA_964034835.1 of Muscina levida. Lineage (NCBI taxonomy): Eukaryota > Metazoa > Arthropoda > Insecta > Diptera > Muscidae > Muscina > Muscina levida. Next base: position 151,721,150 of record OZ035882.1, read on the forward strand.
TAAAAAAGTTGTACATTTATCAAAGCATAAAGGGGTTTTATTTTAATCTAGGCCGTAAGGGACATGCGATGAACAAGAGTTAGCTTAAAAAGATGTTTAAAGTGAGGTAGAAATCGAAATGTATCCATTAAAAGCATTGCTAAAGCATGTAGGCATTGCTAAAGCAAATTCATTAAAATTTTAATTAATACACCTTTTCAAGTTTCAGTGTAAAGATAAAATTTATGTGTAGTAGTTTCGCATGCGAAATTATTAACAAGCCCAATATGTTAATATACATTGTTGACATTTATGATCGTTCGTAGTGTAATATGTAAACTTAAATTGGACCTATCCTAACAATTACCGCTGTGTTACATACGAAATGTTCCAGACCACGGCCAACTTTCGTCTTGGGTCGATATTTCACCCAGCAACAAATACTACAGTTACACTACACAACAAATACTCACAGCAAAAACAAAAGGGTAGGTATATCTATACACACTCTCCTATGTAAAGGGCTTTTTGTATGTTCTAAATTGGTTGGTTCGAAATAGAGAAAAAGGACATGCGCATACATAATTTTGTTGATGGTGTTATTCGTTTTGGGGTGGCGGTAGGTTTGAAGGTTTCTGTTTTCTGGTATGTACCCAGTGTACACATACACACCTAAAGCTTTGATTGCGTGTTACTACTGCATACCTAGCCAGCCAGGAAGAGAGAAAGCAATCCGCTAACTTGTTTGGTCCTGCAGCTTCATTGGGAACCCAGAATGTCAGTGCAAAGTAGAGCAAGTGCACATGTTGTAACGCCACATTGTTTTTAGCACGGGGGTTTGTCGATGTTGGATTGTGTGAGTAAATTTGAAACTTAAGAGAGAGCGCCACTATGGCCTAAATTGATTTCCTTATGTTGATACCGAAAAAGTGAGGTGGTTGAACTTGTAACGCCAAGAAAATAATGGTTCTTGTTTGTACAGATAGATACATTGTACATAAACATATATCTGGGTATACACAATATCTGTACGTATGCAGAGCCTTGTAGAGGAGTCACATACATAGGCAGCAGTGTAGAGCTGTGCGCAATAAACTCCCTCTTTAGTAGCTTTTTGGCGCAAATTCCACTGTTCCTGGTTGTAATAAAGTCTTGTATATATACAGTGGTGTGCGATGAAATAGAGTTGCACCTAACCAAAATTGTCAAAGCAAGAAAAATTCACAAAAAAATATATTTTTATGGAACTTTTAGTTATTTTTATTGAATTTCAATACTAATCTAACAAAATTGAATATCAGTGTGGAAGTTCAAAAATTAAAAAGGCACAGTCAAATAAAATTATCTCAAATTCCCAGGTTTTGGCTGTGAACAAAAATAGAGTCAAAGAATTTATCGAATTGAAAGTTAATAAATTAGTGACTTAAATTAAAAAAATGGTTAAATTATATCTTTCTTTACCTCAGTACTTAGTAGAACAGCCATTACTTTTAATTACTTCGGCGGAACGATTTGGTATTGAATCCCCTAACTTTTGACAAGTCTGTATTGAAGTATTCTACCACGGAACTTTAATCATTGCCCATAGTTCATTCTTATCACATGTATTTCTTCTTTAAGAGCTACTTCTAACTCCCGCCACAAATTCTTAACAGGATTTAAATCTGGCGATTGTGCAGGCCACCTTAAAACTCAAACTTTGTTATTTCGAAATCGAATTTGACATATTCCATGTGTGATTCGGGTCGTTGTCTTGCTGAAACACCCATCAAAGTGGCATTTCCCATTCAGCATAAGGCATAATGATGTCATTCAGAACATTTGTCTAAACTTTAGCGTCTATTTTACCATAAACGAAACGTAAAAAGAAGAGATTAATTCCTCAAAGAACTTGCGGATTGGCCAGTAACCAAGTGGCGGTATATTTAGTGGTCATATGAAACGAAAGTGAAGTTTTTTTTAACTCTCATCGCAGCGAGCTTCCTTTACAAAGACCACCCAACACCGATTATCGTCCCCATCAACGAATATCGTCCCCAACACACCATTATGACCATAAAACATGGTGGTGAAAACATACTGATATGGGGTTACTTTTCGTACTATAGTACTGGGCCTGTATTTCGGTCTGAGGGTAAAATTTACGCTAAATTTTACACAAATATTTTAAATGGCTTCATGATGCCTTAGTCTGAATGACAAATGCCACTTCGATGAGTGTTTTAGTAAGACAACGAACAGAAACACACATGGAGTTGGCTAAAATGAATTTCGAAAACAACAAAATTTAAGTATTAAGATGGCCTGCACAATTGCCAGACCTAAATAATGATGAGAATTTGTGGCGGGAGGTAAAAATAGCTCTGAAAAGAAAGAATCCTTCTAATAAGGAATGAACAATGGACATTAATTTAAGCTGCTTGGAAGAATATTCCAATACAGACTTGTCAAAAGTTAGGGGATTCAATGCCAAAGCTTTGCACAGCAGCAAATAAAAATAATGGCTATTCTACAAACTACTGAGGTAAAGTAAGATATAACTTTAATATTTTTGTAATTTAAGTTACTTTTTCATTTACATTAAGGTTGATAAATTCTTTGACTCTATTTTTGTTCACAGCAAAAACCTGAGAATTTGAAATACTTTTGTTTGTTTGTGCCATTTTATGTATTGAACTACCACACTAATATTCGAATTTGTCAGATTAATATTGAAATTTAATAAAAATAACTAAAAGTTCCATAAAAAAAATATTTTTTTGTGCATTTTTCCTGCTTTGACAATTTTGGTTAGGTGCGACTCTATTTCATCGCACACCACTGTATATATATATTGTATAAAACAACAAATAAAAATAAATCCAGAAACATCTGCAGCTTACAGTGGAAGGAAGAGATGTGTTCATATCGGTTTCCAAGGCTGATTTTATTACGGGTAGTGTTGTAGGATTAGAAAACTTATGTTGCAGTATAACTGTTAAAATTGGAAGTGGTTCTTTATTGGTTGCAAGTGTAAGTTGTGTTGTGTTAATTCCTGGGTCATTAGATTGGTTCCAGGAAATCGAAAAGCAAGTTTGAAGTTCATAAAATGACAAATTTTTAATAAAAATAATATGGGATATTTTTTTAAACAAAAAAAAATTCTAATTCTATTTTTTTAAAAAAAGGTGTTGAATTTTCTCGTTAAACTATATACTTTATAAAATATTTTTTTAAATACATATTTTAAAAATATTTCTAATATTTATTTGTATTTTAATTCAAACTTTTTAATTTTCAATATATCAAAAATTTTAGCTTTAGCCAATAATAACAAAATTTTTTAACAAGATTTTAATAAATTCAATTTAATGAATTAAATTTTAATTAAATATTATTTAATTTATTTCAAAACATCTAATTAATTCATCTTTCGAATATGTTTCCAATGTTAATTGGTATTTTCAATCCTAATTTCAGTTTTAAAAAATTTAGATATTTAATTTTTCCATTTATAATACAATTTTTAGAAATTTATTTATTTTTGTACAATATTGTTAAATTAAATTTTTGGAAAACAATCGCATCCATATTTTTTTATTATTCTTCAAAATTTCTTATTTTCAATATTATATTTCGTTTAAATTTCATATCCAAATAATCCCACTGCGCAAAAATGTATCTTGTATTTTTGAAATTATTTATAATATTTTTAAGTATTTTTTTAATCCTATTTTCGGTTATAAATGCTTCGAAAATACAAATTTTAATCAATAATAATAAAAATTTTCGAAAAAAAATCGTATTCGCATTTACATAATTTATCTATTTTTACAAAATTGCTCTTCATTGAAAGGACATTCATGACATTCTGTCGTAGCGTTACGATTAAGTTTCATATCCAAATATTCCCACTGTGCATTAAAAGATATATATTTATATGTTCGTTCATTTATTTGGTAGTACATTTCCATTGTGTATCTCTTCCAATAAGATACACAAATTGGAAATGAACTGGTTCAAGCTATTTCCCATGAGGTTTGCATACATACAAACGGACAGACAGGCAGACAGACATACACTCATGCGTCGCAATGCAAGTGTCGGTCTACTCAAACACGTTCACACGTACATACGTACAAGTGGACCTGCAGACTCAATAATACACTCGTTTTCTTAACCACCAGTGACCAGTTGGAGAACATCTCTTGAACGAGTTTAGCGATCTGACGTCACAGAGCAACATGTATTGGTGGAATTTGTTTCATTCGAGTAGGCAAAGTGGCCATACAGGTTCTAGTTGTCTGGACGGGTCCGATGATGATGATGATGTTGTTGTTGATCATAAGCAAACATTAACAGCGTGAAGAGTTTAATAAACGTAAAATTCAACGACAGGTTTTCTGTTCCTGTTGTTGTTTATCTTATAGCCATACAGTCACACGACCAAATTCACTATGTGCGAACATGGTCAAACATATTCCACGTACATCTATGTGTATAGGTGTGTGTAGTGAGTGTATGCATGTATCTGAGGAGAAAAAAAACAATCAAGTTTTACGATGTGGCCCACAGAAGTAGGATCATTTGAAATATAGCCGTTACGTATTCAAGGTCTACAACACCACCCCATCCCCAATTAACACATTAACAGAGAGTTATTTACTTACACATACACATACAGATGTATAAATATGCACACAGATACAGATACACAGCGTATAAATAGAATATTCGCGAAATGCGCATGCCTGGCCATAACTACACCAGTTGTTGCTAAACGAAGAGGTCTTTGACTGAAACCATTCTTGTCGTATAATTGCCAAAGAGTAAAATTCTTGAGAGGTCGACTGTTGAATTGCCACCGTCTATTTAAATATCCCGGGTATGTTAAATAAATCAGAGGTTAGTCTAAAACATTGCGATTGTTGCAAAAATATCAGTGAGGAATCTGTAGATCGTCGTTTATTCGATATCACATATATGAGCGAGACGTTCTCAAGGATACTGACCTCTAATATTTATTATATTATATTTAAATCTTAGAAAAAATAATTTACATTGACATTTTTAATATTAATAATAAAGTAGTTTGGAAAAAAACTTTTACATTACAAAATTTTAGTAGTTAATTGTATACACAATATAATGTAAAGCGGAAACTTTAGAATCTTTTGTAAATGTGAAATTAAACAAATAAATACGAGGCATTTAGTGTAGTTTTTTTTATTCCTACATAAAAATTGGAAACATTTGCAGATGTATAAGGATCGGAATTGTTAGGAATTAATATTAGTCATACGTTGAATCGGAATTATTAGGAATTAGTATCACTCATACGTTGATTCATATTAGAGTGTGGTGTAGAAATATTATTAGAAATTCCTTAGAGATTTTATATTCATACCATGGGCAAAAAAAGAGGCCAAAAAGCCAATAACGTTACTCATACGTACCTAGAAACCAGCGAGAACAAGTACATATATCATGGTACATATCATTAGAGATTTTCTAGGAGGATATTGATTTCAAATAGGTAATTTAAATTTAATAAGGAATTTTTATGGCGGAAAATAAAAGAAAAACATAAGGAATGAGAAGATGATCAGTATTATATTTTTTACTCTTAGAGTAAGAAAAGAAGGCAATTAATAAGAAGGTAAGAAAAGTGACCTCTCAAGAAATTATTGTAAACATGTTGCATACAGTTGATCAGAAATATGTGTCTTTGCCTCAAAGTTGGAAATAAATATCACTCATACGTAAAAAGTGAAATGGAAATTATACTTTCTGTTACTTGTGTAATATGTAATAGTATTTGTGTCATCTGTGATCTTATTTTCTTATACATACAGTTGATCAAAAATATAACTCGGTAAATTGTCACTGCCTCATGAAATTCAAATTTGGAACTAAACATTACTCATACGTAAAAAGTTGAATGGAAATGATACTTTCTGTTACTTGTGTTAATTACTACAATATGTAATAGTATTTGTTTAATCTGTGATCTTATTGCCAAAAATTTATTACTGTATACACGCTGGAATTAAACAACAATATTACTCATAAGCAATATTTCCACAGTTTTTTTAAACTGTATTTCTATTCAACAACAAGTCATCATAAATTTTCTAATACATTCAAAACCGATCAACAGGTTTGGACAGTTGTTGATCACCCTATTCTGCTGTAGCTCACAATTTGGATTCCTCATGACCAGCAGTATGGGCACTTTCATCGCATCACATTAAATTGTTTAGAGTACAACGTATTTTTTCACGTAATTATTAGCATGATGTATACGTTGTACTAATACATAGACATATAGTCGGCCAAACACACCTATTCAGCTATACTATACATTTATACTCAGTATTCTATACGTGCATGAATATGTGTTTGTGTGTGCAAAAACACAAGCAGAGAAACATCACTTGGCAATAATCCAATATGTGTATATGCACAATAAACTGCTCGTTGTTGTCTGTGCCTCCCATGCCATCCCGTCCCATGCCACCCGTTTGACCGTAAACATCATCAACCAGCCACCACCATGGCAAGAACAAGAAAGACCGCGAATAGGAATTTTTGCATCAGATCCGTTGGCATAATACACATAACCACATTCCAGTTTATGTTGTTTTATGACTCTCTGCTACTGCTGCGGTTCTTCTTCTTCTTCATCCACATTTGTGTCTGTTTGCATGCTCTTGCCTCGCCCGTGTCTCTCACTGTCGGTTTGTTTTGTTTTCTGTGTATTTTCCCTTTTTTTTCTTTGATTATACTATTTTTGCGATTTTCTCTCTACACCACTGACTCGCCAACTAATCGTCACATACAGAAAATGTGCGCGAGCCGCGAGAGGTGGGTGTATCTGTGTGAGAACACTGTGTTGTGTTTGTGAGTTGGTGTTTTTTTGTTTACTTTGTTATTTATACGGTTCGTGTTTTGTTCTCTTTTGTTCATCCACCACGTACGATATTACAGCATTTTTCGGTGTGTATACAAAAAAATAAAAGGTTACACACACACGCATTACTTTTTGTTAGCACTCTCGTGCTCTTGCTCTGCATTTCCTCTGCTCTCCATACGTACACAGTCGCCTGTTCGTTGGTTCATTCGGTGTGTTTACATTTTTGTTTCTTTATCGATTCGTGTTTTCACTTCCGCTCGTGTGTGTTGGTGCGATTATGACGCGCCTCGGTATAAACGAACGTAAGGACATCACACGCACACACTGCTATGCAGTACACATTGATACACATTGATTCCGCCACAGACAGACAGACAGTCAATTGTAGGGACGGACAACTACAGTAAAACTTGTTTGTGGTTTATTCTTTTCGTTTCTTTTTTTTTGTTTTGTCCAAATAAATTACAATTTACATGTACATACACAGGGCGCTCTCAGTGCGGTATGTATCTAGTTAGAAGTAAAGCACTGGCGTAACAGGGGCATGGGTGGGGGAAAAATGTCCGAGGCAATTTTTACAAAATTCATTGTAGAGTAATAACGCAATATGAAAAAAATACGAAAAACTCAGAAGTTATAAAACAAATAGGTATGAAAGAAGAATTTAACACACGATTTGGAGCACAATTCCTAGCCCAGTCGCCATCAAATCATACCCCATACTCCCCTAATCAGAATCCCTTGCCACAACCATGGTTTAACGAAAACCCCGTAATTTGGGAATGAACTCTTATTACTTACTCTACGAACAGACCTTTCTGCAAACATTTGTACGTACATAGAACAATATCGTTCGTTTGTTTGTGTTTGTTCGGTGTGTACCTGTAACGTTTTAGCAAATGTACAATCCAAACGTTTCCTAGTTGTACTATTGTGACGTCACATACGAGAAGTAATCATATTGTCGTTTTGCTGTATTGAATGCACAGTGGGCCTTAGTGAGGACGTGACCAGTCAAAATTCTTTAAATTCCAATTGGGCATGATGGTCATACTGTTGTTAACAGTCAACCTGCATACATGTTTGTAACACATAGTATTTTGCTGTTTAATCACAATTTTCTGCATTGCGGACGAAACTGACTACTCTAGGTCGATGTTCAAACAATGCTTTGAGAAGTGGTTAACCATTTAGAAGGCAGATTTTTACTCTTAAAACAGCCCTTTTTAGATTTTCTGAGCAACATTTTTGTAATACATAAGAACATTTGTAGATCATTCAAGTCTTACTTTAAGGTACTTTTCTGACTCTTCTTGAAATAAGGACGAAAAGGAAATTAAGATAGTGTGTTTTTTTTTATCGAAAATTCACTTAAATAATAAGAAAAATAGTTTTGTAGGACCAACATATTTCAAACTATATTTTAGTTTAAACTGAAAACGTTATCAGGCCATACAAAAAATTAGACCTAGAGAAGTTCTATCCTCCTGGAATTTTAATATATGCACTCCCCAAATGCTTTCATTCTGTAAAGCAATTATTCACCTCCCAAAAAATTATTGAACTGTGCAATCAATCTCGTTTGAATTCTATTCTTGTAAATCAGATAGAAAATACCTAGATTATTCTTCTTCACTACTCTGCCAGTTGTCTAGTTTCAACACCTTTCGAATCCACTGTTCAACAAAACTGTACTTTGCCATGCGCATTCCACATTCTGTGACTCGTCGTACATGACGATTCAGATATACAGTCTCATTACGGATACACACACACACGCACTCGCTCAGGCAACAACAAAACCAACACGTATCTATGTTTAAACAATCATGCATACGTACGTACGTACATACGTATGATAAAACACCAAACCATTACAATACTGCATGTTGTTGTATACGTCGGCAATGTTGTTGGTAGTGTGAGAATGTCGGTGGTGATGGATGAAGCGCAAGAGAGTAAGAACTGAAGAGACGTCAGAGACACGTCTGTGTGTGTGCAGTTGTTGTGAATGGTATACACACACGCGAGCAATATGTAGTGTAGTCGCGAGAGTGATTCACTGCGTTCGCCTGTATTCCGTTTTATTCGTTTGCAGACTGTCGGATCTAAAAGGTAGCAAGAACGCTTCGTTCGGTTCGTGGTTGTATCATTTCAATTTGTCTCACCGGATGGAATTCTATGTATAACGCGTCTACGGAACGAACAAAACTAACTCAACTAGTGAACCGAGTTATACACACTTGAAATCTAAATCAGAACTCGAACAATAATCATCTCTTGTCTTGTGTGATAATATAAATTAAATAGTAGCAAACGGAAGAGTGGAACTAAAATTGTGAATGATTTCCATAGCAGGACTGGGATAGAACTCCGACTTGTGGTCGCACAAGGAAGACTCCGCGTAAAAACCTCTAGCCCATGCAATTCATGTCGAGTTCTTGTGTTTCCTTCGATTTTCTTTGCCAAATACACAAAAATCAATAAAGGACAATAGAGGAAGAGAAGAACATACGACGAATGTTATACGTTAAACGTACGTACAGTGGACGGACGACGGCTGCACGGTCTTATAACGGACAACGGCCTCATGGATTGTGTTAGTTCGTTAGCGACGTTACGCGAGTGCAGTTGTGATGTATGTGGAGTGTTTACGGAGACGACGTTCGCTCGCAGGGGATAAGAGAAGCATGATGAACCTTAAGATTATTTAAGCCTACCTAAGCAAAAAGTAAAGCCCAACCAACTACACATGCGAAAGCAACAAAAAACACATAAAAGTAACGATAATTGTTATAGGAAGAATAAACGAAACAAAAGGAAATAATTTAAAATGGGTTTAATGTAAAACGAGCCAAGTTCTTTTTTAAATCTATAGTGAAGTGTGAAAACCTAACAGTAAAAAAAAGTGACAAAAACTAAACTAAGGTGAAGTTCCTATAGGAATTAACAACAAATTAGCTATTCTTCCTTGCAACGAGGAAGAAGAACCCTTCGGAAAATTTGTGTATGTATAGCAGCAGTGTAAAATTGTTGACTGGTGTAGCTACCTAGTTTTCGAAAAGGAGAACAGGTCGCGCGTGTATACCCAGAGCTCAGCTCTGCAAAAACAAAAGTTTCAACCCCTTTGTGAAAATCCTCAAAAGGCAAAAACAAAGAGAAATAATATACACACTCTTATCGCCTTGAATCGTTTGTGCCCGGGTCAAATCATGTCGTTACAAACGAAGCGTCAACACTGCTACTTGTGTGATCTGCCTCGCATGCCATGGGCTATGATCAATGACTTCTCCGAAGCCGTCTGCCGGGGTTGTGTTAACTATGAGGGGGCGGACCGTATCGAGCTGGTCCTGGATGCGGCGAGACAAATGAAACGTTTGCATCAAGCCGCAAAGCGCAGCCATGAAAACGGTGAGGTCCAGCAGTCTTCGGTGCAGCAGCAGTCTCACGGACAACATCGAAGCGGGGCTCCAATAAGTGTGGGCGTGGTAGGGCAACAGCAGCACCATCACGCCTATCCCGCCCAACGCATTGGCCCACCACAGACCACGCTGATGGACTTTCCGGTAAAAATGGAAACTCATGATGCCGGCGTAAGGCCTGTGCGCATTTCACACATGGCTCCCCACCACATGTCCATGTCGAGCAGGGCTGTGGCAGCAGCAGCGGCTGCCGCCGCTGGTTCTTCGATTAATCCTGCCCAAGTTGGAGGACCTGTGCCGCCCGCATTGTCGGTGAACATTAAAAGGTCACCATCCGAGGAGGATGATCATTCTCACACAGACGGCAGCGGACCGTCAGGCATTAAACGGCAAGCCATCGATGATCCTGCATCTCGGCCACCACTAACCAGAGGCGAATCTTTGCCGGCCGCCGTATCATTCGTTTCGGAGAGGCCTACAGGGCTGCGTGACAAACACCAGCCTGTGAGAGCACCATCGTTCGATGCATCCACTTTTAAACCGGGCGGTAAGTATGGGTGACAGATCAGTCTTCCCGCTATAGTTTATTACTTTGCAACGCCTTCAATGTTTGTAATTGTTGTTGTTGTTGTTGTCATAATTGTTGGTAGTGCTAATACAAAAGTCGTAATCATGAGAGGTCTTCCTTTCCCCCAGGGTTATCAGATGTTGGTTGGCTCAACGATTTTGAATTTGCGCGACACCTTTATTCTGGGCCGATAAGAAATCCGGGCTCTTGTCTTATCAATAAACATTTCGAGATAAGATAAATATAATTTTTATACTATACCTTTTTATGAAAATCTTGTTAGAGGTTGTATCGTAGGTATAGTTATCACCATATCGAAAAGTGTGCGCGATAACCAACAAGAACCTCCGATAAAGTTTCCCAGTTATCACATTCGATTTTGTGTATACTACAGTGTTTTGCCAGGTTACATTGTGGCACCGAGCCAACTTTGCAGCAAATAGGAAAAGCTTTCGTCGTCGCTTGAATGTGTGTATACCAAGGGCTCATAATCGTAACGGTTATCCTTTGAAGTGGTGTTATAACAATGCTACTATGCATGTATCAACAATAGCTTTCAGTACGAGTATGTGTGTGTGTGTGTGCGTGTACTTGCATGTATGTTTTACCTCCATTAATGTGTATACATACCAATGAACTAACCCCAGACCAACCAGTTCAGTAAGCCATGACAAATGTCATGCGCAATGGACAAAATTTTGCTAACGTGCCAAAATGTTTAACAACAGTAGCCGAGCAGAGCACTTGCAGACTGACTACCCCTACCTACGCCACACAACACTACGAAAAACGAGTTTCATACATGTTGTGCTCTATTCTTCTCAAGCTCCGTCACCAAACCAGTTTTTTTTTTTACTTTTTCGCTGTTAAACACGAACCCAACTACTACTATCTAAAATATACATACATACACAGCCATCGGTCGGTCTCTTCTCGGCTTTGAGACACCCACCGCCCGTTTCCACCCGTTTCCAGTTGGCCCACGACGATGTAGGTAGATAGATACAAGTGCAGAGATACTGAGTATAGCGCGCGCACTCTTCTTTCTAAGTAGTGCATTGCCTCGATGGGCTGCCGAAGGAAGGCGACCAGCAGTGGGGCTGAGCAACGTAAGAATTCGAACGAGATATTCATCTTGACTTTCCTATATACACACAGACAAACACACATACATATGCATAATTTTACATCTGTACTGTAGTCGAATGAATGCACTTTGGCAGGGAATTAAATACGCAGCGGTCTTTGCTAAAGCTCATGAAAGCCACAGGGACATTTTGTGTCTTGTGGTTTGTTTCTCTACAAGAGAAAGAACTTTATTAAGGACTAAATTTGTATACCTCTGCCGTGTACCGGTCTACCCTGAGATAATTTGAAATGTAAATCCATTGAATTTTTGTTATTTTTACCTTTAAGTTGTTAAAGTTTATGTTAATAATGCCATTATTGGATTTAACTTTATTGTTGTGAGATATGCTAGTTATCTTCCGACCGTCTGTCCAGCTTTGTTCAAGTGTATGGTTTTAAATCAGGCATCAGGGACAGGACCGCATTTATTAGCATTATCTAAAAAAGTACATCTAACTCATATATAAAGTTTGTCGTAAATTTGTGTTAATGTTATATTTAGCCAGTCCATATTCTTGAGTTCATACGTGTACGTGCGCAATAATTTCGAGTGCATATTAGCAGTTCGAACCACTGTACCCATACAATCTGTTCAATTCTGTAGTCGTCGACGATGGTGATGATGACGACGAGACCGCAAAACCAAATGCTACACACAACATTCTTGCTGGAAAATACTATAGGCTTCAGCTAAAAATATATGTATCTCAAGAGTGGGTATGTATTTATGAACTCCGTCGTTTGCGAGTTCCATTTAAATTCCTTGCTGCACTACATACTCAAACTCACAACACGAAGGAACTAGTTTTCCGTTGTGGAAACCCGAGGAATAGCATGAACCAGAACTAGATTTTGGCGGGTGCAATTTCAAAGGCACTTGGATAATTATGCATGCGATGAAGGGTGGGGAGCCGGCCGGGCTGCGGTGTGGGTTGGGGTGGAGTGTAGGTCGTTGTTACATGCACTTATGTTGGCGGGGAGACATGCCAAGTTGTGTATGTATTTAGAAGGCATAAATAATTTCATCAGAGTTCGTGCTGCACGTTACTAAACGAAGCCCTAGTAGCGACATGCCAACCCTAAAATTGCCAAGATTTGACTCTCTGGCGCTCTGGCCCTCTGTCTTGCTCTTTGTATTTCCTACGCTCTTTTCCTCTCCTGTTAGGTTGCGTGACAGTGATACATTAAAAAAAAACGAAAAGCACGTGAAGTTGGCTGTTAAACCGGTTAAAACCAGAACAAGAATGTGATGTCACACATTAAGGTACCATCTACGTGTGGTGGAGTGGTGGCTGACGTGAGATTTCGCGCTGGAAAATTCGTTTGACATGCAAAACTTGAATTTCACATGCGATTTTCAACAAAGGCCGTCCGCCAGCGGCGGGTCGAGATAAGAAGCATAGGACGTTGGCATAAATACCACACAGCAAATCTTGCATTCGCAAACTAAGTTATCGCTTCGCCGAAGAAGAGATATTTCCACCGGCTGGTTATCTTATCGCAAACGGAAAGTTTGACTGATACGGTGTTATCAGCGTTACCGCTGCTCTTTCCACCAGCTGATAATGTTAAAAGCGCCTTATCAAATAGTTGTTATTTCGCCTAATAATAATTTACAAATAGTATTTACTCATGATACCTCGTATCTCGAAGTGGAAACCGATAGACAGACCTACAGATGTCATTGTGTGCACACTCGTATTCCTAGACCTAGTACTTGTATCTACTGTGTCAACAATCGTATGCACAAGTACACCACCTAATAACGATCACATTAATATTTATATTTGCGCAGATTCTTTATTTTTATTTTGTATTTCTGACTGATAACGGGCCAAAGGAATCTTATCTCTGTCAATACCACCGTGCCACAGAGATTTCTATTCTACAGGCACGGAGTATGGACGAGTACAGTGTGAACGCTGATAACAGCGTCGTTCCATCGAATGCAATATTGAATCTTATCGCCAACTGTTGACAAGTCATACAAATAAACCCAGCAACAACAGCGTTATCGGAAGACAGCATTTGAGTGGGATGATGCGTGTGCGAGAGGCGTTGACGAAATGGTGCGAAATGTGTGTGAGTGGACCGACGACAGACAATCAGAGATCAAGGAGTTTCTGTCTGATCACAATGAGGAGAAGCAAGAGATTGTAACAATCATTACATTATTGACAAATTGGTGATAAGGAACAGAACAGAAAGATTGTTGTGTGGCAATTAAGTATAGAAAAAAAAAGAATAAAGGGAATTTTTCACAAAGTTTTGCAATAAAAACGAACAATTAAGCTAAAATTAACAATTTATCTTAAACAATTTACAATTCAGCAGAATCGCTGAATGTTCGAACTGAGGTAATTGTATAATAAGACTTAAGACAGTTAAGTTGGATTAAGGAAAAATATAAAATTAAGATCTCACACATATTTTTAAATTCAAAGATTTAAGCTTTTGCTATAAAAATCATCTCTAGAATTGATCAAAATCGTATGCTGATTACATTATATTATAAGCAAACTAAATGCATTACGCAATTCCTATGCAGTTATATTGAGAATTTAGTAACATCTAATGTTGCCTAAGTTAAAATACACTGATAAAGTAAACCTTTCGTTCTGATCAGTTTTAATAATTAACATTTTAAAACAATGTGTAATAATTGCTGGCAGAATTCTCTTGTCAGGGCACATCTTTGCCCCTTAGTACTAATGTTCTATTAGTAGGTTCTCCAACTTAAATCGGTTTCGAAATTTTCAAAATAATATAATCTATAATAGTCTGTATGATTTTTATAGTATTCTTGAAAATAAATGTAAATAGTTCATATATTTGTATTTAGTTATGTACATTCTGCTCTTCTCTGTTATTATCACGTGATTTTGAAGAGTGATAATAATTTTATATGCATTGTTTTATAAAATTTAGTAATATTCAGTCCATATGTCAGATTTGGCTTGAACAGATTTTTTCACTTTATCAATAAATAACTCAGATATTTCTATACATATTTATTCATATCAATTCCTATCGAACCTTATCAGTATACAACAGTTATGCACAGGATGAGATTAATGTTGTGTATTGGTAGTATGTATCTTGATATGTGTCAAAGTACGAGTTTACGCCCTGTTCCATATAATGATCCTTGTGGGCTTCCCCAGCTGCTTTATATTTGCGACAACAACTAGTGATAGGATAGAATAATCAAGTTTTTACAATTTTTTCCATGCTGTAACATTTACCGGCATATACGTCGCGCTCTTATTTAGGTTGATTCTTCAACACCGCACTCATACGTTGTCGTATTGTTTATATTGAAATTATTCGAATACTGATCGTTCGTATTTGTATTGTTTTAGATCTTCTTTTATCATTTTGTATTTTAACTTGTATAGGGTATTTATTTAGCGAATATTTCTGGAATGAAATTAAATGAAACAACAATAACGAAACGTTATCACAATTCAGGGCATCAACGCGTTCGTCGTAATGATTGAATCGACTATAATTTCGCATGCGAATGAGATTGTGTGTGCAATATGGTGGTTTGTCGTGCATATGTATGTATGTAAATACGTTGATATGTCTGTATGAAGTTAATGTGATTTCATTAGGTTTCTGGTCACATAGTCTCCCAACCAATCAGCCAGCCAGCCAGCATTAGTAATGAGTTAGTTGCGGGAGTGTATATGTATGCCAAACACGTTCTCACCAGTGTCCAGTTCGAAATAGTAATCGTATGGCTGATGAACGTGTCAGGGGACCTTTAAAGAATCTATAGATTGAAGGACGTGACACCAGGGGCGGGGGCGAGTGTGTGTCGATAAACGGTCTGAGCGTGAGTAACCAACCAACCAATCAACGGACACTGGTGTTGTTGACGTTATTTTCGTTGTTTCTCGTTTTTATTTCAAGATAAAAAAGTAATGCTACTGATGACGGACAACCACTTTTGAGAATGAAATGGAACTGGTTTGCTGACGATCGACTACTTGGTTATTCATGAGATTTATACACGTTTCAGTTCCCCGCCATCGGGGGACATGCACATGTATGTTGTTGCTGTATCTGGTATAAACAATAAACGTTGAGTAGTTTATTTGAAAATCTTGCAAATCGTAATAGATAAATGCAAAACACGTTGTTTGACAGGTATTATATGAGAATATAAATAAAAACACAAGCGCCTAAATAAGAGCGTATCTAACGTCAAGGGTGGTCAAAACAGTAAACAAAGTCAAGATTGTGGAAATTCACCTTCTCTAAGTGGTGTGTGAACATGTGTTGTAATATAGCGATGAGTATCATAGGCCTTTTTTTTAAGGTTCATGCATTAGAGTTCTTATAAAAATAGGAAACCTACCTATTTTGTCAATGACTTGACGAAATTCTGAAATTAGTTACTGTTGACATCTGTCAAAAAAATAAACAAAAAATTTTGAGATTACTGCAAAAAAAACACATAAGCAGTCTTATGAATGCAAAAGCGCATCATTTTTAAAACCTATTCAAATGTTTTCGTTTGATAAATGTCGACAAAATAGTACGAAAATTTACAATGTGTGCACTCGAAACGAAAATGCAAATTTTACGTCCGGCTACATAGAACTTACAGAAGGGCCGGTTTTTCGGTGCAAGGCTTTCGTTGTCCCCTTTGATATTGACTAAAAGCGTAATTATTATGACTGTGAGATACATTCAATAGCTTCAGATACAGCTGTAAGCTCATTTATTGCCTACATATGTATATACAAAACGTATACGTCTTCTAGTATGTATACAATCATTTTGATGCATTTAGTACTACTGGCATGCATATGTATGTATGTCTGACCACGTTAACAATGCGTACGTGTAGTGGTGTTTTTTAAAAACACAATAATATCAAAATAAAATAAAAACATTGCAAATATGTATGCCAAAAATACGAAGACAAGCCTCATAATTTCCAAGCATCCGTTTGCATTTCAGCCAACTAACGCCCCTTGCCTTGCAACTCACCGCACCCTTGGACTATTCGTAATCACTGTCGTTTTTGTTGTTGTTGTCGTCGTCGCCATAGTCGTCACTAAGCATAACCGAAGAGAGGACAACACTGAAGGCGAGGAATACATGAACTTGTATTGTTGTATATGCACGTTTGCATGCCAACCAGTCCGTCAGCCTGTCATACCCGCGTACAATTTACTGAGACGAGACCAACAAACATCATCATCATCATCGCCATTATTACTTAGTAGAATTCGGCAGAAAAGTGACGTATTCGTCGTACTTAGTTGAATGAAAATCATGTTGCAGAACTGCTCGAGTGTTTAGTCAGTCAGCCAGCCAGCCCGCTAAGCGAGCGAGCGACATTCAGCCATTTAACAACAAATACACTCTTACTTGCCTACACACACCTCTTTGCTGTCATAACCCCCTAAAACCGCTAGTTTCTTTATTTCATCCATATTCGCATGCGACGTCGTACCCCCACTCCGCACAAACGTTATGAACGAATGAATATAATAAAACACACGAAAAAAAAACAACAGCTCAATATGTATCTTTCCACCGCCTTAACACCCCAAAATCCCCAACGGCCCATGTTGTGTTGTCGTCACATGAGTAAAAATAAAAATAATAATAACACACAAATGTGTATATTCCTCTATAAACTTATAGAAATAAACAAACAAACATAATATATGTACTCGTACTTATAGTATACATAAATACAACGATTTGTACATGAACACATACACACACACACACACAAACGCATTTTAGCCACACAAGTATGCCCGGCAAATGATCAAATAATTCTCGTTTTTATTTTGTACATTCAAAAGTTGAATGTTTATTGTATGTACGTACGTACACAACGTTAGTTCTTAAAATATTACTAGTACAAAAATCAGGGATGACAAATAGGAATATGAGTTCAAAAAGTGTACTGTTGCGCGTTGCGTTCTGTTTTGGGTTTAATACAAAAATGTCATCTGGCAAAAAGGTGTCAGCATCACGTTTCATTGTAGGGTGGCAGTATTTTTTAACATATTAGTCTTTAGTCATTTTTATTAGAAATTGAAATTTCTAACTAACTTCCACTGCGAATACACCATTGTATTGCTTTGTTTACTTAATAATTTAATAATTAATCTAAATGAAATTAAAAACTTTACTTTTTGTTACAAAGAAGTTATCTTTGATTCAAAAAAAGTACTCTTTGGTACAATAAAGGTACTTTTTGGTACTAAAATCTACTTGTTGGCAGAATAAAAGTACTTATTGATACTTTGGTACAATAAAAGTACTTTTGGTGCAATGAAAATACATTTTGGTTTTTAATAAATGGAATAATAAAGTTATTTTTTTTTACTTAAAAAGTACTTTTTGGCAAAACACAAGTACTAATTGATACAAAAAAGTAATTTTTAGTACAATAAAAGAACCTACTGATGCAATAAAAATATTTTCTTTATATAATGAAAGTACTGGTTTGTACAATAAAGGTCCTTTTTGATGCAAAAAAAGTATTTTTTAGTACAATGAAATAATAAAAGTACTTGTTGGTAAAATAAGAGAAGTTATTAATACATCAAGTATATTTTTTGGTAAAATAAAAGTACTTTTTAGTACTACAGTACTACAACAAAAGTAATCTTTGATGGAATTAATGTACTTTTTGGTACAACAGATGTACATTTTGATGATGACGCATTTGAGGCTCAGCAAAATGTCTTGTTTTACAAGTTTTTGTAACTAAATGCTTTAATGATTTACAAGAATTTCAATAAACACTTTTGAAAAGTATCCGTTAGTTCACAGCCCTAATACATTGCTGGACAAATTGAATAGCTTTCGGTAACACAACACAACGAGCGAACATCTGCTCTGAAATCGGCTCTTTTGTATATATTACTCAACAAAATTATCTTAGCGATATTACTAGCTACTCTCTGCGAGCCGGCCAGTCAAACAATATATTTCGCTACTACTACTGCGACACTCAGTTTGAGCATTGTTGGTAGTGAAGTGTGAATGTCGGTAGGATTGGTGTCGCCGTGTTACTTCAACCTATGTTGTTTATTTTTTTTTTTGTACAACCATCACAAAAACAAAGAACCAGACATCTTTCGTACCCCTAATGTAGCGACAACGACAACACCGTAACTGCAGAAAAGCAAAAGAAGTATATGAAAGAAAGAACGAACGGAAAAATAAACAAAACAACCAACAACGACGACAGAGGTGAAATACGTACCGACAGATACACAGTAATAAAAATAACAACAACACGATGATTACACGACCGATACACGTCTAAATTTAGACAACAATTTAGATTAAATATTCTAAAATACAGCAACAACCATGACAGAAATGATATACAAAAAAAAATACAGTACACAGTACGTTCTTCATTCATTCATTCATTCATTCACTTACTTACTCATTCATCAAAGAGCAAGATATTATTATGATATTCTCCTATCCATCGGTTCATTCACTCAGTTTTGCAGCTCAGTAGACACATATGCGCAAATACATACAAAAGAATCGCTGAAGATCCTTATGATAACATCGAACAACTACATGTTTGTTCGTTTGCTACACAGGCTAACAGAATTTTCTGATGCTAGGATGTTGACTTACAATGTTCAAATATGATTAAAAATTACTGTTAGTAGAACGATTTTGAAGAAATTCCAAAATTTGGTAGAAGTTGAAATCTTTTGATATACATATTTCGGCGGTGTCCGTATGCGTATACTCAATAATTCAAATTCATATTAATTATGGAACGTTGACCCCTTGTAAAAGTAGAAAAAAGCTCAAAAAGATGTAAAACCAAATATGGTAAGACATACCATTGTCGTTACAAAATCATACAACTCACTCTGATTTCAAATGTTTCAAAGTTGCATTGGAACTAGGACGCCTTAAAACATTCGAAGTCGTTTTACCCCAAAAAAAAAATGTTTTTTTTTCTGTCGCGCAGGAACGATATGAAAACTCAAATAGATTAATATAAAAATCTTCCAACACACTTTTTTCATTAGAGCAGTAATTATGTTCGCAAATCACATTTGATACGTTTTAATAAAAAGATCATATGCGTTTGATATATAAATAGTTCCACAATTAAAGTATCAGATATAAATATTGCGTATTGTTGTTTTTTTTTTCAATAATATTTACCAAAATAATGTCTAGCATTGCCAATTATAGATAAAACGTAAATTTATAGAGGAAAATGAGATCAAATATTTTTTCCATATACCAGTAGAGTACTCAGCTTGCTCTTTGGACCGTCCCCCTTCACTATATATCCAATTATGTATTTTTTATGTCGACATACATATTTAACTTTCTTTCTGCACCTCAAGCATTGGCTCTTTGAAGATCTTTAGTAAATGCACATTATGAAATGTTTAGGATCTGGTCCTAACCTACCGTTGTATATTCATTTTGCACTATTTTTTATATCTACTATACCAACAACAAAAATAGTACTTATACGAACTGTGTATAATCTTTGCTTTTTCCCTTCTTGGCGGCGGGGGAAATTTCCTCTGTATGCATTTTTATAGTATTTCCAACAATGCCGCTACCGGCCGTTTCGCTGGGCAATTCGACGCCGCCAACAATACCAACATCTCAGCCACAACCTCCTCCACCACAGTCAATAGCACCACCATCTATGCCACAATTATCAACAACAGCCTCTTCAGTTACACAATTAGCACAAAGTCCGATGGCTAATTTAATGTCAATTACAGAGACATTGCCACCCGGAAGCCCACGCAATGGACCCAGTCCACCCGGACCACCACCGCCGCGGACGGCATCGAGGGGTAGCCAACATTCGCCGAATAGTTCTGGTGAGTAAATGAATTTTCCAAACTAAAGGATTAATATAATACTAACTCATTGTTCTGTATCGCTTAATTTGCAGCTGGTTCATCTTCGGGTCGTCGTTCATCCGGATCACGTCATGTGTCCAGCACAACAGTTACAAGTTCCGAAGTTCAAGGCAATCAGCCACCCACACAACCTCCAGGCGGTCCCGGTTCCGCAGTGAATAATGCCGGTGTCAGTAGCGGACCCACCAACGGCCCCCTAGCTTCAGCTGCGCCTGGTCCAGACGTGGCGTCAGGTCCCGCGGGCAACAATGCAACAGGACAACAATCGGCTGGCCTAACAAGTACAGGTTCAGCACCACCGGGTACAACGGCACCACCTCCAAATACAGCCCAAAATACCACATTGAAATGTACCCTCTGCCAGGAACGACTCGAGGACACACACTTTGTGCAGTGTCCATCGGTGAATCATCATAAGTTCTGTTTCCCATGCAGCAGGGAGAGCATTAAGAGACAAAATGTAAGTACTAGTGGATTGAAAACAAAAACTTATTTACAAGAGTCACAAAATACTAAAAACTAATAACAATACGAGGGCTGCTATATATATTTCTGGCCTAATAATGAAAATGCGAATATTTATCATCAAAAATTGTTTTATTGTTTTTCAAAGTATTCTCCAGCCTGATTTATACACTTTTGCATGCGCTCAAACCAATTGTCGAAGCACTTTTTCCACTCCGATTGAGACACCTCCAAAACATGGTTTTTGAACGCTTCAACAGCATCTTCTGGGCACGAAAATCGTTGACCACGCATTTTTTTCTTGATGTGCGGGAATAAAAAGAAGTCATTGGGTGCCAAGTCAGGGCTGTACGGCGGATTTCCCATCAATTCGACGTTTTGGCCGGTCAAAAAGGCGCTGGTTTGAGCCGATGTGTGAGAGCTCGCGTTGTCATGGTGAAGAATGATTCGTCTTCTCTTGTTTGTTTTTCGAATTTCTCCGAAGACTTCAGGCAAACAAATTGTGGTGTACCACTCAGAATTGGCCGTCCTTCGTTGCTCAAGCGGAACAGTCGCCACATGACCAGTTTTGCCGAAGAAACAGGCGACCATTTGCTTCGAAGTGCTTCTTCCACGAACAACTTTCGTTGGATTTGGCTCGTCTTCGAAGACCCACACGGTCGATTGTTGTTTTGTTTCGGGCTCATACGCATAGATCCAAGATTCGTCACCTGTGACGATCTTATCAACATCTTTTGAAGCACCGCGATCGTATTTTTTCAACATTTCTTTGCCCCAATCGACACGAGCCTTTTTTTGAGCGATTGTCAAATTGTGCGGGATCCAACGACAACAAACCTTTTTTACGGTCAGGTGTTTATGTAATATCGAATGTATGCTGGTGGGAGAAATGCCCAAGGATGCCTCTATCTCCCGGTATGTCACATGACGATCTTGCATTATTAGTTCACGCACGGCATCAATGTTCTCTGGCACAACGGACGTTTTTGGACGACCTTCACGGAATTCGTCGTTGAGCGAACTGCGACCATGATTAAATTCGTTATACCAGTTTTTCACGGTGCTATATGATGGTGCTTGATCACCATACAAAGACTTAAGTTCATCGATGCACTCTTGTCTGGATAATCCACGTCGAAAGTTGTGAAAAATGATCGCACTAAAATGCTCACGTGTCAATTCCATTTTTTTAACGGAATTGAATTGTTCAAAGCTCTGTAAGTTTAACAATTCACGATTAAATGACAACACGTTCTGAGTGATGTTATGCTAAAAAATGTCAACCTTTCCAATGGAAATATCAGATTGCACCTGGCAACACTTATTGTTGCCTAGGCCAGAAATATATATAGCAGCCCTCGTATTGAAAGAAATGTTAGGTAAAGCATTAAAATGTTAAAGTAATTGATTAGTTTTATAACATTTAAATTGTTAAAACTTTAAAACTTTTCAAAACAGGATACAGATTAAAAGTTTTTAAACCTTATTAAGGTACAAGAACATATCAGCTTTTTATATAACCATTTAATAGACTTCCACTCATCTCAGCCATATCATACTTTGCCAACGTGTTCTAAAGTCCTAAAGACATATCAAGTAAACTACCAAATGTTTAAAAAAAACGGACATATGATCTTGTGCCCTAATGGTATAGATTTTATGCATACTTCTGCAAAAAACACACACATTTCTATGGCATTCCATGAATGAGATATGGGAGAGCTTCTCACATTCTATAAATTGACAAGGCACCTACAGTTTAACGACAATTCAGAACATTAAGTTAAAGAAACTTTTACCACACACAATTTAATGGTTTAAACTTTTTACCATCAGCATAGTTAAAAAGCTGATCAGATCAGATAAAATATATTTAATATAAGGCTGAACTCATTATTGAGAATAATTTTGGAGACAACAACAAATATTTTTAAATTTATTAATGTTCATTGATCCTTAATCAAAATGAAATTTACTTTGAACAATTCCCATTTCTTTAAAACGATTTGTTTACTACATGAATAATATATTTTTAAAGAGAGACATAGAGAGAGCGCGAAAACGTGGCGTAGTACATTTGCAGGTCCCTGCTTTAGGATACAAAATCTATGTTGACTGTTGGTTTCGTCTATTGCAAAATATTTAATGTTATCGACACTAACCAACTAACTTGGTTTCAAGCCCTGTTACAGCCCTATACATTTCTCTCTCTGGACACATCTATGTTGACAACAACTTTTGAGCAGTCGAGTTAAATGGCATGCCTAATAAAAGCTTCACAATCGTTCTGAATCGTCATTAAATTGTAGGATATATAACTATACGATTTATCTGAAGCCTTATCTTAACACTAAATGTTATTTACCACTTTCTTTTGTCTTCTTGTCTTTTACAATTTTTACATAAAGATAAACCATATTTTTTAAACCATTCTAATGTCACCCTTATCTCCTTCGTCCTTTGCTTTCAGGGTCTTGGCAATGAGGTCTATTGTCCCAGTGGTGATCGTTGTCCTTTGGCCAACTCAACCATACCTTGGGCCTTTATGCAGGGTGAAATCACCACAATTCTGGGAGAAGAGGTCAAGGTTAAGAAGGAACGCGAGTCTTAATGTCCATTTTATTGCAAAAAGCTGAGGCGAGCTTTGGAAAAATACTAAACACAACTCCAAACCATTAGCAGAAAAAGAAAACGAGCGGAGTTCAGTTCTATCACAACAATCTCTTGGCGGCATTATCGAACTGAGTTGCTAACAACACCCGAAACGGCGATAATTTTTGGCACAGTGTTAACACATCTATGGAAATGCTGTGATTTATTTTTTATATATTCTGAGATAGAAATGCAACAGAACCAAAAGCAATTTAACAACTGAAATTAATAATTTATAATTATTGGAATTTTAACACTCGTCTCAGAGTACTCTGTCCATTTAAAGAGTGACCACGTCACACCACCACCATGAACCACCAGGAATTTTGAACTCTAATTGTTGTAAGATTATGTCAGTCAGTCTTGGATACTTGTTCCAGCGACACTGATGAAAATTTTGTCTTTGTAGCAGTCGCCTTAAAATAAATCTGCAATGCGGGCACTGCAAATCAAATTTTGTAAATATTGGAATAATTATTATTATTATATATATATAGAAATATTTAAATATCCATAGTAATACGAAACAAATCTATGTAGGGCTAATTTATATATGTATGTATGTTATGTATATGTAATTAATATACGGATGTATTGTTTTATTTTATGTATTTGTACAAGTACAATGGTGTTTTTTTTTGCTTTTCAAAATTTTTGAATTGAGAACGATTATTGTGTGAAATGCAATCTAATACAATCATAATTCAGATGAGTTTCAAAGTCTTCATTTTGATTGTATGTATATGTAAAAAAAACGAGAGCTAAAAACGAACGAAGAGATGAAGCAAAAATAGCAAGAGAGAGCGTGAGTTTGTGTGTGCAAAAATGTCCTGGAAGTTGCATGCATATGCTGCAAATGTCCTAGTGGCGCGCAAAGTACATGCACATGCACATGCATACATATGTATTTAGGTCAAAGTCAATGTTTTAAAGGATAACGAAATCATAGAACTTTTACAGTTATGCCTAGCCTACGACAGTTCAAGGATCATGGCCTAAATGCATATGTGTACACGTGTGTGTGTGTGTTTTTGCATACATAATTACCTTTCGAAAGAAAACAAAGTATAAGAAACACCAAACCATAAGTTGATTTGTGAATTGTATTAAGTTCTTAAAATCCACCACGTTGAGATCATCGCAAATACACTCAACTGATATATCTATGATCTAAATTTTGTAAATTCATTTGTAGTCCTTAGTAGCAATAGTAGTATCAGACGTAGTGATAACCATAGTAGTAGTGTTATACACTCACACACAAACACACCGAGCGTCCACCGTAGTATTCACACAGCCGTACCCTCTGGCTTACGTGAAGGTATACCGATGGCGAACGGTGTCGACGTTGTGATTGTAGTCCTAAGAAGTTTTACAGTAAGTTGCAGTAAACGGAGTGCAGCGGAGGGCCATTGTTTTCGTATGGCCTGCCCTTTGTAATACACAAACAAACAAACAAACCAACATAAAAAAAACAACAACAAATAAAAACTCTAAATACACGAAATATAAAAATTAGACTTAAGAATTCATTTTAATCAGCAATAGTAGACGACACCAACTGTATGGAAGAAAACAAAAATGCAGATTCACTGCAGAGAAATAAGGAAACAAGTAAAGTAATGAACAAAAGCAAACACAAGTATGTACTTTGGGGTAAGAAAAGCAAAATTGAACATTGTCCTTGTATTGAGATCTAGTCGCAGGACGGGGGACATAGAATACTAAAGCAGAATCAAAATTGGGGTTGAATAGACAAGCAGCAAAGCACGGTGGTTCGAAACCTTAAGTTTGGCTCTCTGCTTATTCTACCTACTTAAAGGCATTAGAATCATGCTTCGCCTCGGCACCTGCTATTTATGAAGCTTTAAGAGAAGCAGATTAATATTTATATGGGTTTATATTGTCTTGTCTTCACACACAAAAAAATAATGAATATATGAAGAAAGTTCTTTAAAATGTTTTCAATTTTTAAAATTTAAATTACTTAAAACAATTCACTGACAAAATATTTCATAATTTTCTCTAAGAAAAAATTAAGCTTTGAAGCGAAAGGAAATATATGCATTAGAATTTAATTTTGGCTATATTTTAAAAGCAATTTTACAAAATAGAAATTCTTAAAACAAACATAAAAAAAACATATATTAACATTTCTGTTTGTTGAGTGTATCATATTTTATTCATTCTTTAAAACTTTTTAGAATCTGCAACCAGATTTGCAGGTTTTTAGTTTACTTTTTTATGTTCCTATGTATAATGGGACTCTTTCATTTTTTTAACTGCCATAACAATGTTTATTTCGAAAAATATCACTTTAATAACATTATTGTGGTTCCAAATCTAACTCCAAATCACATTTTATGATATCTGATAGGAAAATCAGTGGAAGCTCCCACAAATGTGCAAGATGAATTGGTATAAAAATGTTGGCAGATGTTGCCTATAAAATACTTCAGCTGAGTTTAGGAATTGTCGACGTAAGAGGATACAAAATTCTACTCCAGTTGAACGAACATTTTTTCGCAAGTGAACAAGTATTTTAAATATGTATCACCATTCAATGTTGTGGCATATAAAACACTACGACAATCAATCGAAATGAATCTTTTAAGGTCCTGATAAAGAATTATTACTAAATCGAATGTGCAAGACTAGAGTGAACTCCATTAAAACATTTGGTCAACATTATTAAAGTACAAAAACCAATTCCAACAAAACGTTCCCCTTAACCGCGTTCTAATCCTATCTAACTCCTACCCCAAAGTACATTATTGTGTTAGCTG
The DNA here is from genome assembly GCA_964034835.1 of Muscina levida. Classification (NCBI taxonomy): domain Eukaryota; kingdom Metazoa; phylum Arthropoda; class Insecta; order Diptera; family Muscidae; genus Muscina; species Muscina levida. The sequence goes on from OZ035882.1 coordinate 151,747,957, forward strand.
CCTATGACTACATATAAAACACAAAATACTTAGTGGGGGTATTTTAACTATGAATGTTGTTTGAATTTTGCGCTTAATTGTGAGTACTAGGAGTAATACTTTTAATAGCAACTCTTGTGACAACACTTTTGTAGTATCTAAAAAAGAAACATAAATGCATTTGAAATAACGACCTAAGACATAAAATTACAAAACTCCAGTTGAAACATTTTCACACCAAAAAAGTCCACAGACAAACAATCCACCCAAGAAACCAATTTGAATATGCGTTGGATGTTTGTCCATGGCGACAAAACCACTTTTTGTAGTCATAACAATATTTGTGATAAAAGAAAATTCTTCAGATTTAAAATAAAAAAGCAAAAAAACAAATGCAAAAACATTAGAGTCATCAATCAATCAATCAATCAAGCCCTTAAATAAACAATTGTTTCCTTTTTGCGAAAGACGCCTACGCCACCTTTGTTGGTAGGCTATACGTAGAAGAATTGGAATTTTTATGTTCTTTTTTGTACTTGAAATTTACAAATAAAATACCATAAATCGACAAAAATTTAGATAAATCTAAAATAAATTGCTAATTTATTTGGTAAGAGAGCAGCAATGTGGGCGAAATCAAGGATCCCAGAGAGTTCCTGGAAAATTCGCTACGCTGGCAATGACTCTCGTCATCAGATTATTTTAATACAAAAAAACAAGAAGAAAGAATAAAAAAAAAATGCAAATGCATATACAAAATAATGATAAATCTAAAAACGAATGTTAAATAAAGGATACAATTATCGAAACATGCCAAAAATCATTGGAACTGTTATTTTATTATATAAAAACATTTTAATGTTAGGTTGTGGCTAAGCAGGAACGTCAAAGGTATGTATGAGCGAACTTTGTTACAATTGCCGTCGCTACCGAATGTCATGAAATATAACGAAGTTATATTATAATTATAATACAACACAATTTACGTTAGTGTATCAAATGATACATCAAATTCGGCTAACGATCAGAAAAAGTGTTTTTTATTGTTTGATATAACTTTAAAACAATTTGCGGTAATTATTACTCGAAAAGTGAAAACTACTCAATTTTAATGTTTATTGATCAAATGTTCATAGCCAAATCGTTAGCATTTATGAATTATAATACAGAGTGTCTAGTATTCGCTGCATACAATTTTAATACATTCATACCCGAATTGTAATCACTGCATGTTTTTAAATTTTCAAAATGTTTCTAAATTTTCTATAATTTGTTGCTTATTCTGGAATAAGACGTTCTTTTCGGTGTTGTTTATAACTTAAACTTTATCTATATAAAGTTGCACGGGATTATTCTTTGGTATGCATAGAAAATTTCTCCCTCTTCGTCAATATTTTTAAAATGTTTCTACTTTCATTAATATTGACTAATTCTAGTCTTCTCTGTGCTTTCTAATATCAATTCAAATAAAACTATTACAATGGATCATTAATGGCCTTTAAACTAGCAGACATTTTCTGCGAGATGAAAAATCTACACTACATACATATCGGTCGAACTTTCGTTTTTCACCAGCAGTCAACATAAATGTTGTAACGGCCGATGTATATAAATTATGTATTCAAAAATGTTGCACAACACTTGTATTTGTGTGCTACGTTTGTTTACGTTTGCCAATATTGTTTTGCTATTAACGATTGTTACTGAAATTCCGAGTATGTAATACCCATTTACACTTATTTTTATCAACAACTGTTAAAATTTTTAAATAAAATCTAACCAACAAATTTATCTTCATCTTGATTTATCAATTTTTTTGTATCGTTGTGTTCAGAAAAATTGCCTTCAGTGTAATTATTAATGCAACTTAGCACTTCTATATAATATTTGTATACGATATCGAGTAATATTAATACAATTCCATGTTAATTCGTGTATGTGTGTACTATGTATAGTATTCATTTTTGTTTATCGCCTCAATCCCGGCATTCAATGTCATCACCGACCAAGAGTAATTCAAACAAATAAACGAATTACAGTTTAAAATTGTATTGCATTGTTTGAATGCTCGTGAGTGTGTTTGTGTGTGTGTGCTGTATAGTTAAATTCGTCACACATCTGTGGATCTTGCAAATCGCTGTCAACGCTCGTTTCAGTTGTGTTTTTACAAGGTAAGAAGCCATTGGTATGCGTTGGATAATGTGGCTCTTTGTTTATATTCTGTTGCTGGCTGTGAACACTATGCCGGCATCTTGTAGTGTTCTTAACAAACGTCCAAACGTGGTGCTTATCCTCACAGATGATCAAGATGTCACACTGCAAGGCATGGATCCGATGCAAAATGTTAAAAAACTCATAGCAGATAGAGGCGCTACATTTGACAATGCCGTAAGCTTGGAATTTTTAGATGAAATAATTACTCGTTCTCTCTTCTTCTGTTAGTATACGTCTTCGCCTTTGTGCTGTCCCTCACGGGCCAGTCTTTTAACTGGCAAGTATCCCCAGAATCATCACACTCATAACAATTCCCTTAGCGGTGGCTGTAATGGATCGCAATGGCGTTCAAACCTTGAAAATCGAACCATAGCCACTATGTTGAGTGCGGTCGGTTATCGCACATTCTATGGAGGCAAGTATTTGAATCAGTATAATGGTGCAGAAGTACCCGCTGGATGGTTAGAGTTCTATGGACTTCATGGCAATTCACGCTATTATAATTATACTTTGAGGGAAAATGAGCGTAATGTTAGTTATGCCGATGTCTACCTCACGGATTTGTTACGTGATAAAGTAATAAACTTTTTCGATAAACACTCAAAACTAACGCCCGATCAGCCATTCTTTGCAATGATCGCACCACCAGCACCTCATGCTCCCTATACGCCAGCACAACGACATCGGGATGTCTTTAATGGCACAAAAGCACCGCGAACTCCCAGTTACAATAAGGTGGATAAAGGTAAAGAATAACAAAAAGTGAAACAAATATTACAAAACTACTACAAATTACGTGTTTTCCTAGAAAAGCATTGGCTTGTAGCTTCTTCGAAACAAATACCAAATTATACACTCAATCTCATGGATTCCTATTTTCAAAAACGCTGGGAGTCTCTGTTGGCCGTAGATGAACTTGTGGCGGATGTTATTGAGAAACTAAATGCAATTGGCGAACTAGACAATACCTACGTGATCTACACCTCCGATAATGGTTATCATATTGGGCAATTTGCCATGCCGTTTGATAAACGCCAGCCCTACGAGACGGATATACGTATTCCACTAATGATACGTGGTCCATCGATTCGTCAGGGAGTTCATGTTACAGCAGCTGCGTTACTTATCGATTTGTTACCCACTATTTTGGAATGGTCCAATATACCTTTAGATCCTGCAATGGACGGCCAATCTATGCATGCTTTTCTGACAAATGCGCCTATTTATAATGCCTTGCAAGATCGTTTCTATACTCGTGGTATGTTGGTCCTTCACTATGGCGAGGGTAATTTGCAAACCTACAAACCAGAATGCAAAATGTGGCAACCCACAGATCGGCTTGCTGAATGTACTGAGGAGGCTGCCTGTCATTGTCAAGATGGTTGGAATAATACATACGCTTGCGTTAGAAATTTTGCCTATGGCATCAATCATTTATACTGTGAATTTCAAGATAATGAGGTAAGTTTTATAAAAAAAAATTCAGAGGATTAGTTAATTTAATCAAAAAGAGAATTTGTTTGCAAATTATATACGAACAATAATATTGCGGGCGTATTATCTAAAATATTAAAAACAAATTTAACGAATATGTTGTAAGTAAATGCGTTTCTTCTTTTAGGATTTTGTAGAGTTTTATGACCTGGACGATGATCTCCATCAACTACAAAACACAGGCAGACAAATGTTACCCATCGAAAGAGGTTTGTATAGTTTGGCATTGCAGAAATTAACGGCATGTGTTGGTGTCTCACAATGTAATGTCCGAGTCTTTTGAATCAGACTTTTTGAATGAAAAAAAACACGCGAATTATAATGCGGATACTATAACAATAAGATGCTTTATATATTAAAAAAAACACAAATAAATGAAATTTTGGCTCAAAATGATTACGCTTACTACTTTAATATTAATATTATTAGAACTTCTTTAGAGAACGTAACAATATGCTTTAAAAGCCAAATAATTGTGGCATTATTAATGACTTTGAGTGTCTGTTGTATTGGATTTCCTCTGTAAGTCAATATATGTTGAATTCGGATATTTCTTTACGACTTGTCCCCCGAAAAATCTCTATCATTAAATATTTTATATGACATCCTGACTCTTCTTCTATTCTTTTTTAAGTCTGGGTCTTATTGTCACACCCTGCACTAGTTTGAATAAATTTTAATTATTTAATAGCGTTGTAATATTATTCCTCGGTCTTATTATTTTTTAAAAAAGGAAAGTATCTCTTATATTCAGCTTGGTTGACCAACAACATGGCTAGGTGTCGTTGACTTTTCCTATAGCTAACCACAACAATAAAAAACAAAATAACAATAATTTATTCCCATTAAAAGAAATACAGCTCACTTTTATAACAACATGGCTACGACAAACAAGTGTATTCACAACCTACACTTTCTAAGCAATCCAATTGCACCAATATAATTTATTTCTTTTGAAAAATAATCTAGTTAGATTCTAATCGTTTTCATGATTTAGATTAAAAAATAATTCAAATCTTAATTTTTGTTAAGTTTTACGTAAATTGATATTTTTTGTTTTTATTATTATAGTACGTATTAATAATAGAACACACTGAATAAAATACATATTACCATTTTTTTTACTCCATTAATTTAATGTTTTATGTATTCTGGAGTTCCAAGACATGTCACTCTTACCCGGCTTGAGCACGTCTGGGTAATAGACAAAGAAAAATCAAAAGTATGTATATGAGGAAAAATTTACATTTGCTTTATACAAATATGAACAAAAAAAAAAACAACTTAATGTGATTTCTATCCACCAACGTGGGGAATTGTAGTTAAGTAAATTGTTAATTGAAAGTAAGAAAAGTCGAATTTTATAAAAAGATAATTGATTTCAAAAAGAGAAAATTGAATTCAGGACTTAAAAGTGAGTATATTGGGACAAAGCCAGTTCGAGTTGCTTTTGTTTATGACGATTTGATATTGCAAGACGACTTGGGTGCGCTTATAACGATGCTTAAAAAACTAACGTGTGTAAGGTCGAAGCCATCCTATACTCTAGGGGATGGCTGCTAGGCTTACACATCTTCACTTAATCTGCAGCTGCATTCTCCTTGCTGGCGGAGTTTTTCTCATTTTCGTCCGCGCTTGGCGTGTGCCAGGTAAGTCGCTCCTCATAGAATTGTATGACAACCTGGGGGCATCGCACATTGGCCTGTTTGGCAGAAACCAGGTCGGCCTCATCGCTGCCCTTCCACTTCATGAGGAACATAAGCTCGCCGGAAGAATCGGTGGCTCCCAGAATTTTGGACGGTTCGAGACCACGGTCAAAACCTGCAGTTTTTCTGTTGTCCTTATCATCCTCAGCTATTTTACGTTTAGACTTGACATCCGCACCCGGTCCAGTGGACGTTCGCTTTTTAGCTTCGGCTTTAAAATGCGAAATAAGACAAGTTCTTCAAATATCAATATTACATATTTTTGGTCGAACTTACGTTTTTTCGGTTTAATGGACTCTTCATAGGCTGATATAAGGTCGGGACAATCTAGGTTCTCTTCTGGTTCCCAAGTGTTTTCACTTCGAGGATACCCCTTCCACTTGAGATAGTATTCAGTCTATAAATTGGACACAAAACGACTGTAATTAAAAAATCACCGACACGACATTTGAAATGACTATCACTTACCTTGCCATTTACCACACGCTTGTCTTCAATGCGCTCCACTGAGAACTCTCCAGAGTCAGGCTCTTGCTCAGTCTCAACTTCGGCCATATCTTTACCGCGAATTCGCTGTTTGCGCCTTACTACTAAACGTGTTACTCGAAATCAACCTCAAAGGTTTAAAAGATTCGTTGTGGAAAAACAGTTATGTCCGCCCTCTGTCCTGGCGAATGCTTCTATGCAATGTGTAAAGCCGCCAATGAAGAACCTGCAAAATGTAGTAAACAACGCAAAGTATAGAATGGAGGAACGAAAAAGGGGATACCGAAAAACTACAGCCACATGAATACCATCCCAAGTGAGCCGGCTAAAGATTCAATCGCACTTTCCCCACAAATAAAACCCACCTATCTACATCGGTTGTTCGTTGTCTAATTCACAAAACTGGCAAGGTAGTAGAGCAATATTTATTAAAATTGCTAGGAAAAAGGCAATTTGTTTCCACTTCACGCAATATAGAGATTTCTAGCTTGCGTCTTCTTTTTACAATTATTTGTTTTATACGTGTTGCCACCTATTTTACACTTGCTTGCAGATAACTACACCAGGGTCAGGAGTGACATCCAAAATGTATACAGATATAATTGATTCAATATATTCGATTGAATTAATGATTATGACACGAATATTAATATGAAAAATCAGATATTTTTTAAAATATTCTCTAATTTTTATTGTGTTCATAACAACAAGATGGCAACCACATTGGTGTACACACGGCCCTAAAATTACTGTTGCCACATAGTGAAACATTAGCATCCTTTTATTTATGACATAACTGGAATACAACACACAGTAAATTCATGTTTTAATTTTCTTACTTCACGCCATATATAAGACAATATTAACGTCACACGTACATGTCTGGCCAACTGGTTTGGAATGTGCTTTGACTTATGCCAAATTTTTAAGTTTATCATAGTGCAAAACTTTTCGTAATAGATGTGAATGCCCCATACAAATAGAATTTCCCGATCGTCTGTAAATTAGAACATTTCATTAAAACAAATGGCCACAAACACAAATGTTAATGCAAATGGCTGAAAAGAAAAATTATTAACCAATACAAAAAAAAAAAATATTAGTTATAACTACTAAAATTTTGCTGGTAATATTGACCAATAAATATTTTGAATAATAATTGCCTGGTATCAAATGACTTAGTATATTGAACATAACCTTCTTCCTGTAAAGATATCTTAATACCCATCAGGCAGTTCAAATAATATCAATGCAAAATTTGCTGAAAAATATTTTGTCTTAATAATTCAATAGTTCAATGTGTTTAATATAAATCCGTTATGTTTTTTTTTATAATAAGACAACAAATCTCAAAATATGTTATGTTATGTTACGAAACACCGCTTTAAAATCTGTTTCTATATTAAAACATCGCAGTGACACCGTTCTATAAAACTTGAGCAAAACTCGCTTTTCCACGAAAATATCACTAGTCCGGCATCTCTGTTAATTCTTGATTGGTTGTCACCTTTTTAATTTTGATCTGGCAATACTCTTTCTGTACGCGACTTGTACGAGTCGTCAGCGAATATTTTAATCTTATTGTAAGTTTTAATAAATTTCATTATATATTCGTAAAACGAAAGTCTGACGGGCACAAGAAAATCATAATTAAGTAAGCCTTTGTCCGAAACATATAAAATTCACGGCTTGACTGATGAAATTACCTGTTTTTCGTTGTGAAATTTGTGGTGTGGCAGTCGCAGCCATGTTGGCCGCAAATTTTTTCTTGATGTGCAAAAACAACATAACCTCAAATCAACGAGAGTACTAAGAGAGCAACCAACACCAATAATTAATGACAACTTTTTTTCTGCTTTTCAGGTAAAATAAGTTTGACGGGATTAGTGTAAGAACAACAACTGCAACATGTCTAGATTCTTTGCTACCGGTTCTGACTCGGAAACCGATTCTGGTGATGAGGAGGTGCAAGCGCAAGCCCTTAATAAAGCCTCAGCCTATGTAAGTGTACAAAAAATTTGACTTTGGGGTGTCGTAGTGTACATTTGGTCTCATTACAGCAATTTAGCGATGATGAAGAAGAGGTCAAACGCGTTGTCCGCTCCACCAAGGAAAAGCGCTATGAGAACTTGACGGCTTTGATCAAAACTATTCGTAACCATAAGAAAATCAAAGATATGTCAAGTATACTAACGAGTTTCGAAGACCTGACGAGGGCCTATCAAAAGGCCCTGCCGGTTATATCGAAAGAGGAGAACGGCATTACACCCCGTTTCTATGTGCGCTGCTTAGCCGAATTGGAAGACTTCATTACTGAGGTTTGGGAAGATAGGGATGGACGCAAAAACTTGTCGAAGAATAATACCAAGTCATTGGGAACTTTGCGTCAGAAGGTACGCAAGTACATCAAGGACTTTGATGAGGAATTGACTAAATTCCGAGAGAATCCCGATTTGGAGAGTGACAACGAGGAGGAAGAGGCCGCCGAAGACTCTGATAATGAGAAAACAAGTCATGATCTCATTGGCAGTGGTGCTAGAGATTTGAAGCACCAAATTTCGGAGCAGAAATCCGCCAAGTTGCCAGCAAAGGCCGCCGAGCCAGACGATGATTCCGAAGACTCCATTGATTGGGACTCGGACACGGAGTCTGAAACTGAGTCTTCAGATGACGACAACCAATATATGAATATTCGCGATCGTTTCTTGAAGAAGGCCGCTTCTGGCAAGGAAGAAAGGGAAAAGGAAGATCGTGATGACCGCAAGAAGGATAAGCGCATCAAGGAGAGCAAGGCTAGGCGTAAGGCTGAAGAAGAAGCCGATGAAGATGGCGAGTGGGAGGTTGTGGTCAAGGGCCCGGTTGTGGAGAAACCAAAAATGTTTGAGAAGGATGCTGAGATCGATATACCTTTGGTGTTAGCGAAACTCATCGAGATCATGTCTGCACGCGGCAAGAAACGTACCGATCGCCGTATGCAGATCGACATGTTGTTCGAGTTGCGCGACATTGCCGAACAACACAACCTGGGTATTGCTGTGGGCGTGAAAATTAACTTTAACATCATCTCCGCCATCTACGATTACAATCAAAAGATATCGGAACCCATGAAGTTGGAGCATTGGGCTAAACTGTTGGATGTCATGCAGGTCATGATGAAAACGCTTTTGGCCAATGAAAGTATCGTTATGAGCGAAAATGTGTCGGAGGAGAATGAGGAATTCACCACCGCACCCTTCCACATTAGAGGTTGTCCTTTGGCTGCTGTTGAACGTTTGGACGATGAATTCACCAAACTTCTCAAGGAGTGTGATCCCCACTCCAATGACTATGTGGTAAGGCTCAAGGACGAAGTCAACGTTACCAAGATCATTGAAAGTGTGTTGCAATACTTCGAGAAGATTGGCAACAACAACGAGCGCTGCCGTGTCTACTTGCGTAAGATCGAACATCTCTACTACAAATTCGATCCCGAAGTCCTCAAGCGCAAACGTGGCGAAGTACCAGCCACTACCGCCACCTCTGTGGAAGTCATGGACCGTTTGTGCAAGTTCATCTACGCTAAGGATGACACTGATCGTATTCGTACTCGTGCCATCTTGGCCCATATTTATCATCATGCGTTGCACGATAATTGGTTCCAGGCTCGTGATTTGGTGCTGATGTCCCACTTGCAGGACAACATTGACGCTGCGGATCCCTCTACTAAGATCCTTTACAATCGTATGATGGCCAATTTGGGTCTCTGTGCTTTCCGCCAAGAGAATGTCAAGGACGCCCATCACTGCTTGGTCGATCTTATGGTCACCGGTAAGCCCAAGGAGTTGTTGGCTCAAGGCTTGTTGCCGCAACGCCAGCACGAACGTTCTGCCGAACAAGAGAAGATCGAAAAGCAACGCCAAATGCCCTTCCATATGCACATCAACTTGGAATTGTTGGAATGCGTCTACCTAGTCTCGGCCATGCTCATCGAAATTCCCTACATTGCGGCCCATGAATTTGATGCAAGACGTCGTATGATTAGTAAAACTTTCTATCAACAATTGCGCTCTTCAGAGCGTCAGTCCTTGGTGGGTCCCCCTGAATCAATGAGAGAACATGTGGTGGCTGCTGCCAAGGCCATGCGTTGCGGAAACTGGCAAGCGTGCGTCAATTTCATTGTCAACAAGAAAATGAACACCAAAGTGTGGGATTTGTTCTACGAATCAGATCGTGTGCGCGACATGTTGGTTAAATTCATTAAGGAAGAATCATTGCGTACTTATCTATTTACATACTCCAATGTATACACCTCGCTGAGCATTCCTTCCCTGGCCCAGATGTACGATTTGCCTACGCAGAAGGTCCATTCTCTTATCAGTAAAATGATCATCAATGAGGAGCTAATGGCCAGTCTCGATGATCCCACCGAGACGGTCGTCATGCACCGCTCAGAGCCCTCACGTCTACAGGCTTTGGCAATGCAATTCGTTGACAAGGTCACAAATTTGGTGGACGTCAATGAAAAGGTGTTCGACATGAAGCAAGGAAACTTCTTCCAACGCGGCAATATGGGCAACCGCGATCGTGGCTACAATCGCAACCAGAACAACCAAGGCGGTGGCAACTGGGGAGGCCAAAGGCGCGACAATCGCAACCAGCGTAACCGCAATCAGCGCAACCAGCATCACCACCACAAGCAACAGCAGCAACAACAACAGCAGCAACAGCAACCGCACGAACAGCAGCAATTACAGCAAGTCATCGAGGAAGAGTAACTTCCAACGGGTGAACACAGAAAAACGCGTTTATCAACACCACCAACAACAACAACAACCATACCAGCATCTAGTGCTGGCCATCGCCTACATCCGATATTCGTATTATGGTCAACTTTACCTGCTATAGCCCAAACGATCTATGCCGATATGCTCCCGGTCTCAATGGGATCATCACTAATTTCATTGGGGCCGGGGGCTAATATGTACATTTTTATTTATAACTTATTGTCGTTCGTCGTTTCTGTAAAAATACGGCTATGGTCGTCGGGAATGATAGTTGCGATATAAACAAATCTATCTGTCACCATCTTGTAACGCGTTATCATTTGTATCTTGTTCCCCACCCAATTCCCTAATCTTGCAATGCGTGCAAAAGTTATGTAGAACAGCAAGAAATGACTTTTTTTTACATATAAAATAAAATTATTCAAAAATTATAACAAATTCAAATAAAACTAAAAGAAAAAACTCTCCGGATAAAATGGATTTTTTATTTGAAATTGGAAGTTCTAATGAAACTTATAAATGCAGATAATAAAGTCGCTATTGGATTATAAGTTAAAAACTTGTTAACTTAAAATGGATGATGATAATGAATTAAAGCAGGAGGTACAGAAAAATAGTTAACATAATCTCAACTTTTATAAAAGGACTTCAAGAAATAATTTCCAAACACAGCCGTCACAGAACAGTAACTTCTATTTAATTTTGTACAGGAATTCTAAATGTAGCAATTTGTTATGCTATTCTATACATTGCAGCGCTTATATTTCGTAGTATTGCTTGTATATCCCTATTTCGCTACAAAAATTAGCTAGTTTATTTGAAATATTGCAAAATTATATAATTAATATACTAGATTTTGTTAAATATATCACTTTAGACATATCCAATCTCTAGTTCCAGCCCATATACATTTTAATTAAGATCGCTGTAGACAGTAATTATAGTTAAAGCCTGCTTTATTGTTTAAATAAAATTATTTTTGATCCGTTTTTTATTTTTCTCGTTTCTTGGTTGATCTTATGTTCGTTTGTTGTCTCTTCTTGGTTGTGGTATTCAGTAAACATATTCAAATGAACTTTGAGGACATACACATTATGACAGCATTTGTTTTTATTTCTTTTGTTTTATATTTAGAATATTATATAATAATAATAATATTAATATAATCATCTTCATAATAATAATAGTTTTAAGTTGGTTTTTCTTTTCAAAATATATGCCATGTTTGTATGTATGCACGTACATAGGTAGATAAGTGTGTATGTAGTTTTTTTTTATAAAGCTAACTTACATAAGAAACAAGGAGGCAGCTGTATGTATAAATAAGAACAACAATATTATTATTATGTGAAAGTAAAAAAAGATGGATGATTATATAGTGATTTTAGATTAGGCGTAATGTTTTGTGTTCTGGTGGATGAAGTTTAGATATCTAAGTATCAGATAGGGTGGTTTAATTTAGGTATAATACGAGTATGACCTTCACAGGAATAAAGTGTAACAAATCGAAATTGAGAAGCTATGCTTCATCGATGTGTTTAGATCATTTTTAGGCGTTCTCTGATCATCGGACAATTTGAAACTTAATGAAATTTAGAGAATTGCTTAAAAAGTTAAAGGATCATTAAACAAAATATATTTAAAAGAAATTTATTAATAATTTAAAAAAAAATAAATCTCATTTGAATATTGGTAACATTATTAAAAAGTTTGCGCACCTTTTTTGTAAAATAAATATGATACGCTCAATTTTTCAATTTTATTATAAAAATTTCAATAATTTTTAGAATCTTTAAAATAAGTAACGCATTCAAAATAAGTTTTTGTAATCAATTTGAATATCAGAAATAGCAAAAAATACATGAAATTTCTTGCTTATATGCTAGTTTTTCTTATAAGCAATTATAAAGATAACTACTGTAGTATGCTTTTTTGGATTACTAGATGAATTCAACTGAGATATGGATGTGATCTTACTTAGTCCATTGAAATGCTTTAATTTGCAACATTAATATCGCTGCGATTTCTATAGAAGTGTGCAAGACAAAATATTAAATAGTATCTCTGGTTAAATACTTTAAATCTATTGATTTGAAACTTATGTTATGTAGAATAACTATAAAAACTAAATGTTGTCCAATAATCTTTCAAGCTAACCACAAACTGTTTAAATTTTTAAAAACTCCTAAAATTTTCTTGCGATATCTTCAAGGCCGTAAAAAGAATTTGAAAATGCGACATTGATACGCGAGTGTAGTATATTTTTCGGGATAAATTATCGAAAACACCGGTTGGGTTTAATTATTGAATTAGAGTTACTGGAGTTACGTTGTCATCATATTGTTTGTTCTATATAGAATAAGTGCTTTGGGGAGTATGGACGCATAGTAATAGTAATAGGAGAGTAGTTTTAGTACAATATATATATCTTTAAGTTAGGTTATGACCAATATATATATGTGTGTGTGGGTGTGTTTGTGTAGGTGTGTGTCAGTGGACATTTGTGGCAATACAATGTCATACATGTGGTAAGTACACTCTCGTATGTACTTCAGTACTTTTGTTGTTTTTTGTTATCATTTTTTTCATTTTTTTGTATATTTATTAGTCGTATATCAAAATAATATTTGATTTAGTCGCAAAAAATATCTACATTTCATATATGTATGTATGTATGAGTTATTAAATTTTTAGATTTTCTTATGTTTTTTTTTCATTATTTATTTATTTATTTTATAATGTTTGTATGTATGTATGAATATAATGGATGTAAATATTTATGCCTTACATTTTTAGTGTATGATTTATAATCACTTATTGTTACGAACGGTGTCTGACGGTTTGTCGGTTCGTCTAACTAACATGATGAACGGTCCGGTCCGTATTTAGGTATAGTAAATATTTAGTGTAACTGTTGCACGAGTCGTCCGTCGTCTATCCCTATGTCCTGTGTACCCTTGATGGTGTTTTTGTAATTTAGTCCTTGTATATTTAGGTCTTTTGTTGTAATATTACGTTCGGTGTGTGTGTGTGTGTCTAGAAGTCATTTCATCCTTAGTGCCTCTGTCATGCTGAAGCCATTATCCTTTGGCGTTGTTTCGATGCATTCGATAGAATGTTTTTGTCTAAGTATTTGTTTTTGTTTTTTTATTTTATATTATTATTATTAATATTATTTGGTTAAGCGGTTTAGGTTTTTGTTTTCTTGGGATTTCTGTTAAAGAGTGGGTGCATCACATTAGTGGTTTTTTTTCTAAGATGCCAATTTCTTTGTTGGTTTATCAATAGTTTAAGTTTTTTGTTCCGATATCTAGAAGAATATGCAAACATTCAAACCAATTGCAATTGCAAAAATGCCGACATTTGAATCGATGAACTTATGTTATGCAGAATGTTGTAACGCTTAGCAATGAGCTCGCTGTTAGAATTTTGCTGATGATTTTAATGTTTTCCATTGAAATAAATCTAAACTGATGTTGTTTGCATTGTGGTAATTGTAATATGGTTGTTTATCCGTGAAGAAAGTTGTGGTGAAAGTGGCTGCGGTGTTCGATGGCGGAATCCTTTGTGGAAGAAGGCTTCACTTTGTGTGCGCGGGACTTTGGTTTCATTTAAAGTTTCTTGTACCAATACAAATAGTGTTCGCCATCTTCCACCATTAGTTCGTCGACGCCTAAGGGAATATACATGTTATTTATGGGAATAGGTGGAAATTCAAGAGGAGAAATAGTAGGAGGTTAACTTACCAACGGGGGCTATAAGTTGATTTCCAGGTGCATTATTTTCGTCTGGTAGTTCGGGTAGACGATACAGCAGCCAATAGTTGTAGCTGCAAGTTATAAACAGGAACACAGTTTTAATTGTTAGTTGAATAATTAGAGGAAGTGGGATAGAAAGGCAAATGAAGTAACTCTTAAACCAGAAATTGAAATAATGTTCAACAATATAATGTCGCTATTTTTAAAGATGTTTGGAATATCCCCTCCACCACCATAATCTCTCTCTCTCTCTAAAACATCTCTGGGTTTAAAAACAAATAAGCTTCGCCCCTCCGCCCAATCATCGAAACTAAAAATTTCGTCTGCATATTTATATATATACGTATGTGATGCAGGTTACTCTCTGTATATCAAATTTTATCTCTCTGGCGTTATTAAACAATTTTGACACACCTCTCCGCCCACTGATCGAAAATAAAAAAATCGTATGTTATTTTATTTCTTGAGTGCCATGTACATAGTACCTGTATTCCAATTTGTACCTCTCTAGGGTATATACATATTCATATTCATATTCGCCTATTGATCGAAAATAGTAATTTCTCCTCCACCCACTGATCAAAAATACAAATTTCGTCTACATATTGATATATGTTTGTGTTACTGGGTACTATCTGTGTATTAAATTGTATCTCTTTTGGTTTAAAAAAGTTTTGCCACGCCCACTCCGCACATAGTGTCAAAAATATATAGCCTACGTTAGTTTCACTGCCTACCAGTTATATCGTTTAAGCCGAATAAACGTGATTGAGACATAAACATTAATCGATATGTAGTCTGGAGCTATTTTACATTAACTGGGGTTTGTTCCGTCATATCTTCAGCTCTAAGCTTAGTTCTTATAGTTCAAAACCCCATTTCATGTTTCCCCCCATCAAACTTCGTCTACATTTTTTACTTACCCTCTTGGTTCCTCCTTTTTACCAGCCAGTGTGTGTACATAATGACCATTCGGCCATTCTCGGGCTTCAAATGCAAACCTAAATTTTAAATGTATTAAATCAATTTCTTTTTCGTTTTACATCCCCAACTAACCTTGAATCCATTTCAGCCGCCTGTGTCATGGCTTTAAAGAAACTTGTATTCTTCGGCGAGACCAAGGATAGTGTAAACGATTCCGTAACATTTGATCCCACCCACAGGGTATAGGTGTAAGAAACATTTCGGCCATCCGATTCTTCGGCTGATGAGGTTAGTCCATAGGGAACTGCTAATTTTTGTTCGCCATTTTCTAGTGGTAGTTTAGTATGCCAAGTGGTCTATGGTAGTATTTCATAATCTAGACTTAACGCACTAATCTTACCTGACGTTGGATCACTGTTCTCTCGTATAACATGATCACACTGTAGGGCACGCACGGCACCCAAGCCTTTCCAGCCCAAGGCTAAAATAACATCGGCAGTCAGGCCTACACCTATATCGGGATCTTGACCATCCTGTAAGGGTTCTTCACTCCAGCCACCGTCGGGTCGTTGGCGACTTAAAATCCAGCGGGATGCAGCGGTTCTATTCCAAGTGCCGGCTGGATCGTTTTCCAAATCTTGCAAAGCTTGCATCGCCAAAGCTGTGCTGCGTAAGGAGCCAAAACTGCCACGGGGATCCTGAAGAGTGGCAAGACCGCGTGCAGGACGTCTAACAAAATGTTGCAGATGTCGATGACGATGATCGGTCACAATGCAGCGCAAGGCCAATATCACCTAAAAGTCAAAGAGTGTTAAAAAAAAACTAACAAACAATTCTTATATTTAACCACAGACTTACCATAGCTATGGTGTCCACATTTTGATCTGCCACTCCACTGGCTATATCCAGGAGCCTACGAATCTGGCGTTTACGCACATGAGCCGCCGAGCTACAGGCCGACAGTGTGGTCAAGGCGAATTCGATGTCCTGAGTGGGCTCGTGATGTTGCAAAGTGGCCACCAAATCGTGACCATGAAAATGTTTGGGATCCTTACACAGAGAGCCCAAAGCAAGCACGTAACGTGCCAATCTTTCCAGGTTCAAAGGCTTTGGAAGCGTGTGATGTCTGTCAAGCATGGCCAAAATTTCTACCTCCATCTCTTTGACCGACAACATATCCTCGAGTTCTTGTATCACTTGCAAATGACCATCAGCATCGGAAGGATCGCGAGCGCCCGACAGCTCTTTGGCCAATATCACCACATGGGTATCATTAGCCCAACCATAGTCGGGGGCTCGTTTCATCTTTAACCAGTCCAGGGCTTTCTGTATAGCCTCCTGTTCCTTTTTGTCAGGTCCAGCGGAACCGATAAGTTCATGTACAGGCGTTGTTGGCGTTGCGGGAGTTGGCTCATTTGTGGTAGTCTCTGCCGAGTCGGATGCTGCACCTGTGGCCAATGATGCGGCAGTTGCCGATGAATCCGTCGTAATCAAGTTTGTTGTGGAAAAATTCAATGTTGGACTTGTGGCTAAATTCACTTCAATCGGTGTTGCCGCGGTACCTGATGATGTGGCATGGACGTATTTCGGAAATTCCATAAAATTGAAATTAACGATTAGGAGACTTAGAAACAGCAAACCGCGACATGATGATCCTACGTTATCCTGAGACATTGTGCTGTAATTAATAAGAGAGCGAGAGAGAGGGATATATACGTAAGTAACTAAAATATAACAATATTAATGATCAGGATATGTTGTAACTGTTATCGATACAAAGTGTTAATACCCTATATATAAAATAAATCAGGCACCGGCCCTTGATTTGATCAGATATAATGTTTGAGGTAAGGTGGTAACTATGTTAATACACGACCATAGGTTCGTTTATGAGTTCTACTCAATGATCCTTCGAGCGGTCAAAGTGAGCTCTCTTAAAAGAGACGAGCTCTTCTGAGACGTTAGTAATGAGTTCTACTCAATGATAGTTCGAACGATCAAAGAGAGCATTCTTCCAAAGAGAACTCTTTATTTACAAACTCTTATAAAGTCAATTGTGAACCGGCTTATGTATTAATTTTATATTCTTTTTTATTACGGAAAGAGCTGCTTTCTTTTGAATGTACTAAATCTATACCATACTGGAAAAAGTTAATATGTCGGTTGATTTAATGAGATTTTTTTTATTAAATATGTGTTTAAATACTTTTAGAACAATTTGGATATAAGTGTCTGATATAAGTGGTAGTCCATTAAATTGCGATATAAAAAACTGATAAACTGATAAACTTATAAGTCTTTGTGAGGTTTCAAAACTTTTAATTATAAAACTTGAACATATCAACTTTTGCCATAATGCTATACTCGTAAATGTTTTAATATTATATTTTTTCAATACACGAGTTTTTCGAATCTGGAACACTGCCGATAGTCTCTTTATTTCAAGGATGATTTATTCAAATAATTCAACCCAAAATATTCTTTTAATATCTTCTGGCTAAGCGATTTTTAAATATATGGCCTCTTATCCACATGCTCATATCTGACCTTGCTTAAGTGACAGATGGCCAATATTGACCAACGGTAAAAGTTTCCCCATCACACACTTTTTGTGTGCCTGAGCACTTTATTGCTAGTGGTTGAGAGTTAAGTGGAACTACCTATTGCCATTAGTAACGCTGACACTTCAAAGAAATCCACTACAACAAAGAATACGACACTTGTCATTCATTGTTTACTTAGGAGACGGTGATGGGGTCATACAACTACACGGCCTGTTTAGATAGGGGGACCAGGGGGGATCGCTGAAAGGACACAAAGGATATCGATTTTTGTTTTTGTAGCAATTTCGTCACAATAATTACCATAAAATGTAAGAAAGTGGACGGAAGTAGAATATGAAGAAGTGTGAAGGCAATAAACTATTTTAGTAGAGAACCTAAGTTTGGGGAGGGGCATCACAATATAGTAGAGAGCGGTATATATTAAGTTCATAATAGCCAATAACTAATGTGAATGTGTACATAGGTCAGCTTATAAATAAAAAAATCGGTGTTGGACGGAAATGAAGAAACATTTGTATTTCCGCCATATAAATTGGCTAACGCATAAAGAATGAAAACTTTACATATATACTACACATATTCTATGTATAGTACATAGCTATATGCTCATATATCTAATATGTCTATATTGTCTATGTATCTATTTTGTAAGTACATATATGTATATCTAATATGCAGTTGGATTTATAAATGTATGAATTTCGCTTCGTGAACTTCTTGTCCAAGTTCACAGGATCTTCTTCTTTTTCTATTTTGTCAAACATGTATATAATGTCAATACATATATATATATATATATATATATACTTATGTGTGTGTGTGTGTTTGAGAGTGTGTATACATGTTTTGTACATGTGTTGTCAACGACAAAGGCAATTACCACAACAACAATAACAACAAAAACTTAATAAAGGAGTTATATGAACACAAAAGACCTTAAAACTTAAAAATATTACATAAGTATAGGCTAAATATCTTTACCGATGCACAATGCTCTAGCGAAAATTTTTGATATCTGTCTTCTCTATTAACAATATTTCAGGAAAATCTTTATATATCTTAAAGGAAGTCCACACCCACCAAAGCTATCAACTCGGTTACATGAGTAATCATCGCTTAAATAGTGAAATCTTGATTCATTTTTTTGTGAATCATTTTCTTATTGAATTTACCTGAATTTCTGTTGTTTTCTGTTAAGAAAATCCACCTGAGTTTCCTCGAAAATGACGGCAATTCACAAATTCTTTTAATAATTTCACTGAAATCCTGGCAATTGTTGAGAGTTTTAGATAATTTTATGTAATCGTTTATGGAACATTTGGAGATATTTCACACGGGCCAGTGCAAACGCCTCATCATTGTGCGACCGTAATTCACACGAAAATGGGCTGACGCACACAAACACTAACGCAGTTTCACTTAATGCCACTTAATTTTTTATAATAATTAAAAACACGAGCCCACACAATTCGTTAAGATGTTCCCGTCTATTACTTTGGATTTTTTTCGTTTGACTCGCAAAGTCCTTTTTCTCGTTTGCGATTAGGCAATATTTTTTTGGTCTACTAATTGCGTCTTTTTTTGCCAACGAACTGGTTCGTATATCATTTGACGTTTACGAAGCAACAAAACTTCATTCATAGCAAAAGTGTCCCTTTGACAGATGTTGACATGTTGTTGCTGTTGTTATTAACAACGTGAAAGGACATTTTCGGATATAAAAGAGTACGGCGGAAATTCGGTGAAATTTGTTGTAATGTTTAAAACATAGATGTCGCTTTAGAATAAAGCGTTACCGGTTTGTGACTGTGATAAAAAACGCATACAACGCACATTTCCGTCAGAGTGTGGAAAAGTCATATTAAATAAACTCTTTGGAGTTTAGAAAGTTTTCACTCAACAGTAGAGTGTAATTTAGACATAGAAACTGGAGGAACTCATGCAATGAGTAAAGTAAAAAGTAAATAACAAAATCATTCTCAATAAAAATTTTAATACAGCCGTTATTTGCAAACGACAATATTCCACTATGGCCAATATAGTTATAGCCATTTTCATATTAATTCATAACACCCAACAACATATGAAGAAAACAAATGCATACCAAATGTTGATTGGTTTTTATACAATTTCCGGTGAACTACACTTCTGGTTGAAATTGTGTAGTGACGTTAGGGACTTCCGACGGTAACAGCAAGAAACGCGTCATAATCTTAATAAATTTAAGTTCCAAAATTCAAAACGGCATTATATATTTTATATGCTATTATGTCTTTATGAGATTTTAAAACATTAAATAGGCTTCTTGTAAGATTTTGAGGTGGACATAACAACTATTGCCATAGCGGTATAGATTTATTAAAAAATTGTGTACTAAATTTGTGTTTATATAAATTGAGAGATTCTCGACATTATAGAATCACTGCTGAACATTCGCAAACGAATCGTTTACTAATCGTAAAACCGATGAACATGCGATAGAATTCTAAAAAACATTTGAAAATTATAATATTATCGAATCGCTGGTGAACATTCGTTAACGTATCGTAAAAGCAATTCTTTTTCCAATCGTTAATTTTTGGCATGCAGGGCAAAAGTATTTAAATTTATTATGGGAATTAATTATATGCAATACAGATCTTCTATAACTTAAATTTTAAAAACTTTAACTACGTGTGACAACAGATGAATACAAAAAGTTTAATCTAGTTCAAAACCATAATAAGTTTAAGTATAAACATGATGGAGCGTGTGTTTGTAGTAAAATTGGTTTTAATCAAGTAGTTCTGAAAAAGATATGATATTTTACATAAATGTTTTTTATTCTGAAAACCAAATTTTGTCGTACACAGATATAAAAAAAAACTTAAATAAAATTTGAGTTAAAATCTTCAATACCTCAAGAGAGAATAAGAAAAGAAGGAATAACTTAAAAATAAGAATGATTTATAGATTTAGCAACGTGAAAGGAACTCGAAATTATAATTCGATATAGAATCTTTGTTTTTGATTCGCAAAAGAATCGCTTTTTTGATTCATAAAAGAATCGCTTTTTAGATTCGTAAAAGAATAGCTTTTACGATTCGAGAACGAAGATGGATTTTCTGCCATTTGATTTTCTAAGATCGAATGCAGGTGGAACAAATGTATTTTTACTTTTCTACAACGATAAAAAATTAAGACAAATGAGATAAATTTTTTTAATTATTATGAAAGTACGCGGAAAAGGATTTTATTTACTAAAAATTAATAAATATGGATGATTATATTGTTCAGCAAATTCCATCAGGAACATTGGCTGTTTACATAGAATCTCCATATCTGTTTGTTCGTTGAACGATTTCTCTGTTTCGTTCAGTATTGTGCGTCTCAAGGTTATTCTTGATCTTCCGCGTTTCCTCGAGTCTTGAGGGTTCCACTCTAGCGTTTCGTGGCAAATTTCGTTGTACCGGTTTCGAAGAGTGTGACCGAGCCATTTGTATTTCTTTTTTTGATTTGATTGTTATTACTTTCTTCGCCCGGTTTTTGAAATAGTTATTCATTTGTAACTACTCTTGGCCACCATATTTTTAAAATGTTTCGTACGTATCTATTAGTAAATGTTTGGAGCTGTTGTTTTATATTCTCACTAAGAAGCCATGTCTCAGAGAGCAGGACACTTTTTACACAAGATATATATAAGTGGATTTTTGTTTTGGGAGAGATGTTGTTTAAGTTCCATATATTTCGTAGACCGTAAAATGCTATTTTGGCTTTCAGAATGCGAGAGTCTATACAATTTGTTGCTCCGCAGTCAGATGCTATTATGCTACCCAGATAGCAAAAGTTCTCCACATTTTCAATCGGAATTTATTTTTATGTTATTGAGACTGAAAGTTGTAGTTTGTGTAAATTTAATAGTAATACTTGATTATTTTTACACTGCTTCAACTAGGAGTGGTAAGTTTCGAAGACGGCATGTGTTTCGTGAATTTTTCTGCATTTTCTTTTGTGAATAAGTTCCTTTACTTCATCAAGAGACATTGGGTTGCTGTTGAAAAATTTACTTTTAAGGTATCGCCAAGGGGACCGGTCGTGGCATAGTGGTAAGAACACGCGACTACCATGCGGGAGATCACAGATTCAACTCCTGGCTCCAGTCATCCTAAAAAAAAGAAAAAAAAATTTCTTTCATTGTCGGCTCCCCTCGAATGTTGTCGACAGCAACTTCGCAGTATTAGTGTCGAGTCAATCGGAGTGTCTAGTAAGAGCTTCTCAAACAGTGACGTTTGCATTCGTCGATAAACAAGTAGATGCCAAGGGCGTAGCCAGTTTGACTGAAAGTTTGACTGATACAAACTTTCACTGTAGAAATGTTTACAGTTTAAAATGTGCTGAAGAATTCACAAAATATTAAGAGTTCCTCCTTGAAATTATTAGGAAAATTTAGACTACCTTGAATTGGAAGTACTAGTACTCAGGCCCTTTTTTATTCGTAAGTTTACGTTCAATAAGCAATAAAATTGCGCAAAATTTTGACTGTATTTAGTGTACATGCAACAATGATACATAGTATGTAAGTAATTGTATATGGGTGAATTTACCAAAAATGTACCAAAAAGGTTGTAGAAAATATTTCGGTTTTTTGAAATTTTACCTACTGTTCTATGATAATAAAACTGACCAAAATCAAATATCGTAGAGTTTTTCATTAAAGTTATGACTTTCATTAGGAAGTTAAAACTTAATTTTGGTAAATAATAATACTGTTAAATCTTTAAAAGGATCAGTAAAGTTTGAAAAATATTTTTTCTCAGGAAGGAGCTTATGAGCTTAAATCGATTTTCGCAGACTATATTTGGATTTTCGGATATGCCGTCTTCGAAAAAGATGTTTATTTAAGCTTACCACATAAAACACTACTCAAAGTAAAAATAAAAAATAATAAAAATAAAATAAAAATAAAATAAACTTTAAAAAAGATTTATAAAAACGTCATTGTTCATATGATTCAGTTCGATTCCTCGTGTCTGATTTAGGGTAAAACTGTCGAGTTCGGCTTTGTCTTTGAAAATTTTTATAAAAACTATCACAGTGCGTCGTTAGATTTTCGAAGTTGCGTTGTTTTGGGTTCAGACTGATTAATTTTTATTCTGTTTTTTGTTTATAAATTAATTTAATATTTATTTTGTTTTAATTGCATTTGTTTTGTTTTTTGCATGTATGTTGTTTTATAAATTAAGTGAATTTTTTATTTTGTTTTAATTAATTTTTTTTGTGTATGAATGTAATAAAATTTTATATTAATTTTGTTTTTTAAATGTTTACTTTGTTCAATTTTCTTTTTTAAAAGAACTGTTTTCGTAACCCTGGAACCTTTCTTCGATCTTTACATGGTTTGCTATAAAAAATCATAATTCACTTTGCGTCGTGTTTTTTTGGAACGTAACCACGACGCAAAGGGAGGTATTGGTGTAATCACCGAAAACTTTAAACTCGATTTTCTCAAAACACCAAAAAAATTATACACTATTGTTTTATTAAGGGGGCGATATGTTCTTCTTCTAAGCATGTGTTTTGTAATCGGAATGGGTTTTCATAATTATTTTTTGGCTGGAAAGTTGTGACCCGTTTTTAATGGGAATATTTGATCTTACTAAAATAGCCAAAACACATGGAAGCAAATTAATTTTGTAATTTTATTGCACTTTTAAAAGTATATATGAAATAACATTCTTCAGATAATGCGTCAAAGAATTAAAAACACAAATTAATTTCAGCCTACAATAAAAAAATATATTTCTTTTTTGATCACCCTAACATGCGAAACATAGACTGCGAAGCTTTACTTTAGTGCACTTTGTTGAGTTAAGGCATGGCCGATTACACTGTGGTAGTCGAAAAATAACAAGACCGGATTGGGCGGTTTGACTGTAATTTAAACACGAGGAATCGAACTGCATCATTAGTTTTTGAGTTACAATGACTTTTTCACAGACAATTTTTGTTTTTACTAATATGGTAGATGTTTTTTTTTATTTTTCGAATTTAACTCAATTTTAACAGTCATTAACTTCTATTCGGTTGGTTGTCCCGATACAATTTTTTTAAGAAAGTTGTTCCGAATATGTTTTTTGTTTCTACTTTTAGATACAAACCTTAACTCTAAAACCAGGTTTGATTGTAATTGAAATCCTTTTCCCAATACCAAGTATATGACACCATGCGATACCAATAATGACGCATGAACGAAACTATATACAAGTGATAGCAGTGACCATTTATATGAAAACTGCATACTCACTTTTTCATCCGCGGTTTTGTTTACTTTGTGAAGGACTTGCAATATTTCAAAGGTTACAGAGGTTTGATCAAATTATTTCCGTATTTCTTCCAGTTGGAGGCTATGGCATGCTTCTTTGCATGCTAAATTTCTTCTTTTTATCTATCAAACTAGGTTTTTTACCTTAAATGTAAAATTTTATGCAATGTCAAAATAATCAAAGAATATACATGAATAATAATTAAATCCCTGTTTGTGTACTTTTATAATAAATTAACAGATTTTATCTCGTTTGTCCAGTTTTTTTACTGTCGTTGATTAAAAAGTAAAAAGATTTTTGGTCCAGCCAGCAGAAATGATAAATATCGATACTTTAAAAAAAGGATCAGCTAGGATTTCAATCCAAGCATTTTTTTGATATATGATCAACCAAAAAAAAAAAATACAGTGGCATTTATACTTTTTATCGTCATAAACTGTTTTAAGCCTACCGTCCACAGTGGAAAAAAAGGGTTTTTGGACATATGTAATTTCAGGCCGCAATTCTTGACCGATTTTCAAAATCTTTTATTTTTTATTATTGGAAACAAAATTGTGCACAGAATGTACGTTTTTTTATTATAAATTCCTAACCGTTATATTTTTAAAAATTTTCAAATTCGCTGAAAAAATTAATTTTTTACTTTAATTTTAAATAACTTTGGATTTAACAAATTTCTTTATTTTGACAGATGATGTAATATATTATGGTATTGGTCTTTTTAAACACAAAATATTATTTTAGTTGCAGTTTAGAACTGCATTTTTGGTATATATTATTTTTTACAGAAGAATTTCTTAAAACTTATCCAGGTTTTATATAAAGATTTGTTAAAATCGGATAATATTTGTGGGCAGGACAATATAGTTTTTGCTTATATGTTCACTTAGTTCAATTTGTAACATATGCTCACAATAACTGCGGAAGTTAAAAATTTTTGGACACGTAATCCCATAAATTTTTCAAATTAAAGTCAAAAATTATTTTTTCATCGAGTTTTGACACATTTTAAAAAATAACGATAAGGAATTCTAAATAAAAAAACGTCCATTCTGTGCACAATTTTGTTTCAATAACACTAAAAAAAAATTTTAATCGCTCAAGAATTGCGTCCTAAAGTAAATAAAAATTATTATTTTGGTACTACATGAATTCGATAATCTAAAATTTTTTTGAAAAAAAATTTTAGTCTACCTTTTTTTAATAAAATATTGTCAAAACAATGAGCATTGATATTTCGATATATATTTAGTTATAATTTTTTTTTGTAAACATACTATTAATATGAAATGTAAAACCGACTGCCCCCCCCCTACATTGGATCCTGGCTACGCCCTTGGTAGATGCCGTTAGTTGTGAATCTAAAAATAGAAAGTGTGTTAATTCACAACAACGAGAGAAGCACCTCTTTTGCATATCACTTTTTGTCCAACAAAATCTGCGCCCAAAGAGTCGTCGACAGGATGTGATATGTCGCTTCATTTTACTTAAACCACGATCATTGATTAGAATCCCTGAAATTATGTAGCATTGAAGCAAAAAAAAAGCATGCCATTATATCACTCTGTATTCACTGTAACAGCATGTCCTCTTTGATCTTCATAGAAAAATGGATCAATAATGCGTCTTACTGACAAAGCTGTCCATATAGGAATATTGGGTAAAAGTAGGAGGTTTGAAACTCCAATTTAGGATACGTTTTATTCCAATATCTAAAATTTTGCAATTTATTCGCCTATATACACTGTGGTGCAAAAATGAGCCAATGTTTTAAACAAAGTACATTATTAAATATTTTTTATACTTTTTATTATATAATTTTTAAACTATGCATCTGAAAAATATGTAAAGCAATAACAAAAACAAAGCTTACATTACTGTAAGTATATAAAAACCAAACATTTTCAAAATCAGACCATTGGCACACTTTTGCTCCATGGGTTTTCTTATCTAAATTTAATAATTAGTCCTGTATATTTTTACTTTCTTCAAATGATCCTCCCTATTTGGCGTATATTGATAAAGTTAAGCAACATAATATACAGAAATTTTGTTTAATTCAGCCAGAACCCACTCCCACAGCTCATTTATACTTTTCGGGGCACTTTCGTTTCTGTCAGACCGCGTTTTAGGTAAGCTCACAGATTTTCGATCGGGTTCAGATCTGGACTCTGCAGTGGCCACTCCCTGACCCCAAACACTGAGAACTAAGCCATTCCTTGACAATTTTTACAGAATGTTTTGGGACGTTGTCATATTGGCAGACGAAATTCTTTGGTCTACCTGGAATCTGGCCAGGGCTATGGGGCAAATTATGTTGCAAAATGATAGTCTTCCTTTCGCATTATTCCTTCGATCCGTATAAGTAGTCCCACACCATCAGGGGTTACACATCCCCAAATCATAACAGAACCGCCTAATGTTTATTATGCTATAATCAACGAACCATTGATTCGATAGAATTTGCGTACACAAAACGCAAGTTGTGCTCTGCTGAATGAAGCTTTGGCACGAATTCGCATTGGCTGCTCTTGCATTTTATAGAAGTTCAATAATTTTTATAATTTGTTAAGCCTTCTTTTAAGTGAATTGAGAATATTACGATCGCCAACTCTATCTTTACTAATGCTATTATTGCAGATATGGATTTTGTATGTAACGGGTAAACTCAAAAACTACTCAACGTGTTTAGATAGTTCTTTTTTTAAAACATGACAATTTGGCTAATGAATATATTAGGTTACTTTATATTTCTTCATTATCCAATTAACATTAGCATTATTTTCGGGATTTAAATGTGTGGTTATTTGGCCAATGACTGTAAATAATTGTATCGCGGTATTTAAGCTTTGTGTTATTTTGCAACTCCTTCTTCTTTAATGGCAGCAACAACAGAAATTTATCCATCAGTCGCTGCACGTAGAAAAGATATTTACAAATGTATTATGTTTCTAGTAAAACGCTTAATCCAAAACTATGAGAAAGAGATTGTTATTGTTTAAGTGTGAACAATACCAAGTATTTGTTTCCCTACAATAGTATTTAAAACAATTACTCTTACATTGCATTTCATTGATTACTTATTTTTTTTTGTCTTTCTGTGAATAAAATCGCTACATTCAAAATCAAATTTCTTCTGAGTTCGTATTATATATTTTGTTGTTGTTTATTTTGCTCTCTAAAAACAAATTCCACTCCACAAACTTTTAATTGCTACTATTGTTTTCTTAACAATTAAATTTTTGCATTTGAAATATTATATTGTTGTTTAACGTTGTTAATACAATAATATGGTTTAGATGAGAAATATGTTGGAAATAGAGATCACAAAATCTAATTATAGCTGATTACTTTCAAAACGTTAACAAATACATTTTTCATCCCCAGAATAAACTATTCTTAATCGGTGATTAAATACGAATCTCATTTATAAGTAATCTTCTTTGGAATGCACTCCCACACAGCCTCCAAACTATCAGTAACGCTGATAAATTTAAAAAAACATATCACTAATTTATACCAAACCCACGATAGTAATAATTTAATGTTTTTATATACAAATTAACTTGTGTAATAGTTTCCTCTCTTCTTTCTCTCCTTGTATTGTTAAAACGATTTTATATTTTATATTTGTAATTTTTTTCATTTTACTTATTTATTTAGTTTTAAACCCTTTTTTGTTACAAAACATTTTTAAACATTTATAATTCCTGTATTGTAATTTTAAGGATTTATCTTGTTGTACAAGATATCAAATAATAAACAAATACAAATAGGAACTGAACGGCATCAACTATTTAACAACAATTCTGGACATTCGTCGCGGCTACAGTCGTTAAAGTGTCTTAAACAGGAGTTCTACTGATTTACTTACTTAACATCCCTTTTTATACCATGAGATATGTTAACACGGTTCTATTTTTAGATTCACGAATTCCAATGTTTAAAGAAGCCTTTTAAAAGACAAGCCGATTGTCTCGACACTAACGTACTACTTTTCCTAGATTCTGCTTAATGTTCGAGAAGGCTGTACTAACAGCTTGCCATTC
This sequence comes from Muscina levida, assembly GCA_964034835.1. Lineage (NCBI taxonomy): Eukaryota > Metazoa > Arthropoda > Insecta > Diptera > Muscidae > Muscina > Muscina levida. The sequence continues at coordinate 151,776,196 of OZ035882.1, forward strand.
GTGCTTTTATCATATTATCAAATTGAAGATGTTGAACAAAATTATCTTTCTGTTGGATTTTTAAAGCAATTCCTTATCTTAAATATCGAACATATTAAAAAAACCGGCAACTTTATATTTCTATTTCTGACAGTATTAAATAAGTACTTAACTTTTATACAGTTATCTTTCAGATCGCAAAGAGATTTTAACATTATTACTACAGAAAAATAATCGTTAGTCACATCTTCAAGCACAATTAACGATTACTAACAAACCTTTCTTTCGCTCTAATCAACTTGAACAGATGTCACTAGAAATGCTACAGATCCTTTTGCATTTTAAGCCAATAATTGTTTCTGTTTAATGAAACTCTTTCTAAACCTCTTTGCAAAAGTCAAACCAATCTGTTTTCTTTTCGAAAAACTCCTTGCAGGATCAGTAATGTCGGTGTTATCTATTTGTTCGTTTTATGGATTTTCAGATATTCCAACATTTGGCTTTGAGAACTTTGATGTTCTCCAAAGATATCCTGTTTTAAGCCTCTTTTCCAATTGTCGAGATCACGTCAGTGTTGTGTTTGATTACGATAAAGGATAAGGGATTTTTTTAAGTGTTTGTTTCCTTCAACACGGGCGTAGGTGAGTTTGAAGTGAAACGTACTTACCTGTGAATTGGGTGCTTTAGCCAAATGTTATGGAGGGATTCATCATTGTTGCTTTGTTCGTTTTGTGATCCCGTTTCCTATCAGATGCCAATGGCTTTGTATACGATTCAAATCAAGGCCTGGTTAAAGGATAACATGTTGTATTGTCCGTCGGTTACTGGTTGTGTGCATGTGTTTGCGAAATTGTTAGGTGATGTTTGATAACAGCAGCAGGATCATTATCAACATCATCATCATAAACGTCGTAACTATCAGTTGAGGTATCATCATTGGCGTTGTGATTTAAATATGCTCCTGTCAGTTTGGTATGCTATTTATCCTTCATGATCTGTTGTTGCTATCCGTTGCTTCGTTATTTATTTAAGCCGTGAGCCAAGTAGTAAAACAATAATTGCAAACAATCGGATGTGTTGAATACGCTCGGTTTCCGAACACAAAAGGATGCACCCTTGAGTTTCGCACACACACAGCACAACACTGGTCTGCGCTGCGCTGCGTTACGCTATGCTTTGTTTCGTTTTGTTTTCTTTTGGCGTTTTTATTTTTTTCAATCTTTTTTATGTTTTACGTAATCGAAAAACGTGGAAATGTATTTGAAAGAATGCTGGAGAATGGAAATGGTAACAGTTGAGCACTTATTATTGTATTTCATTTGTTCTCATTGTTTGGCATTCCTTATTTATGCAATAGGTACAATAACAACAGCAACAATGCTACGGGAAAGTGAAATCCCAATTGCAAAGATAAAACACAAAACGCTGCCAGGCATTGCCGAAGCGTCTAAAACTACTATTAGCAGATGTTTAGTGGAATTGTACATTAAGGTCCTTTGCACAAAACAATTTCATATCAAATTGAATCATCACTCTAACATCGGACTAATTGCTTCTTTACCCCTCCCGCTGCCATCAATCTCTGAAAGTGAAAGATGTTCCAGCCATAAAATTCACGTATAGCCTAACCACTTATTTACATACAGACAGACAGACACAGAGAAAGGCGGGCGGGCGAACAGATTGTGGCGGATCTGCACAACATTATTGTTGCTTGGCTGACTGGGCTGTGATAATAGCGAGCAGTGGCAGCACTAGTCATAGAACTATGCCCAAAACAAAATGGCCTTCTGCTTGAGATCTCAAAGTCCTTTCCGTCGTTGCCATTGTCATCATCATCGTCATCGTCAACATCATCATCACCGTTGTTGTCGCCGTCGTCATCGTCGTCCTCCTCACCATCGCATTTGTGTAACAAAAAAGAGCCTTTGGGGAGATAAACGCAAATTAAAAAGACAAAAGTGAAAAGGTTGTCACTCCGCCAAAGTCATACAAAATATTATTCAATCAGACCCGGGGTGGCTGCCATAGCAATATCCTGCCGCCGTTGTTTTGCTGTGTGAAGCACTTTCGAGTGGTGAGATTCAACCACCAAAAAATTTATAATATTTTTGGGTGGTGACAAGGCTGGGAATGAGAGTATCAGGATGGTGGTGTTTGGATGGGCCCTTGTTACTTACGACGCCATAATAACTTATATACAGCGTATATAACAACAGCTTATGTAAATGTGTATTTGTATGCAAACAAATTTCTATGGAAATATATGGAATTCTAAGCACTTAGAACGGTAGCATACAAAAATCTGCGTCGCTTTAAGGAAGACAAGTTAGTATAGTATACAGAGATATCATAGTAGTCAATACAAGGTAGACCAATAATGATAATGAAGATCTATTGTTGAATCTGTCTCTTCAAATGTCTGCATCCATTTTCTAGTCAATTTAAGCGATGCCGATTTAAGCCGTATGTTAATATTTCTTTTTAATGAATCAAAACATATAATTTCCTTGGCCTTTTAATGTATCTTACCATTAATGCCCTTACGAAGCTGTACTATGGTATCACCTTTATTTTATTTGTTGAACAGAAATCTTATTTCTGCCTCCACAAAAACTACCTATAAACAACAATTTCTATGTCAGCTTTTAACTCCCATAACATACTTTTGACGACTACTGTAACCCGATACATACTTATATATACATAGGACAACGAATTTGTATCATCTGCAAGTTTAGTTGAATGTCTTCCTTCATTCTATTCTACCGTTACCAATTTGAGTCAGTCGACGGCACTTCGACTAATGATTTGCCATGTGATTGATATTTGTTTTTGCCAACTTCCTAAGGTATAAAAAATTAATTTGATCACCTTTATAGGCAGACAAATATAAATATGTATTTCTGTTTAAACATACAAACATTTATACATAGATACATAGCAGAGAACTCAAGGAGCTTGTAAGTAAAAGTCCTTTGTTGTTTGTTCGACATTTATATTTCGCTTCGACTTTCAAGTCTACCGCAGCGTATGATATGAGGGGGACGCGCGTCATAATTATGCGAAACAAAACTCAAACATAAAACGCTCTCGGCTTATACATAGGAGGAGAACAATTGCCCAGGAGCAAACTACACGGATTGCGGAGGGATGTGTGTCCGTGTATGTATACGTCCTTGTTCTTTTTATTATAGCTAATCTTTAATAGCTAATCGCAATAAGTTCGGCCAGGCGGCATATTTGCACAATGGAACCGTATCGAATTTCAAAGCGGGCGATAAAGACCGGTGCTCAAACGACCACAATGCCATGGATGGTATCAATAACATAAGTTAAATTTTTGCTGCCCGAGATCAACAATAAAGATATCCACCTTGATGATGGCGATGATGACGACAACGAGGGTTTTTAACTTTCAACAAAACGAAATGAAAGATTTGATGCTCGCTCCCGTCAACGTCTCCTTTTTCGAATGCTGCAAGGATGCAATTGTGGCGGCCTCGCCTCGTATTTAGGCAAAATACTAGTTGTGTTGGCATGTAATACTATACGCACTGTCTAAAACGCCTTTTAAACAGCAACAATTGTCCTGATTACTATTTAGCATTGAAATGAAATTGCTGAACGATCGATTTATGCTGTATATAAGCAGAGAGAACTAATGACTTCCAGTATATAAAAATTGTTTTTGTTAATAAAAAGGACGCTGTTTTGCCTATACTACAACAAAACATTCTGTATCCAGCAGAGTAGTTCTATACATATACTTTCTATATACATTTATATCTGATATATATAGGAACTATTAATTTGGTGCGTAGGTTGTGGATAACACCTTCATTAATGTTGATGTAAATGGGCGATTTTGAAATTAATATATAAAAAGGGCGAAGTTTCTCTTCTACAGTATATTTATTATTGAGAACTAAACCAAAAATTCAAATCGCAATAAATTACTTTTGTAAAAATAGTTTAATTGTTTAAACATACTAAATAATGTTAATAATGGAACTCTAATTGAAATTTATATTTAATGTTTGATAATAGAAGATTTCTTTGGTAGGCATATAAAGGACAACACATTAAACAATTCCATTTGTGCTGGTGATATTCAGCCAACAAATTTAACAGGCCTTATTTATAAAAAATTTCTAAAGAAATTTTCAAGCTAAAGTATTCTTTGGCTCTAAAAAACCTTTAATAAGAAATTGAATTCATAAATATTTGTTATCAGTCCTTTAGCCTAATGTGTTCCGGTGGCAACGCCGATTGTTATTGGTCGTTAATGATGTATAAAAAAAACTTTATAATCGGATACAAAAGCCTTATAATCGGATACCAAACATGTGTTTGCACTTATAATAACTATGAACATTATTGTAGCTCAATTTGTCTTTGACTACGATTATCATGACGATAAGTAAGACATTAAAGTAAAAACTATATAAAAAATTGTATTTTATTTTCCTCATGTTTAAATAATAATCGGTTACCGATTACATTATTTTCTTGTTTCGATTGTTTATACTTCACGAATATTATTTCATTACCCAGTAGGAAGTATCGTCATACACGACTTTGTCGTCAACGCTGTCCTCAAGACAAAATGTGAAAAATGTATGTACTTGTCGTCAAAACACTCGGTTGACGACAAGCTGACCGACAAAATACTAATGTTGTCGTGCATCAAACAAAAAAGTTCAATGTCACGGAACAATAAAGACATAAAATTGAAGAAAGGAAAGCAGAAGTGAAAAATTTTCAGTTTGTTGGAAACAGCAGTGACGGTTCGCACGTTTTCAATAAAACTACTTCAATTTGTTATTTTAAATTATTAAGCACTGGTAACGACAATTTGACCGACATTGTCGGTCATTATGTAGTGCAGGATTGTGTGGGCGATATGTCACTTATTTAGGCATCAACGACAATTTGACCGACATTGTCGATCATCAGGTCGTGCATGACAAAGCGGACACTTGTATGAAAATTTCGTCGACGATTTGTATTGACGGTCCCCTAAAAGTCATCAACGATTTACTATGGTCGTGCACCTATCCTTGAGGAAGTCTTGCAGACACTTCCTACTGGGATGGCTTGAATGACAATTCAAGACATACATAGGCATCAACGACAATGTCCATCAATTTTTACCCATCAGGTCGTGCATGATTGTGAAGGCGACGTGTCGCTTATATAGTCATCAACGACAATTTAATCGACATTGTCACCCATCATGTCGTGCATAATTGTGTGGGCGACAGGTCCCTTGTTTAGGCATCAACGAAAATTTGACCGACATTGTCGCTCATCAGGTCGTGCATGACAAAGCGGACACTTGTATGAAAATTTCGTCGACGATTTGTATGGACGGTTCCCTAATAGTCATCAACGATTTACTATGGTCATGCACCTATCCTTGAGGATGTCTTGCAGACACTTCCTACTGGATATTTACAAATTATTTTTGAAGAATTTTGGAGAAATATTTTTCAAAATGGTATTCATGAATGAAAAGTGTCTATTTAGATACTTTTCAATGTGCGCAATGATTAAGAAGAAAATTTCCTACATAATGAATACATGCAACAACATTTCAAATTCACAAATATAGAATAAATTGTACAAACGTCAAGTTATACCATGCTTAAAGTAGAGACAATCCTACTTTAACTTATTAAATATGTGAATCGTTTATGAATATTGTTTTCTCGAAATTTGCTTAAAAATGGTTTATAAACCTCTTATAAGTTTTTATGAAGAATGCCGTAAATCTTCGTTATTTATAAGATAATTTGGTATGACTGATTCGTCAAATAGAAAACGTACAGAGTACAGAGAGAAATACGTATGTTATAAAAAAATCGTTATAAAGGCATACAATTTCTTATGTCCGTCCGTTAGAATGTTGCAAGAATGATTGCTTAAGCAGGGGGATGCTTAAGGAATTATTTACTATTGTGACAGATTTGAAGCTCTTCAAAATTTTCTAACACAAAATTTTGCGCTACTGTTTCTACTTGTCAAAATATTTTGTCTGAAACACTATTCAGTATTTTCTGACAACATTTTATGAAGTTTCACTATTGACATATTCTCTTGGTGTTTACTCAGCATTGGATTATGATAAACAATGTACTTTTATTGTACCAAAAAGTACAATTTACTGCAGCGTATGATATGGGGGAAGCGCGCGTCATAATTATGCGAAACAAAACTCAAACATAAATAGCTCTCGTCGCAAACATATTATTATTGTATCAAAAACTACTTTTATTTTACCAGAAAGTATAAATTGTTGAACTAAAGAGTACAATTAATTTTACCAAAAATTACTTTTATTGTCTCAACAAGTACTTAGGATGTACTAAAAAGTAAAAAAGAATACAATTTATTGTGCCAAAAGGAACTTTTGTTGTACCAAAATGTACAATCTATTGTACCAATAGTTCCTTTATTGCACCAAAAACTGCTTTTATCGTACCGGAAAGTAATATAATGGTACCAAAAATTAATTTGATTCCACCACAAAGTACTTTAATTGTGCCAAAAGTTATTTTTATTGTAGCAAAGAGTAAATTTATTTTATCTAAAAGTTCTGTTTTTGTGGCAAAAAGCGCAAAATACAATAAATTTTTTCTTACCTTTTAAGCCCACTTTATACTGGCAGACAAATCTGTGAGATATAATGTCTGCCCAGACTTATCCCCAAGTCTAGGGCGATGTATTCGGTCTGCGCAGACTTGTCTGTAAAAAATCAAAACGATTTGATTTTCATAAATCTGGACAGACATGTCTGATAATGTAGGGACAGGTTCGACAGACTTTTTTTTTCGTGTCAAAGAAAAATTTCAAAATAAAAATAGGAAAAAATTTTAAACTAGTTTGAATATGCAAATAAAAGTCAAATGAAGAAATATTTTAAGAAATTAACATTCAAAAAGTGTTGTGCTAACTTTTTGGGAAGATAAATTACAAATATTGGACATGTTCCGGTACACCGTTCGTGTTGACTGCTTTTGAGAAATGAAAGTTCGACAGATAAGTCTGAAGTGTAAAGGGGAAGGCAGATGTTAACAGGGATTTTTTGTCTCCCAGACAAGTCTGCCAGTGTAAAGGGCCCTTTAAAAATTCTGACGGTCGCCAGAATTGTATTAGTAAAATTTGTCAGTTTTTTAATCGAAACTATTGACAAGAATTCTTCCGAAAAAGTATATCAGTAAATTCTGAGTTGTTTCAACCTCATTTACACGTTCCTGAGACATTTTGAATAGAAATACAGACAAAGATTTTCTACTCGAAAGCGATGTTGCGTCTTAAGGGTACTTTACACTGACCTAATTGTCTGTGAGCCAATAAATCCGTGTAAACATCTGTCTTTCCCATTACATTACATACGTATTTGTCGAACTTTCGTTTTTCACTAGCAGTCAACATAAACGTTGTAGCGGATCTTGTTCTATATTTGTTTTTTATTTTTTACAAAAATTTCGTATAACAATTTTTAAAGTTAATTTCTTGAAAATTTTTTTATTTTATTTGACTTGTTCCGTTTATTTTTATCACAATAACAATTTTTCCTATTTTTATTTTGAAATTTTTCTTCGACACGAAAAAAAGTCTGTCGAACCTGTCCCTACATTATCGGATATGTCTGCCCAGATATATGAAAATCAAAATCGTTTTTAATTTTTTAACGGACAAATCTGCGCAGACCGAATACGTCGCCCTTAACTGAGGGATAAGTCTGGGCAGACATTATATCTCACAGACTGGTCAGTGTAAAGTGGACTTTATATATACCCAGAACATCTTTCAGCCGTATTCCTAACAAAGATTTACATTTGTATCCTAACAAAAAACAAATGGTACAGGAATTAAAGCTCTTAAGCTTACAGGCTCCAGTTTGCAAAAGATGTACTAGAGAGGTTCACCTGATTTACCAAGATTTTGTTCTAAAGCGAGGCGTATTACCAACTGAATGCGCATGTAAACGGGAAAATTTCAGGTATAGAAGAGATACTAAACCTATACTAAAGCATCAAAACCCTGTTTATGTATCCACCCAATGTGACAACTTGATTTTTGTATGGGAGCCCCCTTAAGGGGTGAAGATGGGGGTAGGTATATTAGGGGTAAATTTTAGGAGGGAAAAATTACTGAGAATCGGTCGTATATTTTATCCCTCTAGGGTCGACTCCAGGGCGGTTGTGGGGGTGGTTGTGGATTTGTTACCCACCACCTTTGAGCACGATGCGAAGCCATTTGCCCACACCCGACCTCCCCCAAGATCAAAGAAGATCAAAGAGGACATGATATTACAGTGAATACTGTACAATGTACAGTGTACATGCTACAGAACTATTGTTTACAAGCGCTTTAGTTTTATAGTTTTAATTCAATTGTTTTAATCAACGATTGTGGTTTCGGCAAGTTGAGACAAAATTTGAAGACTCTCACAGATTATGATTTGTTGTTAGAAGTGGACTTTTTGTAATCATATGATAAATTTGTCAAAATTTAACAAAACAAACTACATACATAGAAACCTCTTCTGAGAAACTTAAAATCGGCTCATATTTACCCGCGTTACTGACATAAGTGCGTAAAGGTACGAAAACCCGGTTTTTTTAATCCGTAACTCAAGATTTTGGGGGTTTTGTTTGAAAACAGATTCTTGTTGTATTCAGCAGCATCTACCAGAAAAATAATATAATTTCCCAGGTAGTGTTTTTTTTTTGTCGCTCTGAGTTATCCATATCATAGTGCTTGTGTCCGCAACGCACATTTAGCTTGAAGTTGCCTATAAAGTAAAAGTATTTAAAATGTGAAGTAAGTTGTTTATAACACCCCAACATGTTCTTAACATAAGAAATTTCGCAAAATTCAAATTTTCATAGACACTTCAAGTGGCTATGGAACCGCTCATATTTACCCGCGTTTATATTTACCCGTTCTTAGAGCTTTTCAGTATTGTCCAAAATCTAAATTTTTTAATGTGAACATAATCTTCCAAATATTTCAACTTTTCGAGAAAAATACAAAATAAGAAAAAAAGTGCGTCCGGAACGAATATCGACTTCATGAATGTAACTGATGGTAATGTCCTAATTTTTAAAATTATCTTCGCATTATTGCCTTTCTAATAAAACCGGTTTGGTGTAAATCGGTTAAAGTCTATAACGGAATTAGGTAGAAACATATTTTGCGTTTTTTATATAAGAACTATGTAGAAGATAGACTAGGGTTATGTATATTATATATATAATTGTAAACGAAAAAGCACAAAGAGTTGTTTTTAACTTATTGGAACCTCTATGAATATTATGAAGTAAATGCATAATATTAATGAATTTAAACATCGTGTTGTTATAATTATTTCAATTGCCTAGCGAGAAATAAATTCATTATATGTTATTAATCAAATTTGTAATATGTTGTGTAACTTCAATATTTCCCTGAAAAGGTTCATAATATTAATAAATTTCTCGTTTAAGAGCATTCCTCTTTTATTTCCATTGAATATCTCATCTCAAACTCATCACACATTCTAATATGTATATGCAAAAATCTTGCTTCAATATATCACCACCGCCCCACTCACCCGACAAATTGAAATCCTTACAAAAGTGTCACAATAAACTCTTAGAGCTTTTCATGTGATTAAACTCTTAATCTGTCGTCTAATATGAAATTGTAAAAGTGCATATTAATAATTGTGAGCCCAAGTACTTTGGGATGGATGTTGCGTTCCTCGGGGGTGATATCACAGAACAAAGGAAATCAAGAGTAGCAGCAGTAGTAGCATTATGCAGATTCATTACAAGCACGAGTACGTACAGTTTTCTACAAAAGCGTCAAAGGCTCGTACTTACTGGTTGAATGTATGAATACACGAATGTTTGCGTAATCGTTGAAATCTTCATTTGTCATACTAAGAATCAGAAAAATCTTTGAGTTCATATAAATATCATAGTACAATTGTGAATAAACAACAACAGTATGAGAATAAGCCGCCATTTTTTTTTTGCTGCTGTTAGTTTCAACGTCTTTCTCTTCTTTGCTGTAAATCCTAATGTGAGCTTAATACAAAGTGCACACACATTGAGCCGTCAGGCAGTCATTCAGCCAGTCAGCCAGCCAGCCAGCCAGTCCTCAAATCAAAATGGTTGACAATTTCTGCAGTGCTAGGCTTTCTATTAGGTAAATATTCGTGTAGTAGGTATGACATGCGACACAATCGGGGTGGTTGCAACCACTCAAACACACAATTACGGCCGTGCACACAGAGACGGTACGGAAGGGAACGTCGTTCGTACAAGTCAAATGATTCGATGCCTTACAAACACCCATCACATCGATTCGGTGCACAAATGTCACATGAATTCAGCCAACAGCCACTGCCACTGCCACTTCTAGCATTGGAACCAACAACCACTCGTATTCAGATGCTCTGCGACTGTTAAAAGAAAATGCGAATCATTTCCACAAGACTTGAGGTTGTTAATGAATTGTGGGATCGGTTGGATTTGAATAAATGTTGACGCAAACAAAAAAACACGCCCAACCGCCTCCCCGGATGAATAGCTGAGGGATTGAATAGAGATGCCACACAACAGTAAGGAAAGGAAATGAAAAATTAACATCAACTACACTACTATGCTACGTACGTACCTACCTACTTGGCGAACGGATGAAGGATGTTGTATTATGCGATACCTAACTGGGCGAGAAAGAATGATGGATGGGTGGTGGCTTGATTGTGTTGTATTGTGGATTGTGAAAGCTCTCAAGTGGCACGATATGACGGATTCCTGATTTTAATTACTCTGAAACTCTTGAACGTGTTCAAAGGTGGAAATGTGCGCAATATGCAAATTAATCTACTTCCTATATTTTTATGTGAATTATGAACGCGTCAAGGACTTCTTTCTAAAAGCCATAGTGCTTCTTGTGCCCCCGAAAAACAACAACAACAACAACATCATCGACAACGACAGCAATAGCGACAAAACCTAACGACAACATCCTCTACCTCCTGTTTCTGAGAGAAAGAGAATACACTCTGGCAGAAACGTCAAGTACCGCCTGCCATTCGTTAGCGGATTTGTTAAGGGTGCCATTGTCCCATCACAACATCAAACCGGAGGAGCGTGGATATGAAATACATATTACCTCAAAAACCTCAATTAGAAAACTTGAAGCATATTACCAATTCTTTCGTTTTTGCTGCAACATGCAATTCACTTTGAATTTGAGCAATGCACTGTGGAGCAATAGAGATGTAATGGAAAATATTATATATATTTTCTGCAAATTTAAATGTAAAGAGAAATGATTTTCAACCGAATTAGGAAGCTAACTATGATAACATAGATATTAAACTAAGATCCACATTTTATCAGGGGAGGAAACATAATTTGAAATTAAAATTTTATTAACAGGAACTGAAAGTTGGCGTAAGTTTCGGAAATTAAAAAATAATTACACACTGTGACAAAATGGAAAAAAATTTAAGAAACTGGTGCATCTTGTAGGTCTGGTCGAGTACAACACGACTCTGTCAATGTTTCATAACACCCTCAAAATCTTGACTTACGGTTCAAAAATCGGGGTTTCGGATCTTTCCCCACTTATGAGCTTATAACTCAGTTAATTCTTAACCTGTACAGCAAGTCCTCTTTGATCTCCAATAAAGTATGGTCTCATAAAGCCTCTTGTTTACAAATCCGTCCATACAGTAACCTTGGGAGATTTTAGTGGCTTTGATGTTTCAATTCAGGTAAATTTGCCTCTTTACAAACAGTTTTGCCTGCTCACATGCCCATTTAGATGAAAGTGTGCCTCGTCTGTGGGACTGACCGTGGCATATTGGTTAGAACACGCGACTACCATGTGGGAGATTCGTGGTTCGATTCCCGGCTCCTGTTATTTACATTTTTCTTTCGTTGGCGGCCCCCTCGATGTTGTCAACAGCAACTTCGCAGTATAAGTGTCGAGTTAATCGGCATGTTTAGTAGAATATGAATTGGCCTTTTATGTATTTTAAAAATATACTTTGAATATTTATTAATCTATTCGTAATGCCTGTTAGTAAAACTTCTCTATTAGAAAACATCAATTGAAATTGAGTTTTTTTGAACAGAATTACAAAAGTGTTATGAAAAAAAGTATAGAAAGTTGACAGATTTCATCATTTTTATTAAACCATAAATCCACAATATAGGAACGAAGTGCGTATGATTAATATAAAATCCGCATTAAATTAATATAACTCATACGTTTTCATATACGTTGTACGCAACTTCGCCGTATAAGTGTCGAGTCATGCCGATTGTTTAGTAAAAGCTTCTCAAACAGGGTCGTTCGCATTCGTCGATAAACAAGTAGGTGCCGTTTGTTGTGAATCTAAAATAGAAAGCGTGTTAATTCACAACAACGTGAGAAACATCCCATACCTCATTAATGGGGTGTAAAAGGAAATTAGATTTTTTATAACCTCACCCTACGGGTAGGACGTTATATTTCATTTGATACGACCCAAAAGTGTAACACATAGAAGGTGTCACCTTAGACCCTAAGTTTCTTTGAACCAAATTCGATTCATGACTTTTTAAGTCGTTTGAGCCATGTCCGTCTGTCTGTCTGGCTGTCCGGTTGGTACGCTAAATAACTTTCGAAATACGAAACCAAATGTTTTGAAACTTTGCACAAGTTAATATTTCCCCAAAACTACTTACGGTATTGAAAATGGGCAACATGGACACGGCCCTTCTGGTACTTCTCATACAAATGTACCCTTCCGCTTACTTAAGAAATCAAATAATAATATCAAAATACCCAAATTCTGTATTTAGAAAAAATAAGTGAGGATAAAGTTTTGGATAAAAACAGATAGTCTAGACACGCCCCTTCTGGTACCTCCTATACAAATGTAACATCACGCCAACTTTAAAAATCGAGTAAAAATATCAATTCATCCAACGAGATCGTTCCCAAATTTTATATTTAGTAAAACTATAACTGAATAAAGTTTTGGAGAAAAAACTGGAAGTCTAGGCACTCCCCTTTTGGTACCTCTTATACAAATGTACCATTCTGCCCACTTTAGAAATCAAGTAATAATATCAATACACCCAACGCGATCGTGCTCAAATTCTATATTTAGTAAAACTACAGCAGGATAAAGTTTTGGAGAAAAAAATGGAAGTCTAGTCAAGCCCCATCTGGTACCTCCCATACTCATCAGGAACCGCCCACTTAAGAAATCGAACGTGATCGTGACCAAATTCTGTATTTAGTAAAGCTCATCCAGAATAAGGTTTTAGAGAACAAATTGGAAGTCTAGCCACGCCCCTTCTGGTACCTCCCATACAAATGTACCACTCCACCCACTTTAGAGTAGAGTGATAATATCAATACACCCAACGTAATCGTGCCAAAATTCCGTATTTAGTAAAGCTAAATCAGGATAAAATATTGGGGAACAAAACTGTAAGTCTAGCCAAGCCCCTTCGGGTACCTCCCACTGAAACTTTTTACCCGGTTTTCCCGACTGAAACATTTTTTCTGGTTTTTTTAAATGCCTCATCTGATAAATAACTGTGAGTAAAGCTAATGAACCTCTCCAGCATTTCTTTAGAAAATTGGAGGCTGTGAGCATGATGTTGAGGCTTTAATTCATCATCTTCTACGTCGGCGGATTGTGATTCATAGTTGCGCCCATTTTCTAATCATTTGATATGATAAAGCATAATTTTTATGCTATATGTTATAATGGCACTGCATTCCCTATGTCTGCTTTTGCATTTCGCAACAGCTTTGTCCCACCCCGACATGGTTGCTCGACACAGCTGCCGATTCAAATGTAAACGGTCTTTTGGTCCACCCTTGACTTTTTAGAATATAATAATACCGATATAATACCTGTAATTCATACCTGTAATAAATTAATTTTTTTCTCAACAATTTTTTTGAACTCTTAAATTTCTCCATACCACAGTGCATCATTTGCAGTGTCGCACTCAATCCATCCATAACAAAGACATTAAACCCAACAACAACAACAATGTTGTAGCCTCAGATAGGAGGTACGTACACATTCAGTCTTCAGCTGCATTGCCCCCTCACCGCTCTTTGTGTGTGTCTGTGTCGAATAAAAATATGAAAATATTGTTGGTACAGTATTTACTCAATGGATTTGCAGTGGCACCCCAGTATGCAGTATGCCATCCATACGTCCAACGCCCATTTGCCCATCCAGCCAATATTGAATTCATCCATTATGAATACAAACGTATGGAAAAATATCAGCATTTCTAAAGCGGTTTCGTCTTCATTGTTACATTGCTGTGTGCGCTTAGAGACGTCCGTAGTTGGTGGCCATCAGCTTAACAGGCCCAAAGAGCCAACATTTGTCAATTGATTTGTTGCGACCTGGCCTATTCAAAAAAAGGAAGAAAAAAATAAAACACGAGCCTACTTGAGATTTTTGTGAGGCCGTGGTATTTTGTTTGCCGGAGCACTTGATTGTTCCGTTTCATGCCATTAAGTAACGGAAATGTAAATAGAACATCTAAAGCCTTCACCTCCCCATCCCCATCCCTATCCTCATTCTCAGTCGGCAAAGCCAAGAGTTTTATTTAAGCCGTCCGTTTTTGTTTGAGATAAAGCGCCATTGTTGTGCTGCAACAAAATAAAATAAATATGTACACCTACTTGTGGTCCTCGATGCCGATTGTGCCCCCCGGTTTGCCACTCTAAAGCGTTGAAAAGCTACTCAAGGATATTGCCATTTTTGCTGACAATGTTTCGCTTAACTAATTGGAAGTTCTTATGGCGTAAAACATCACGTTTATTACATATTACGAGTGTAAGGACTTTATATAGTTCGAAATTGCTATTGTAAAGATGGAAACAATTAAAAAGCAAATCCTTTGAATTCGAGTTGGCCTTTTACTCAGGCTGCGGGTTAATAATGCAATGTGTATTTGTAATTGTTTTTATAAAATATTTGAGAAGGAAATGTTTTTGAAAAGATGGCTCTTAATGTTATTTAAAAAAATAAGTAAGTAACGAAATAAATTGTAAATTGTAAATAATGACTTTAGTTGGGGTCATGCATCACAGCTTTAGAGAGAATTTTGTGAGAATACTTTAACGAATATTTCCCATTCAGGAATATCTATTTAGTACGAAAACAATAAAAAAACTCGCCAGCAGTTTTATAAATTCGCCCATTAAATGTAATCGAAGTGATCGATTGTTTCGGAAAATTTACTTCTCCGACTGTTGCTTAGCCTCAACTACAGTTTAGTGAATTTTGTTCACTGTTATAAAAGGATTAAAAATAGTCTGCCCATTACTCCTCTGAAATTTTCAAACGATTTAGTTTGTTGTCACCTATCGGCAATTGCGGCACCCATCTAGACATCATATCCAAAGACACTGGCAATATATATTCCACTTTACTGTATGAAATGGCTACAACTATAGTAATATTCACTCGTCGATTCTATAGATCTAGTTCCATAGATCTAGTTCTCTTGCAGAATCTCCATAGCTTGTTTACAAGATTTAAAAAAAAATAATTTCCCTTTACACCCCA